>CM074495.1:23064911-23713695 GCA_037389245.1 Oryzias sinensis | reverse complement strand
TGTGGCTTTTTGACCAAATGTGTTTAGTTGTTTAGCTGTTTTACTGTGTTGTGCCATGTTTTGCTGAGTTGTTTAGTCCTACTGTGCTTATGTCTCTGCATCATGAGTAAGAGTGAAGGAGAGGGTGATCAGTTTCTATAGCACCCCTACTGAAGATCACTGAAATGATGATGATGGAAAATTCTTGAATGAATTTTAGTAGCATAGCGTATTTTATTTTATTCTGTCAGTCAGCATATCTCCTGACTGACAGATCAAGAAATATAATTAAGATGGAAAAAATATTAATTGAATTGGAGTAATATGACATATAGTTAGATAAATACATACATTTGAGTAGTATAAATAATTATTGAGTTTTATAGACGTAAGAAATTAGGTTGATTAAATTTAACTCAATTATTTGTTACCGATAGAAGTAATTCATTTAAGGTGGCAAAATTGGATAAGTTATATATATATATATATATATATGCGTCACAAGGAAAATGGAAATAAGATCAGAAACTTGCGCGTTTACTTTGTCTGTTCTTACTACAAGCAGAAACTCTTTCTTTTGATAATGCAGCCATATTACTTTTTTGATGGACGTATAATCTTCACACGCCATCATTAAAACCTCAGACTCCGTCTCACCGAAGTATACCGCTTTCTTTTTATCATCACGTGTTTCCATGGTTACTCCAGAAATCGGCGATCCATTGAGAATGTCTTTATATACTTGACATGCACGTGCATTAACCCAGGGTTACCAAGTCGAGCGTAATTACGCCAACTCATATCCGGTCTTTTGGAACCGACATACCCAGAGTAAGCAAATTCAGGGGATTTCAGCCAGAGTTCAGGGTTAAAGTCAGGCTAGTTTAAACATGCTTCCTGGAATACCCCCCAGGCCTGTCAAAGGAAACCAAAACAATAGGTGGGTCCACTGGACATTCTGGATACAGGAAGTAGTCCTATGAAATCAGGAAGTAAACAAATAAGACATTGAAAATAACCAAAAACAGAAAATAAACAAAGTGAATTGCAAGAACTGGTAGAAGTTTACAGCTATACAGTGTGTGCACCCACTGATGCTGTTAGAAGCAAATACACTTTATTTAGCTCAAATCGTGACAGACTTGTGCTCTGTCACATTACTTTCCCCCTCTCTGAGCGCTGCCATTGTGGGAAATCTATATAAATAGTCTGCCAAGGTGTTGTTTCTTCTAGGCTTGTGGCATATGCTTAAACTGAAAGGTTGTAAGGCAAGGTACCATCTCATAATCCTGGAATTGTGATCCTTCATGGATCCATTGCAGCGCTCTATGATCTGACTCCAGATCAAAGCCTCGCCCCAAGAGATAATATCTCAAACTGTCCAAGGGCCATTTGATTTCCAGGGCTTCTCATTCAACAGTCGAGTACCTGGTTCCTCTTGGCAGCAGCTTACGACTGAAATACAGTACAGGTCTTTCTTGGACGACATGGAAGATATTAAAACATCATGTTTATTTATTTTAAATACCTTTACAAAAGCAAAAAAATTATGTCTCCATGTGAGAGTAAATGACAGCATATAGAGATTCTGCCTGGCTGGTGAGGTTCACCATCTACTGCTTGAGCTGCATCTGAATGATGACCACTTTCAACAGTAATTCCTCTGTCTGTGACCCCGGTTTGACTGCTTACTGTCCTGCATTTGTCCGAGGTGGAAAACGGTAGTAGTGAAGGGGGTGAAAAAGGGGGTTGAAAAAGAGAAGAATTTATACAGAAAAATCTGTCCAACATGCCTGCTTCTTACCTACTTTTACTTTACAACTTTTACATTTGTTCTTTTAAATTAAAATGATGTAAAATGTCAAACTGCTGAGTGTGTACCCCACCTTGACCCTTTCAGGAAGAGCAATTTTACAGGTTCCTTAAATGAAAGGACAGATGGATGGAGACACCTCAGTGTCTGTCCAAATACGATGGTGTAACAAGTCAAACTGTCCATGTTGTCATGGTGATGTTTCCTATGGTTTGTTTATATTTTAGATTACTGTTTTCATGTGGTGCGTCACTCATAATATCCAAAAAAAAGTAGGTCAAGCTGTACGGTTCAAGGCTTTGCCCCACAATTTTTTTTCAGTAGGACAACAGAAGATGCACTTGATCCACTTTAGCAAAGCATTTTGAGTTGCTACTGCCTTTGATTGGACCCTAGCTTTAGGCTAAGCTATATTTTGTTCACACGTTTTTCTTAGCCGATTACCTATAAGTTGTCGGTTTAAATTTACTCACACGGCTCTGCATCTCAACCATCTCCTGAAGAGTGGTGCTCATGCCTTGTACCAGTGAAATCTTTTCTGGGTTGATGCTGCTCCTTGAAAAGCTTTCTCTGACTTTGCTTTATATGCACATATACTCAATGTAAGGTTTAGGTGCCCAATCATTCTGTTGACGTTATAAACATTTTTTAGTTTTACCTCCTCAATGTTGATATTCTTTGACCTAAATTTAATTTAAAAAAATGTCACACATGACTGGCACTGTTTTCACTTTCTGTATCCAGAAACTTGCATTTCTCCTTTGTGTTTCTCTCCTCGATTCTCTCAACTATCATCGCAGGAACCAGGAACTAAGTTTTCTTTGGGAGGTAATTTACTTTAACCCTGGCTGTGGTTTCTTTCTATATTAGAATCTGTGTTTCTGGGTATTCCGGATCAGTTCTGGCATGGGGTGTTTCCAGCACCTAATTTGTGCTCCACGGTCTCAGTCCCTCAAAGCTTAATTTCCACCATATTTTCTGAAACCTGTTGACTTGGACTTTTACCACATAGTTTTTATCTTGTGTAAACACGACACTTCGAGCCAGACATTCATCAGCTGAGAAGACACATGCCCGCAGCAAGCTGTGGTGTCTGATTGATTGTGAAAAAGGCAACAGGAGAGGGGGAGGGAACATCATGACCAGAAAAAAATAGTAGCAGTAAATCAAAGCAGTAAAAGATTATCCAGTAATTGGTTTGCAGCAGGTGTATTTTAAGACACAAATAAAAAAACATCATCATTTGATGAAAAATACACCCAGAGCTGATATGCGATATTCAATTTTGGCTGCTAACAAGGTTAAGGCTCACCAGTTTCACAAACAAACAGCAAATAAACGATGAAAACATTTTATGAAACATCAAAATAACAAAATATATCAAACTACTTGGATTTATTCATTTCTCAATGTTACGTCTTGTAATCAGAAAGAACCCAGGAGCAGGAAGAACCTCAGATCCAAGGGATTGGGAAGCCAAAGGATTTCATAAACTAAAACAGGACACTGCGACAACCAAAAACACAAAGACAGAAACCTAAATACCTAACCACACTAATGAGAAACTAAAAACAGCTGTGAGACCAGGTGAGTGCACAGGAAGAGGAGGAGGAGGAGGAGGAGGCGGAGAGGCTGCAGCCCAGCCGTAACCATGACACTCAAGGGTTTATCATCTTTATTTGGTGTGGCACTTGAGGAAGCGGTAAAGATCAGGTGTGAAACAGAGGAGCACACGGAGAGGAAAAATATACTAGAGATAAATAATTGTTTTAGGGCAAGTATGCATGCACAATTGCTGTTCCAACTGATCCCTCATTGAACCTTGAGTTCATAACTGTTTCATGAATCCATTCCTCCCCTTCCTCACTGTTTTTCTGAAATTCCACTGTCCTCACTTTCTGAAGGAATCTCTGAAACTGAAGGTTCCTGGGGTCTCCTTCCATAAAATGTTTGTATGTCCATTTCCTGTGACGATGAGTAGATTGTAAAGTAAAAAACATTGACTTTGATCATATACATAATTACAGGTATTGTATTTATTGTCGGTGTTGTGATTATGCCACCATGGCTGACACTTCTAACATGGGTAATGTGTAGCGTGTTACAAACGGATTCTAGAGTTACTGTGAACAATAATAATAAAGTGTGTGATTGGCTGACGGACCCATCTTTGACTCTTTTGTCTCGCTTAATTATAGTTTGATGCGCCTTATCTATGACATAAATTCAAAAATAGACCATCTATTGATGGAGGGCCTTATAATCTGCTGCACCCTATAGTGCAGAAACAGGATGGTAGTAAGTGTCTGGCATCATAATATACAGTATGTACCAGACCTTAAAGCAGCCATGGTGCAGCAGTAGGGCAGTCAACCTCTAATCGGAAGATTATAGGTTTGATTCCTGCCTTGTCCGCCCATGTGTTGAAGTGTCCTTTGGGAAGACTCTGAACCCCACCTTGCCTCTGGTGGAATGTTGGCGCCAG
This sequence comes from Oryzias sinensis, assembly GCA_037389245.1. NCBI lineage: Eukaryota > Metazoa > Chordata > Actinopteri > Beloniformes > Adrianichthyidae > Oryzias > Oryzias sinensis. Next base: position 23,709,418 of record CM074495.1, on the reverse strand, counting down.
GGTTTGACAGCGGAGCCACCATCAGTGTGAGAATGGGTGAATGAGACTGTAAAGTGCTTTCCTTACCTTTGATGAAGGTAGAAAGTGCTATACAAGTATACGCCATATACCATTTAAATCTGGGGTTATTTTAAAGCGAGCTTTCATATAACCTTATTTTGGAGGCAGACAGACCAATCAAAAAGCCAAAGTGCCATGTGTTCTGAAAAGAAATAAGCGAAAGCTAAATGTCAGCAAGTGTGAATTAAGAAATAATTTGCATAGATGTGTAGAAATAATGAGGGGCGGGTGCTCATTGATGCCTGAGACTCTAAGCTCTGTATGCTAATAGGCTACAGCAGTGTATTAAAATTCTTATTTTTATCCTTCTCAAGCTATCCAGATAAACTTCTAGCACGTTTTTTCCTGACAATTTAACTGCATCAGTCCGTGTGGTCCACTCCCTAAAGTACTGTACAGTGTTAAAAGTAAATCAAAGAAAAGTAAGAAGTTTTTTATTTTTTGCATTTCCCACCTTATTAAACTCTGTTAAAGAATGCAACTCAATTAAATTGATAGTCTCAGACACACAAACCAAACTTTTTGAGCACAGCTTGCAGTTTATGCAAAACCGATTGTTTGTGAGAACCAGCTCCTCCAAATAACCAACATTTACCAAAGCTTCATTACCATGACACCATTGGGGCTAATTATTCTGTCACAGTTCTGCTCCGCCTTCTGCTTCCTTGGCTCTGCAAGTTAATTAGTGGCATTTGTTTTACCTGAGACTGCTCTGTATCAGCAGACTCAGCTTAGCTCGTCCCGCCAGTGAGTCTTCACTTCACTGAAACTTTTCTGCTCTCAGAACTAATATAGTATTTTTTTTTGCAGAATTTCACTTTCAAACGTTGCCTTACCATCCGTCTTTCCTGTGTCTTTGCTATTCTCTGGTGAGACCCATTTCTATCATTGAGCCTGTTTTTGTATTAACGATGAGATTCATGGAAAATAATATTGGATCAGATATATAAAATGATTTTCTTGAGCTAAAGTGTGAATGGAGAAACTCACCGGTCTCCTGAGTATTTTTCATGTCCGTGAGGACTCATGATGGTTGCATTCTTTAGAGACTTTAATCCACCAGTCCATTTACTGAAGCTCACACCTTCCCAACCTTTTTACTGCTTCTGTCATCCTAGCTTAAAAGTCATTGATCCTGTTGAAATTAAGCTGGATCTATTAAACCTGGCTCACTGGCAACATTTTCTTTCCCTCCCACTACTTCCAGTGCCTCCTGCTGCTGCAAAGATCCTATTGTAACCCCACGCTGAAACAATATAACTTCTCACCAAGCCTTGACCATCATGCTTCTTATGAACGAAATAATTATTTACCAACCCTTTAATACCGGAGCAGGAATACCAGAAATCCACCCATTTTCCTAACCTGCGACATACCTCTCGGGGTCAAAAGGTTGCTGGAGTCTTTCCCTGCTACTGCTGGGTGAAGAGCCACACTGGATGACGTTCATTGTTTACCCTGGAAATAGAACCCTGGTTTCCCATGTGCGTGCATGTGTAATTGCATAAACGGTCAAAGACCTATGGGATTTCAAAGACTGTTCACACCACAGCTCAAGCTCCTGGTAATGAAGAAGTCATGATACATTTACCACATGGATTACAATCTGTAAAGAAAAACAAAACAAAACACATAAACAGTGCAAAACATTTCACTTCCACAATAAATCCTTCCATTTTCAAGACATCCTTTAAGGTGGCCATACAAACCTCAAAGGGACTTCATGATACACCTGTACTTACCTTAATTTGCAATTGCTCCTGTCTTTGGCCCACCACAGGTCCAGAATGCATGTGACTGAGGCATTATACACCTCAAAGTTACAATTCACTTGGGACCTCATCCAGAGAATACAAAACAACCTGCATACATAAAGTGCATCATATATCAGAGAAGAATACTTTTCAGTAAATAACATTCTCATTTATGAGGTCTTGGCATTTGCTCTGGAGCACAGGAATCAAAATCCAATCTGACCCAGGGAAATTGAAAATACTTTTAAAAGAAGCAAATGTTACTGTGCTTCAGCAAAGAAATACGAAAGTCACCATATGGCCTTTACAATGGAAGAATAATGGTGTCCTTACTGCAAGATACAGATAAGTGGAAGGCTGGGTGCTGCTGGAACACGTGAAACAATCTAGCCTTTGAAAATGGTTGCTAGTGTTTTTTATGTGGCAGGGAACCTGAGGCACACTGGTCATGTGTGGAGGTCTGGCAGGCCTTTGTTACTCTGTCGCCCTCTTTCTGCAATTTATGGTCAGTGCTGCATTTTTCCCCTCCGTCTTCAGTTTCTCCACAGGTGTGCAGGAATACTGGCGAATGCACCTGCTACCCATCTTCTTAACACCCACACAGTGTTTAAGAGCAATTCCTCCTACCAGCCCATCATCCAAAAACCCAGGGGTATTGAGTCAACCTTAGTTTCAGATTGAGCCCAGCTCTGACATGTGTTAACTTGTCTTTTCCTCCAGTTTTCCTGCCAGAACTTTAGATTTTGATCTACATCCTGACACCAGCATCTGCATTTCCTTCCAGAACCACTTTTCTGCAAATGTAATAAACTTTGCTAACAGCTCGGCGGTCTCAGCTCCACTGTCATGACAGGCAGCCAGTCAGCCTGTCCCCTGCTGGTCAATAATGCCCTGGAGAGATGAGATTTCATTTGTTCTGCCAGAAACCTCCATGAATATTCATCAAAGGCAAACATTCAAAAAAGATTGCACACCATTTTCCCAGTTTAACAGACGTAATTTTTAAGAACCACTCAGTTGAAACCTTGTAAAGAAGCCATGACCCAACAACTAAAAGCAGAAATGACATAAAATTAAGAGCTACATAGTGATTTCATAATGATTGATGCCCTCGTGATTTTGGATCTGACAAGAGTAAAAACCTTTTTCTCTTTTCGGTTTTTCAGGAAGCAGAGGGGGGAAATGATGCAAAGTGATTTAAGAAAGGCTGATTACAGTCAAAGAAAGTATTAAAACAATTTTTGGGACGTACACAGCGCTTTGTCAAAATGCTTTATTGGCCGTTATTGTAGCGGTATTTTTACTTGTTACCAACAATGTTGGAAATTATTGTATTCACAGTAACGTTTGTTTTAAAGGTAAAAGTCTGGATGTTTATGTGTTGTAAACAAGATTGGAAAATATAGGTATTGTGAATATGGTAACATGGCTAACGTGTAGCAGTGCTAGACTGTGCTTTTTTTTATGTGTTACTAACACTGAACACTGAACATAATTTACCAAAGTAACAGATCAATACAACAAAAGAAACAAACAGAAAAGAAAAACAATAATGATAATACTAACATGACACCTTTTATATTGTGCAGTAGAAGCCTTGCAAGTAAGAAGAAAAAATTTGAGATATGGGGTTTTACTGGGTCTCGATACCCACTCCCACCGCTCCCGCTTGCTGTCAGTTGGTATTCTTCTGACCTTTGACCCCCGCGTGCAGGCGCGCGACTCTTGCTGTTAGCTTGGAGGCTAACCGCTCCACTGACGCAGGGCCCCGGTGCGGACCGGGATGAGCCATGGCCTCGGTTCGGGTGGCCGTGCGGGTCAGACCCATGAACCGGAGGGAGAAGGACCTGAGCTCCAGATGCATCATCAGGATGGATGGAAGCAAAACGTCCATCGTCAACCTGAAGATCGCTGACGGCTTTCCAGGAGAACCGGCGAGGGAGAACACCAAGAACTTCACCTACGACTTCTCCTACGACTCCACAGACCGCCAGAGCTCCGCCCTCACCTCTCAGGAGAAGGTCTTCGAGGATCTGGGTTCTGACGTTCTGAAGGCGGCCTTTGACGGCTACAACGCCTGCGTGTTTGCTTATGGTCAGACGGGTTCAGGAAAGTCCTACACCATGATGGGCGCTCCGGGAGATGCCGGTTTGATTCCGAGGATCTGCGAGGGTTTGTTCTCCAGGATCTCCGACTCGTCTCGATGCGATGAAGCTTCATTTCGGACAGAAGTCAGCTACCTGGAGATCTACAACGAGCGCGTCAGAGACCTTCTGAGGAGGAAGTCCACCCAGACCTACAACCTCCGCGTGCGCGAGCATCCCAAAGATGGCCCGTACGTGGAAGACCTGTCCAAACACCTGGTCCTGAACTATAGTGATGTGGAAGAGTTGATGGAGGCGGGAAACATCAACCGCACCACCGCCAGTACGGGCATGAACGATCAAATCAAATCAAACTTTATTTATAAAACACTTTTCATATAAAAATATAACACAAAGTGCTTTACATTAAAACACAACAAAATATAAAAACAAGCATTGACGATTTAAAAATAAATAAAAAATAAATAAATAAATAAATAAATAGGGCCCCCCTCCCCGTACCTAGCCCCCCATTCCTTTCACACCTCCCATCCCCTAAGTGATTGCAAAGGACAGTGAGAAATAGTCTGAGCACAAAAACAGGATGCAGGAAACGCTGATAATTGGAACCTCCCCCTCCGTGAACAGCCGCATAGACAAATGCCAAATGCAGCATCACAGGCGGGGACCGCTCCACCACAGCTGTGGTGATGCAGGTCCCCATCTAGAGCTGCAGGGGCTGAACAGCAGCCGACCCAGAGGGAGGGGTTCCAGCCGAGGAAGCACCGGAAATAAAAATGAATAAAAATGAGAATAAACAAGTAAACATATTGATAAAAACATTAAAATAAGGTAAATTAAAATAACGCGTTAAAAATCAGATTCAAGTTCATAAAACAAGATAAAATGGATGAATAAATAAATAAAATAAAAAGTACATATAAATAAATAACTGAATAAATACATAAAAGCAGTAAAGCATTAGCTAAAAGCCAGGTTAAAAAGATGGGTCTTGAGCCTTTTCTTAAAAGCATTAATGCTCTCTGCGGCTCTCAGGCTCTCTGACAGATGTTCCATAAGAGGGGACCATAGTGCTGAAATGCAGCTCCTCCATAGGTTTTAGTTTTTACAGTTGGAATGGTTAACAGACCAGTGCCAGAGGATCTCAGGGTCCGCGAGGGTTCATATCTTACTAAAAGATCTGATAAATAAGTAGGCGCAAGACCGTTAAGACATTTAAAAACTGTTAAAAGTATCTTAAAATCAATCCTGAAGCATATGGGGAGCCAATGCAGGGATTTTAAAATTGGGGTGATGTGAGCTCGCCTCCTGGTCTTTGTAAGAACTCGTGCAGCAGAGTTCTGGAGAAGCTGAAGGTTCTTAATGTTGGTTTTTGGAAGACCAGCAAGCAGGGCGTTACAGTAATCAACTTTACTCATGATAAAAGCATGCATTAGCATCTCCATATTAGCAAGAGAGAGTAGTGGGTGGACTCTAGCCAAATTTCTGAGATAATAAAAACCAGTTTTTTTTTTTTTTTTTTTTTTTTTTTTTTAATAATAAAAAAAAAAAAAAAGAAAAAAAATAAAATAAAAAAAAAAAAAATAAAAAAAAAAAAAAAAAAAAAATAAAAACCAGTTTTAACCACCTGTTTTATATGGGGGATAAAAGTTAGCTTAGAGTCGAAAATAACGCCCAGGTTTCTGACTGTTTCTGAATGACTTAATGAAAGTTCCTGTAGCTTCAGAAACTGTTTCTCTCTCTTGGCTTCAGGACCGATAACTAAAATTTCGGTTTAGTCCTGGTTGAGCTGCAGAAAATTATTTGCCATCCATAATTTTACATCTAAAGTACAGTTAAAAAGTGCTTCTATTGGTCTTGTGTCATCAGGAGACATAGCTATGTACAGCTGGGTGTCATCAGCATAGCTATGAAAACTGATGTTGTGGGTTCTGATGACATTCCCCAGAGGAAGCATGTAAATGTTAAAAAGCAAGGGGCCAAGGGTGGAACCTTGAGGCACACCACAATTAATTTCATGGACCCCAGAGAAGTGTGTGTCCATGCCTACCATAAAGTTTCTCTCCATGAGATACGATTCGAACCATTTGAGAACAGTCAGAGCACAGAGAACACAGGCTGTCTCTGTGCTGTGGTTCGTCCTAAAACCAGACTGGTTTATCTCAAAAATGTTGTTTTGAGAGAGAAACTCATTCAGCTGAATAAAAACAAGTTTTTTCTAAAACCTTACTTAAAAATGGCAAGTTGGACACAGGTCTGTAGTTATTAAAAACTGAAGGGTCTGAATTAGTTTTCTTGAGTAACGGTTTCACCACAGCCATTTTAAAGGCAGCAGGAAAAATACCTGTCCGTAGAGAGGAGTTCATGATATTTAAAATCTCACCCTCAAAAGACCCGTAAAAGGATTTAAAAAGTGATGTAGGGATGGGGTCTAAAAAACAAGTTGTTGGATTAGCTTGGGAGAAAACTCGACCAAGTGTTGCAGCTGCAATCAGGTCAAAACTGTCCAGTGCTTCCTCAGGTAAAATCAAGCCATCATTACCAATAGAGAGGCTTTTCTGTCCTTTTATGATGTTAGATCTGACAGAATGGATTTTGCTCCTGAAGTGGTCTGCAAAGTCCTCACACAATGAGGCGGAGGCTGGCATTGGGTTTTTGTTTGCATTTGAGTTGATCAGGAACTCAATTGTGGTGAAGATGACTCTGGGGTTATTTTTATTTACAGAAATGTTGTTCGCAAAATATGAATTTCTGGTCTGTTTTACTGTTTGATTATATAGTTTTAGTTGGTTTTGGTATAGTTGATAGTTTATTTCAAGTTTTTGTTTTCTCCAAAGTCTTTCGGCAGATCTACAGTCTCTTCAATTGTTTAATTTCCTCAGTTCTCCAAGGGTGTGTGGCTTTGATTCTTATCTTTATAGATGTTAGTGGAGCAACTGACTCGAGAGTGGATTTTAATTTACTGTTAAAATTTTCAACGAGTAGATCACAGGGGGCAGGTTAAAATCATGTTAAAAGAAGTGTGGACAGATGCTAAAAACTCAGAAAACTCCTCAATAAAAATAGAGCTTGGTTTGGGTGGTCTGTATACTGTGATGCATAAAACTGGAGGGCTGTTAAAAACAAAGGCATGATGTTCAAAGCTGGGGTACTCATCCAATGTAATCTGCTTTACTGCAAAGGAGTTGGGCATTATAGATGCAGTACCCCCACCCTTTCTGCCCTCCCTGGTTGAAAAAACAAAGCTAAAATGCTGTCCTCGTTTAGCCTGTCCATGACGGACCTGTCCCGGACCTGTGAAAACCTCTCCACTGTGATGCTCTACAGCCCGGGGTTGGAGTTTGAGCGACAGCAGAGGGAGGAGTTAGAGAAGCTGGAGATGAAACGGAGACTCATCACTGAGATGGAGGCCAAGCAGCAGAGTGAGAAAGCGGAGCTGGAGCGGCTCCAGCAGGAGGTGGAGAGTCAGCACAAGGAGTCTGAGAAGGTCCAGAAGCGCATCCTCCGTCAGGAGGAGAGCCTCCGCCACCGTAGCCAAGACATCGAGAGCCGCCTGCGGGACTTCCTCGCCACTAAGAAACTATCCTCCACACTGAGAGGGGAATGTCAAAACGCCGTTCTACGGCAGGGGCATCGAATATCCTGTCAATCTGCACAATAATATTAACAACAAAAATCACGAATAGCCGCTTGTTTGTGCAGCCGTGTATTCTGCGAGTGCATGAACTTTTTATCAATCACCATCACATTCATCATTCAATGTACAAAAGCCCGATTTCCCAAAGTCCATAATATTCACAAAACCAAAGTGTAATCCCGAAACCCTGCAGTCTGATAAGAAAAGAAAAGAAAAATGTTCGACAGTCTCACGCTTTAGGTGGGAGGCCGCCCCGCCTCACTCGTCGGGACGCATTCCACCTGTAAAGAGCCAGCCACTGATCCTCGTACCAGAACGATCCGAGCCTCTTGGGAACAATACTCCGCCAGGAATTGAAATGTCTGGGGTAGTCCAAAACGTCGCCAGAAAAGTATTCCACAGTACGAGCCTCGCTTGCTCCTCCGCCTCCTGGTCTGCCGTCAGCTGTCTGTCTTTGAGGCACCCGCGTCATTAAAAAAAAAATAGGTGTGTCACCCTGTCACCTGGCTGCCATTTGTCAGCTGGTCCCGTTCATCCAATTGGAACATGACCGCAAATGTCCACTTGAATCACAACCTGTTAAATATATTCACATGTTTTTCAAGCTTGCTGTCATGGATAGAAACAGTTTTTAGTATTTAGGTGGTAACCATTACAATGTTTTGTGATCATTGATATAAAACGACTCCTTATATGTCCTGTTTTAGCCTAGACATTATTTATATTAGCGATCAAACTTTCAAAAGAAGCAGTCACTATTATCATGATCTAAATCCAGTCCTTATCTTGAGGCTTGTGGGGACCTTTCCAATTACTTAGAATAAGTCTTGCAACCGCCATAAATCCAGCCACCACAAGTCCAAGCAGTTCCTTTGGGAATCCAGGGGTTCTAGCAGACTGATTTCCCAAAAGACATGGTTGAAACGAAGGAACACAAAAACACCAACTTTTACCAAATATGCGGATACTTTTGGAAATTGACATTGGAATCCCATCTTAGACAGGCGTTTTCATGAGATGCATAAAAGGAAAGATGTTTAAATGGAAACCCATTCATCCTGTCTGAGACAAAGGCAATGCCTTACTTTGACCAATGCTCTAGACAGGTAAATTATTTAAGGGCCAACAGCAGTGAAAGAAAAAAAAAAGTTCTCTTCTGCTTTACTTTTGTATAGAAAATAGGCTCTTTTTAGCTTTGCATATGTATTTGACTTTGTATTTTCAATGATCGGAAATAATGAATTCAAAGCAGAGGACCTGCCTGACCACTGGACCAGCTTAGTGGTCTAGTGGTAGAGTGCCCACCTGAGAATGGGAGGGCATGGCTTCAGATCCAAGGCTGGCTTACACCAAGGCTCTTAAAATGGGATCCAGTGCCTCCCTGCTTAATATTCAGCATTACTGGGACAGATTGAAGGTTACACCAACGAATTGGTACTGAGCATGGCCATGACTGGAGCTCACTTTACCCTCCCAAGGAGACGGGTTATGAGCAGAAAATAAATGTCAGACACCCAGGTGTGTGACAACTGATGGGACGTTAGCTTTTAATGTCATGAGAATAAGGTTCTCCAAAGAGTCAAACTATATTGCACTAACCAATGGGCCACAGTTTTACATTTTCACGAGTTAGAAATTCAGGAAAGGAAGTCACTTTTATGTGACTTCCTTTCCCTGAGTTTAGAGAACTGGTCAGATAGTTGCAAAGTAGAGTCTACTCTCATGTGAAGGAGTGTAGATGTTCAGTGTCAATTCTCTTGTTAGATTTTTATCTGTGTCGCTTAACCCTTGTGCTGTCTTGTGGGGTCAGATGAACCTTTTTTCTTCAATGATCTTCACTGGTGTCCATGGATTGCATGAAATCCTCTTTACCTTTTTCCACCTTTGTCATGGTAGGGATTAACACGTCAATATAATGGTGGGGTCATCTGGACCCCACAATATAGCACAAGGGTTATAGGCCTCCTTACGTTGGGACAAACTGAACAGAATGAGAGAGGAACTCTACCTGGATATCAAACTCCCTCTCTGACAGGCCACAGTGCCTCAGGCTGGACATCTGTTTAACCCTTTACCACCTGAGCTTTAGCACCAGTATTTACATTCTTTCGACTAAATAACTCATCAATCGTTGAGGCAATTTCAGCAGATTCTGAAGTAGAGAAAAGCAGAAGATATGCAATACTTTAAGTAGTGAAATATTTATGCAATCAACGTAAATCAGCCAGTTCTGTTGCGGAAAAAAGCAGTTGTGCCTTCATCACTTTTAAACATAGAGTGTTGCATAACCATAAATAGTCATTGTGAAAAGACGCTTTCCCCCGAATCAGCTGATTCATGTTGGTTGCATAAATGGTTAGATAGTTGTGGTATGTTGAAGAGCATGTTATTTAGGTGTCGCTGGAGAAATCCTCCTGCCTCCTGCTCAAACTGCTGTCATTCTTCGCTGTGGTTTATGACAGCAAAATGTTGTCATGATATACAGACTTCTACTAGGACATTTACTTGAAATAACAAGCTTGAAGTATACAGCGCTGATCAAAATAATAATTTAAAAAAATCAAATCACTGATTGAATGACAACAATCCCTTTTTTTAAGAAGTCTGTTTGATTAAGTCTGCAACCACTGACCCGATTTCCGATTGAAATCAAGACATCCCTAATATTAAAAAATAAACTCATGGCTAAATGTTTTTTGGATTGCTCGGAAAAGTGTTCTTACTGTTTATTAATGTATTCAATTAGAGCACTCTAGACCTGTTGTATCGTTTTTAGTTTTTTTTTAATTGATCAAGATTGAAAATAATCCCTCTTGGTGAAGTCACAGTAAATGCTGGAAGTCTGTCATAGTTGTCATGGTGCCTCTGGCAGTCTCTCCTCTCCCTTCCCCCATCTGCTCAGCCTTCCAGATTGGACCCAGCTGTCAGCAATCACCTCATCAGCCTGCCTGTCTACTTAAGAGGTTTCTTCACCAGCATTCATCGCCAGTCCGTTGCCCCTCTATGGTGCTTATATCTGGTCACTACGTCACGCGCTCTGGTTTACGCTTTACTGGTCCTTTTGACTAACCCAAGTTTTATGCCTCGTCTACAGGACAGTTTTCCATGTTTACCGACCTGGGTCCTACCTGCTCACGAGCCTTTTGAAAATTCTACGTTGTCTCTCACGACTCCAAGCCACGTCACGTCTCCGAGCCACGTGAGCTGCTACGTCATCGTGAGAAAACAGCATCCAGACTGGGACCTGCCGATCCTCACTCGACCTTGGACAATAAATCAAGGTCAACTCGATCTCCTGTACTCCATCCGGGTTCCAGCAATTGGGTCTTCTCAGCTCTGCTGTTCCTAACAATAGTAATGAAAAAAAACTTTGTAAAGCCACATTTTTAGTTGTTTCGTTTTTCTTCATCACAATGTCACAAATTTAAATAAAATACATCAAAATTAGCCTTTTAACAGTGAAGTTAGATTAAAAAATTGTTAAAAGAAATAATCGTTTTACAACATGAACCGGCTGTACAGCAGCAAACCTCTATAGGTGTACTGTTTTGACACTTTGGTGCACATCCAAGAACAACACATGCAGACTAGACGAGTGAACCAGGAGGGTCGGCTCTGTGGTGGGCATGAACCTGGACTGTCTGTGACGGACAAGTTTAAAAATTTGGCAATTTCAATTTCTAATCTGATCAAATTGTACGTTTAAATATGTCACCAGCTCCACACTTCTGGACATTCCATAAATATAAAGCTAGTTTGAATTTATACACAGCTTGAAATCTTCATTAAAAAACCAACACAATGACTGTTAAAAAGACACAAAAGATTTAAAAAAGGAGAGAAAGTAAAGGCCAACATCTACTGAAGTGTTTAAGTTTTAATGTGGTACCTGAAAATAGACTGAGGTTTTTAGCTTTGAAAGAGTACACATATTTGAAGAGTTCAAAGCATTAATCTTAATTTCGTTTTAGACACCCTAATGATACAAAAGTAAAGCCTGAAAAATGAACAAAAGTTCAAAAAGTAAATCTTCTACATATTTTATTACAAAACAATGACAACTAAAAATATAAGGGAGTTTATAGTTTGAGAAATGAGTATTGAAGAATCAGAAGAGAGTTAATTTTTTTTTTTTGGCCTTCAAAATCTGTGTATTTTTCAGAAGCATTCTATAAGGTCACATTTTATTTATGCTGTAAAACAAACCAACTTAAAATTATTGAAGGAAAAGAATTCTCTCTTGTAGATTGGGTGGAGGATCTCAATGCAAATGGATAAACCCTAAAAACCTTTATAAAATAAATTGTAACATGATAAAAGTTTAAAAGAAAAAACTAAGGCTTTTACCTAATATACAACAAGAATGATAACAAAAAAGAAAAACTAATGCACCAATCTTCTTGAACACTTTTACATCATGCTTCAGGCTGTAGAATTTGTTGTTCACCAAAACGTACCAACAGAATTCAGACCAATGTGATTTTAAGCCTTGTTCCTTTTGATAATTTTGTTTTCTCATTTGTCTATATAACTTCAACTACACTAATAGGTTAAAATTAGCATCAGAGCAAAAGTTTCTCTCCCCTGCATAATGTACAGGTGTCACATCTTATAAGACAATGATACGGCAAAAAACTATTTAAATACAATTCAATAACACAAAACCTCACATTTGTGTCACAAAAACATCTGGTCACCTGAGCTCTGTTGCGTTCTTACTAAAACCAATTCTTTTCTCCATTAAAAGTCATTAAAACTGCATTTTTTATTTCTAGGCTACTGAGGCATTATAGCATGCTACTTTTACACTGTTTTCCCCTGCAGAGTAATGAGTTCTCACTGCTGTTCTTTTAATAGGATTCTCCGGCAGAATCCAACCAACACACTGCATCAGCAAGCAAGGCCAGGGCAAAGCAATCAATTACCTGCTACCGTTAGGCTGCAGCATAATTTGCTCCCCGTGAAATAAATCTAAAATGACCAGCTTGTATAAGTTAAAATATGCGTCTCCCTGTTCACTTTGCCTTTTCTTTATTCAGAAATAATTACCAATCTGTTTTGTATCGTTTTTTTTTACATCACTGAGCCTCATTGTAAAGTACATCATGACCATAAAGAAGAAAGAAGACGGCTTCAGATATTATTACAGTTCAAGTGGTTCAAGACGACAAACAAGTTTAAGGCAGCTCTTCACAGGCTCTGTTGCCGTTCACGTTTCTCAAACTGACCTGAATTAAGCTATGTGTCATGCTTCATTAATACCCTTTGCTGTGTCTCTCCTGTTAACGTGACCTGTACTCACTTTGTCTGGCGTTGCAGCTTTTTGAAATTGTCAGACTATAATGTAATACTCTTAATGATACAATAAATGTTACTAATTAAGATTTCTCTATTGATGACAAGATGATGCCCAAACAGGACTTATGTTCTAATCTTGTAGTAGGAATCAGTAGCTTGCATCTGTGGAGATGGTGGCATTATGCTGGTTCATCATAGATTTTCATAGATTCATAGATTGTTTTAGGCCAAAAGCCGTACTTCTGTTTTTTTTTTTTTTAACATTAGCAGGACTTTTTTCAAATGTTCACTTGAGTTGCATGTAATGCTTTAGTCTCATGCACCCCTACGGGGATTGAAACATCATTAAAATGGAACGTACCATGATGGTAAGTGTATTAGTGAGGATAATGTGAGTTGCACCCACTTATGACATACGGGTAATCCTGTCGTATGGTGCCCTTACGCTACACTCCAGTCATTACTTGCTCATTATTGATCCCATGGAAATGCTGCATGCACGGGGTGCGGTCAGGGTGCAAGCAAGGAGCATGCTCTTATCGCTTAAACAGCCTACTTATAGCAGACTCCCTTGGGCAGAGCACAGGGTTTTAGGGGGTTGAAAAAATGAAAGATCCGTATGACGTGCCTGCATGTTATCTACTTCACCTTTAACCCTTGTGCTATCTTAGATGACCCCACCCTTACATTGACATGTTCTCCCTACCATGACAAAGGTGGATAAAGGTGAAAAGATTTCATGTAATCCATGGACACCAGTGAGGATCACAAATCATTGAAGAAAAAAGGTTCATCGCACTGTCTAGTGGGTCTAGATGACCCGACTCCCAATGTTAAAGTGCCTATGATAGCACAAGGTTTAAGTGCACTACGATCTGTCTCCCACAGCATTCCCGCAGAAATACGTGCATTAACATATTGGCTCAACAGGTTCACTGGGTGATCTACAATCCTAAAATCCGTGCGGGACACCCCATACAAGTTTGCCAATTTTTTGCACAAATCAAAGTGTAAATGCAATTAGGGCATACAGGTCGTATTTTTTTTTCTTTTTTTTTTCACTTGTTCTGTCCAACAGCTGAGCAAACAGATTAGAGCTGAAGGCTTTTTGTGTTGGACAGGTTTTACTATCACAAAAAGAGGTTATATAGCTTCGAGAAACTAGAGTGTAGATTTGTATAAACCCCTTTTTGTCGTATTTTTTTTAATTTATTTTTTACATTTAGTGTGTGTGGGGAGGGAGAGGGGAAGAATGTGAGGGGGGGGTGGAAGAGAGTAAAAGGAACAAAGGTGAAAAGGTGGGGGATACAAGCACTGATTTGAATAAGTTATTTTTTAAATAAAATACATCAAAAATTAGCCTTTAACAGTGAAGTTAGATTAAAAAAATTGTTAAAAGAAATAATCATGAACATGAACCTGGCTGTACAGCAGCAAACCTCTATAGGTAATTGCTTCAGACACTTTGGTGCACATCCAAGAACAACACATGCAGACTAGACGAGTGAACCAGGAGGGTCGGCTCTGTGGTGGGCAAGAACCTGGACTCTCTGTGACGGACAAGTTTAAAATTTTGGCAATTTCAATTTCTAATCTGATCAAATTGTACGTTTAAATATGTCACCAGCTCCACACTTGACATTCCATAAATATAAAGCTAGATTGAATTTATACACAGCTTGAAATCTTCATTAAAAAACCAACACAGTGACTGTTAAAAAGACACAAAAGATTTAAAAAAGGAGAGAAAGTAAAGGCCAACATCTACTGAAGTGTTTAAGTTTTTTTAATGAGGTATCTGTTATTTTTAGCTTTGAAAGAGTACACATATTTGAAGAGTTCAAAGCATTTCCTATTGATCTTAATTTCGTTTTAGACACCCTAATGATACAAAGTAAAAGCCTGAAAAAATGAAAAAAAAAGTTCAAAAGTAAATTCTACATATTTTATTACAAAACAAATGACAACTAAAGTATAAGGGAGTTTATAGTTTGAGGAACGAGATGAAGAAATCAGGAAGAGAGTTAATTTTTTTTTTCAACCTTCAAAATCTGTGTATTTTTCAGGACGTGCAAGATTCTATAAGGTCAGTATTTATTTATGCTGTAAAAAAAAAAACAACTAAAAATTACAAAGGAAAAGAATTCTTTCTTTGTAGATTGAGGATCTCAATGCAAATGGATAAACCCTAAAAACCTTATAAAATAAATTGTAACATGATGAAAGTTTAAAGAAAAACTAAGGCTTTTACCTAATATACAACAAGAATGATAACAAAAAAGAAAAACTAATGCACCAATCTTCTTGAACACTTTTACATTTATCCATCATGCTTTCAGGCTGTGAATTTGTTGTTCACCAAACATACCAACAGAATTCAGACCAATGTGATTTTATTGAGTCCTATACTGTTCACCATAATTAAATAAATAAATATTTGATTTAATAAATAATGTGACCTCATGCAAAAACACAACCAACCAATAAATCTCTCATAAATATATAAAAATATCATGAAAAGGTGAAAACCTGCACACTGATTTTTAAATTAAATAATATATTATTCAATATATTTTCATTTTGCTTTAAAACCTGTTTATTATTTTAAAAACAGCATTTTAAAATATTCATTTTTATCATGTGGAATATTATTATAATTCATTTCTTTTTCAGAACCTAGATTTCTAAAATCAATGTTTTCCAAAGTAGCTTTGTTTATTTTCATGTGTTGCTGTTTTTCACAATGGCTTATTTATTTTGGCGAAGAGCTTTTTTCAGCAGAATGGGTCTATCTGTCAATCAGTGAAGGTGGGTGATCTAAACGCCATTTGCTGATCCATGAAAATTCCACTTTATTCCTCGATACCCGCCTCTGACTAAGTGTGTGACAGTCAGAGAGATGACATATTTCAGCCGATATCCGCGCCGCTTGCTGCTGAGCATTAGAGATCAAATAGGAGACAACAATCTGTCTACTGCAGAAGATGCAAACACTACGACTGTATCTTTGTAGTTTGAGGGTTTGTGTGGACTAAAGGAGTTCGTCATTCCACGCCTCGAATTCCACGTGAAACACTCCTGACTCTACGCACCACTCAGCTCTCCTTGCTCTGCAGCTAACAGCTCTGCTGTCTGAGCTCACAGATCCAGTCTGGACGTCATCAGTGGCCCATGTCGGCTCTCAAGTAGGAGAAGAGCTGATGATCGACAGAGAGTCGGACCAGACAGCAGTGATAGGGGAACAAGCCTGCTCGGGCCTCCTGACCTTGGCTATGATATTTTTCTATTTTCATTGAGACAATGATTATAAATCAGGTCTCTCTGTTTTTTCCCTCTTGGGGAAAATGTTGAACCTTCCTACAAAGCTTCTTCTGGTTGTAAACGGTTGAGATCCGGTGTTTGATTTGGGATCACTTCCTCGTCAGAATTTCTCAGAGCTGGTTGATGAAAAGAACTGCCCTATACTTTGGATATACTTTTATTATTACTTTTCCGCGAACTGAACAACAGGACCTCAATCTAACTTGCGCTCACACACACACACACACTTTTTGGCGCTGGGCGCCTGATTTAATGTAACAGACATTGCTGACTGCAGGAGCTGAAGCCTCTCTGGGATGATCTCATGAACTCAAACATGGAAACATTGTTGTGGAACTATTCCAAATAAATAAACCTGATCTCTTAACATTCTCCAGGTGCATTGTGCATCCATGCATTTTTAGGTGAGATAAACACAGACAATCGCTTCCAAGTGGCTATCAGGCTAAAGCATTATTGCTAGCTCCTCCCACACGCTGCATGGTGTGTTTAATGAACCCAGTTCACACAGAAGTTTTGTGAAAGTCCAACAGCCACTAAGCCTAACTTAAGCCACTACTAGATGTTCAAGTGAGAAGATGAAAAATTGGAGAACCGACCACAAAATCACCCGTATTATGCACACTAGCCCAAAGCCACTTTTATCCGCAAATTTAGAACCAAAACTGCCCAATTTCTGGTAACACTGTGGATGTGTTGAGGTGCACACTCCCCCTAGTGTTGAGGAGTGGGCATCGCGCCATCACGTTCACTGAAGCATCTTCGATCAATGTAGTCAGTGGTGCTGCTGCTTATGTCTGAGCAAGGAGTAGCCAATCACAAAGTGTCTCCGCTTGTCTGGTTTGATTGGATAGATAGACCCATTCTTGCTGAAAAGCTCATTATGAAATACGCCATTGTGAAAAACAGCAACATGAAATAAAACAAAGTTACTTCTTTGGAAAATATTGATTTTGAAATCCAAGGTTCTGAAAAGAAGTAGAATTATAATAATATTCAACATGAATAAATAATATTTTAAAATGCTTTTTTAAATAATGAATGCGGTTTTTAAAGCAAAATGAAATATATTGAATAATATAATACAATTTAAAATCAGTGTGCAGGTTTTTCTACAATTTCATGGTCTTTTTATATATTTATGAGATTTATTGGTTGACTGTGTATTTGCATGTGAGGTCACATTTATTTATTAAATCAAATATTTATTTATTTAATTATGAACAGCATAGACTCATAATTTTAAGCCTTGTTCCTTTTGATAATTTTGTTTTCATTTGTCTATATAACTTCAACTACACTAATAGGTTAAAATTAACATCAGAGCAAAAGTTTCCCAATGCATAATGTACAGAAAGTCACATCTTATAAGACAATGAAACGGCAAAAACAATTTAAATACAATTCAATAACACAAACCTCACATTTGTGTCACAAAACATCTGGTCACCTGAGCTCTGCTATGTTTACTAAACCAATTCTTTTCTCCATTAAAAGTCATTAAACTGCATTTCTTTATTTCTAGGCTACTGAGGCATCATAGCATGCTGCTACTTTACACTGTTTTCCCTGCAGAGTAATGAGTTCTCACTGCTGTTCTTTACTTAGGATTCTCCGCAGAATCAACTAACATACTGCATCAGCGCGTCTGTGGGCGCAATCAATTACCTGCTACCAAGAAGCTGCAGCATAAATTTGTTCCCCGTGAAATAAATCTAAAATGACCAGCTTGTATAAATTAAAAATATGCGCCTCCTGTTCACTGGCCTTTTCTTTATTCAGAAATAATTACCAATCTGTTTTGTATCGTTTTTTTTTACATCACTGAGCCTCATTGTAAAGTACATCATGACCATAAAGAAGAAAGAAGACGGCTTCAGATATTATTACAGTTCAAGTGGTTCAAGACGACAAACAAGTTTAAGGCAGCTCTTCAGAGGCTCTGTTGCCGTTCACGTTTCTCGAACTGACCTGAATTAAGCTATGTGTCATGCTTCATTAATACCCTTTGCTGTGTCTCTCCTGTTAACGTGACCTGTACTCACTTTGTCTGGCGTTGCAGCTTTTTGAAATTGTCAGACTATAATGTAATACTCTTAATGATACAATAAATGTTACTAATTAGGATTTCTTATTGACATACAAGATGAGCTCAAACATGACTTATGTTCTAATCTTGTAGGGAATCAGTAGCTTGCATCTGTGGTGATAGTGGCATTTTTGCTGGTTCATCATAGATTTTCATAGATTCATAGATTGTTTTAGGCCGTGTCGCATTCTTATGTTTTTTTAACATTACAGGATTTTTTTTCAAATGTTCACTTGAGTTGCATGTAATGCTTTAGTCTCATGCACTCCTACGGGGATTGAAACATCATTAAAATGGAACGTACCATGGTGGTAAGTGTATTAGTGAGGATAATGTGAGTTGGTAATCTACTTATGACATACGGGTAATCCTGTCGTATGGTGCCCTACGCTACACTCCAGTCATTACTTGCTCATTATTGATCCCATGGAAATGCTGCATGCACGGGGTGCGGTCAGGGTGCAAGCAAGGAGCATGCTCTTATCGCTTAAACAGCCTACTTATAGCAGACTCCCTTGGGCAGAGCACAGGGTTTTAGGGGGTTGAAAAAATGAAAGATCCGTATGACGTGCCTGCATGTTACTTCACCTTTAACCCTTGTGCTATCTTAGATGACCCCACCCTACCATTGACGTGTTCTCCCTACCATGACAAAGGTGGAAAGGCAGATTTCATGGAATCCATGGACACCAGTGAAGATCACAAAACATTGAAGAAAAAAGGTTCAGCGAGCACTGTCTAGTGGGTCTAGATGACCCAACTCCCAATGTTAAAGTGCCTATGATAGCACAAGGGTTAAGTGCACTACGATCTGTCTCCCACAGCATTCTCGCAGAAATACGTGCATTAACATATTGGCTCAACAGGTTCACTGGGTGATCTACAATCCTAAAATCCGTGCGGGACACCCCATACAAGTTTGCCAATTTTTTGCACAAGTCAAAGTGTAAATGCAATTAGGGCATACAGGTCGTATTTTTTTTTCTTTTTTTTCACTTGTTCTGTCCAACAGCTGAGCAAACAGATTAGAGCTGAAGGCTTTTTGTGTTGGACAGGTTTTACTATCACAAAAAGAGGTTATATATTTGTAGAAGCTAGGAGTGTAGATTTGTATAAACCCCCTTTTGTCGATTTTTTTTTATTTATTTGTTACATTTAGTGTGTGTGGGGAGGAAGAGGGGAAGAACGTGAGGAGGGGTGGTGGAAGAGAGTAAAAGGAACAAAGGTGAAAAGGTGGGGGATACAAGCACTGGATTTGAATAAGCATAATTTAGGCTGTAACAATTATACCAGATCTGCTGGAAAGACAAAATATTGGCATCAAAGCAGAAAACCCACACTAAGATGAGCGAAAATATTTTCCATCAGTACACTGTGGGTAAGTGAGGAGGATGAAGCAGACAGGGAGCAGGTGGTGTGTACGCACGTGGGGGTGGAGATACATGCATGCTGCCGACGTAAACCGCGTGTTCATAAGGGGAACCAGATCCTACCCAGCCAGACCAGCCAGACCAGGAGAGGGGAGGAGAGCCCCCCAGGCCAGGAGCCCCCCCAGCATCCGGACCCAGGCAGCCCGGGAGGGGGAAAAGGGACCGCCACCCCACTGGCCAGGCAAAGAGAGGGCCCCCCTACAGGGGCCCCCCAATGCCCAGAGGCATGAGCAAACCCAGTGTCCGGCCCCCTGGGCCACAGGGCAAGAGAGCGTTTAGCGAAGGCGCTAGCCATGGAGGCCACCGAAGCGGGCGGACACCAAGACAGGCCAAGGACGGTTGTGGGCCCCAGAACCCGCGGAGCCGCCCACCACCCGACCGCGCCCGCCTCCGCAAAGCCAGCCCAGGCACGACCCGAGCAACCCAGGATCGCCACGCACCCACAGCCACCCCCATAACCCTACAACCCTACACACTACACCCCGCCATAATATCTGAGCCCCTCCCCAACCCTTCTCAGTGCCCTCCCCCCTGTGATGGGGAGGAAAGCCCCAGGAGGGTCCCAGCGAGCAGCCTTACAGGTCCGCTCCCACCCATGCACTCACTCACACATAATCACAATCATCTGGTTACTCTCCCCACTTCTGCCGCCTACGCAGCACCTCTCAGCCGCCAACCACGCCAGCGCCGTATGCCCGACCATTCCCGCAGCCGGCATGGTGGCCATAAGCCCGGCCGCCCTGAGAGGACCAGGCGGGTGATGACCGGCCGCCCCCCCCGACCCCACCCATGTATGGAGGTGTGGGAGTGCTGTGTGTGTGCTGCAGGTAAAATAGGAGGTCTCCAGTGTGGGGGCCCCACCGCTGCCAAGCCGCAGAGCCCCCCACTCCGGGGTCCCTCTGTGAATGGTGTTTATTAGCTGTGTGTGTGCTGCTAGCATGCAGTGTGTGTGTCTACAGAGGAAGTTAAAATTGTGGGGGGGCCAGCAAAAGGTGAGCACGGATGTTTCACCGTGCCCCCTTCCACCAGACCCCCTCCACAAGGCCCTAGATGAATCAGAGTGTCTAATATGCAAGTAAAAAGCGGGGTGGAGGGCGGGTGCCAACACGAACCCAGAGAGGGGCATCCCCAGTGAGCCCTGCCAGCATACCCCTCCCATCCAATTCCCGGAGCCCTATGTTCATGTGTGCAATATTTGTTTGGGTGAGAGCGGGAAGGAGCGGGCGGATGGGAACAACCGGGGGAGAAGGCTCCCCCGAGCGACCGGCCCCCCAGCCGGCCGCGGTAGGCGACCCCATTGCCAGAGCGGCCAGCCAGGAAGCGGCAAGCCAGCCGCAGTTGGAGGCCAGAGCCCCGTAGCGCCGAGAGACAGCCAGCAAGGAAGGGTCCCGGTGCCAGAACGGAGGGGCAGGGGGGCAGGGGGTCCAGCCCCATTCATACCCTGGCCTCCCTAGGGACTAGCACACCGCCCCCCCCAGGCCCCCCTCCCAAAAAAAAAAAAAAAACCAAAATAAATTAAATAATAACACCATCCCACCCCTACTAGGTGATGTGACTAACCAGCTGGAGCCAGGGAGAGTCTGAAGTCGCCGGTTTTTTTGTGGAGGACATTATCTCTAAACTAATATGCTCTGACATGAGGTTTCTGTAGTGGTTGATGCTAAGATTATTTTTAGATTTCCAGTTCAGGAGGATAGTTTTCTTAGCGATACATACAGCGGTGAGAACCATATAAGCATTGTTAGATTCCATGTTAATGTTATTCAGGTCACCTAATAAGCAGAATTTGGGGCAAGCAGGAATCTTATGATTGAACCAGATTGATAAATCCTCCCAAACCTTACGACAGAATTATTGGACAGGTGGACAGAACCACAGGGCATGTGTCTATGTTGTTACCTATGCAGTGTGTGCATATAGCAGACGGATTGAGACCCATTTTAAATAACCTCTGTCCGGTGTAGTGAGTTCTGTGGAGAATCTTGTATTGAATAAGTTGCAGATTAGGGCTTTTAGTCATATTAAAGGCATTCAAACAGATCTGTAGCTAAAATTGATCACTAGAATCCAATGATAGCTCAGACTCCCCTTTTTTTAATGGGTAAGTAAACTGTTTCATCTATGTCAGATAACATCTTGTAAATTTTAGAGGTGAGCTTGGGATTTTAATGTCAATGAAATGTGTTACTGTAAGGGGAAGGTCTAGGTCTATTTGGGTCAGGCAGTATTTAGTGCTTATAGCTGATTTAAGCTGCTGATATTCTAGAAATGTGTTTATATTAATTCCATAGGTTGAGGATAACGTTGAGAGGGACATAAATTTTCTATTCTGAATTATATGCTGGAACTGCTGGATTCCTTTGTTCTTCCATGAAGCAAAATGAATCATGTTTTTGTTAATCAAAATGTCAGGGTTATTCCCTGATGTTTAAACTTGTGTTGTTTAATTTTAGAACTGAAGAAAGGTAAATTAGAAATATCTAGGTTATCACAGAGATTTTGTTCTATGTCTAGCCAGGATTCATCTAGCACACCAGGATTCAGCCATTTTTGTACATAACACAATCTGTTCGCGGAGTAGTAGTCCTGGAAGTCTGGAAGGCCTAGTCCTCCTCTATCTTTAGGTTTTTTAATAGTTTTTAAACTGATCCGTGGGGGTTTACTTTCCCAGAGGTATTGGGAAATGAATGAGTCTAATGATTTGAACCAAGTAGTTGGAGGTTTGGAAGGAATCATTGAAAACAGGTAGTTAATTTTTGGGAGAATCGTCATTTTTATGGTTGCAACTCTCCCGATTAGAGAAATGGGTAGAGTTTCCCATCTAGTGAGATCAGCCTCGGTTGTTTTAAGTAGTTGGGTGTGGTTTAGCTTGAATAGATCAGAAAGCCTAGAGGAGATATTTATACCTAAGTACTTTATGTTGCCTGTTTGTATTTTAATAGATAACGGATTTAGAAAATTGCAATTAATTGGTAGAATTGTGCTTTTAGACCAGTTTATGGAGTATTCTGAAACTGAGGAAAATCTGTTAATTAAGGAGATGATTTGGCAGATGGAAGATTGTGAATTTGGAGTAAATAGTAAAACATCATCTGCATAAAGACTTATTTTGTGTTCTAAATTTTTGGTTTGAATGCCTTCAATGTCTCGACTTTTCCTAATTGCAGCAGCTAGAGGTTCAATAAATAGTGCAAATAAAGACGGAGATAGTGGACAGCCTTGTCTGGTTCCTCTTTGTAAATTAAAGCTTGGAGATGTTTGATCATTTGTTCTGATATGAGCATTAGGAGAGGCATATAATATTTTAATCCAGTTAATAAATGATTTTCTAAAGCCAAATTTGTTCAGGGTGGCTATTAAAAATTTCCAGTTGACCCGATCAAATGCCTTTTCTGCGTCCAGTGACAAAATGGTTGCTTCTCGGTTGTTGATGGTTGTATAATCTATGAGGTTGATTAATCTGCGCATATTGGTAGATGAATGTCTACCCTTTATAAAACCTGTTTGGTCAGGATGTATTAGAGAGGGAACTACCTTCTCCAGCCTTCCTGCCAAGGCTTTCCAGATTATTTTAAGATCTGCATTAATCAGTGATATGGGTCGATAGCTGGATGGTGATGTGGGATCTTTTCCAGGTTTCAGAAGTAAGATAATATTAGCAGAATTCATATTTGGAGGTGGATAATTGTTGTCCTTAATTTCTATTGTCATTCTGAGAAAAATGGGAGCTAAGATTTGCCAAAACTCTTTATAAAATTCGGCTGGGAAGCCGTCTGGTCCTGGGGCTTTTTTACTAGGCCTGTTGGTTAATGCTTTATGTAGCTCTTCTTAAGTAAAAGGGGATTTCCAGGGCTGTGATTTGTTCCTCTGTTGGTCTAGGCAAATCGATGCTATTGAAAAAACTATTGATGTAATTTTCAGAAGGATTAATTTGGGATGAGTAGAGAGATTGGTAAAAGTTTTTAAAAACTGAATTTATTTCGGCTAAACAGGTCGATGATAAAGACTTCCGGTTAAGCTGTGTTCACACCGAACGCGAACCTGAACACACTCAGGACACCTTTTTTTATTATTGCCTCGATGAAAATAAGAAAAATATCATAAAGTTCCTGAGACCCGAGCAGGCACGCTCCCCATCCCGCAGCAGGCCACTGTCTGGCTGCCTGCTCTCCTGACCGCTCCCGCTCCATCCGCCCTGCAACAGACTGTCCATGGTGTACCTGCCATGTGGTTCAGACGGGTACCAATGTGCTCGACGCTGCTGAAATCATGCTGCTGCCAGACCTTTGCGCTGCACATTTGCTCAAATCACACCGCTGGACCTCAGATCGCATTTGTACCGTTGACTCAACATTGAAACAGTTCACCTTTACCGCCCGAATCGCGTTCGGTGTGAACACAGCTTAACCGGAAGTCTTTCCCCGGGGGTCGGCAACCCCAAAATGTTGAAAGAGCCAAATTGGACGAAAAAAACAAAAAAACAAATATGTCTGGAGCTGCAAAATATTAAAAGCCCTATTTAAGCCTTATAATGAAGGCAGCACATGCAATATGTATCTATATTAGCTATATTAGCCTACTATCAAAATGACTAAGTTGTTGCAAACACATAATGAGCATTATTAACGATTAAATGTTTATTTGCCCTGCAGTGCATTCTGCAGAGAACAACGCGTCACGTGACTGGTCTGTTGTGCAAGTTTAACTTCATTATAATATCAACAAATTATGTTTCATTGCTTATCAAAATATTAAAGAAATGTAATAAAGAAATCCGATTTTTGATGTCATTTTTATTTTGAGGATTCGAACAAAGAAACAATAAAATGGAACGTGCATGCCCCATGACAGTCAGCTTGCGCTCGAATGACAGAACAGCTTCAGGCATTTGCGGTGCCTGGAGACTCTCATTCAGCTCGTTTGGCTGGCTTGTCACAGTCATATCCACCAAAAAGTGCAGCTTTTTGAGCCACTCAGTATCTCCCAGTTGCGGGTAGTTCAGGTCTTTCCTTTTCAGGAATTTTTCACGTGTTCTAAACAGACGACATAGCGAAACATCACCCCTGGACAGCCATCAGACTTTGTTTTGTAGCAGGAGATCAATGCACGGAACTGACGGTGGTTCGATTTACATCAGCCACCTGCCTAGCGGTCCGCTAAAAGTAAAAATAAAATAAAAAAGCACTGCTGGTAGAAACGTGTGTCGCAGGCTATGAGGCAAATCTTTGTTGACAGAAATGTTGAAATTGTAGTGGCGGTCATGTGCATTTTAGGTCTGTTAGCAGCAGGGGATTGTGGGATGTGGGATGATGATCTTATTAGGGCTCAGCATGAGCGTTTCTGTTTGCCAACGTTTCTTTTCATATGGCAGTTTTGTTGTTGGAGAGAGGTTGATGACACCTGTGCAATGTTCAATGTGGTGTGTGTTCATAATAAATGGACTTTATAGGCTGGAAAGAGGCTGCTCTCTCATCTTCTCTTTTTGCCTCCACTTCTCTGAGACTGTTTGGAGTCGTGTGCTGTATGGGACACGGACAGTTCTCCAGCGCAGCTAGTTGGTTGACAGCTCAATATTTGTGACAGTTTGGCTCCCGTATTGTCCGCTGCAAGTGACGTACTTGCCGGGCGTTACAACATTTATTCTACACATTCTTACAGCATTGGTAAAGGTTAAGAATGTTTGTGTCTTGTTTTTCCTCCTACAGAAACCATATTAAAACAAAACATATATTTCTCTCCCCCATCTTTTTACATTTTCAAACATTTTTGAAAATGCTCCAGGGAGCCACTAGGGCAGCGCTAAAGAGCTGCATGCGGCTCCTGAGAAGCAGGTTGCCGACCCCCGCTTTATTCTAAACCTAACCCCCTCTTCTGGGTCTGAGCAGCCACTGGCCACAGACCCTTGCATTGACGTGTTCTCCCTACCATAACAAAGGTGGATAAAGGTGGAAAGATTTCATGTAATCCGTGGACACCAGTGAAGATCACAAATCATTGAAGAAAAATTGTTCAGAGCACTGTCTAGTGGGTCTAGATCTAGATGACCCAACTCCCAACGTTATAGTGCCTAAGATAGCACAAGGGTTAAGCGAGTTTGGCCTTTTTTTAAAAAAAAAAGAAAAAAAACCTTGTTGTCATAGTAAAGAGGGCAGAGGTTCATGTTGCTGCCTGTGAAAGGAGATGAATTCAGTGTTGGTGTCAGAAACCCTGTGTTCCGTGAGAATGAGCTGCAGAAACAGTTTTTTAACTGATCACCGGATCACATGGGTCATCATCCTAGACCCCTATGAAAAAAAAGGAAGGGTTTGCTTTGGTGCACAAAACAAAAACACAAAGTACATGTTTGATTTTTCTGACTTCTGTGTTAGGATTTGGAAACTAGAAGCTCATTAAGTTATGAATGAAGTAAGTTGGTAGTGTCTTCAGGTCTGGATTAAAGTCACATTTTAACCCTTGTGCTATCCTAGGCACTTTAATATTGGGAGTTGGGTCATCTAGACCCACTAGACAGTGCTCTGAACCCTTTTTCTTCAATGATTTGTGATCTTCACTGGTGTCCATGGATTACATGAAATCTTTCCACCTTTATGGAGAACACTACTGTAAGGGTGGGGTCATCTAAGATAGCACAAGGGTTAAATAGTTGTTGTGATCATTAATATGTTTTTGCGTTGAGGGACTAGTTGTTGTAATTTGCACTTCAGGGCCACCGTAGGATTGATCCTGTTGTTAAAACCTAAACAAGTTCTTAATTTGAGAATTTTTATCTGAAATTTGCACCCTAATATCCGGTCAGTGATGCAAAAAGCATCAACAAGTGTGTTAGTAAAAAGAAAATTAGGCCATAAAAACGCCAGCCACAGAGACTTGTGGGCTGTGCCAGTGTTAAAGGGAAAATCTTTTTTTTTTCACTCAAGTTTACTTTGCAAATAGTTTTTTTTTAAAGCAAACACTTTTACATCTCTGTATCTTTGCTATGACTTGAGTCTGAGAAAAAGCTGATGCTCATACATTAAAAGATTCCTTTTTGCATTTACTCTCCAACAAAAAGCCTGAAGCTCCTCATATGATTGCAGCTACTGACTCCTCTCTTCACCTTGTACTGTACCTGTCCCTTACATATGTGTGATCTCTACATGGTGGGAGGTGTGACCGGGTTAAAAATGACTCGAAGCATCTCCAGAAACCTGTCAGCGGTCCAGTTTGGTTACTTGTCTAAAATTAGACGGCCATGATGATTCCACCCTCTGGTTATTAATCAGAAAGGAGGCAAAAATCAGGGAAATTATGAAAGTATCCTCCACCGCACTAACAATTAAACGCTGATTCAGTAAAAGAAAACACTCAAAAACATATATAACTTTAATTTTTTTTATTTATCGTGGAACATAAAACAATATTGTGGGCTTTTTACCACATACACTATGTATTCACATAATACACCATACAGCTACGAAGAGAGAGACCAAACAAAAACACTTTTTTTTTTTTTTTTACATACTGCATCCTTGACAAGAAAATAAAAAACTAAAAAAAAACAAGAACAATCCTACAACTGAAAAAGGAATGTAGCTGCCACGTATGTAAGTTCATTTTCTTTTTCTGGTTTGGGCCCAATTTCTCTTCCAGATTTTCAACAGTGGGTCACACAGAGGGGGTTTCTCGAAACAATAGCGACCAAATATACAGTTCAAAAGACAGAGAAGGAGTGAGGAGATGAAGTGCGTGACTAGAGTGGGGAGTAAAAGGCAGTACACAAATCCGAGTCAAACATCTCGGCGTTCTGCGAACAGGAACAAGTTACTCAAAACATAACAGCCTCTGGTACACCTGCTGTACCCAACGTCAAGCAGGCTTGATGTCATTTTTAATTATCCTCTTTCATCTTGGGTTTATCAACCTCCAAGCACAATATGGACTGATCATCGTAATGAGAATGTGCTGCGGTGGGGAAGGGGCTCTCACTCTTCAAATGGGGGTGTCAATGTGTAGCGTTGTAGATAAAAGCTGTTTTTCTCATGAAATCAGCACCAGAGCAGCTTCTGTCCTTTTGAAACCACTTGAGTCAAACATTTAAAAAAAAAAAGGTTTGCAGTTCTCTTGAATCCCTCACACTTTGTATTACACAGTGAATTTAAATTGTAGCATCATAGCACCGGCTGTCTGATCCACCACCTCCCTCCCTGGGTGAGGTGGCACCTCTCCTGAGAACCGCCCGTCAAACATGCGAGACATTTCCAGATTTACAGAGTTATTATGACATGCACTGCATCCTCGTCACCTACTTTTTTTTCTCCTCGGACCGCCTGTGCAAGGAGGGCAGTGTGTTGTTCTCAGCAGTAAAACAGTCAATCAGACATTAGGAACAGGGTAGAAAAACTCCACAAGGGAAAATGTGGCATCTTCTGCAGGGGGAGGGGCGTCATTTCAATTAAGATGAAGTGCAGATTATAATGATACGCATCTAAACAAGCATAAAAGCGATATCACCTGATAGTAACACAACTGGATAAGATTGCAGGCCTTCACGCGACTAAAACTTCGCTCACTGGTTTAATGATACGTCCAAAGTTGCAAACCAAACATGCAGCCAGCAGGATGGACGAAGGGAGAACCGAGGAAGGTTAGAGCTGCTGGAAAAAAGTAGTGACTTCTTGCCATTTCTGCTAGTATACTGTATGATGTAAAGCTTTTTGTTAAAAATCAACCAAATGAAATGCAACATCTTTTTTTTTTCAAGTTTTGGAGGCGTCATTTGGGGTCAAAAGACTCCAACTTCCAGTCTCTGAGCTAACAGTAATTAATGTTTGTAATGGTGCACCAGAGGAAGTCGGGTTTTTCATGTTTGTCAAAAGCCAACAAAGGGAGTACAGTACTAAGAAAGCAGAACATCAGTGTTTGTTGGGCATGTTTCCACATCAAGTGTTGGTTTGAGTGAGACTTAAAAAAAATCCCCTTGTCATTTCAAGGTGTCGACACTATCATCACCAGTTAAATAATTTTACCTAAATAGTTTAATATTTACATTTTTTATCTCTCTCTTGAGAAAAAAAAATGAAAAAAGAAAAACTAAGCTTCAAGTTGTCAATAATCGGCTCTTTCGTTTTTGTCATTAAAATCAAGATTAAAAGTGCTTTTATAAATCTTTTCTTCTCTATGTACAATTTGTATTAGCTATATAAAAGGTGAAAAAGAAAACATCAAAAACAATAATTATTATCATAACCATGTAGTAATAAATAGGAAATAAAAAACAAAAAACAGAAGAAACAGGTTCAAATGAGTCTGGAGTTCTCGGGCATACAAAGGGACATGCATGATTTTCTGCCCTCAGTAGCATATTGTGATTGTGACCAGTGTCTCTACAGCGTGAGGTAGAGAGCTGGAGGTAACAGAGGCTTTCACAGATGGCCTTGACTAGAGCAACAAGCCGGCTTCAAATCCACTTCTCAGTTTTGCAGACGAGCAGAGAAAGCAGAGACTCTCAGGAAATACAATAAACCAGCCTGTGCCTTTGAATTGTATCTCGATCATACAACTGTGTCGTTTTCCAGCACTCGATAGAGATAGTTAATCTGCCTCATTGACGCCGACTTGTTCGAGCAACAGTAGATGTCACCGTTTTGCCTTTAACTCCTAGGATTTCCACTGTGAAACGCAAACAAAGCGTGATGAACGGCTGTGCTTTCTCTGGGCTGGAGAGTGGACGTTGTAACTCTATGCCACTGCAAACTTTCAGCAGAAAGCAGTTCTTATGCCCAGCAGCAGATCTGCAGCCGCAGAACGGGCCACTTGGATTGGCTGGCTGCGGGCGCCCGCAGGAGGACACGCCTGGCTCTGCTCCAAGATGACAGCACCATGCAGAGGAAGGAGTGGGGCCTTTGCAGTCAATCAAGTGTAGTAGGACAGCACCAGAGTGTGTGGAGGAGCACCAAGAGCACTGCAGTCTCAGCACTGTTCCTTCTGCTAACAACAGAGAGAGCCTTCCCAGGTGCATCTCCAGATTTGCATAATGCAAGTCCCGTCCATGGACAGTAAATGGGGTACAAGGGCCCCCTCTGCTGGTCTTGGCTGGTTAAAACAGCAAAGCTGCACCAGTTTTTTTCACTTTTCTGTCAATTGCACCAATTTAAAAAAGCGGTCACCGCTGCCCTCTAGAGTTTGCACTGGGAAGTCCTCACACCTGTTTCAAAATTCTAATATTGTAGGAAGATAAAGAGTGCCACCAGCTCCGTTAGATCTGGGTTAAATGGCATATGCAAAGTATTATTCCTAATTTAGGCCTCTGTGGAGTCATTGCTGACTGACGTCCTTGGAACACTGTCCTTCCGGCGCTCCAAAACAGAGGCATTTCCTCACAAACATTGCTGGAGCTGAACTTGAGTAAGAGCACCTAAATAGAGCACCAAGTGCCGTGAAGTGCAGCGGAATGAAAAACGATCAGAGCCAGAAGCTGAGCACCAGTCGAAAGCTGGGGGGGGGGTCAGGAGGAGCACATGATCTAATCTGAAGACAAGCAGCAAGAAGGAAATGACATCAAGTATTTCAACTTAATTTGCATGGTTGACTTTCGTGTCTGATCAGACGCATCTTTCTGGTTGAATATTAATTTTCATCATCTTAAAGTGCTGTCCAACTGGGCAGATAATGGCTCCTCCTCTAAGTAGAGTTTTAGCATCGATAACAAAACCAAAGAGGAAACGAGTTTTCCAAACATTGAAAAGCAATGATCTGAGTGACTCAGACTGATTGATTTAAAAAAATATAAAAACAAAAGCAATCACCTTATCATTAATAACATTAATGAAAACAACAATAATAAAAACAAGTCTTCATTATAATAATACCTATAATAACAACAGTAACAATAGCAATCATAATAATATTGATAACAATAGCAATAATTAGAATTGGTAAAATTCTATGAACAAGGGAAAAAAGCAATGGAGTTCCTCTCTGGCAATGAAAGAGGAAGAGCACCACAGGCAGTGTGTCTGAAGCCCAAACTACTGCCTGACATGAGGTAAAAAAATAAAAACATAACCTCCTCCAAATTACCTGTGGAGGGGGCAGGATGGAGAGACGGCTGACTGCAAGATGGCTGAGAGACATTTAATCCTGCTCGTCGCTCTCTCCAGCCCTCCACAGCACCACTCGGTAGCTTTGGGCCCGTCTGTGTGGCCTCAGACAAAGTGGCTGTAGGGCCCAGTGAGTTGGGTGAAGGCAAAGGGAGACACAGTAACCACCGAGGTGGAGCAGAATGTGGGGGCTAACCGTGTCACCGGTCCCTCTTTCCTGTCTTTAGATTGCCCAGGGCCTGGGCTGGCACCTGTTGCCATAGCACCCCACTTGCGTTTCTTGCCAAGTGTCTTAATGTCTTCCTGGGGGAGGCCAAGGAGAGCTGCTTCCTGTTGCCTCTGCAGAGCTCGTTCTGCCAGCAGCTTCATTTTGGCCTCCCACAGAGCCAGGCCATGCATGGGCTGGTTGAGGTTCTTGTGCTGGTAGAAGACCAAGGAGATGCGGGTTGGGTGGGAACGATCGGGCTTTTTAATTGGAGTGGTAGCGTGTAGTTCTCGACGGGCACACTCAATGAGGACCGAACCATGGGCTGGTGCTACTCCTACACCCCCGATGCTGGGATCCAGGAAGTTGTGTTCACTGTCAGACCACTCTTCTTCCTCGTCATCCTCCCTATGTTGGATGCTCTCTGTGTCACTCTCAACTCGACCGGGGTCACAGTAGGCCTGACCCGACTGCTGCAGAGCATCGGGAAAGAGGCGACCCTCAGGAGCAGGGGAAGGAGTGCTGCCTGCCAATGAACCTCCACAAGACTTCCAAGCCTTTTCTTGGAGCCCAAGGGGAGTGGAGCACCGATTCTCCCCCGTCTTGGACCACATCTTGTCTGGGTAGGCTCCTGCTGGATTGCTGTGCTTCAAACCAGGGCTGTATGGAGCAGGTCCCATGGCCCAAGCATTTGGCTGGGGACTAGAGGCAGGGCTGGCCAAGTGTCTGGGCAAACCTGGGCCTTGTAAGCCTGGCTGCGGAGTAAGTGAGCGTGAATGAGAGGTTCCAGGCTGCAGTGGAGTACCTGGATGAGGGCTGACATGGTGTGTAGACCCTTGGTGTAAACTAGCCTGAATCACTGTGCCAAGATGAGGGGATGGAGGCGGAGAGGGAGTGACTTGGAGTGATGGACTGGGAGAGGCTATCGGGAGGTTTGAGCCTGGGAAGGATGTCCACTGTTGTGGGAAGGGAGAGGACTGCTGCTGCTGGGAATGCTGGTGAAACTGCTGTTTGTCCAAGTTCATAGAAGAACCTTCAGAACTTTGTTTCCGCTTTAGATGGTCATCCCAAGTGGTAGGAATAATGTTAGGTTTGTATCCTGGCCAGGCTGCAGGCTGAGGTGTGGTTCTAGATGTGTTGGCACCAGCCTGGTTTGGCAATGCACCTTCGTAGACAGGAACATCCATTGGTTCCTGCTTGATGAGAGGGGAACCTCTTATAGACGGCTCAGATGAGTTGGAAGAAGGACGGGATTGGTTGTACTCTGCAGGCTGGGAGTAAACAGTGTGGTTCAGTTGGTTCTGCTGCTCAGGGTGGCTGGAGGACTGAGCCATTCTGACCTGTAGGCTCTGAATGTCAGGCTTTTTGTCGACCTCGACAGGTTTACCTCCTGTTTTGGGCAAGGGACCATTTCGACCCTCATAGGTCCTCAGCTTGCGTGGAAAAAGCCCATTAGTTGCGTAGTTGTAGTAATTGTAGGGAACCATGGACCTGTTGGGGGGGAAGTTGTTCAATGAGTCAGCTGCAGAGGGCTGGCTTGCTGGGGAGAGGGCCCCTCTTGCATAGTAAGCAGGGTGTTGATAGATGTTATTGAACGGGTCTGCTGCTTGCACAGGGTATCCATCTATTGATCCATTAAGCGGCTCCATTTTGATGTTGGGTTTCATCTCTTGTTTGATTACTGCAAAATGTTGGAAAGAGTACAGAGACTTTAAAAACTAAAGATTTTCACAAACATACTTCTGTATTAGATTATGTTGATGTCACACTCAAACAAAAACAAATAAAATAGTTTCCACAAACTGCATGGCCATTTCCTCACATAATCAAATAGTATTTGGTATGAAAAAATAAATTACAAAACAATAGCTAACCTTTACTGCCAAGGGGTTGTGGGGAGCTGGGGACGCAGACCTCAGCCTTGAACGCTGCTTTCTCTGGTGTCTCCGCTCCTTGTTGCATGATTTTGTTTTTCTTCTTCTCCGAGGCGGCTTTCTTTGCCTCCAACCGGCGTTGTCGGCAAGATTTGGCAGGTTCGGGCAGTTTCCGTACCTCACGTCGAAAAGTCTGGAGTGCCTGAATAGCCCCTGTCTGCATCTTGATGCGCTGGGCCTCTGCACTCCCAAACTCATCTGTATGTGATACGGTGTAAAGAGGTAAAACATGGAGCTGCTCGTCCTCAGGAATCCCTCCTACTTTACGGTTGTCTTCCTTGGTTAAAGTACACACCTAATAAAGATCAGGAGAAAATATATAAATATACATTTTAAAGGCTCTTCACAGCGTTAGATTATTTTTTTAAGTATCATCTTACCACTGTGCAACCATTGTGGAGATTATGCTGGTCCTTGTGAGCATGGGCACAGAAGTCCATACAAGCTGTAATTCCAGAGAACGGACGGCCTTCCTTCAAACCCAACCTGCAGTCTGAAGCTTTGTGCTCTGACAGGCACTAAGGTGAAAAGACAGATGTAACATTTAGCACGCAGTAGGACCTTATTTTGGCCATTGATTTTATTGAATTGATTTTTAAGCTTTTTAAAGTATCAAAACGAAATGTTGATCTAAATCTACAGCAGAAAGTGTAGTAGTGGGATGCAGCACAGTAAAGAACAGACTACTGTACTATCCACATTATTAGGCACATTTAA
Organism: Oryzias sinensis; assembly: GCA_037389245.1. Lineage (NCBI taxonomy): Eukaryota > Metazoa > Chordata > Actinopteri > Beloniformes > Adrianichthyidae > Oryzias > Oryzias sinensis. Next base: position 23,675,790 of record CM074495.1, on the reverse strand, counting down.
AAGCCTTAGCTTTGTCAAAAACGACACACCTTAAAACCCAGGGTACCTTAAATATGGATTAATTTTGGTTGCGTGTACAGTTGTTGATTTTCAGAGGTCGAAATGTCAGTTTATTTTGCGTGATTGTAAATATTCCTTCGCGCCTAACATGCAGCAGTGTTCAACTTTGTTTATTTTATGTCTTACTAACAACATTAGAAGATAGCATAGTCACAGTAGCATTTGTTTTAGCAGTATTAATTTTAGTGTTGTTAACAAGGTTGGGAGTTACAGGTGATTTTAATATGCCAACATGGCTGGCGTGTTACAAACAAGTTCTAAAGTTACTGGGAATGCAGGTAATAAAGTCTGACTGAAGGACTTATCTCTGACTTTTGTTTAACTTAATGTGCCTTATAGTTTGGTTTGGCCTATACGACAAACGTTCAAATATAGACCATTCATAATCCCGAGCGCCCTATATTGCTGAAGACACGGTAGTGTTCTAGTGTTCTGCGAAGTTCAAAATCTGCAATAACTGCATATTTAGTGTCCCCAAAAACCTTTTCACCGCAAAAATATATGTAAACAAACAAACCTGGTTACTGTAGGCCTGTGGTGCCAACCGCTTGTACAAAGGAGCCACCTCTGTAGCCAGATTTTGGAAGTTATCCCTGAGTTTCTCCTCCTGACAAAGAAAAACACATCAATACAAAACATGTTTATATAACTTAGATGTTAACAAGTAAAACGAATTGTTTGCACTGATCCATTCTCTTGTAGAGCTAAAAAAATTTGTTTCTTTTAATGTCTACCTCTTCAGGGTGATCCCCTTGCAGCCTAAACTTGCGTGGCATTTTGCTTCGGGCATATTTGCAGCCGTTGAAGTACATACTCCAGGAGCAGCCAAACGAAAAGGAAGCACCACAGGTTTCAGGGTCCTTGCCTTGGCAGGCACAGGTACGACTGCAGAGTGAGCAAATCATCATTTATGTGTCCCCTGGGCCACTTAGAGAAAAATTTCATGAGTAGCTTATTTGGAGATATATACTGTACATTTTGTGCACATCAACATATACCAAACCACCATTTCCAGAATTGTGTTTACGAAGTCAAAGCTAAACCTACAAAATTGTCTAGCATGGTGATGCTAACATAGCACCATGCTAGCTTTACTATATGAGGCTCTTAATTGTATTTTTTTGTACACAAACAAGCACAACAAATCTACTGTGGGAAGTATCTCAGATTACCTGACTTAGCTTTTCTTTAACAAAAAGTAGTCTATTTAAGTGTACTACAAGTGTACTTAGGGTGTGTCCCAATTCCTCCACTACTCGACTCATAGTGACTATATACTGCGTTCGCCATTTTGTAGTGCTGTCCAAATCTTTAATTCCAAAATCCAGTGCCCTAGAACTTTCCCAGAAGTCTCTGCGAAAACCAGTGTGCATAGATGCTCACTAGATTGGCAAATATAGACCACAATGCATTGCGGTTGAACAATTTTGCCCAAAAAAATGTATTTCAATGTATTTTTTTAATAAACCATCAATGTTCTTATCTTAAGAGGACAGTTGATTCATATATGATCGTAAAACGCTCGTGTCAATAAGATTTTAACTTCGCAAAATCGATTATGTTATATTCCCCGATTAAAAAAAACATAGTCCCACATTTTAGTTTTTTAGTAGTTAGGGATTAGGGTGGGAATTCGGACACAGCCTTAGTCTACACTAAAAGTGAGGCTGTATACTAGAAGGTTACTTTTTATATACCATCTATATATTGTAAACCTAAAATGTTCCAATTTAGTCTGCAGACGTCTTCAGTTAGTTACTTCCTAAACCACTATAGCAGACTTACTATACCTAAAGTATACGTATACTTGAGTATACTTAAAATAATCTTCAAGTGTACCACATTTGCTAGGGGTTAACATATTTTAAATTTGTCAGTGACACTTTGAAAATATCTGTCAGTCAGGCTTAACAGTTAGCATAGGCAGTTAGCATGTACATTTGTCATATTATCACGGGCTACAACACAGAGGGCACAGCAACTTTAGAAAAGAAAAGATCTACTATAAATATCCTAAATGGTATAAAACACTAATTCTTAAATGATTGAGCATTAGTGTGTGAGCAGTTTCTTTTAGGTGTTTTGGTATAGTTTGATGATGTCCTTATATCTGTACTTCATCTCCCTCCAAACTAATACAAGACAATTACAAATCACTCACTCATCATTGAGGCCGCAGCGTCGGCTGGTGGGATTGCCATATTTGGTGAGTGTGTCGGTGACCTCACGGTACAACTTGTCCGCCAGAGCTTTTGGGACGCCTTCCCAGGCCAGAATGAGGATGATGATGACTGCATTTTCACAGTGGTGGCCAGCACGATGACGCACCAGACAGAGCACCTTCTCTTTCTCGCTCCCACGACGGATCACCTGGGAGAGCAATCAATGTCTGACTTCACACCATGAACATGATTTGGCTGATTGTATATTTTGCTGTTACTTCAGTTCACCAGCAGATGTCAAGCACACATAAATTACCTTAATTTATTGATAAAACAGGGAAGAGATAAACACCATGAACAAATTGGCTTACGAAAACCTGTGCCAGTCTGTAATTGGCTTTTAAATGTGAAATTGTGGTTTTGGTTTGTAAAATCTTTAGTAGGATTTATCAAAACTGATAAGAAGATCCTTATCATTTGTCACAGAGTCTCTCTACTTTCTCAAGCTTCTATTGGGAATTCACCAAAATCTTTAAATATATGTAAAGTACTTATTTAACAAACATACAGCCTAATAATGATAGTTTTCTTTAACCAAAGCTTGATAGATATGACTGGATTGTACCTACCCACTTAGCAATCGGACAACCATGGGAGCTCTTCCCTTCCTTGCCTGTGTACACCACCTTCTCAATCCGAATGGCATCCCCCTTCTCTCCAAACCTGCACACAATGAGAAGAACCACGAAATAGCATTTGAGCACACATCCATATCTAAAGAGTCCATTGATTAAACTATAAACCATGTTTCATCAGACCCTTGAGAGGCAGGAGCAAGATTTTTTTAACAGTATACATCAAGCAAAGACAGGTCAAGCCTCATCACAATAACTGGAGTGGAGAGTAGATTCACAAGGTACAGTGAGATTCACACAAGCTCGACAGTAAACCTGAACCCCCTAACCTCATTACAGCCAGTGCTCTCTCTTTGAGGCACTTCTCTGCATGCATTTGTGTTTCTGCAAGGTGCCTGCATCCCTGCAGGTCTGCTGGAAAGTGAGCCAAAGGGGGAAGGGGGCAGAGGTTGTACTGGAGCACGGCTGGGACATCAGAACTTGTCACATTTCTGGTCACAGCTCATATCAGGCCTCCAGCCAGCTTGATACCTGCCATTGTGAAAACTTCAGCCCCTGAGCAGATTTGGCGTGACAGTGAGCTCAAGGGGCTCCCGCTGAATAGGAATCACCCTGAGGTGGCTGAGAAAGTGTGGGGGGATTAAACACTGTCACCACAGGGGTGGCCTGCAGGGGTCAGGGGTGGGTCAAGGGTCAGATGGGAACTATAGGGTCTTAACTTCTTGCGTCATCGGTTGAACAACAAAAATGGCATGACATCCCCCTCACTCTGAGGACTAATGAGTTGCATAAAATCCAGACAGTTAGTCTTTCAAACAGTTGATCAGAATTATGTAGAATCAGGCTGCACTTTTAAACATGTCTGCTGATGCTTTGCAAACAAAACAGTAAGTTAAATTATAACAGCAGTTTGTGAGACAATGATTTTGTCTCATTCATAAAACTAGATTTTATGTTTTTTCTGATTTTATGTTCAGCATTATGCTTTAAAGAAGATGACCTCCCTTTTATGTCTGCCTTGTTTCACATGCAAATCTTTCCTCTGTTTCTGTATCCCTCTCTTTTGATCTTTCCAGTCCCCCCTCCCCCCCCCCCCCCCCATGGAGGCCTTTCCTCTTCCTCAATCCTCAGCTGTCATCTGCTGCAGCTTCAGAGCTCCTCACACTGCTTGCGATGTGCTGATGACGTTGATATTTCCAACTAGATTCTGGGTCACAGATTCCCTTAAGAAAAAATGTGAGGGGAGGGAATGTGGAGAGCAGGGGGAGGACGGTTGGTAGGGGGATAAAAGGAAGCGTAGCCCATAGGAAGAGGAGAGAAGAGAGGGAAACCAGAAGAGAGAAGAAGACACACCTTGCCTCCATCAGGGTTCGTATGGAGGCCACAGTAGGCCCAGATCCCAGGTGGTTGTAGTAGGGCCCTTCATCTTTCTCCAGGATTTGTTCTTGGAAAGAAGAAATGACAGAGTGAAGAAATCACACCAACACTTCCAAAAGCAAATACTGATCCTTAGCCATATCTCTCCACAGTGTCTGATAACATTCTGAGAACCAGTACATGAAAAGTTATCAATATAATTTGATTCCCTTTTGTTTTTAGACGCAAAAAGAATTAATCAAATATCAGGATAAACATGTGATAAAGTGAAAAAGAAGTGGATATAAGAAACAATTATATTCGTTCAAACCTCAATCTTACTATGTTTATATATACTTCCTTACATGTTGAACATAACATTTTATTAACATAGTCACAAAAGAGCTAAAGAGAAAAAGCATCAATATACCAAAACACCCTCATGAAGTTCTGATTGTCCGTGCACTGTCCCATTCCACTTCTCATTGTTTAATTCATACATTTTCAAAATATTCTGTTTGTATTTTTTTATGTTTTCCACCATATTATATATTTGTCCCACAACATCACACCATAATCTTTCAGTAGCATTAAAAGAAATCATTTTTAAAATACAGTCAGGATTATTTTCTCTCATTTAAAGAAAGAATCTGAACTGAACATGATAGAACTATGACAGTGAAAGGGACTTGAGACATTAGACAAACAGGATTATACTGAATGGAAAATACTTTAAACTATTTATCTGTTTGTATTATTACAATCCCTTTCTGCCACTCATTAATAGCCAATTTATGTGAGGTTAAAAAAAGGGTAAAAAGAAATATTAATAATAGTAGTAGAGGGTTGCATCACTACTAACATCCTATCTTGCTTTAAATATTTGCCCAAAACTTTTTAAAACTTCCAACTTAATAAAATACAATCTCTTTCTAACAGCAGAAATATTGTTGTTTTCACTTCAGCTCAGTGTCACTTTGTGATGCACTTTAATTGCACTTTGTGTTCATAAAATAGACAAAATCATGTTTTAAATGGTTATCAGTTCCCACATAAAGTCTTGCTTGAGTGTTTTGCTCTGAGATAGTGTCTCGCTAAACCTAAAAACAGTCAACAGTGAGTTCCTTGACCCCAGTCAAGTTGGGCTGCACGTAAACCTGACTGTTAGTTAACTTTTCAAATAATAAGCATGCACTAGATGGACTTAAATGAATTTTTGGGCAAGCATATCTTTGTAGCAACGAGACATATCTCTTAAAATCTTAAAATATCCTTGAACATGTGTCGTACCCCTAGAAGAAAAAGTGGACTGTGAATTTTTGTTGGATGACACTTTATTCAGCTGGAGCTTTTTAAAGGTTGTGATAAATCTGTTGGAATCCGTAAGAGTGTCTGTGGGTACGCATGATCTACTGCAGGTGTTTTAAGTGGCTGCTACCTGTGTGATATATTGTGTGTTGTTGTTGTTATATTGTGCTGTGTTGTTATATTTTGGAATATTATTTTTCTAAGAGTCACTTCTCCTTATTAACCTTCCACCTAAACATTTAAACAAAGACTTGCTGATGTGCATCTGCATCAGTGGTTCAAACCCATTGTGAGGTCACGTTCCACTAGTACTGGCGGGAGGCACCAGGGCGTGTCTCAGAGCAGGAAACGAGGGATTCATTCTAGATTTGTATGTTTGGGTGTGTCTGGCCAAGTAAATTGTGGCTTTGAACCATGTGTGTTAAAGGCCGTCCTTTTGCACAATGTTTAAACCCCACAGGAAGCTGATGAAATACGGCCTGAACAAGTCCCACTTTAAAGATCAGGCTTTTCTCTTATCACAGTTAAAATGGTTTCTGCAGCTGTTCTCCCCTGCTGTGCTCCCTTTTAAATGTTAAGGAACAAAAGGGTTTTGTTTTAAACCTGCATCACAGTCACAACTCAGTAACTGCAAATAAATGTTCTCTTTTTATCATTTTAATAGTTTTCCAAAAAAACAGAAAGGTTCCACACATTAAGAGTTAACCAGTTTAGCAACAACCTAAATATCACTCTGTAGAAAGCACTTCTCATGCAGAAAGATTCTCAGTGTCTGTCTGTGGTTATTACTAGAGGCAAGCTTACATATTAATAATTACCACACCAACTCAAATCACATGTTGAACTTGACATCCTACAAAGTCACCCTACACAGGGTGCTCTACAAATGAGAACTAAAGTGTTCTCTGTGTAACTGTGTGGGTTATGGGTCTGCCAGGACAGCAGACCCAGAAAAAAGGCCCCCACTGGTAACTGTTACTGTTGCAGTCTGCTCAGCTGACTGCTGATGTCTAAGTAGTAGCAATGCCTTGCACTGACAAAATTCTCAAAACAAATATCTAGATGAGAGCTGGTAGGATGAAGGGCCATCACAGGAAATTTTGTGGGGGAAAAACTTATGATTCTCCAGCAAATAAAATCTTTTCTCGATAGTGAATGGATTGAATTATTTTATCATCAACGATGAACCCCATAACAATAATTTGCAAACATAAACCTATAGCAAACATAAGCCTGATTTAAAGTGGAGGACTGACTTACCCACACAGGTACAGGTAGGGAAGTCCAACTGTGGGTCCTTGGAGGGAGTATCCAGCAAGCTTTTGGTGGGGGTGTCCAGGTAGCGTAAGGGGGACTCTAGGAAGCCTTTTAGAGATGGAGAACAAGGCAAGCCATCTTTAGTTGGTGTGCTCTCCTCGGGATAGCATGTGGTGGACAGCACTGCCACATCCCCTGAAGTTTCAAACTTGATGCGTTTAGGCAGGGGAGAACATGGTATGCTGAATGTTTCCTCCAACTCTCTGGACTGCTGCTTGCCTAAAACAGTTTCTTTGTTCTGTGAATCGTCAACAAGTTCCTGATTCTGCTTTCCCATGAGGCTTTCTGTGGATGCTTGGCTAACAGTTGCTTCACTTTGGGTCCCTGACTCACTTGGGTTAACTTCCATTGTCTGATCCTTGGAACCCGAAATGGAGTTGGTATGACAGTTGGGGACTGACTGGGGAGTGTTGCACAATATAAGACTAGGGTCCTGAGAACTAGTCGGGGTTTGAGTCCCTGTTTCAGGGGATGGTGCATTCTCCTTGGGTTGACTAGCAGATGTGTCTGGGGCTGTGTCTCCAAATTCTGCCTCAAACTGGCGAATCAGTTCTTCATACTTCGGATCAATGTTGATGAGTTTCTGCAATTGTGAAGTGCTGGATGGAGACGTAGAGGTCAAAGGTTTAGTGGTGCTGGTTTTGCTGAGGGCATGGCTACCCACTTCTGCTGAACTGCCATGGACCGCAGAAGCCACAGGTGGAGATTGAGGGCCCACAACAGCTGGAGTGCTTTCTGTTGATACAGTAACAGTGGAAGATGGTGTCATAGGGGTGTTAGAAACGGATACCTGAGATTGGCCTGGGGCAGGGAGACCTGCAGAAACAGCCTGAGAGGAGAGATTCTGGAAGGGCATGGACGGGTTAGAGCAGGCTTGAAGATTTGCCGCAACTGGGGCTCTGTCCATCAAATGGAGTGGGGTCTTTTGTATGGAGATTTGATTCTGAGGCAGGAAGGTTGGCATGGAGGCTTTCTGCTTTGTCTTTTTTATAACAATCTGTTTGGGTTTGGGGAGAGGGGGACCTATAAGCATCCCAGTCATAGCTTTGAAGAGAGGAGATCCTTGGCTGCTCTTTTTCTTCTTAGGTTCCTTAAGTTCTTGCTTGATTGGCAGGTGAGGTATACCTTCTCCTTCTGCCTGTGGCCACCATTTTTTCAAGTTTTGACCGGCTCCAAAGCCAGAAAGGTGGTTGGGAAAAAGATTTCTCTTGTAGTGAAGGTGCTGTTGTAAAGCTGCCTGAGTGGAATGACTGATGGCTGTCTGACCAGGAGACATGGGGATCCCAGGGAAGTGCTGGCCTTGTTGTTGGCCGTTAGAAATTCCAAATTGTCCCATGGATGCAGCATGATGATAATGCTCGTTAGAGTCTGGTTCTTGTTTTATCCTGGCCAGTACTGGGCTGCCCTGACCCTGTATACCCCCATTCTGGTTGAAACCAATCTGTGATGAATTGGGAAGCTTGAAAGAACCATTGTTTAATTTGCCACTGGTATCATGCAGAAGCTGTTTAAGCTCTGACATGGGGTCAGACCTGTTGTGAGGTGCAACAGCAAGGTGAGATTGGGGCTCAGACTTCATAAACATCCAAGGATTTCTCTGTTCTGGACCTCTGCCTACGCCCTGCTGCCACTGCTGGGCAATAGTATTGAGGCTTGGTGTTTTTCCCTGACCAGGAAAAGAAGAGGTAGAAGATGGGAGAGTTGAAGCATGGGGTGGATGTCCCTGGGACTGGGGTCTGTATTGTTCAAATGCGGGTGATGCCTGTTGTTTGGTCTGAAGTCCTGGAGGAACAGACTGAGAGCGGGAAGAGGAATCACTGCCAGGAGAGGCCAGGATCATATCAAGTGGGATGTTCTGACTTTGTTGGTGATTGTGAAAGCTATTTTTTAGTTGATTCTGACCCGAACAGTTGAGAGTTTGAGGGCTGGTGCCAGACAACTGGGTCAGGGCATCTATAGCAATTGCTGTCTGAAGACTGATGTTCTTTTCCTTAGCTATGGAGAGCACCTGGGGAGAGCAAGGAATAGAGGGTTTGGAGCAGGGCACTTGATCTGGGTGAGGACCTTGAGTTACCCCTTGCTGCTGGGAACACAAAGCAGGCATGAGATGGTCGCCATTGACCTTTCGGTTGGGCGGAGGTTGATGCTGCAAATGGGGTTGCTGTAAGTGTGGGGCACCTTCCGCTCTTTTGTGAAACCCTTGATTCTCTCTAGCTGCTAGTTTAATCTTCTTCTCCAACCATTCAAGATAGTCTGGACAGTCAGGCCCTTCGCAGTCGCAGTTAGGGGGCTTGTGTCCATGTTTGGCTTGGCTCAGGGCTGTTTGGAGAGTGGCAAGGTCCTCTGGGGCAAGGCAGCTACCCTCAGGAGTCCCTCCAGAATGGGCCCCACCAGCACCCATCTCTCTGGTGAACTTCTCATATAGCTGGGCTGTATTAGGCTGCACAGGGGGGCACGAAGAGGAGGAACAGGGAGGCAATGAGCCAGCAATTGCAGAAAAAGCAACCAGATTTTGAGCATCCTCGATGTCAGCGTGGTGATTAGGCTCAGAGGGGGTTGTGTCACCGCTGTTCCTCCAACACGGTTGCGGCTCTTGGGTGTCACTGACCTTGCCATGTCCTGGCACCCATCGTAGCCCCGGGGGCACGCTTCCTGCCCTATGCTGTTCTGTTGCCAAAGAGGCCTCATCATCTTTATGGTAGGGGTTTACCCCATTGGTCAATGCCAGGCTCAGCACGCCTTCCTGGAGGCGGTCATGTGACCCAATTTCCATCTGGCCTTCACTTCTGGGGCCATCCACTGAAGTGACTTTATAAACAGTCTGAAAGACAAAAGGTAAAGCTGTTTAGTAAATTTCTATCATGCTAAAACATCGAAGGCACTTAAACATAACCAAATAATAATGGTTTCCATTCTGTTGCTTTTCCCTCTCTTTTGCTCATAGGTACAACAAATGCTTTCATTGACAAATCAACGAACCCTCGAAATTGTCATCCAATATTTGAATATTTAACAGAAGGATTTCAAAACTAGCAGACATTTTGGCAGAAATATCATGTGAGAGTGTTTCACAATTTATAAATGGACGCTGACTTTGTAGGACAGTTGACTATGCAAAGTAGGTCGTTGGAAGGGAAACAGATTACCATGATGCAGGTTGGCTGTGTGTGGCAGAGGTGTGGCCCTAAATACACAAAAGTCCATGTGGAAACGCAACAAAGAGTCTGTTTTCACAATTTATTTATGTATTTATGAAAAAATACACACGTTTTTATGATAACATATTAATAATGCAAAAGGATTAAACTTATATCGAAAAAAACAAGCCACAAACCAATTTGTAAAAAAAAGACGTTGAGCAAGTATGAGCCTGAAAATTTTGGTACATTTATGACTTTCACTCAAATTTACATTTTAACCATAAAGTCATAATTAAAACACAAATAACTCAAGCATTTGATATAAACTACATGTGATGAATGTAAAAACTGATTTAAAGCATACATCTTACATTGCTAGTCAAGCATGAGGGGGCCTGTGTGTTTAATCATGCTCCAATCAATGACTTACCACCTGCCCCAGGGACACCTGGAGCAACCTGACCCCCCCATGACAGGAGGATGTGGATGGAGAAAACGAATGGATGGATAAACCTCACAGGTTAACTTGTAACAAAATGATAATGTTGGAGGAGAGTGTGAGGGGGCCAGCAGGACTGTGAAGGTTATATACAAGGACTCTTAGGAGGTAGAGGGATACTAGATTACTTTAACAATAGTAAACCAGTTTTTAAATAACACAGGCCATCTTTGTCAGTGTTTAAATGTTAAGAAAAACAAAATAAACGTTCCTTAATAAGTCATTAATTATAATAATTAAAATAGTCCAAAAGGGAAAACTAAGCTTGAAATTTATAACTTATAAATGTTTATTTCTAGTGTTAACTGATCTATCAGTAAAGTCACAAACCTATTTGTATTTTTTGTCCAGTCTGATCCAGTAACTCCACAGACAAAAACTCACTTTAAGAGTTTAACTCTAACTGTGTTGGAAAGTTGTCGACTCAATTATTTCACTTCATTTGAAACAGTATGTTAGATTTCATGTTGCCATGTCAGTTTGCATGAATCACAAGATGCTTCTTCAGCAAAAGTTTCAACCTCAGCGTTACATCAATTGAGTCTAGAGCAACAGCAAAGCAGATAATCCAAGGACAGCTTCACAAATCATTGACAGAGTTCATGTTGTGGCTGAGTACTGTAATCCAACAAACCCAATGGCCCTTGTTTAAGTAAAACAATGGCAGAATCAGCATGAAAATCCAGTTGTTGATGTAGGCTTTGAGAAAGAAGACCGGTTAAACAGTAATACACAGTTTTTACTACAATCTGACTGGAAGCTTCTCTGCTGTTGGGTTGTAGTGATGTTTGATGTTTAGCTGGATTCAAAGCTGGAAAAACCTGCTAGAGGATTACAAGTATAATATGACTCTGTTGAAAATGTCTCTTTAAAACTTGGAGTAAGTTATACTTAAATTGCTTCAAATTTAATGGGTTTTCTTTCACTTAAAGCAGTAGTCACCAACACCCAGGCTGCAGACTGATACTGGTCTGTGGGAGAGTTGGTATTGGGCTGCAGAGAAAAAAAATACAACCTACATTTTTTTCAGCTTTATTTAGGATCTGATTCTGAAGGAAACTAGTAGATTTTTCTTCACCACATCCGACTCATTCGTGACGCATGTCAATCAAATTTGGAAAGCTTCATCTCGCAGAAAAGAGCCAGTGAGAAAACAGAAGAGCCTTAAACTTCAAAATAAAAGACAGCTACATTTAACAGACAAAAACCAGGAGTCTTTACTCCAAATATGGATTTATTGTGACAGTTGTTCCTACACACCAAAATGATAATGAATAATATTCAGCAACCAGCTGTCTAATGTATAGAGTATAAATAAAGTTTATAGCAGATGCAGATTTTTTACAGAGGATAAAAATAAAGTTTACTCTTAAAAGTTAAGGGAAACCAATAGACAAAAAAAATAAGAAGTCGACCACTTAAGCCTCTAACAGACCGAATTTTCCTTCTATCTACGTTTTTGCTCCCAGCAGTTCCAATATCATAGCATTTGGTTGATATATAGCAGAATTGTAGATGCTTTAAAGAGAGTTTCCATCTTAAAATAGTTTCCTTTAAATGTTATGTTGTTTTTTTTAATTTTATGCAAATTCCATTCTTTGTCTTGTCAGATTCTGCTTCTTTGCCTTGCTGTGTTTGAAACTGGGTTAATCTAATAGAGCCACTCTGCTGGATGATGCACAGCCCTCTTCTGGAACACAGAATAAACTCAACCCAAGCTGACAGTGTTACAGCCCAACATGAATGGGAAGTAGTTCCTCATGTAGGCAGAAGTGAATCCCTGATCACAAACAGGCAAAAAAAAAAAAAGATGGGGGGGGGGGGTTAGTTTCTACAAAAGGATCCATCAGCATGTGATTGAAGCTCCTGCTTCCCCATGGTTTGAATATGATCAAAATGAGGCTTTAAAGGGACTAATAACCAAAAAGGAGGCATGTTCTTTTGAATCCATCCTTCTTGCATGAAGAGGGGGTCTAAAACAGGGTACGACTGGTACAGAGGGGTAGACGGGGGTGTGTGGGGGTGTCAGCCAACAGCCGGCATGCGATACGTGAGAGGCCCCATGTCGGCGCTATCAGTGGCATCAGATGGGAAAGAGGAAGGGGGGGGTTAGCAGCGTGCGGCAGTTATGAGAACTGCAGTGTGTTGAAACAAGCTGCCTGCAACAAAGCACAAGCCAACATGCTGCAATCACACAGACACAATCTTTTTTTTCTCCCCCTTATTTTACACAAAACAGAACCACAAACAAGAACCACGTGGGTTTTGAGAAGACAAATGCTGAGCAGCAGCGTATGTAATATTCAAAGAAAAATTTCATAAAATGAGCGATATTTGCTCAGTCTTGGATGAAAATGTTTTTTAATGTTATTTTCTTGACACAACCTTATCGTATCTTTGTCTTTTGCCAACTTGTGCGGACTTGACCCACATGGAAAAGTGTAAAAAAGGGCAGAAACACACATAACCAGATCATATCTTGCTGAACCAGCCAAACCAGCCTGTCTGAAAGACCTCGCTTCCAGGTTTGTGTGTGCATGCTGTGCAGCCTTTTTTTTCCAACCCTGACAGCACACAGATACACTAGAGGGAGGAGACAAAGCATTAAAGGACAGCCGTGGCGGCGCTGAGGGGGTTAAGAAGTGCAGCTTGTGAGTAGACAGCTGAACCTAAATCCCACATACACAAGACCACCCCATCCTCCCTTCTCATCCGCCTCTTTCTTTCCCCCCACCCCTTCCTCTGTTACCGTGACGAGCAGGAACATGAAGCAGAGACCCCTGATCAGATGAAGCCAGCTGAGAGCCGCGAGGATCTGTGTACTTACGCCGTCTGAGATGTCCAGACAGAGCTGCCGCCGGAAAAGCAGAGGGCAGAAGAGCAGACGTAGAGGAGCATGAGACTTCCTTGCCGACACAGCAGTCCAGAAGCAACCTAGCCTCCTCGGGTTATTGTCCTTTCATCATGTCTCGGTGCAGCAGCAGACATTCACACATGTATACACTAGCGGCCAAACACACACAGCACACCTTCACCCGGCACTCCGTTCACCTTTCTCATTCTGTTGTCTCTACTTAAAGCCAATGCTTTCTGTTCTCTCCTTTCTCATTATCTGTCTGCTCCTCCCTTCCCTTTTTCAATATCCTCTTTCTTTCTCTTGACTACACATGCAGTCGGCTTCTCCTCTCAGCCCCCTCCTTCCCTTCCCTCTCTCCATTCTCCTCCCCCTCCATCTCCTCTCTCTCTCTCTCTCTTTAGCGTGTGCTGAGCGGGAGGCCATTATCTGAGCCACAGCGGGCACGTACGATAGCATGGAGGACTGTGCAGTGAGCAGAAACAGACAGCGGTGGGGGACAGCCACTACAGGCTGCAGCCTAGGAAACAGCTCCGAGCAGCTTTTCCCACCGAGACTTTCCACACCCTGCAGCACTGTTAGCTCTGTTGCATGGATGACACCACATTTCAGGCTCTGAGTACAGCCTGTCCATCTGCAAAAAGCCCCCAAAAACTGACTCTTCTTGCCTGTGACCGAGCGGGCTCGCTTTGGACCGCAGAGGCGAAATGGCAGCCATCAAGCCAACAGACAATCTCCACCAACAGGCAAAAGGAAAAGGAGCAAAGCGCAGCACCTCTGGCAAATGACAGCAACCTTTCCTTGTTGCGGTTTAGCTCCATGTTTGAGCATCTTGCTCCAAAATGGCTCTTATTTTCTTCACATTCAGATGCTCTGTACCAATTCCGTGTTGCGCCCGAGGCGGATTTCAGATCCTACAGAGAAGCTAGATGTGCGAGATCGTTGGTGGATGAGGAGGGAGCTGGCTTGCTAGCGATAATGCTGGTTCATCCTCAGACACCCAAAGGATGCCGTTGAGGTGGTTGGTTGGTGACTGCAGGACGCCTCGACTATTCATCCAGACTAGTCTCAACTGAACTATAAAGATTAGCAACAATCAGGCAAAGGAGCGGGAAAAGAGCCACTTGGGCAGACAGGAAAGATGATGCTTTAGCAACTGAACAAGACTCGGAGCTTGATCCCCTTCGCAGATTTTGGAATTAGACGGAAGATCTTTTGAGATGAGCTGTTAGAGGTGCGTTCGCTGTCCTCTCCCGTCATCCGCCTACAAGAACATCATCTGGATGTACTGTCCGCACTATTGAACTATTATTTGTGCTGAAGCTTTCCTCTCACCCAGTTGCGGGCTAAGCAGCCGTCTTCTATTCCTGCAATATTACTGGAGTTCAGGAGCTGACTGAGTCAGAGGAAGGACGAGGAGGCAGTTAGCTCCTGCTCTCTTATATCACTGAGCGTGTGCTAAAGCCAGATTACCTTCACTAGCCGGCTGCTGCTTACATACACGGGCTTTTTTCACTCTGCCTTCCCTCTCTTAACCTTTTTCTCGTTTTGTTTACGATTCTCCTTGTAGCGTTGCTCATGGCTTAGCTGCTCCAACGCGCTCTGGATCAGTCGCTCATAACTGTCTGCCTCGCACCCTATTCGTGTAAACCCTCGCAGACGATCCCAAAGAGAAACACAGACCAAACTGTGCAAGGGAAGGAGAGGAGAAGTAGAGCGTGGGTCATGTGACGCCGAGGTGCCAATGAGAGAGAGAGAAGAGGTAGGAAACACGCGGCGGTGACGTAGCTGCTCGTCATCGGAAGAGTCTTCCGCACTGCTCGCCTCCGCCGACGGGTGGGCAGATCGGACACATGGCCGCTGTTCATCACTGTTCGATGACAAACCTCTTAAACATTTGCATTCTTTCCCCTGCCTTCTTCCTCACTCTGCAGCTGCAGTGACACAGCAGACTTAACTCCTGAGTCACATGCTCCTCACACTCTGTGGCTCTTCTACACCAAAAACAAGCAGCGCCGTCTGTGCTCTCAGAAGTTTCTGCTTTCAAATCCCAAACTGATAGAAGCTTAATAACACATTAGCTAAAACAGATCTTATTTTCATTGATCCTGAACAAGCAGGAGGAATAAAGGTTTATCAACTTAATTGTTGAATTGGTTTACATTCCCACAATCTAACCAGATCGAGCTGTCTGAGGCAAGCTGTTAATAGAACCAACCTATACCATTATAAACAATTTCAAAAGTAAAATAAATTATTATACCAATATTGGAAAATACTATTTGGATTGAAGTATGGTAGGTTTATATTACTTTGACAATAAAACAACCAAGTTCATCACAGTAGACAACACACATGTGATGACAGCAAAACTGATCCGTCCATCATTTCAGTCCAATGTGTGGAAACACTTTGAATTTAGCAAAGACATGTGACCACACAGTGTGGTAGAATCTTCTAATAATGTTCCCTTTAGATTATTTTTTTATCAACTTTATGAAATTAACTTTATGAAACTAAAATGTAAATGGATTTGCCATTGACTCTTGTTTACTTATTTCTTTGAACACATGTTTAATTTACGCTTGATTATCTTGTAAGAAACACAAGGAATCTGGAAAACGTCACCTGCACTGTTCAGTACCAGCTATTTATCTCTGACTCACACTGGTTCAATTTTTGGCTAAAGATAGACCATAAATTATGATAGGAATCAAATCATTGTTAAAATAAACCATTACACCTCTATCTGAACAGTGAAAGAAAGAACAAGGCTTTTAACCTCAGACACACCATCACTCTGCTTGGTAACCATGTCAGCTTCGAGTAACTCAAGGGAAAAAGTCGAAAACATTTTAACCAAAAGCAGCTCAAGGTTAGTTGGTTAACTTCATCAATCCTTTTTTCACATGACACCAACAGGAGCAACAGTTTATGTAAAGCTGACTTTTTCTGTGTGTGTGAAAATAAAATCCCACTTACTGTTAACCTGCTGTAACTCGGCATCGAGAACAGGGCTGGAGGCTGGAGAGCAGCGATGGCTGATCTTTCCATCGATCATTTAACAAAGTCGTCAAATGATTGCCTAAACCGAGTCGTTTCACGCCCTATTTCTGTTTCTCTTCCATTAGTCTGCGTCTCCATCTCTCTCACTTCTCTGCCGTTTCTCAGCAGTATGGATGAAAAGGTCTGCTTGTAGGAGGGATGACTTACAACAAAACTCCATCTTCAGCAGTGTGTGTTGGGGTGGCTAACATATGACTAAGCCTGAGTCACCCTTTTTCTTTTCACAATAAAGTCCTGACATGAAAACTCTCACGCACCGAAACATGCCTTTGAAATTTTACCGGCATATCGCTGGTAGGAGGTCTGGGGGAACGAAACAAACAGTGGCAACAAAAAAAAAGAGAGAACTCAATAAGTTTATTTTTCTTTGTCAGAGTTAAGGTCAAAAAAGAAAAACATGTGGACCCCCCATCCAAATGGAGGCACAGTCAGTGCACACTCCATATAGCCATCCCAGAACCACGGCCTTGGGGTCCCCTCATCTCTCAGCCGCAGATTTAAACCCAGCCAGGCAAATCCACCCTTTACTGGGGTTTCTATTTACTTTTTTTTTTTTTTAAGACTATTATCTTCCTTTTTTTTTTTTTTTTTTGAGGCGGGGGTATTTTTTACTGATTCAATTTCCCCTGGTTCCATTTATTTATTTATCCCTTGTACTACCCTAGGCACTTTAACATTGGGAGTTGGGTGATCTAGACCCACTAGACAGTGCGCTGAACCTTTTTTCTTCAATGATTTGTGATCTTCACTGGTGTCCATGGATTACATGAAATCTTCCACCTTTATCAACCTTTGTCATGGTAGGGAGAACACGTCAATGGAAGGGTGGGGTCATCTAAGATAGCACAAGGGTTAAAGTTGGGTTTAGGGCTATCCCCAGCATTTGGGCTAAGATCCTGTCCCAGATTAGGGCTAGAACCCAAGAAAAACTCTATTAAAAGGGGCTCAGGGTTACTCTTGGGGACAGAGGAACAATCTCCCATTCAGGCCCTGTGAGTGGACCGTGCAAGTGATTTTCTGAAACATACTAATGCTCATTTCTTGTGGGAGGATCTTTTCCTGTCAGATGACACCTACCTCCACCTCCATGTTGACTAGGAGGACACTGTTCTGCAGGCTGACATCATCAAGGTCATCTGATCTGACCCTTTTCCTCCTCTTTACCATCCCCCGTCCCTTTTTTTTTATCTTATATTTTTTTAGTTCAGACTTTTTCCCAACCTCCTCTTCTTCCCACATGCACGCAGAGGCAAAGTCTCTCAACAAGCGCAGGAGCGAGCTTGAAAGATGTTTTTAGCCGCGCACCGCAGAACAGCACACACTAATGGATTGTTCAGTGAGGGTCAGTGGGTTTATTTGTGGGCGGGGGGACACAGAGGCTGCAAGGCCACACCAGCTTTTAAAAGCAGCACAAAGTCTTTCAGTGTGAGCGAACCAGCGAGACAAATAGGTCATCTCTGAGTGCAACAGTCCCTGCTTTAACGCTCACCACAGCGACTAAATGTTTACCGCTCATCTGCTGGTTTTTTTGTTTTTCCTGGGAAGGGGGGAGCAGGGTTCTGGGAGTGTTTGCTCGTGGAGTGTAGAGTATCCAGTCTGAGTCATATAGCCTGACAATCGGCACGTGCAAGCGAGCACGATTCGCTCAGCTGAGGCTGCCTCCCCCCCCCCCCGTCCGCCCTCCCCCGTCCGCTCTCCTGTGCTACTCCTCACAAAGAGAGACGAGGGACCGGTAGAGCAGGGGGGTGAAAGGGCGGGAGAAGCAAAAAGAAATGAATGTGTTGAAAAAAATAAAAATGTTCATAAAATAGGAACAGATGGGAGTGTTTTTTTTAAAGAGGCAATTTTTTGTAGCTGAGGTACAAGAATCAAATAAATGTACAGATTATGATAGAAAATGTAGGGTCTAAGACAAAGAGGATCCGGGGAGGCAGGAGGGGAACAGGTGAGTTAAAAAGAGAACAACAAGTACACCATGTACCTGCCAGGATCATATGCACCAGGTTAAAGTCCCACTCCAATCATCTTTTGATCTATTTTCAAAGCCTTCCCTCTGGTCATTTAATTACGATTAGGCTGTCTTTAGCCCAAATCAAAAAACCTGTGCTGTTTTCTAGGACATAGTTTCTGCAAAGCGGCGGTAGTTCATTAGAAATTCACTTCTGAGTTGTGGGCGGAACTGTTGGCGCAGAGTAAGCCCTCCCCTCTTCCCATCATTCATCAATTTTTAACATTAATTTTCTTTATAAATATCCTCCATCATCAGAAAAATGCCACAAGAACATTTGTTAAAAAACGCAATTTTCACCAGAGTGGGTCTTTGAAAAAATCTCACTACAGCTATCACCTCCACAGATTCGTGACAGGTGAGGAAGGAACACAGACCAGCAGGAGAAAATACTCTGGTGGTCAACAACAATTTCCCTTAGAGGAAACTGAGAAAAGAAGAAAGGCTGCTTTGGCCCCGCAGCATGGTCGCTTGGCAGCCTCGTCTCTCCGGACTGTATCTAAGATTAGCTTCCCATATGTTCAAGTCGGTCCCAGCCAGAATTAAAGGGCCAGTCGCTGAGCAGCCTTACACCGAGCAGCCTTACAGTGATCCACATGATGACTTGATAGGAACAGTGGGATTAATTGAGCCTCATTTTGGAGCTCCATTTTCAGTATAGCCACTCAATAATCCTTTGTGGCCCTAAGTAAAATAAAAGATTCTTCATCATTTTTAGGTGTTTGAATAGTATCCCTTTAAAGCTCCAACAGCTGTTGCGCTGCATTACGTAAAACCTGGCAGCGAGCGGCAGCGCGGGATTCAGGAGTGCAGGCAGCGCGTGCCTGGCGGGAGCAGCGGAGCGGCTGCCGCCAGGGAAGTGAGAGTTAAAGAGCAGAGAGACAGCTGAGCCCCCACCCCACCCCCCATTCATTTTTTATTAACTGCGGCACTGCACGACTGACAAACCTTCCTCTGACATGAAACTTGGAGAGCGCCAAAGATACCGGCGGAAGCTCTGTGTTTCTTCAATTCAGCTTTGGTTTTGATAAAAGCAGAAGCAAAGGAAGATAAAAGTCAAAACACCAAAAAAATGGAGCGCTCTGCACCATGTCTGCGTCTTACTGACATGAGTTTGTTTGAAATCTCTAAAAGAGACCACTATAAGCATAAGAGAATCAACCTTCGGCGCAGGAGTCTTTGTTTAGGGTAGCAGGCGACTCCACCTCAGTTTGCACATTGCGCTGCAGACAAGGTTATACAACAAATGTGTCTACTCAGCTCTTTTAGAGCAGACAGACATCATCAAAACTAAAACAGAACATTTGATACAGTTGTCTGAACAAATTCAAGACACAACAAATGTTATTGAGTCTTTTGGTAAGACCTCAATGTGCAGGAAAAACAGCTCAAAGAAAAGTCACTTGACATCCATTTATTTGAATTTACAGATAAAAGGGAAAACTTTGATGTGAAATGTGTGTCAAACCCTTACAGAAGCTCCAGAGCGTGTGGGAAATCACGCTGCCGCTCTTCGCTGAAGGAATGGAAACCTCACTGAGCAGAAAATACATCGAAAGCTGTCACTGAATGGAAGAGGTGATGTCAAACCCTCCACTTCCTGAGTCTGAGCCGTATGCACGCCACGCACGAGCACGCCCAGCGAGGGCTAGCTGGTCACGTGACCAACCTTCAGACGCTGGGCTAAAATTAAAGCGCGGTGATGTCACCCGACAGTCAGCGTTGCCACAAGACCTACGTCAGAATTAACCCTTCGCGAGAAGCTGGGAATCCCAGAGCTGAACATATGGCTGTGAAACTTCCCACAACTGCTCCACTTCTGATTCGCTCCCCAAAAAATGTGTGCGTGGGCGTCGAAAACATAAAAAAAAAAAACAATCACCAGATTGTGTATCTGTCTCAAAGTCACCGGTAAAGTTCAGCCTGGTTCACTTCAACGCATGGTTAATGTTGTTCTCACGCTGCAGCTCACTGGAGCCTCCAGACTTAATGACGCTCCGTAGCTGCTTATTAACGCTGTCCTAATGAAAGCTCTTAGCCTGTAGGGTGCAGACTGTATTTATATTTCGTACAACCAGAAGAATGTTTGAGTGGGAGACGGATTTTACTAGGCGCTTCACCCTGGACAGCAAGCTCCACAAACACCAGCTTGGAACAGTCAAAGGGCAAAGACCCACTAAAGAACTCGTGGATGATTTTATTCCCTTTAAACCAGATGGTGGTTCATACTCTGTAAATAAAGGCACCGTCTGCACATGGACGGAGATTAAAGCAGGCTTAGTGATAAGCTAGCTGGTCAAAGAACAGATTTCGGCCCATTTATGACGGCTGAAACACGGGTTAACCTACAGTTCACACATAGGGTGTAGACAAAAACGTCCTAGACTGTCACTAGATTTTTATTCCATTAAAAGCGTTTTTGAGTCTTTGGCCGCCTCTCGTAAATACACGAGCGTGCCCGGACAGAGAGCTGTGCAGCAGGAGCCACGGGTTACTACACTCAACAATCAAGCGTGTACGCATGCGTGACCCACTAACTTTTACTCCCTTTACCTCATTTGACTCCAGAACCTAAAAGAAAGAGGACGCCCCCCCCACCCGTCAGCCGGCGCCTGAGCCAGCCAGCTAGTGCGGCTCCTCCCTCCTCCTTCCCCTGGTCTCTTCTTGCATCCACCCAACTCCTGGCTCTGGCACCAATCAGCGGGCAGCGTGGGAACGCTTTAAATCGAGACGCTGCCGCTTCATCGCAGAGGTGCTTTGCTCAGGAGTTGAAGCCATAGCAAGCAAAGTGAAGAGTGGGCATTGACATGTTTGGAGGATCGCACAAGTTAGGGGATCTCTGGCGTTGAAGAGATATCACACAAAACGCCACCGCGCACAGCAAAGCACTTAAACATCTGGGTGACAGCAACAAACTCAACCTGAGCTGAAAGGACGACACGAACATGCAAATGTGCATTGAAGAGTTGAAGTGACACCAGTGGAGAGCCCACACAGAACACCACAGACACACAAATCCACCGTCTTACCTCAGAGGCCGGTTCAAGGGGTTCCGAGCAGCTTTGACTGTTGTCCTCAAAATATTCCACCTTTACAGCCATTCAGCAGCCAAGGAGGGAGGTGGGAAAAAGAGGCAGAGAGAGATGGGAGGGGGTTAGAATAATAATCAATAGAACAATGCGACAAGGGCCTGTTCAAAGACAGGGTTCCACCTTTGTGGGAGACGTTCTTAACAGGTAATAGATATCAACTCGCCGTCACTGCCGGCAAGACACATCATGAGAAAGGGTTTGGATTTGTTGCTCAGGTAGCGAGAGGACACTTTGCACCGCTGCTGAGACGGAAAACACGATTCCGTTATATTCCTACAATTATGTAATGTTTCCATCCTGATTTGGCGCGGCTTTCGGATGCGTTTTGTCAGGAAAAACGTGCGATGTGTGTGATGGTGGAGCTGCAATAGATGGAACAGGTCAGCAGGATGTTTGTCATAAAACACCAGCTTCTTGGTTTGCCCCTGACCCCCCCCCCCTTCACCCCCGCCCCCCCGGCTGTCTCTTGATCTATTTTGTCTCGAGCTGTTCCCCAAGTCCCGCCAAACTCCACACACACAGCCCACTCCAACGCCTCCCCTACCCCACCCACCCGTCAATCCTAAAATAGTCCTGGAGTGAGGAATATTTACCCTCCGAGTCTCGAGGCTGCCGCCGTTCGCTCTTTGCGTCCACCGGCCAAATCCACATCAGACCCCTCCCGGCCCCCTCTGGTCCCGGCCTCTGTCCCTCCGTCCCTTTCTTTTCTCTCTACGTCTCCCTGCTCTTCCTTCTCTGGCTCGCTCTCGTCTGCGTTCCGGCACCCATTCAGGAAGCCATCTTGTGTTTTTAATCTGCTTTTACATGATCCCTCGTACGCACGCTCTCTTTCTCTCTTGCTCTCCTGCGCCACCCCCCTCCCTCCCTCCGCCTCTTTCTCGCTCGTATGCGAAAACGACAACCACACACACACACTCATTGGATTTTTTCTGTGACTGCTATCACTCCGTCCTCCCACTCATGCAGGGTTTTTTTTTCTCCTCCTGCATATATGAAGTAAATGCAGCCTCACCCGCCCTCCTCCACCCCCACGCCTCTTTGAATGTACACACTCAGAGGCACGCACACATGCATGCACAGAGCTCACCCGGGAGACGTCACACTACAGATACCACACAAAGGCGCTCTATCCACCAATCAGAGGCCGATGTGGGCTTTGCTGCTAGGGTGAAACTGAAAGAGACAAGCTGGGGTTCTGAGAGGCAGAAACAGTAGAAAGAGATGGTTTGAATTAAAAAAAAAGCAGGCTCTGGAAGCTGTTCTGCCTGCATAAGGGGAGAGGCTGACATAAACAGACAAAGCGATGGTAGGTGGGAGGTGTGCGCGTGCAGGGAGGGGGGATGGGTCCACTCTATGCTTGTCAATTATCTCCTCAAACTCGCTGTCCCTAAACAATGCCTCTGGTATGTGGTATCACTGAGCACCATCTGTGTCAGGGCTGCCTGCAATAACTGGACTGGACTACACACACACACACATACACACACACACACAGTCACCACCATGGCTCTAGGAGGAGAAGGAAAGCTCACACGACCCAGCTCACTATGCTGACTCACGTCAAAACTACATGCCACAGGTATTTTCTGTGGGAACAAAGCTGTCCTTACTTCAATGAGGTCGCGCTACATAAAGCTTCCTCATCCTTTCGCAGGTTGTTTTGCACCAGATACAACCTGCTCTTGTAATGTTTATGTTCCAAGCAGGAAATCTCCAACTTGCGTGTTTTCTCCGCCTCTCCAAAGATCACACAGGTAGAAGTGGAGTTGGCCACACAGGCGATGAGGTGCTGCAACAGCGACGTGTCACTGTAGCCCTACTCCAAAATTTAAAAAAAGATCAGCGTTTGTGACATAGCAAGATTAAACTGTCACAAACTGCTTCTGCTGAGATATGAAGATCCGCACGGGGAGAGAGAAGGGCCACTGCAGGGAACAGAGGCCGAACGACAGGGTAAAGTAAGCAAAAGGTTCAGGCAAGCTAGCAAAGATGTGGTAAAGTCCGAGCATCAGCGAGGGGCTGGCGGATGAGCTTAAAAAAAAAACACAGAGAGGGGGGAGCTGTGGCACGGTGAGGCGAGGCAGCTGCAGTGACACAGCGTTTGTGGTGTCTGTCTGGCGCTCTCGTATGGCACGGGGAAATCCCCTCCGCTGACGTCACATAGCCACGTGTGTGTGTTTGTGTGTCACGCAGGAGCACAGACTTGATCGTAGTAAACTGGACGGCCAGAGCCAGTGCTTGTCTTCAGCGCGGGCGGTTGCCAGTGGAGCAGAGTCTAGCGGCGCGTTGGCACTACAGAGTAATGCCTGATGAGCGGATCAGCGGACACAACGACCCATTTGAGGAAAAAGCTTACGGCTAGAAGACTTTGCTCCATCCTTCCTGCACCCGTGGTCATTTCAACTTCATTTCTTTCACCCACAAACAAATCAGCAGAAAAGTAGGGCATTGATGTTATGAATGCATTTCAGTGTGCATGGACGTATGTGAATGCGTGCATGCACACTGAGATTGTCACTGAAGTCTCGTCTGATGCAGCCAAACTGTGCAGGAAAACCAGAAACAGAAGCATTGCGGGAAAGATGGAGCAGGTAGTTAAACCTCGGAGCTGTTAAACTCACTAAATGCCCATAGGGGCCACTAAAGGTTCAAAATAAATAAAATCGGCTTTTCTTTATCCATACCACATATCTCCGGAACACATTTTCATCTGTCAATCATCCTCTAAACCTGTTTCTTTCGGGGTCACAGGGCTGCCGGAACCTATCCTACCTGTCCAGGACAGGTCGCCAATCTGTCACAGGACCACAATCACACAGCCATGCGCATTTATATTCATACCTATGGACAATTTAGTGTAATCAGTTAACCTGTGGCACATTTTTTTGGACAGTGGGATGAAGCTAGAGTCTCCAGAGAAAACCGACGCATGCACGGGGAGAATAAGCAAACTCCACACAGAAAGGACCCCCATCAGTGTTCTGTTTCAGGTCCCTCAGCTGTACACATTTTAATGGAGATAATTTACTTACAAATTTTTAAATTGCTTTTTATCAAGAAACTAAAGAATTTTAAACAGCTATTTTTTTAACCATAAATATTGTAAATCATAAACGTAATCTAAGAATTATAGCAACTGTAGATCATATTGAATGGCCAAATTACAATATTTGCCAACAATCGTCCACATATCTTTAGTGTGAAGCGTCTCAATCCAGTACCTTTAACATTTAAAGCTTTAGTCACAACTGCCCTTACGAGTGTAATGAGTCTGTGGGCGAATAATGGGCAAACCTGTACAGGGCACACAGGTGGCCCACATGAAATACCAAAGTTGTAGACCACTTAGTGAGCCCATGAGCAAGAATGTTCATGCACATTTATTTCTGTGGGCAGGCAACAGGTCGTAGTGAAAATCTAAACTACGTAAGGGTAAGTAAGGGTTAGTTAGGTAAGATCTAGGTGTGTGGAAATGATTTTTTATCTTTTCAAATCCCCCAAACCCTCCACATGGAGCTT
The DNA here is from genome assembly GCA_037389245.1 of Oryzias sinensis. Classification (NCBI taxonomy): domain Eukaryota; kingdom Metazoa; phylum Chordata; class Actinopteri; order Beloniformes; family Adrianichthyidae; genus Oryzias; species Oryzias sinensis. Next base: position 23,650,774 of record CM074495.1, on the reverse strand, counting down.
GTTAGTTGAGGTAAGCTTATGTGGACATCCGACGGGTGTCCTACAGGCACTTATCACCTATACACCCTGTCCGTGCCGCATCTGTGGGCGCTTAGAAAGAAGCCAGTACACGCACCTTACTAACAACTGGAGTGCTGTGTAAAGAGAACCATATGACCACATCCTTCTCACATGGTAAGTGTATCCAATCTACATTATCCTTGCAAATACTTAACAATACACTTACCACACACACGATACTGGTACATTCCATTTCCATGAGGTTTCTTAAGTTAGCTGCACAAGCTTGAGGGGAGCTACACCTGAGGATGCACCCACTCCACTCTACGACCCTTCACTGGACCAGACAACCAAAAAACCCCAGCACCAGTGAAGGGCCAACCCCCCAGACTGGTGCACGTTACTAAGGCTTTACAGTAAAAGTGCAGTTCAAATCCATTACATTTGGAGTCTAGCAGCTCAGAATGTTAAGCTTCAGGTTGTTTTGAAAATTCAAATTTCTGTCTTTGTAGACTTTTTAAAATTTTTGCTAATCTACAGATAAAAGCACTATCAAATGTGACATTAAGACACAAGTCTTACAAAGACTTGTCTCAAACATGAACCTTTCTTTGTGGATTTGATACATAAATTGCTGACTGATATGGGTGAGTCTCAGCTACAGGGTCAGACGCGTCTTGACAGATTAGACAGGACCGGTCTGAGGAGTGCTGACAGAGGCTCTGATACTCTGTTTGTCACCAAACAGACCTAATTTAAAACGGTCTCCAAATGTGGTTGCAGTAGTTTTGCAGAGACAATAGCATTAAAAAGAATGCAAAAAAGGTATTTTAGGAATTAATTTCCATGCAAGCGAAGTCCAAAAAATTGATATAAATTCAAGTTTTTTTCCAATGTGTGAAGAGTTCAGTAGAAGGAAAAGCAGACAAAGTGCTGACTTTGCTCTTTATAAAGCTGCATAGTAGGACCATGTGTGCACCTCTCGGACTCGCTTTTGTAGTCTTAGTTGTTCCTGCTAACCATCTACCCCAGCTTTCTCCTTGACTTTACTGCCCATCCCCCCCCCCTCCTATTTAAGATCCGGGTGCACACACAAACACACACATGGAAGTGTGTTCCATCAACACACAAGTGAACATTTCTTAAAAGGATCTGCACTCTCTCGCCCATCTATACACACACACACACACACACACACACCCACACACACAAATAGAGAATGGCCTAAGGTTAACCCCCCATTCTCACTAAAAGCAGCAGAGGTCAAAGGCCAAAGTGCAGGCAACCAAAGGAATTCTCCACCGCTGCTGTTTGGTGGACCTCAGTGTTTCAGCAAAGACTCAGCTTGTAAAACTGACTTCTTGTCTTATCTAAAGAAAAATATTCAAGGAGTGCTTACTTAATAATGATTACACAGATAACCTTCTTAATCTCCAACACATTTAAAATGTATTGAAAATAAACTTTTGTAGAGCCGTTTCAGCTGTCCTCACACATTCAAATTTAATCTACATCCTTTGTCCTAAGGTGTCCAGTTCAATAAAAATCAGTACTTTTCCTCTTAATATTTAATTTCATAGCTTTTGTGTGGAAGTAAGAGGTTTGCTGGTGGCATCAAAGACACGGCAGGCTGTGTCATTGTGAAAACTGCCCTGTGTTTGTGTTGAAGTTGGCAGGACAATCACTTCCATCTGTTTTGGCTTGATAATGCAGCAGCAGAAGATGAGGCTGAATGTTTGCCATCTTATAATTAGAAAACCAGAGGATAAACAGAGACACTTCCTTTTCAGCAAAGATTTTTGCTTTGAAAATAAAATATTGGTCAAGATGGGAGAGAAAAAATGACTTAAGCTTTGGACAGATAGACAATGAATCAATTCAGATGGAAAATAGATGGATGGATGGGTGTTTAGATTGATGATCAATGGCTGACGGATGGATGGATGGATGGATGGATGGATGGATGGATGGATGGGTGGATGAATGATGGGTGGATGGATGGTCAGATGCGTGGATGGATGGAGTAATGATGGGTAGAAGCATGGTCAGATGGGTGGATGGATGGATGGATGGATGGATGGATGATAATGGGTGGTTGAATGGATAAATGGATGGATGGATGGATGAATGGATGGGCAGATGGGTGGATGGTTGGATGTCTTTATGTAAAGCCTGAGTCCAACATACCTCGTTCACCTCCCCTTCACTCCGCCTCTTCTTCAGCTGCTCACACTTGCGTTGCTTGCAGATCTGTTTTCCGATCTTGCGGTTCAAGCAGTTCGCACAGGTGCCACAGTTCTCTTTCCGAAGGCATGGCTCGCAGGTCCCACATTTTCTCCTTCTTTTCTTCTGAAGATCCAAGGTAGCATCACTGATGCTGATGTGCGGCGACAGAGAGAACATTCCCGCCTGCTGATGTTCAGCCTCGATAAATTTGCTCAGAGGAGAAGTCTTCTCCAAACATTTTCTCTTTAAGTACAAAGACTGAGCCTCCTCTGCATCTATGGATACCTCCGAAAAGTCTTCAGGTAGTAGTCCCAGCCCTCCCCTAGGTCTAGGCATGATAATTCACTTGTCTGGTTAAAAATATAAATATAAAAAGGGCTAAAAGGTTTAGGTTAAAAAGTCTGTCATTATATTTGCCTAAACTCAGTGCAAGCTAGTCATGTCTTTAAAATGTTTAGGCAAAGCAGAACTAGAAAAAAACTAAATCTCCTTCACTTTGTAGGTTCTAAAGAAACAGGTTACCAAATGTTCATGTTAGTAACTGATATCCAGTTATTTAGTTGGATATCTGGGAAACCCCAGAGCATCTGAGGTGAAACTTCAAGACTAAAATAAGTAAAAACCAAATGACGATCGGTTGGCAGCCCACCGCTTGGTAAAAAGAGTTACTGGAGCTCTGAGATTCATGGAGTAATGCACCCAACCTGGGAAAGGAAGTGTGAAAGAAAGACACAATAGAAGAGGTGTTGAATACATTACCTCAGAATTATAGTTTCTTTGATTAAAAAAAGGTGTGATTTTCCACACCTGAAAAAACTGTTATCTGTGTAGCCCTACACAATAAACTGCAAATATATTGTTATTGTGATTGAAAGGAATATTGTAAAATATGGCATGAACTGTGATAAATTGTTACCTTCAATGTTTACACAGGTCCTAGTACAATCTCATGGAAGCTTGAAGTATTTAATTAATCATTTGATGCCCCCTTCACGTACTTGACCAAACAGATGGACTCTCTTTTGCTGTTGACCATGAAACTCTTGAATGTTAAGCCTTGTTTCCACTGAGCTGTCCGGTTCGGTTTAGAATGGTCTGGGCAATTCAGGTGAGCATGTCCACTTTAAGTTGGACCATCACAGCGGATGCGGACTGATTGTGTAGCTATGCATTATACAGTAGTAGTGCGACTACAGTAAAAGCAAAGCTATAAACAACAACAATGGATGGCAAGGACTGTTTGTATTTCAAATGCAGACCAGACTTTGCTGTTTGTTGCAGGCATCTTTCCTGATACAGATCAACTGAACAAAGGAATGTTTGGAAAAACTGGCGCTGGTTTGGCATTTTCTATTGATGTAATGACCTTCCGCCAATCCACGGGTTTCATCGTGTGACAACAGTAGCTCTGCCCTAACCGGTCCTACAACCAACAGGGGTCCAAAATTGGTACAGTTTGGTCCGAACCATATTGTAGTGTTTAGTGGAAACAAGGCTTTAGATGCCCTCCTCTTTTGTAGACGGAGTATAATTTCAGTTATGTTGACTTTGATTTCAATAAAACTGTTATGTTGAAATGCAAATGATGGATTAATTCTTTGCTATTCATCCATGTACTGCAAGTCATATCGTCATTGCAATATTGGAACAATAATATTGCACATTGCATGGCTTCCTCATACCGTGCAGCCCTGTATCTGTGTCACATTAACTAATTGAGATCTGATAACAAATAACTGCAATCTGAATATTTGTGCAGTCCCTCCACAGAGCAGCCTGGGCTTTGTTTGGTTTTAAGGCACGGGGTACGCTCTGTTGGCTTAAGGCCATACAAGTCTACGAGCCCAATTTGATAAGGAAGGTTTTGGAAAAGAAACCCTGCACACAGACAGGCTGTCTGGATAAAAAGAGGGATGGCAAACTGATGGCAGACACAGTCCTCTTTGTGTCAGGACTACAAAGTGCAGTCAACCATCAGTAAAAAGGAATTGTGGTGTCTGTTTTCATAGTCAGAGGTGTAGCCAACTTTTTCATACTGGGGTTAAATGTTGCGAATTTTGTCTACCACTAAGTTTTGTCTACCACCTAAGCTTTGTTAATTGATAAGCGATTGAATGGCTTTAGAATTTCCTCAGATACATTTAGGAGAAGCAACACATTTACATTTTTACAAATACAAATTATAAAAAGTGAAAGGATGCTGCTCATAGAGGCAAACTACTCCTCTACCCACACTTACTATTAGTGGCAAATCTGTCCAAACGCTTCACTTTTCAGGCGAGAATAAAAAAAAGCTGTTTGAAAAAGATTTCTTTGTGACGTAGAAAATAAACCGGGCAGGCTACTAACTTCCTACTTTGCTCTTTTCTGATGCATGCTAGATCCACAAATGTCCTAATTTTCCTCATCTGAGTTGGCATCAGGTTCAGAACTATAGGTTTTGACGCCATTTTTGTTGCACCACTAATGTTATGTTGGGGGTGTTAGAGGTTAAGATCTGATGTAGATTAACTCTGGGAAATTTCAAATGAACTACTCCCAGTTTGCAAAAACTATGACCTAGAAAATGTCAGATTTGGCTAAAAATAAGCATAATTAAAATACCACTGGGATTGCTTAAATTGATTTGCAGAGCTTCAGTAGTTCTTTAGAAGTTTGCCTCCGAGTTGCCTCCTTCACTTCCCATTATCCATTTGTTTACACTCTCTCCTGCTTGCTCACAGCCCCTCACACCTCCAACCTAACATTATCAGAGCAACAAAACTACTGAGCAATATTGGAGCTATCCAGTCGTACAGATGCCAGCTTAGACGAGGAAAACGAAGACGTTCATGTATCTAGAAGTCAATAAGTGGACACTTGAGAACGGAGCAGGGAGCTTGTGTTAGCGCCTATCACTGTAACAGGCTGTTCTCAAACAGCTTCATTTTTCATCTGCTACTTGTTCACAACCATTTGAATAAAGAAATACTCAGAAAATGTTATGTAAAGCAAATTATTTTACATATATGTCCTCCATTACTGGAATGATGCACAAGGACACGTTGAAATCACCATTTTCATTTGAGTGGGTCTTTAGTAACACTAATAACACTGTACTTCGGCGTATTCTAAACTATTTATTTTTGTAAAGACGGGTTGAGTCTTATAAATAGGACAAAGGTATTTAAAAAAAAAGCTGATATGACAGCAGGTGCTTTTATCTTCAAGCTACAAATCATTGAGCACGTGCTTCCATCGCGCGCGAGTCGGCTGCAGCACGCGCGCGCCAGCTCCGAACTGTCACGTCAGTAACAAGCTGCCTTTTGCCTGCGTTGTTGTTGTTACTGTAAGTCCACGTGCTGTACCTGCAGGGGGTCCGAGCAGAGCAGAGAGATCACAGCAGTCAGATAAAACCTAACAGCCCCGAGATTTACATGACGATACCGCCTCTTATCTGCGTTGGGATACACACAGCACGAGCTGGAAGAAGAGGGGCCCGCGTGCCTAATTAGCTTAGGTGAGAAAAACATCACTTTCCCCGCGTGCGCAACTCTCATTCCACCACACAAGAAGCCTGTTGGCCAAAACTGTTCAAATGAACTTTTGCAACATTTATATTTATAAAAGTGAAAGCATTAAAATTGATGACAAACATTTTTATTTCCCCCGTACTTTTACTTTCTACTACAATAACTAATCATTTCATAAGAAAATTTTTAAAAAGTACCGTTAATTCCTTTCATTTGCAAAACAAATCAATACTAACGACGTTTTAAATTGTACAAAGTCAGAACTTTTATGCACAATTATTAAATAATAATAATAATAAACCTTACTCACGAGCAAAGAAAAAAGACTTGTGACATAACTGGACCCCAGAGCTGCTGTCTGGTCGCTGGTCCGAGCAGAGCAGTTAAAGCTGAGGTCGACTCTCCGCGAGGGGTCGAAGTCATCAGTAAGTCATGGAGTGGAGTCCCGCCAGCAGGAGCCAAGGAGGAGGGCTGACGTCACACAATTAGGAGCAGAGGGGCCCAAACTGCTCCCATGTGAGCAAGTCCCCTATGATGCTGTTGGACAGTTTGTGCCATAAGGAATTCAGGTCAAATAGGTTTGTTAACGAATTTCAAGTATTTATTGAAGTCACTCACAGATTTAAGGAGTCAATTTGAAGGAAGAACAAGAAATAAAAGAACATAATGCTTCCTCCACCATGCTTAACCATGCACCTGATCCTTCATGTCCCACTTCACCAACATCCATTTCTTTCATGGTCTTTCTTGCTATGTCACACTCACGTGCCGCTTTCTGCACAATCCTTTTTTACTTTTTCCTTTTTACATCAAGTTTCAAACCTGTGTGACCAAAGCCTTCAAGTGACAGTTTGGGTGTTCATCTAGATATCTGCAGGGGGGGGGGGGGGGTGCACCTACTTCCCAGTCTCCTCACATCTGAGCGCTTCAACTGATAACGACAAACTCTGCAGTTGTAGATAAATGGCATTAAAAAGCTTTTTTTGAATTGTTGGGTAACTTTGTTCGCGTTCCTCTGTTCTCCTATTTGCCTCTTTTAAACAGAAATGTGAGTAGAAGCGACAGCAATGCCTGTAATATTTAATAGCTATAGGAGTGCTTGGTATTTTTAAATACATTGAGAGGTAGTCAATTGTAGAAACATCAACAATTTAAAGTAAACTTAAAAGAAATTGTTCTTTCCTCACAATACCACCTTAAACTTCCTTCCAGGTGAACTCTAGAAATAAAATGTGGTTTTTCACCTTCTGCTGGTAGTTATGCTGAAACATTTCCCCCAAAAAATGTACTGAAGACCAAAATGTTTGACTAAAAATGTAATATAATAAAAAAGGAGGGGGAGGGGCATTATGAGTTGGTTCAAATACATTTATTTTCACCGTAGCAACACTCCATCAGAGGCTGTGCAGAGAACAAAAGGCTGTAAACACAAACTGTAGGTACCTTGTCTCCTTAAAAAGCTCCATAATCAGTGTCATTTTTCATGTTTGGCTTGTTCCATGCAAACAAATGCAAAACTGGAGGCAAGAGAAGAGATCACGATGGCTGGCCGATTGTACATAGGGACAAGGACTAACCTTCAACTACTGCAGTTGCCACAGCGACAGTCAGCATCTTGTTACACAGGAACAAGGAATGTTTTTTTTAATAGAGAAATGATACGATACAACCACATTTGTCCGTTTTTTTGTTTAAATATCAAATGTACAGATTGAGTAAAAGCTTAAAAGAAAAACCCGTTGGGGGAAAAAAAAAAGATGTTTGAAATAAATAACACCTGAAATTGCATAAAACAAGTAAAGTTTGGACCATAAATGATGAGATTGGTGAGACCAGTGTTCTCTACTGTGAAGTGCTGCAGAACAAAAAGACCAAACAAACAAACAAAACAACAAACACCACCTTTTTAAAACCAATTTAAAAAAACAGTTGGGGAACCTTAGAAGCATCTCGTTTCCGTAGCAACTGGAAGCAAATTTCACATTCACATTTTTAGAGTGGAACAGATTTGTTTGTGTGAATTCTGGGGTTTTTATTTGATGATTTGGTTTGGCCCAAACCCTGCGGGGGGGTCAAAACATGAGCAGAACCATCATTTGGGTTAAACTGAGTTCAGTGTGGACGGGGGTTTCAAGGTCAGAGCTCCATCAGCTTCCAGCTGCTACATTGATCTGCAGCGACTGTGGGTGGAGCTGAGGGGAAATCCGAACATACGGGGAATATACCAGCCCCCCCTCCTGCCCCCACCCTCATTACAGACTGATGGAGGTTCGGTCCCGAGCTGGCAGAGCAGCAGAGCTTCATGTCCGGACTTGGAACTTGCCGGCTTTGGTCATGTACTTGATGCCTTTGAAAGGTTTGTACTTTTCTCCATACATGTCCAGCCGGTTTACCTTCAGTCCTGTGGAGCAACGCAAATGTCAGAGACGCCGTTAACACCACCCTCAATCTGCCACATCAAGATAAAAACACCGCTTTAAACTCCAATGAAAACTGTTTTCAACATCTTCTTGTAGCATTTTTCTCATGATGGAGGTGGAAATTGTATTTCTAAGTATTTCTTTTTTCAAATTGTTGTGAATCAGGAGCAGACCAAAAAAAATGCGGTTGGAAAAAGAGCTCATCTGTGTCATAGAAACACACCAGCTCCCTAAGTAAGAGTGATGGGAAGGGGTTTGCGTGAACCAAAGGTCCCGCCCACAACTCAGAGGTGAAGTCCTGCCGCTCTGCAGAAACCATGGCTGTGTCCGAATTCCTTCACTACTCACTATAAAGTGTGTTCCCCATTTTTGTAGTGCTGTCAATATCTACAATTCCCAAATCGAATGCCCTAGAAATTTCCCAGAAGTCTCTGCGAAAAACCAGTGTGCATAGATTGGCGAATATAGACCACAATGCATTGCGCGGAAGAATTTTTACCAAAACAAAAAAGGATTCATTTTAAATAAACCATGAATGTTTTTATCTTCATAAGACAGTAAACTGATAATTAATCGTTGCAATCTGGTCATATTAATTAGATTTTAACTTTGTGAAATCGATGATGTCACATCCGCCGTTTAATCTATAAAAAAAAAAAAAAAAAAACAAAGAGATACACACATTGTTAAAAATATTACTGTTTTTTGTCTTTTCGGTCTTATATGTGCGTTTGATATTAACAATTGTTTATTGTGCAAGTGACTATGAATTTCTTTGAATTGAAAAATGTACAATAAAGTTTGTTGGAAAAAAGAAAAAAAAGAAAAGGACATCCGCCCTTTAAAAAAAATAAACAAAAAGAAAGTAGTGAGCATGGTGTCCGAAATGCTTTTAAAATTCAGAGCGCTCCATAGTGCCACACTATATAGTTTTGCAGTAGTTAGGGGTTAGGATGGGAATTCGGACATAGCCCATGTCCTAAAAAACACAGGTTTCTTGATTTTGCTGAAAACATCATGATCACAATAAATAAGACCAATGGGAACAAACTGAATGAACTGGTCGGATTTTGAAGCCATAAAAGGCAGCACAGATGCTGTACCATCAACTCTCTGATAGTCTCTGCCCAAGACTACAACATGAAGATTTTCTTTTTAACTTCCTCAAACCAGACAAACATAAACATTAAATGACAGACTGTGGTTGTCAACTTCACACAAATAATGCTAAAAGGGAGGGACACTAAAGTTATTGTTATTTTTTGTTCAGCTTATGGTTCTTTTGGTACTCGGTGCTAAATCATCTACAAAAGTGATTCACCTGAACTTAATTTCATGTCTGGTTTTTAGAAAAAGAAATTACTAATTAAAATAATTGAAACAAACTTTTAAATTTGTGCTTTAAATCCAACTCACCAAAATGCAAATGATTCCATGTTTAAAGAGCAAAACAAAAGAACCTGCGTAAAAACCTAAAGAAGTTGATCATTTTGGAGATTCAGCATTTTAGCAAATAAATGTTTTGTTCTAAAGAATGGCCTCTAAGCAACATGAATGTTTTAGATTTTTACAAAGTGTTTTTAAAGAGATCACATAACCAACAGTAACAGTTTTGTATTCAAGGGATTTTCTTGGAAGTCATGATTCTAAATCTCTGCTCAGATTTTTCTGAATCGCTCTTTTGTATTTGGCGCCACCTAGTGGTCACCGGGTGACCCCGTTTTTACTGGATGATCGTCAGGTGGTTGTCAGCTGATGTGGCTGTGTGACTACAATGGCATTGGGGGGGGGGGGGGGGTCATTTTTATCCAGCTTTTAAAATGAACGTGAAGACAGCATTTTAAACCAAGACTCCACCTCAAACAACTTGTGCGTGTGCAGGAGTCCCACCTGAGATTGCCATCTGTTGGATCTTGAACTGGATGTTGAAGGTGGGATTCTCATCAGGTTTGGAGGCTCCAGCCTGCAGGCTCATGGTGCCTTTGAGACTGGGAAGCTTCTGCGGGTTGATCTTACCAACATCCCATGACAACAGCTTCAACAAATTTATATAAAAAAAAAAAAGAGGCAAAATTCAGTTACTGTGAAATTCAAGCACTGATGAACGGAACACAGGGAGAGAGCACTGGGTACCTTTGTGACGGGGTCAAAGGTGTACGTGCCCTGTGAGGGGTTGAGATTGGCGTTGAGGACGCCTCGCGGCAGCTGGCTGCTCACCAGCACCGACTCCACCACCTTCCCCATGGTCTGCTTGGGTCCCAAAGTCAGGTCGAAGCGGCCCTGCGAGCTTCCCTCCCGGAAGGTGATGTTGTGTTTGACATAAACAGGGATGGCCACCAGGCTGAGGAAGAAGCAGAAGCACACTCGTCATCAGAGCAACTGTGAGCTCTGCTTTTTGGGACAGGAAAACGCACGGAACGAGAGGGAAAAACTCACTTCTGAGAGCTGACGTGGTAAGACAGCAAACGGAAGTTGCCGTCAGGTGGGATGAAGGAGAGGATCCGCTCCGCCTCCCAGCGCTTGAACCGAACACACGGGTGGAAACTGACATCATCCAGCAGCCGAGGATTCTGGGAGAGGGAAACAAAACATAAATGTGCAAAAATAAATCCCACAATGTAAAGTGAATAGTGCTGGGAAAAAGTATTTACCCCCTTTTCTGTGGTATCGAGTTTCATTTAACAAACTGAGGGAAAGATTTTCTCCTTTAGGCTGTTGGAGTGCCGAATTAAATTTATAGTCTCTGTCGCTTTCAGCAGATGGTCTAGCTGGCCCGGACCATCATCCTACCACCACCATGTTTGTTTATACCTTATAGGAAGAACACTGCCCCTCCTTGAGCTCTGCCATGAATTCATTTGAATCAACGAGTGAGGCTGGAAGGTTTTTTTTGTTTTGTTTTTAAATATGTTCTGCATCTAAATATTCCCTGCTGTTCTCAGATTTTCCGTGTTCTCTGATGTTCTAGACTCGACCAAAGCAGGAGGTGTTGTGGTTCTTTTTTTGTTAGATCTTCAAGCCCATTTCTAATGAAGCAGCACCAAGTAAATCTTAAGTCAAATGCACTGGTCCAAGGGTTGACCCCTACGGGTAATGCAGGTTTTTGGGTTCTCAAGGGTGCGCAAGTGTGTCTTATACCTGAGGCTCATGCCGCCAGCACAAGGGCAGTCATGAAAACAGAACCCTGTGACGACTGTGCATGCGGTAAGTGTATCTTAAAGTATTGGTAAGTTACACGCATATAAAGGACCTATGTGATGCAATCATCATCATCATCAGCCTGTCATGCCACTGCTGGCGGGTGGCCTCCACATCTTTCTCCACTCATCACGGTTTTGGGCACTCTGGGTCCACGTGCTGCCTGCCTTCTGCTCGATGTCATCTCTCCATCTTTTCTTCGGTCTTCCCCTTCCTCTCTTCCTGTCCCACGGAGTCCATTCTGTTGTTTTCTTAGCCCATTCGTGGTTCTTCATTCGGGCTACATGTCCTGCCCACTTGCCTTTGGCTTCAACCACTTTCTCGATGACATCCTTCACCCCTGTTCTTGATCTTAAGTCTTCGTTCCTGACCTTATCTCTCCTCGTAACACCCAGCATTGATCGTTCCATGCTCCTCTGGGTGATTGCTAGTTTCTCTCTTTGGCGGTTGGTAAGTGACCATGTCTCAGCTCCATACGTCATTGATGGCAGTATGACAGTGTTCGTGATCTTCCTCTTGAGACACATGGGCATTTTTTGATCTCTCAGAAACGTGCTGTACTGTCCGAATCTCTTCCAAGCGGATGTTACTCTCTCGTCTATTTCTTTCACCATCTCATTTCCTGGTGTTAGCAGTCTTCCCAAATACTTATACTCATCCACCTCCTCCAGTTGTTCTCCATCCACAATTATTCCTTTCCTTTTCCTTTTCCTTGCTATTTCATTGCACATGATTTTGGTTTTCTTTTTGTTCATTTTCATGCCATCTTTTCTCCCTTCCTTGTTCAGATCGTTGAGCAGCTTGCTGAGATCCTCTTCCTTTTCTGCAAATAAGATGATATCATCTGCAAATCTCAGGTTGTTCATCCTCTCTCCATTGATGTTAATTCCCGCTTCAGCTTCCATTCTCCTGAATATTTCTTCCAACGCTGCTGTGAACATCACTGGTGACAAGGTGTCTCCTTGTCGCACTCCCTTCATGATCTTAATCTTTCGGCTAAGTGATTCGTTCCGAATCTGAGCAGTGCCTCCATCATATGTCTCTTTCAGGATGTTAATGTACTTCTCCTCTACGCTGTGTTGTTTTAGCGCCTCAAAAATGCAATAATCAACTTTTTTTTCTTTTTAGCTGTAAGGTGTAATATAATTCCTCACCAGAATCAACCCCAAAGCGGTATTTCTAAGCATTCGTCTAAAACTCTCCTCACTGAGCACCAGTCCCTCCCAATCCACAAAAACCAGTGGGTTCTCAAATTGTCAGGCATGAAAGGGAGGAACGGCTGCACTGCAAGCCCCGCCCCCAGGCTAACACACACCCACTTCCTCTGGGGAGCTAGCGGTGATGGGTACTTTCATTTGAAATCCCAAAATGCACATCCATCTTTGCAAACGTTCGGTTGTCGTTGGTTTTCGTGGACAAATCTAGGATGACATCATGAAATGGGCGGCACCCACAAGGAGCGAAAGGCGGAGCCTCAGAGAACGCGTCGTCGTTTGGTGTGCCACAGGTAATATATAGTCATAAATATGCATATGGTTTACTCTGACAGGCTTCAGAATAGCATTATATAGGCCCACACAAGTCATTAGTGAGGTGCAAGTATTGGTCTTTTACTGACAGCACATTTTCTTTTGTTTTTTAGACTAAACAAAACTCACCATGAAGGAGAGCGTGAGATCGGGCATGCCGGTCAATTTCACACAGGCGTCAATCACGCCCTGAATCTCCGCAGTGATGGTCGATCCTGGACAAAAGCAAACGTCACGTCACTTTGAAAACCTGACAAGCTGTGCGCTGATGGTGACTGGTGAAGTCCAGAAAGTGGCGCCATCTATCAGACCTGATTTATCAATGATGACGTCAATCTCTTCCACCACATCAAAGTAGGCTTCGTTGTTTGTGTATTTGACCCCGGTGCGTCGCCATGGCACCACGGAGAGCTGGCCGGTGGGCAGCTGCTCGCCCACGTTGGTGCTCCCTGGAAAACGGATGTCGACAAGGCGTCAGGAGGCAAGCGCGAGTGCGTAGCGGGCTACGGCGAAGCGGCAGGAGCATCAAAAGACCTGTAATGGTGTTGACCATGGTGCGGAGGATGGTGGGAGGCTTGATGAGCTCCTTCAGGATGTTGGACTCTGTTGCCAGGGGGAAACCATTGTCCAGCATCTCCTCGAGCAGCTCGTACACCACAACTACATTGTCCTTTATCGCTGCTTCTGTGCAGACTCCAAAATAGTCCTGGAAAAAAGACCACACGGCGTCAGATGAATCAAAACATACATTTGGAGGAAGAACAGGACGTTGACCCAACCTGGAAGGTGTCCACAACTCTGTGCAGAAACTCGATGACGAAGAGCGGCGGCACCTCGCTCTGTATGACAGCCACGAAGTAGATGCGGTGCCTGAGCACGCTGATGAGGTAGTGATGAGGCGTGGGAATCACGGGCGGAACGTTCTCCGGCTCGGAGGCGCGCTCCTGCGCCTCGAAGAAATAGTCGCAGACGGAGCGGCTGACCACGCTTTTCCAGTGCTTCTCCAGGAAAATGTCCCCCGAAGCGTTTATGAGGAACAAGCTGTGGATCATCCTGACTAAAGACAGTAAACAACAATACTGGGAAATAGTAACTTTTTGTCAACCACCTGAACGTAGAAACTGTCCACCCTTTCCTACAGGAAATGACGTACTCTGTTCTAAAAAACACACACAAAAAAAAAAAAAAAAAAACTGGGAAAAAAGGACGACGCTGAGTAGGAGGGTTACATTTATCAGTCACAGCCTTCCAGATTCACCAATGGGTGCAGACAGGCTGCGACGGACTGTTCTTGATCAGAGGAACCGGGCTGTTCTTCAGCTCCAACAGGTGGAGGTTTCTTAGCAGAACCTGGCTGGAAGAACGGATCCAACGTCTCCTGTCTCTCTGCCTTATTCAGCAGGTCCCTGAAGTGGGCCACGACCTTCTCACTAAACAAATCCACCACTCTGCTGACTTCCCTTTGGTTGCGGAGCCACTGAAGGGGAGGGGGTCTTCAGAACTACTCACTTCCCCAGATTCCTTGGACCAGATTCCTTGCAGCATCAAGGAATCTGGACTTTGTTATCCTTCTCGTCTGCTAATGGGAAATTCTCCCCTCTTCCTCTTGTTCTGCCGTAATGTGGATTCTCTGTGGATTCCACTTCTCTTCTGGAACCGGTAGAACCACCGGTAGAACTCCACTACCTCTCCTTTAGCTTGCGAGCTGGAGCCTGCCTCTGCATGAGCTTCCTTCAGTCTTTCTTAAATGACCCGGGCCTTCTGGCAGATGAGCTCCTGGCTCGTTGGCTCCGCCTTCATCTGCCTCTCACTGATCCAAACCACGAGAAGCTGCTCCCCCTCATGAGGAGCGACTTCCTGACCACGTCGCTGTACATCCTGGTTATCCCCTTCGCCCAAACCTTTTTTTTTAGGATTGTCCCAATGGTGGACTTGTTCACCTTAAACTTCTGTGTGAGGTCCACCACTCGCATGGCTTTGCTGTGCAGTTCAACTACTTCTTTCTCTTGGTGGGGCATTTTATTTTCCCTTTGGGGTTTTAAGGTTGTCCCATAAAAAGAAGACCTTGAATTTTACAAAAACGCAAGCCCCTTGACTACCGTTCCAAACGGGAAGTCTCTGGTGCCAGAATAACCATTATTGCTCTGCTAACTTTCCTTTTAACATGTTCTTACTATTCAAGTTAGAAACTGACCAATCAGATGCTTCAATTAAAGCAGGTGGTCTAATATTGAAGGTTTGATTCTCCTGAGCCCACTTTAAAGTGGTTAGGCGTAAACTTCCAACAAACCTATTTGTGAAAGTGGTCACCATAGAAACGAAGGCTCAAACTCGGACAATTACTGCTTTCATCTGGCTCCAACATGGCGCAAAAAGAGACAACTTCCTTTGTTGGAGCCGGAAGTAAATCATTTACTAAGGGTGACGTCACACTCATTTGATCCATTTCTCATTTATAGTGAATGACTGTTACTTTTCTTTTTTAGCACGAAAACATTTCTTTTAATGTGAAGCATGTTTGTTTGAAGGCCAGCAATGATACAGAGCGTTCGTTCTGCGACAAATATCAGAGAAAAAATAAATGCAAACATGATGAATTCAAATTAAATCAAGTCATTTTAGACTGGACAAAATGATGTAATTGATTGAATGTTTTTACGTTTGTTGTAAAAAGTGGTTTTATGCCGTTTCTTTGCTAGTTTAGTGGAAAACTTCCCCTGTTCTCCGTCAGGAGCAAAGCCCTCCTTCCTTCCCTCACATGACAGTCCTGCTCCTGCTAGCCGGAATGTGACACCAGCGGGCGGACTCATTAAATATGCGGCCGAGCTATCGAGTTCCGGTCGGTGCAACGTCGTGCGGATCTGCGCCGCGTTCCCAACACGTCAAACTGACTGAAAAACGCTGTCAACGAAATTAGCGGCTAACGACGCCTCCATGCACCGAGAGATGCTACATCGATCCACCCTCCTCCTCCTGCCTCACTCACACTCGTGATGGAGGAAAAAGCTCTTCACTCGGGAGATTAGTGTAGAAAAACAGCGGCAAAGCTTCCAGCTGGAAAATTCTTTTGAGAATATAAATCTGGAATTAAACTCACCAGAAGAGAAGTGCTGGCTTTTTTAGCCTGTCTTTCCCCAAAGATTAAGCGACCGTCTTCGCTTCCCGTTAGGAGGAGCAGAAGATCAGGCTGCAAGCGAGGAGGCGGGACTAAGACGACAAATCAACCAACCACAGGACAGAAAGGTGGATAAACCCTGCCCACTTTAGTACTAGAATACGGAAGCTGTTGGATTGAGACTCGGCTGTGATTGGCCAATGATGGAGAACAACACCAAGCGTAAGTGAAAAGCTGCCCGCTGATTGGTTGTTAGATGTTTCAAGTCTGACATTTTGTGTGGTATTAGATTTCATTTTGTGGGTTTCATTCAATTACCTACATAGAGGCAATGATAACTTTGACTGCCAAAACAACATTAGAACAGAATATTTCATACAGATATTAAAAATTCCGCTGTACGCAATTAAGTAATTTTAGACTAGATCTAACCTTTGCAACAAAAAACTATATATTACACACACACACACACACACACACATATATATATATATATATATGTGTGTGTGTGTATATATATGTGTGTATATACACACACACATATATATATAAACATATTTATATATAGTTGATTTAATGAATGGAACTGCCATCAGTGTGTGAATGTGTGTGTGAATGTGTGTGTGCATGGGTGAATGGGACTGTGACTGTAAAGCGCTTTGGGCCTTCGTAAGAAGGTAGAAAGCGCTATATAAGTATACGCCATTTACCATTTTACCATTTAATTTTAACTATTCTATTTCAATAAATAGCTCTTGCTTATGAATTTAATCATTTGTTTTTTTTTAATGTTTGTGTGCACAGAGCGATTTAGATGATCAGACATTCTGCTGCTTTCCAATATTTGCTCCAATAGCCTCAAAACACAGAAAAGAATGAATAAATTCCCTGTTACAGTCGGAAAAAGCAGAGTTTTTTTTCCATGTTGCTAAGTAACCTGATATCTGAGCGCACAAAGGTGGCAGAGAAAGCAAAGAAAGGTGGCAGCTGCTTCATCAGGAAAGAAAACATGAATGGCTCAACATAATTTATTTTCATTTTATGATAAAATGTACAGAGTTCTTTGAAAGTACTTGCTAAGAAAGAAAATTAAAAAACAAATTGGGAAAAACAAACAAAAAAACATACAGGGACAGAGAGGAGAGCCGAGGCGGCGAGCGCACATCCACCTTTCGCCGAGTGCTTAGCCGACACCCCCACCTCACCCCCCTCTTTGTTTTGCTCTCTTAGCATAAAACGCAACATGTACAATTACAAAGGATACAAAAAGGGAAGCAATATAAACAGACAAATATACTGAGCTCATTTTTACATGCCTCTTAAATGTAAGGACTCATCCTATACACACACACACACACGCGCGCACAACCCCACACACACACAAGTAAAAAAAAAAAAAAAAAAGGAAAGAATGACGATTGACCTTTAGATATTTGTAGTCCTTTTTGTTTAAAATAGCATTAATATACTACACAAAGATAGAAAAACTCTAGACATGAGATGGAATGGAGAGGTTAAAGGCATCTTAAAGTCACTAAAAGTGAGCGGTGATTTTTTAATTTTTTTTTTTTCAAAATTTCGACTTTCTTTAGTAATTATTATCCAAGACGCGAGCTAAAAAATATGTTGTCTTATTTTGTTGTTGTTGTTTCCTGAAACAGAAGTGGAAAAAAATGACAGTACCAATATCAATGTCAGAATTTCTTTTTTTTTATATTATAGAAAAAACATCTGCTCTACAATAAGTTTCTAGAGTCAAAAAGAGTCAGCTTGTGTCATAAAAGACAGCTGCCCGGTCTGACAAAATTCAGAAAAAAAAAAGAAAAAAGGACGAAGAATAGAACGGAGCGATACACACAAAGAAAGTATGCATGTCAGGTCTGTGAAAATAAAATTAAAAATGAAAAAAAAAAGTCTCTTTTGACTTTGAATACTGGTACGAGAGCGACTGCTGAAAACACCTTAGCCAAACAGGACCTCGCCTCTGACCCCGCCCCCTCTCTGAGGGCCAGACCGCGCACTAGTTCAGGCATGGAGGCACACCTTTCATAAAGGCCAACTGACTGCTGCCGTTTTCTAGTCTACAGGAGAGCAGAAAAAGAAACACGGTTGAACCAAATGCCCTGTTCAAGGGCAAACGCCTCGGGGTCACTAACACTGGAGGCGCCCACGTCTCCGTTTTTTTCCTTGGAAAAAGTGGCTGAACAACATCTGTCAGCGGAGTGTGGACGAAAGAGCTGAATGTTTTCTGACCGATCCACCGGTCAGCGTGTTTATGTGTGTGTGCTGAGTATCGGGAAGTACCAGAATATTTACATCTAAACAGTTTCAGAACTGGAAAATAATGCTACTTGCTTCATTTTTTTTCTCTTTTTTTTCTTCTTTTTGGATGTATAAGACAGTAACACACTCGTCTCCTGTGCCTTTGCTGTGTTTTTGGTTCTACGCCGTCCCTGGAAGGAAGACCGAGGCTGGGAGCGGCGAAGGGCCCAGCTCCAAGGCTCATCTGGAAAAGCCGGCGGGAGCAAGCGGCTTCCCAAATGTTTGGCTTCCTTCAGAGTGATTGGGTGCGTGACTGTCTCCGAATGCCACACGTATAAAGACAAAAGCATATGAGGTCAGACTGCACACCAGAGCTTCAAAAAACGACAAAGAAACAACAACAAAAATAAGATTTAACAATATGTTTAACAAAATGACAGTCCGCCTTCAGTGTTTCATTGTCTCTTTTTTTCTCCCACCCCCCCAAAGTAAGGCTTCCTATATTACTTAAATTTTTTTGTGTGCATGGTTGAATATATTCAGTTTCAAACTGTTCTTTAGTTTGCAGTCAGTGCTGTACTCTGCGTCTTCCTCCTCCACTCCTGGGGAGGGGGCGTGTGCCCCTAGGGTTCGTCCCGCCCCTTAAATCCGACCCGTCTGCTCCTTTGAAGCCAGCCAGCCAATCGGAGGAGGGAAGGAGACGGGCCCAGAAAAAGAAGAGACAAAGTCTGTGGAAAAACAGGAAATCCAAACATGCTCTCCATCTCCTACAAGCTGGACTTCCTGTACCGGCGGCGACAGCGGAGCCGGGTGAGGAGGCGGGACTATTTGACACTTAAGAGTACAGCGAGCGGTAGCTCTGGTCTGGCATCTCTATTTCCAGTTCTCCTTTGCTCATCTGCTCATGTACGGTGACTGTTTCGGGACTCCAGCATAGCTGTGGTGGGAGGGGCCGGCGTACATCATGTTGCCGTGGTGATTGGGCTGCATAGGCTGCTGGGGGTAGCCCTGTCCTCCCATCATGCCCATCTGCATCTGCATGGGGTACTGGGCCGGCTGGTTCATGTAGGCGGGGTTGCTGTGGTAACTGCTGTTCATCATGGGCTGCGGCATCCTGTAGCCAGCAGACATGGCGTTCAGGGGCGCCATGTTCATGGAGTTGTACGGCGCCGGAGTAGGCATGAGGTTGGGCATCATGCTGCGCTGCACCGCCAACGTGCGCGGCGTGCCCTGCATGGCCACGGCTCCAGAGCTGCGGCTGTAGAGCTGCTGCTGGTGGGGGGCGGGGGCCAGCTGCTGAGTGGC
Organism: Oryzias sinensis; assembly: GCA_037389245.1. Classification (NCBI taxonomy): domain Eukaryota; kingdom Metazoa; phylum Chordata; class Actinopteri; order Beloniformes; family Adrianichthyidae; genus Oryzias; species Oryzias sinensis. Next base: position 23,631,207 of record CM074495.1, on the reverse strand, counting down.
TTTCGAGCGGATTGAAATGTGGCCTTTGACGGTGGTCATCTGACCCTGCAGCCGCTGCGTGTGGGGGGGTCCCAGGCTGATGTTGGTGGTTGGCATGCTGCATTGCAGCTGCAGAGAGCTCAGGTTCATGGTGCCAGAGCTCAGGTTGGGGGGTGATGTCATAGTGGGCTGGCCTTGGGGGAGAGGGGTGTGGGGTGAGGGGGCCAGGCCTGGGTTGGACAGGGAAACACTGGTGGCGTAAGAGGTGACGGAGGCGGAGTGAGAGTAGGGCATGGCGTGGGGGTCCATGATGGTGTTGGTGAGCTGTTGGAGTTTGGCCAGGCTGAAGGAGGAAGGCTGCGGGTAGCCCCCAGATCCAAAGTCCTGCCCCATACGCTCATAGAGGGGGCGGCTACCTGCCCCGCCTCCACTGTCTGGAATCTCCATAATCATGGGTGTGGTGGCAAAACCGTTTCCCATGCTGCACTGGGACAGAGCCTGTTGCTGTGGTGGTGGGGGAGCTGAGGGTGGGGGTTGAGGGTTGGGGGCTTGCTGCTGAGGAGGCGGTTGAGGGACCTTTTTTTGTGCCTGTGGCTGCTGGTTGGTGCTGGGGGGTCTCTCAATCACGCCACAGCTCTGCGGGGACTTGATTCCACAGTTTGGCGTATTGGAGGGTGGTGGGGGTGGCGGCGGCTGGGGCACTAGGTTGTTGCTGCCTGGTCCACTAGCGGGGCCCGGTCCAGTCTGCTGGATAAGGCTGCAGCTGCCCATGCCAAGCTGGGGCCCCCCGTTTCCTGTGGAGGACGCCAGACTGGGCACTTGGACGAATGAGCAGCTGTTGGACTGAGCAGAAGAGGACGGAGGGGCGGAACTGGAGGAAGAGGAGGAGGACGAGGAGGAGGACGAAGCCGAGGGAGCACCTGCGACTACAGCAGCCGCCATCCCCCCTCCATTCCCCCCGTTGCCTGTTCCGCCGCCCCCTCCGCCCATAGTGGAGTCGTAGCTGCTGGGGTTGTCGTAGTTCTCTGTAGTGCTTTCTATGCTGCCCAGGTCGCTGAAGCCGCTGTCCACCACCTGCTGGGAGTGGTCCGAAACAGACGGCACGTCCATCATGGGAGAAGTCTCTATGTTCTGCTGGGAGGGGGCCGACAGAGAGCCAGGATGTTCCGGCGTGATCTGGGTGTAGCCACCTACGGCACCGCCGCCGCTACCGGCGCTGGGGCCTGTGGGGCCCGGCGTTCCTCCTCGCTGCCCAGCAGGAGTCGTTTCCACGATGCCGGGGGGCAGCGCCGGGCTGTTGACTGAGCGAATAGACTGACTGGGCAGGGGGGGCACCGGTGGGTTGGGGAGGGGGCTGCTGTGCTGCGACGCCCCACACTCCTCCACCAAAGACAAGGCCTCCTCCTCTGCCTCCCCCGCGTGGCTGTAGCTCTGCAGCGTGCGGCAGGCGGCCAGCGTCTCCTCGCAGTCTTGGTAAGCGCCGTGGTGGGGCTGCGGCTCGCCCTCTTCCTCCTGGGCCTCCCCTTGAGTCAGGGAGCGCACGGCCTGCATGGTCTCCAGATCCAGCTCGTTGGAGTGTTGGTGCGGGTGGTGTTGGTGATGGTGGCCCAGCTCCTCTTTGAAGTCGGCGTGCTGGTGGGGGTGCTGGGTCTCCATCAACAGCGTGATGTCCTTGTCGTCCGGGTGCAGCTGCAGAGGCTCAGAGGGAACAGACATGGCTGTGACCGTCTCCACTGCGGCGGCGGCTGCAGCCGACTCCTCCTGCTCCCGGCGCCGCCTCTCTTCCTGCAGAGGATCAGCTGAGGAGGGTTGACCTTTGGGCTGCTGCGCTTCCTCCTCCCTTTCTTCCTCCTCCTCCTCCTCCTCCTGCTTGCTGACGCGGTCCCGGGCCACGCTGTTCTCCATGTCTAAAAAAGCCTCGCCTGCTTGTGGTTCCTCTTTCACCGGAGGCGAGTTCGCTTGTGAGGCGGGCTCATCCTCCTCTTCATCGTCGTCTTCGTCGTCATCGTCCGAAGGTTGACTTTTCCTCTTCTTGTTGCCACTGCTGCTCTTGTCTTCTAAGTGTCCATCTCCTTCGTCATCAGCGTCGTGGTCTTCGCTCCGCCTGCTTCCTGCTCCTGCTGCGACCGCCGCCCGCCTGCCGCTTCCTCCACCTCCGCAATCTTCCTCCTCCTCCTCCCTGTCCTCGTCATCGTCTTCCTCCCTGTCACCCACATCAGCATCCTGAGGTCGTGACTTCAGAGCGCGTGCTCCCAAATTTGAAGAGGGGGAGAGCAGGGGGCGGGACGGAGCTTGAATGGGTTTGTCTTCTCCCCAATTCCTCTCAGCATCTTCATCTTCGTCTTCATCCTCTTCTTCGTCTGGTTCGGACGTCGGGGAGTGTTTAGGGGCAACCAGTGGGGGCTGGTGAAGGCCACGGTTCTTGGGCGGTCTCCCCCGCCTTTTAGGCACCTTCAGCTCAGCGGGCTTGGAGAAGAAGTCGTCTTCGTCGTCAGAGTCTTTGGATTTGTCGTCTCCGTCGGCGCCGGCTCTGCAGGCCCGCTTGGTCGCGTCGTCTTTGTGCTGGTCAAGCGACCTTTGTCTGTCCTTGTCCTGCCTGTCAGTCTCCTCCTGCGCTCGCTGCAGGTACCAGCTCCGGGGTTTGCGACCCGGCTTCATTTTGATTTTTGGCTGTTCGGGGTCCCCGCCGGCGCCATGGCCATCTCCAGACGTTTGATGGCTGAACGCCTCGCTGGGTGATTTTTCGGGTCCTTGTTTCTTCCACTGCAGCGGTTTGCGGCTCTTTCCTTTTGGCCAGCCCTTCTTCTTCTTGACTGGGACATCCGCGTTGGCCTCCGCCATTTGTGACGGAGCTGCAGCCAGAGAAGCTACAGGCTTCAGCATTGGTGTGAACTCTGGGGAGGAAACGTGACAGAGTTAGTTAGAAGGTCGACTTCAGGTACACCTACAAGGTTAGGGGGGCCAGCCCTCCTACCATCTTCCTCTGAGTCGGAGAAGTTGGAAAGGCGGCCTCTCTTCGAAGGAGGGTCAGATAACATCAGGGCGGATCTTGCAGGGGGATAGCGGCGCATCGGGTGCCCCAGGGAGGGCTCCTCTTCCAGTCGGGGCATGGGCCGCTCAGAGTCAGAGTCCACAAAGGGCTCATCCAACACCTCTGTGGTTTCAGAGATGGTCTCCGTTACCACGCTGCTCTGAGGGTGGCTGCGACTGCGAAAACGAGGCCTCTTCAGGGGCTTCTGGGCACAAACGCAGTGGATTAATTCCATTTCTTACCAGCTGCAGCCAAAAACATGAAGGAGGAGGTTCTTACCTTGCATTTGAGCCCCATGGCTGTCTTTGTGAGGATGGGTGGGGAGCACGCTCTGTTCTCCTCCTCATCTTCATCCTCCTCCTCTTCGCTACTTTCACTGAAGTGGCTCCGCCGGACCGGCAGCGCATCGCTCAACCGGGACATCACAGAGAGCGGCATCAGACCCTCCCCGTCTGCCAGTCTGGGCTTTGGGCCTCTCTTTTTTCTGGGGGGGCGGCCCCTCCGGGTGGGGGTTATGGAGGGGTGCCTGGCCATGTTGAGTCCCTGAAAGGCCGGAGAGTCTGCTTGACGTTCCAAGGAGAAAAGGGACGGAGGGCTCCTGGAGCTCGACGACGGTTTCCCCTCCACCGTGGTTTCCTCGTCTTCGTCCTCCTTGTCGTCCATGGGGCGCATTTTGGATGGGCGCCCCACGCGTGGGCTGTTGTTCAGTTTGCCCCAAGGCCAGTTTTTGGGTGGGCGGCCGCGCGGCCGGCGCTCTCCGTTTGCGGGCAGAAAGGGCCGCGGCTGATCGGACAGAGCTGCTTGAGAGCGGACGGGAGGGGAAGCCGGAGAGCTTTGACTTACAGGAAACCCCAAAAACCCCTTCCTTTCCTCTTCCTCATCGTCTTCATCCTCCTCGTCCTTGGTTCTCGCTTGCTGGATTTGCCAGGCGGACGAAGAAAAGTTGTGGCTCGGTTTGACCTGGTGACAGATCAAAACAAACGCCATCAAAATGAATGATGAGGCACTGCGAAAGCATTTTTGTCGTGGTCGCAGACTCAAACATACATCCTTGCGATTGTCCCCCTCTGGTTCCTCTTCGTCCTCATCATCGTCGTCTCCGTCGGCGTCAGAGACCACCGTGTTTGTCACGATGACTGGAGTCCAGCGAAGGCACTCAGGGTCCACCTCCAGCTGCCGTGGCCGCGCCTTCAAGCGGGCCATGTGGTTGGCCACAACCTTGTCCCTCCGCACCAACACAAGTCTGAGGAGGAAAACCATGAAGTTATTTCAAAATAAAGGTCAAAAGTCAGGCGACTTTGGGATTTTGTGTCAACCTTTCATGTGAGCTTTTATGTGCAAATGTAGAGGCAATACGTGACTGTAGCATCTTTGTTCTCAGAGTAATGTGACAAAAAACAAATTTAAAAACACAGCTGTGGTCCTGACCCGTCTCCTCGCTGTTCCAGCATGCCCAGGCTGTGCAGGCTGGAGGTGATGTCCTGCGGGCAGATCCCTGTCATTTTGCTAAGCTGCCGGATGCTGATCTGTCGGTCCCGCAGCTCGTGAAGACACTCCAGCACAACGCTGCGCCAGTAGGCCATGTAGGACAGCCGGCCCAGGTCGGACAGGGGCTTCTCCGGAGATCCGGGCTGCCCCTCCCGCTTCGACAGCAAGTAGCCTGAAAGGAAACGTAAACAAAAAGCAGATTAAATAACAAATCTTTTTGTAAATTTTTTTATAGGAGACTTTTTCAGCTATGAGTGATGAGCTTGATGTTAGAAATCGTACTGAAGTCGATGAGGAAGCGGCCATAGCCCTGGCGCTGGTACTGCGGAAGAATCATGATGCATGATACATTGTATTTCTGCTGACAGTGCTTCTCCTGAGGAAAAAAAAAAGACAAATGATTATTTCAAACATACAGAAAGTCTTAATAATGTTGGGTTTTTCAACAAGCCTTTGCACTCGTGGTTGTACCTTGGAGAAGTAGCCCACAAGATGGCAGCCCTTGCTGTCGTTCTGCGTGAGGACGTAGAAAAGGAACGGCTCCACGTCGTAGTACAGGGTCTTGTGGTCCAGGAACAGCTTGGCCAACAGGCACAGGTTCTGACAGTAGATTGTGCTCACATTTCCGTCCACCTAGTCGGCAGGGAAAACAGGCATCAGTTAACAACACACGGAAAGTCTGGCAATCCCAAAGGTGAGAAAGGATGTTAAAGACGACAAGAGCTGCGCTTTAGAGAAAAAGATCAAACTGAGGCCCGCAGGAGTCGACCGTTCTCCACACCTCAAAGACGGAGACGTCGTCTTTCCTGTAGATCTCATTGGCAGGAGGGTGGAACCAGCTGCACTTCTTCATGTGCTGGTAGAGGATGCTGCGACTCTTCATGTAGCGCAGGCAGAACTCGCACAAGTACAGCTTTGGAAGTCTAGAATGACAGAAATGCAGCACCATGGAGAAACAGTAGGGGGAGCATTTTGAAGTCTTTTGTAGAGACGTCCAACCTTAAGCATTTGACTAAGTAGTTCTGGCTGTTAGGTGGTGTATGTGAAGCCTTTCAAGCTGGTGGTGTAACACAGCCATCCCCAACCTTATTCAGGCCACAGACCGGTTGAGTGTCAGACACTTTTCACCGACCGGTCTGCACAAGGCTGAAATGGACTTCTGATTTTTTTTTATTTTTTTGCCCATAGTTTCATATTATGCATTATTATCATGGTGTGTGCGATCAACTGTCCCAATAAATCCACATTTGCAGTAATGCCTGATGGTTTTTCTGTTAAAGGCAGCTTTTTTTTTTTTTTTACTTTGACTTCAAAGGCTCTTCTTTTTCCTAACCGACTCTTTTCTGCCAAAAGAAACTTTCCAAATATGTTTGGTTTTTTTTTGGCTAACTTTTCTAGCTTGGGGGTTTTAATTTGGCAAACGGCGCAGCCGCTTTAAGAAAGCAGTGGATGCCTTTTTGACACGTGACAGAGCGACGAAAGAGTCAGATGTCATTAAACTTCCTTCAGAATGAGATAATGAATAAAACAGAAAAAAAAAATCTCACAACGTCTCACGGACCGATAGAGGTCCGTGACCACCCCACCCCCCCGGGTCACGAGGACCTCTGATGTCACAGACCTGTTCACTAACAGCTTTGTGTTGATGTGCTCTTTTGAAGTATGTTAACTTACCTGCTGTACTCCTGCGGGTAGGGAGACGAATACCAAGTCTGGATTTCAAACTTGCCAAACTCGATGACGGCTGGGCAGCGCATCTGAGGGTCAGGCGGACCCGTCACGCCCACTTTCTGTTGGGGTTGAGCATGAATATGAGGAGGGGGAAAACGGGGAAATGAACATTTCCCTGGAGCCTCTTCACAGCATTGTGGTATGACAAACATGTAACTCTGAATCACTGCCACTCAGCCTGGATAATCACGCCGACTTTTCACAGTTCAATAGCTGGCAGAACGCCCACCTTCGCCTGACTTTACTACAGCACATAAGCCTCTGACATTCAAGGTAATTCATTTATTTAGTGCGCTTAAACTGTCAGGCCTCTGTGTCTTTCCGATCTTGCCGTATTTCCTTTCAGTCATGAGAAGAATGCCAAACTCAAAAGAGTTCCTGTGGCAAAGCAGCTGTCCTTGTTATCTGGATCAATTGTCCCTGCTGAATCCAACAGCTGATCTGTGTCTTTGCAGAGAAAAACCTGCGATCCGACTTGACTTCCTGTCACCTCCTGCTCTTTCAGATGCCGTTTTCCTGTCTAAAGCCAGATTCTGCTTTGGTCCTCCTCGGTTCAATCGGCGTACCTGTAACGCCAACTCCTGGATGTGTCGGAACAGCTCGATGTCCTTCTCCGTCAGGTTCTCGTGGCCGGGGAGTTTGTCGTCGTCTTCCCGCCAGTCGCTGCCATCCTGATTGTCTGGACATCAAAGGAGATGGAGGCAAAGAGAATGAACGGGAGGTCGGTTTAAGCTAAACAAGTTTGGTCAATGCTAGCTTAAAATGATTATCCAGAAACTGCTGAATATAAAACACTTTTTTTTGTCCTGTTTTGCGTTTCTTCTACCAATTTTGCTCATTAGGAAAGCAAAATGTTCTCTTGCTTCATTTAAAAGGATTAGCAAAAAGAAGTTTGAATAAAACAAACAATGCTGACTGAAGCTCCTTCTTTCCAGCCTGTGTGATCACAGCGTTCAACTTCCTGTCGCCGTAAACGCAGCCCAGTGTTTGGTACATGGGGTTCTGATGAGGGGAAAACTTCAGAAAAAGTGCTGGTTCACGTTATGAACACACGGTTCACGTCGGCAGCATGCATGTATCCCCACCCCCACGTGCACGTGCACACTGCCACACTGCTCCCTGTCTGCTTCAACCGTCATCCTAACCCACAGTGTACTGATGGACAGATTTGTTTCGCTCATCTTAGTGTCAGATTTTCAACTTTGATGTAATATTTGTCTTTCCAGCAGATCTGGTATAATTGTTACAGCCTAAATTAATAACTTATTCAAATCAGTGCTTGTATCCCCCACCTTTTCACCTCTTCCTTTTACACTCTTCCACCCTCCCCTCACATTCTCCCCTCTCCCTCCCCACACACACTAAATGTAACAAATAAATAAAAACTAATACAACAAAAAGGGGTTTATACAAAGCTACACTCTAGTTTCTCGAAGTTATATAACCTCTTTTTTGTGATAGTAAAACCTGTCCAACACAAAAAGCCTTCAGCTCTAATCTGTTTGCTAAGCTGTTTGACAGAACAAGTTAAAGAAAAAAAAAAGAAAAAAAAATGCTCACCCTCACCTCCCCTGTCGTCCCCTTCTCCTTTGCGACTCGCTTTCTTTCGAATGCGACACTGCTGCGAGTAGTCAACCACCTCCTGGCGGGCCTTGCGGCCCTCCGGCGACGGCGTGAAGAACTTGGTGAGGGCGTCGATGAGGCCCTTGGTCTTGCTGTTGTAGCGCAGGCCGCTCTGCTCGTCGTCGTCGCCTCGCATGGAGAATAGCAGCCGGTCGTCGCCCGGGTACCCCTCACAGGAGGAGCTGGAGGAGGAGTTCGCCGAGACCGACCGCTTCCTGCGGCCGCGCCCCCCAAGCTTCTTGAAGGGCCGCCCCGGCCTGTGGGAGATAGATCAGTGAACCCTAAACCCCTGCAGAGGTATGAAGCTGCATCCCTTCAGCACTTGGATGTGACAAGTGCATGAACCTGGCTCCGTACCTGGACTTTGGCCGGCCCAGAGGTGCGTTGTAGCGCCGTTTGATCTGCGCCGCCTTTTCGTGTAAAAGAGTCTTTCCCTTTTTCCTGGGTTGGCAGATTTGGCAAATCCACATACCTGGGACAGAAAAGGGGGAAGAAAACCCTCAAGTTCATCCACCGCAAAGAAAAGTGAGATATGGATTAAAGCTTGGCGTTATACGAGGCGCTAACGGCCCTTGCCGCCCCCTTTTGACCCGCCCTCACTGGCTGAATGGCTGCTGCACACCCTTCAATCTCCCCTTCGCCCTTTGCCATCCTGGTGAGAGCTGCATTTGCCAAATTCATAATAAATAAATAAATAAAATGGCGCTTTTCTGTAGATTTTATTCCATAGCAACAATCTGTTTTTGATCGCCTGGGGTTCCCAAAGGTTACATGTAATTAAAAATTAATTTTTGGATTTCCTTGACAATGGAAGTATTTTGTTAGCCACGCCCACATTCCTAAAATGTTCATACTGTATATTGTTGAGCTTGAATACTCAGGGATTCATTCACTTTTCAGAGTTTGCCTTCCAAAGCTGTTGAAAATCTACAAACTTTGAAACCAAACTCTTTTTCCACTGTAGTTTCCCAAAGATGCTCAAGGACTTAGGAGGCGAGAGAATGAAATCCCTAGGAGGAGTTTAAATTTGTAAAAGTCAAGATGGTAGCCTCTGGCTGAGGTCAAAGGTCAAAAGACTTAATCTGACGGCCCTGTGTTTAATTTTGTGAAGATCGCTTAAGCAGAACTTTTTTTTCATTTCGTAGAAAAATGTGAATACTGCCAAACAGCTGCCAAGCTGTAGGTCCTGTGGCCATCCCATAATTTCAAAAACTTCCTTTCGAAATACCTCACCACGTGTGTTTTGGTCTTGTTAATGGATTTTGCTGCGGGACACGATAATACTAAAAGTGATGATTTACCTTTAGGCATCCGCGTGAGTGGGGGGTCGCAGCACTCCATGTGGAAGCCGCGGTCACAGGAGTCGCAGAAGAGCATGTTGTCCTGCTCACACACACAAATACATTCATGTCAGTGCGTCCCACTTCCTCAGATGGACTGTAGTGTTCACACTATGTATGGCATACGGCTGTGGATCGTTACTTGGGTGGTGATCCGATTGGATTCACAGATCAAACTACCATTCTTACTTACTTTTGTACACTTGCGTTATGAGTTTTGTCTTTTAACTGGCCGTTTGGAAATTAAAATGATATGTATTCAGTCACCATCACTTGTGCTTGTATTTAGAACAGGAGATCAGATTCAACACAACTGATAAAAACCCAGAGATTGAGATACAAACAAACGCTGTTTGTCACTTAGGTTTTTTTTTTGTCAGCTCTCTGGTTACGTTCAGCACAAAACATGAGCATCCTTGTTGTTTTGGATCATATAACGACAAATCCTGAAAATGTTTTCCACATGTTTTTCCATCCTCAAAGTTCTGCAACACTTTACGTTCAGAAGCATAGCATCTCGACGCAAAGCCGGTCTGAAAAGCCGCTTTTCTTCCTGGCGATTATGTCATGGCTACTGTGCAGTGCTTGCATATCAGCTTGAGGCGGCTTTTCTCCGCTTCAGAATCGGCTGGAATGAAGTTAAATGCGACTGCTGCTGAAGAGTAACCGCAATGAGAAGAATGTAAACACTCCGCTGTAAAAAGCTCATTCGTTTTTCAGATCTTATGTCAGTAAACTGAACTTTATTCTCATTTTTTTAAACTTCATAAACACACAGGAGAGTTTTATTTTGGAAAAAGAGAAGTTTCACTGACACTTTATCTTGAAGATTTATTTCTGGTGACTGTGGCGCTGCGCATTCGGCTTTTTTTTTTGGTTCAGAAACTTAAAATCCAACATTATTTAACATTTAAGAGCAATAAGCATCCCTGGAGGAACTGTACAGTTCTCGCTGCCTAAAAAAGGCTCAAAACATTCTCCTGGATCCATCACACCCCGGACATTCCCAGTTTGAACTGCTGCCTTCAGGCAGAAGATACAGAACAATTAAAACAAGGACAAACAGATTAAAAAACAGCTTCTATCCGAGAGCCATCGTGGCCTTAAATGCTGCTAAATAAAGTTTATTTATTAGGGAAGTGTGCAATAACCGGAGAAGGTGTAACCTCCTTTTTATATTTTGTTGTATATTTTTTAACATATCTTTCTTATATTGTCTTATTTCGCAGTTTTTAGTTTCTATTCTTACTTGACTTTTTATTCCACCGGAAAAAATTGCACTGTAATTTCGTTGTACATGTACAATGACAAATAAAGATATTTCTATTTCTATTTCTATTTCTAAATACATCAATCCCGATTTGTGTTTTTAATACACTTTTATATATATTTCTGAAGATCACAAATCAGTGATGTCGCAAATATTTGTACTTGAATTTTCGAGAGCAGATCGCGATTAGCCGACTTATTTGTACACTCGTCAAAGTCATAATATCCCACCATCAATAATTGACATAAAATTTTATTAGCTGCGTTCACAGTAACGCGAAAACATATTTGTAACACGCGACATGTTATAAGTATTTACAATAAAACCCAACCGTGTTTGGATTTCGTAAAAAACAAAGAAAACAGACGGACATTTTGATAGAGCGCTGTGCACCTCTCAAAATCGTTTTGACATCAATAAGCACAAGCAAAAGAAATCTATATATAAGGGCGCACTGTTGTTTTTAAGTGTGCTTTATAGGGTTGAAAATATGGTTACATTCAACAAATAAGATGACAAAAGATCTGCACATATTTCTAAACGGTAAAACAGTCAAATGGAGGCTTTTCTGTCACGCCGTTAGTCTCAGAGATAAAGATCTCTTCAAACAACTCATGTAAAGGAAGCTTAAATGGGTGAAACCACGCAGAAGCTGACAATTAAGCTCAACAGCAGGACCACGGATGTCGTCATGTGACGCCTCAGAGAGACTTTAGGGCTTCTGCGTGTTCCTTCCACCGCTCACCGCATTCTTTCCTTGATCCTGACAGCTGCTGCAGGTCTTACACTCGATGCACTGCCACCACAGAGCCTTGACTCGCGCCGTGAGCTCCGGTGAGAACTTCAGACAGGACGGGTGGCCTGGAGGTGCAGAAAGACAGCACAAGGAGAAAGGAGCGCATCAGCGACGCACACCGTCTCTGGCTGCAGCTGACAGACAGCTCTGACCCACTTGTGTCATTTAAAAATGAAGGAGTAGAGGAAGAAGAGGGGGAGGAGGGGGCCTTCGGTCTATCAAACCTGGCAGTGAAGAAAGTTTTACAAACAAATATGACAGTCTGTCACAGATGCTCTTTTGCTGGTTTGGAGGAGCGGCAAACAAAGACGACCTCGTCTGCCGCAGAAAGCCAGGAGCTCTCTGCTAGTCCTGCTTCCAGTCCGGGTCAAGTCTGCTACAGTTCTACACTAGCAGGGCTTCAGCATCAATACAAAGAAAGGGTTTGATATCTTATTAAATAAAAGCTTGAGTCTTCCACCCTGCAAGATTAATGGATTAATGACATATTTAGTGTTTTAAAGAGGAACCGGTCACAACCCAAAGAAGTTCAGAAGAAATCCAGCTCCTCGCTCACCGCTGTTGCCGCAGTCGGCGCAGGAAATGAGCTCCTCCGGTTTCTTGTCCCGGTTCTGCTCCTTGGTGCCCAAACAGAAGCTGCAGATGGGGATGGGCTCCGCCACGGGCTGATGGAGGGACGGGCACACAGGGGAGAGGGGAAACCAAGCAGTCAGTCTACAGAACACACCAAGCAATTGACTGCATATGAGAACTGGACTGAGTGACCACGCCCCCTTTGTGTTCCAAACATGAAGTACTCACTGGCTCCAAGAAGCCAGAACCCCATAGGCTTCTATTAAGAAATAAACAGCTGTTACTCAGTCTTCATGTTGGTCAGAATAACTCATTCCTACTCTGCTACAGTTATTTTATTCAAAGTGCAAGTTATTTCACTTCTAAACTGGCCAATCAGATAATTCAATAAAAGTATGTGGTCTCACATCAAAGCCTGCTTTCAAGTGATAGGGGTGTGGCCTTCCAATAAGCTCACTCCTGATTGGTGAGAGTAGTCGCCATAGAAATTTTGACTTAGACGGATTCGGACCAAAGTTAATGAGGAGCTGCCGTGATGCAGGAGCATCCATGATTTATGTTGGTGTGTCAGTCTTGTTTCCACGCCGTCTGATGGCGTGCAGGAACCCGGCTGCAGCCTCCTGCGTTTTACCAGCCAAAGCTGAGAAACCGGAGCTTTATCTTTAATTATTCAACCTCTCTGCTAAACATAAACTTCTGCAATAGGAAAAAAAACTGACTTTTTAATGTAACCCTAAAATATATTTGTGTTAGAAATAGAACATGACCAAACGTCCTCTGTGGATTTGTTTGCTGTTTTTGTTTGTTAAAGGTTGTTGATGAAAGAAGGAATAGATTCTGTTTTTCTGCAGGTTCCGGCTCAGATCAAGTCTCTTTCAGAGTAGAAAGTATCAAAGAGAAGGATACTCGTTCTTTCCAAACAGACATTGGATGAGCTACAAAGCCTCCGTGATGGGCTTTTTTATACCGTCTGTCATCCAGCTGTTTCCTCACTGTCAACTTTAAAGACAGAGCAGCAGAACCAAAATAACAATCCTGGCTGCTGCTCGCTCGAGGAAAAGGAAGAACCTCTGATCTGATGAGTGATGGAAGTGCAGATTTCAAACCTTCCAAACTCTGGTCTACTTCCCGCACTCACATTCAGATAATGAACCGGTCTTCTGACTAATCACTGAAATACAGGAAAGTTCTGACATCTAAACACAACACAACAAACGAGGAACAATCTGGAGGAAGAGATCTTCCACGAGGTAAACAGAACTGAATCGCAGTCATCACCTCCATCCTGGTTTCTGACATTTGGATTTAGAGCTACTGTGCTAACAATTCAAAGAGGAAAATATTTCTATTGCCATGGTAACACAAAGCCTAGAATGAAATCAGAGAACCAAAACGGTTTTCATCTTGGAAGTCACGTCACACTTGAGAAGAAAAACCCACTTCCATCTACTGACTCCACTTCTCTCAGTTACTTCGGGACATTTATTTTTGCTTGACAAACTCAACCTCCCAGAATTCCAAGCTTTTATATTTACAGCATAAGAACAAATATAATGGGCCGGTGTCTTATTTTTGAGCTTAGCTTTAAATTTCCACCTTAAGGTCATGCCACACGGCCACTGCGCACATGCTACATGCGTGATGTACATAGTTCCTCAGTGTTGCTGCCGTTCGTCATTCATCGAGGGTTTCGGTCTTCATGTCAATTCAGTTTTTAGCTGTTGTTCAAAATTTTTGGTCGGTTGAGAATTTCACTGTTTATGTAAATGTTACATAGCTTGTATGCAATTATGACGTAAATGTTACGCAATTGTGCAGGATTTTTAAAAGACGCATACACAAATTTGTGGCTTTCCACATATATCTAACAGACTTTTCACGCATGATGTATGACTTCTGTATCGCACACACACATAACATTAAAATGACGTAATTGACGCAGTAACACTAATGAATTGCATATAAACAGCACAATATTGCGCACAGTTCATGTTTTAAGTGTTCTTTGTGTAGTTTATTTGTACTTCTGTGGTTCTAACGTTCATTCGTGATACATCAGAAAATTTCATGGCAAGACCACCACGTTACTCACTTTTCCCCACATATATTCATGTATGTATGATCAATTTTCATCTGTGCAATATGCACAAAATGTACGTAGTGGCTGTGTGACACGGCCTTTAAATACCATTTATTTTGTCTTGCATCATTCTTTCTGCTCAACTTTACAACTGTTTATTATTTTTCCACACTGGAATAACACACTGGAACTTAGATCACCCAGAAAAAATAACCTGAAAAGAAAAATTGTAAATGCATGTATAAATGTGTACATCTAAATGTATAGTGCAACTTTAATAAAACTATATTGAGATTTTGCTAAATCAAATGCTGACACTTTATCAGGCGTTTTTGCATTGCCATTCCTAAAAAGGCTTTCAGCATAACCTCTACAGCCAGATCACAGGTGAACACAAAACATCACAAACATGTTTAAATTCTGGCTAATAATGAAGCTTTGCACAACCTTTAATATAAAAATGAAAGAAAAGGGGGGAAAAAGTTCCAGCTTTTATTTTAAAAACCATATCTTTTCACAATAAGACTTCACACAAAATGTTTATTCCAATTTCTTTGTAGTGGCACACAAAGGGCCACAATACAAGCTGGAGGCTTGTGTGTCATTCTTGACGTTGTCCACCTGAAGGCAGCGTTTGGAGTTCTCATCAGCAGCTCTACTGCTCCACCATGAAGTCTGTGTGTGTCAATCATACCTCCACCTGTTTAGCTCCGCTCGCCTCACACCATCCCACTGTTCACTCCATCTCAGGCCCAAATATCCCCGCTGGCAAAACGTTTGACCTCTCCTGCCTCGCTCAGCCACCAAATCTGCCTTGAATTCACACCAGCATCCAGGAACATGGTTGAAGACTTTTTCTGCTCAACAGAATAAAGGCAGATCCCACGCTTTTTGATTGAAAGTGTTGCCAGCTACTTTCTGCAACAAATGTGCGTCAGGTCTGCAACTTGCAGGTAAAGGCACAAAAAGATTGTAATATCGACGATTTATGATCAGAGGTCTTGGTGGTAAAACAAAAACAGAAGTAACATCCACATTTAGCTTAGTTTAAAGCCCCCACTTTAAAAAATAATAAATGGACAAGGAGTCAGAGCATCTTCAAATAGAAATAAAGTTATTCATGTGGTTTGGAGACTCTGGATTACTCCTAGGGTTGAATTTGATGACAAACCCACCGTGTGACTATTTATAAAAACTCCATCAAAGTGGTAGAAAATCATGACGATTTATTATTCTCTTAGCCAGGTTTAGCTTCTCAGAACGTTGTTGAACTGTTGAGCCTCTGCCAGGACGTAACTGCTGTACTGATGAGGACTGACAGTTATATTCAACACTGCTGATGTTTTTGCAAACTAAACTTTCACACGCATGTCTGACCTGCTTTTTCTTTTTCCTCTTGGGTTTTGAACCACTGACCACCTAATCCAGTGAGCTCAGCAACCCCTCTATCCACTCATTTACACAAACATAT
The DNA here is from genome assembly GCA_037389245.1 of Oryzias sinensis. NCBI lineage: Eukaryota > Metazoa > Chordata > Actinopteri > Beloniformes > Adrianichthyidae > Oryzias > Oryzias sinensis. Next base: position 23,615,825 of record CM074495.1, on the reverse strand, counting down.
ATTTTACTTTTTGCCTCTCAGTGATTTTGCAGTTACTAAAGATCAAATCCAATTATCTTTGTAACAATTAAAAAAATAATAATAATAAACTGTTCTCAGTGGTCTTTTAATTATGCCGTTTTTAGCCAAAATCAAAAAACCTGTGCTGTTTTCTACAATGTATTTTCTACAAAGTGGCAGTAGTTCCTCGGAAATTTACCTTCTAAGTTCTGGATGGGACCGTTAGCCTGGAGCGACCCCGCTCTCCCCTTCCCATCACCCATACAGAGCTATTCGTTTATATGCTCTCCTGCTAGCTTACAGCCGCTCACAACCCCAACCTAACATTAGCGTGCAACAAAAATGGCGAGCAAATATTAGAGCTATCCAGTTGTGATCCAGGTCAGACGAGGACAACCAAGACGTACACGGATCTAGTTGTCCACATCAGAATGAAGCGGAGCAGAGAGCTTGTGACTTGCCGTTGTAGGTTATAAGTCACAACTACAAACTTTTTCCAACAGCATTTTGTTTTATTCAAATCAAGAAATACTCAGAAATGAAATTTTAAGCTCAATATTCTTTATATGTGTCCATCATGACAAAAAGAACACAAGAACATGTTAAAAACACCCAAAACACAGTTGGAGCGGGTCTTTAAACCAGAACAATATGAAAGGCTCTTCCAGCACAGCAGAAGTCAATGGAAAAACCTCCCATGAAACAAACATCATGTTTTCCATCCAAAGTGTTGGTGTTCATATGAAATAATTCTTTCAAACATTTTTCTGTTGTGATCAATAAATGGCCGTTTTTACTCATCCTTCTGTTGGTCTAAACAGCGTTTTGGTTTCCTGTACTGCCTCCTTGTGTGTTCATGAAACTGCCTCGCTGGGGGTTAAATGCCCTCCACGCCTCCCACGCCATTCTCAGCCTGACGTCTGCTGTGCTTCTCTCCGGGTAGATTTTCTTTTTTTTTTTCTTCTTTTCATTTCATTTCTGCATTTCTTAAAGGAGTTCCACACAAAAACTTCTGACGGCTTTGGTCTTCGGTTCAGCGGGTTTCTCTAATTTATTTGACGCCGGCATCTAAGCTCAGAGCTCTGCACACATTCCACCGCTTCTGTCGCTTCGGTTTGTGACGCGTGAAACTAACCTGTGCGGATTATTTCACAATTTCTCTTTAAATATGATCGTTTGAAACAGCACTTTAAAAACAATATTCATATGATCAACTTAAATAACCAATAGTAATCCTAGAAGCTTCAAAGCCGGGCTTGATTCATAATAAGCAGAATTACTCAGCAGTAAATGTCAGATATTTATTACCTACATTTCTTAATCCCTTACATGCTTTCAGTTGTTGCAGAGAAGCAAAAACAGTGACTTGATCTGGCTCGCGGCGGCACCGCGGTGTAAAGGCACGCCGGCGCGGAGGGCCAGGTTGGCAGCTTGTCCTGGCGAGGAGACGACCGGGACGTGGCCTTGATTTATTAGCTTCATTTCCTTCAGACTCAGAGGCTGTTTGCAAAGGGCCCCAACTTCCCATCAGCCTCCAAAAAAAGGAGAACACCACGACACAAAAACCACAGAAAGACATTTAAGATGAAAAAAGGGGAAATGGTGAAATAGAGATGGGTGTAAGATTAAAAAATGTAAATAAAGAAGGGAGACGACAGTGGAGGTCCAGCAAGTGTCTTATTTAAAAAAAAAAAAAAAAACGAATAACAAATGCACAGAAAGAGAAAGCAACCCCTTAGCAGCCAGACGAGGTCGAGCCTGAGTGTCCAACAACCCGAGTGTGGGGCTTCCATCACTAGCTGCCACTGTAAACGAAACCCCTGCAGACACTTCAAAAATGAGAGGCTAATCCTCCTCCTCCTCCTGTGACATAACCACACAGTCCTGACGCTCCTCCTGGGAGCTCACGCCGCCCAGCCTTTTCTACAGGTTGCAGGACTGACGCCTCACCACAGAAGCACCCAGGAAATACCTTGCCAGGTCTTAAGGTCTCGCCAGGCGTGCCTTCGTGCCAGCAGCTAAAAACAACACAACGTTGCTGCGAACAAGCGCGGGTTTTGCCAACAAAACGCACAGCCCTATCATTAGAAACACTTTACGGCAACCGCTGGCAATTATTTGTCCAGAATAGGAGACGTTAACGCAGGATCTGAACAGCAAATAAACCTGCCGAGGAAGTAACAGCTTTTCTTTGTACACACGCCCAAACTGCCAGTTAAGCAACTTTATCCATCAATGTGTATTTTCTGGTTTTTAATTAATAAAACATAAACTTCCTACACATTCAGGCTTGCGTGTAGTGAAAGAGAATAAACGGATGTGTTTAAATATGTGCACTCTAATCCATCAGGTAACAGGGGGTCAAATCTGGATGACCTACGGTAGTTTTGTTCCCGTTTGCATCTAAAAGGTAAAAGAATTCTTCATTCATCTTTAGCTTTATCCCAGTTCTCGGACATGGAGGAGATACGGAAAAACGGGAGAAAACAAGGACAAGAGGATAGAAGGGAAAGGGCAATGAAAAGAACAGAACAACAAGAAAAAAGGAGCACTGCTGTTCTCCTCGTCTCCCTACAAGACAACGATGTAAACAACAACAGGAGTCCACTGCTCCTCAAACTGTGGATCTTGGTGCAGCGCACCTCCAACACAAGCTGAACAGATCTAGGCCATGCATGGCGAGCGGGCAGACGAAACACTTGTTCACTGAAACATGATCCACAACACTCGTAGCTGCCGACACACCTCAACTGGGCATTGTTCCATTGTTTATGTGGCATGGGTGGACGGGCCAAACTGTGGAGAAAACATCCCAAATCCGGAATTTCTTGTAGTTAAACCTGCCAGCTAATGGGTTGAATTATGAAGCACTCTGTAGGACTTTACTCCTGAGTGATTCTCTCTGAGCTGACATTTTTCTCTGTTAGGAAGAAAGGAGGAAAAAAAAAGTTAAGCAGGGAGCTAAAGATGAATCAGAGCATCAAAGGAGCTGCAGTGGGCCAGGCTGCAGCCATCACTGCCACAGATGTTCAACACATTTTCTGCTGAGGTTAGCTGCAAAAGCACTGGCTGGTCATATGAAGGTAAGAGCGCTCATCGAACATTAAACTCAGAAATGTCTCTTTATGTCACTCAGTGTCAAAGAATCATAAGGCAGAGATTGTTCCAAATATGACAACTAAACCTCCAGGCCTATAAAAACTTGACCTGGAATGAACTCTGCACTGATTCAGAAACAGCTTCAAACTGTTATACTACTATTATGTGAAACCAGACAAAAGCACACAAACATATATGAGCAAATTCTTCCATAACTTTGGGGTTACATGCTCTGCAAACCAGCATTCCCTCATTTACTGTGGAAGTAAGTATAAAAATAACCAGCAATAGAGGAAATCTGCAAATGAGTCGTTTTTGTTTTTTAGTATACATGTTTTTAGACACTTTTCTCAGACAGACATGAATATTTTCACACTTTTATCTTTCATTTAAACTCTCAAAGCTCAAACCTTCATAGACAAATAAATCCAGGATTATAGAACAAAAACAAAGATCTGAGTGCGATGAGGATTTATGTCAATGTGGCAAACAGGAGACAAACACAGAGGCTGGTCCACAGTGGTCCACAACCAATCAGGATGCTGAACACAATGCACAGTAAAAAAATAAATAAAGTAATTAATTAAATAAAAAATTGGGGGGGAAATGAGCGGAGGCAAGCATCATCTAAACAGTTTTGTCGCTTTCGGGGTCATGGTCCCTTGTGGGCAAAGGCATGGGACATCCAGGACAGGTCGCCAGTCTGACGCACCACCATCACACACTCACATTCACACCTAGGGACAATTTAGAGGAACCAATTAACCTATGAAGCATGTTTTTGGACGGTGGGAGGAAGCCGGAGAGAACCCACGCATGCACGAGGAGAGCATGCAAACTCCACACAGAAAGGTCCCCCCACATGCAATACGTCGCCCATCCCGACGTGTGCTGATGTGCAACACTTTGTTAGCAATGTGTTGCATAATGGTGCAAAGCCGAGATAAAAGCTGCTTCTTTTCTGAGTCAGAATCAGTAGGTCCCAAAATGTATGTTATTTAAGTGTCACTGGCGACATTTTTAAGGGTTAAAGACACATAGTAACATTTTTGTTTGAAGAAAAAAAAAAAGGTACAAATGGGAATCTAGGATTTTTCCACGCATGAGCCTTTACTGATGTCACAGTGAATGAAGACAACTCAAGATGAAAAGCCCAATTCCAACGGATGCGTTTAGAATTCACTATGCTCATTCACTAAAATGACATGGTGGCTCTGTTGTTAGTCAGTTAGATGTTTATGGTTAGATGAGCAATGGCTCCCATTCAAGAAAGACAACTGTCACTGAAAACGTGGAAGAGTCCATCCTCCTACGTGTCATTCTAGCACCAATCTGATGAGTGGACAGTGCATGACGAGGCTGTGAAATCACACAGCCGTCTTATTAATAAACTATAGCCCACATGAGAAGAACCTTGACATCACCTACTTGAGAATTTATCTGCACTCCACAAGTGTGTGGCAATAAAGTTCATTAGTTTGAAAGGAACTATAGTCCTGCTGGTCATTGATTCATACAGAACAAGCTTACGATGCCATAAAAACAAGCAGGCACTTATCGATTTACCAAAATAAGAGTATGGGATTTATTACAGGCAAAACGAAAATCGGTTTCTGTGTTGTTGTTTTTTATGTTAGAATTGCTAATGCTATTATTAAAAACTTTTTTTCTTAGATCAAATCATTAGTAGATAGACAGTTTTTCTTTAAACCAAACCAATTGTTTTTGGTTATAAATAAAAGGTAATAAAGATTAATTCTGATCAAATTGTGAACTTTATTGCTGCGATTTCAGGTCATCACACAAGTACTCGCACTACAGGGAGATAGACGCTACACTGCAAAAACACAAAATCTCACAAAGCATTTTTGATCCGTTTCTAGTTTGAATTTCTTATTATATTTGAATGAAGACTAAAATAACTTCCTTGTAACTTTTCAGTAACATAAAAAGACTCGTTTTAACCCAAGAAATCTCATTTGATCTTAAAAAGACAGAGGTTTCTGTTTTTTTCCTCTCTCTCTCTCTCTAATGAAACATTATTTTTTTAGTTTTATTAGTGAATGTTGAGTGGTCTTATTTTGAGAAACAAGCTCGACTCCCAACAGCATAAATGCATTTATAAACAGCCGCACAGATAGTTTGAAAGTAAACTAACATTTAATTAGGGCTGCACAATATGAGGAAAACTCGCGATATGCGATATTAGAGATTAATATTGCGATAACGGTATAACTTGCGGTATATAAACAACTGAAAAAATAAACAAAAACATCATTCCCATTTCATTGCAACAGTTCAAAAATTATACTCCAAATGACCCTCGTCGACATAGGTGACAAACATCTTACATAATAGACGTCCATCCGATTGGTCAAATGCATAAAGAGATCTTTTTTATTTGTTAAATGTTTCAACCTGCCATAAGGTTGTATTAAGGTTGTATTTACGATTTATTGCGATTTTCGCTGTCTTTTGCGATATGCATATTGCAGAGCTGGATATTGCGATAACGATAAATTTGCGGTATATTGTGCAGGCCTACATTTAATTACCATTTTTTGAAGAAAAAAGTTCATCTTAAATGTGTACTTTTAAGATGATTATAAGCTATATGAGGATAGTTGGGTTATTTGAGCTGCTAAAAATACAATATGGGGGGAAAAATGTACAAATATGTCTACTTTAAAAGACTTAAGTCTTTTTTAAACAGTAATTCTAAGATTTAATTTTGTCTTAAAAGGACATCACAACTTTTCAAAACAAATCCTTGTTCTATTGGCACATTTTTTTCACTTATAAGTAGGGAAAAACACCATAAATTCTATACTTTTGAACTTTTTTTCCGGCGTTCGTGGTATTCAGTCACAGAAAAGCACCAGCTTCTTTCAGAACAATGATTCTGTATCCATTAAAAGGGGGCCTAAACCATGGCCCAGGGGAACAACTACTTCTAGGAGACGGAAAGGGAATCTCCAAAATCCAAACTTTAGATAAAACTGTTGTGAGGTCAACAGGATGATTTTGAGGGAAACTATATGATCATGTGTGGAAACCGTAGGAGTATAAACAGAAAAAGATACGTTCATTTTCACACGTCCTCGCAGTGACACCACCCCACTACGTGGAGAACTCTGTTTCACCCCGCTCCAGCTGTTGGAGAGAGGGCAACTGGCGGGCAGGGAGATTGCTTTTACCTATTATGATTGGATGAGCATCACATACACACAACTCTGCACCCGCGCACACACACACTAAAAGAAGCTCTATGTTTAGCCCATCCAACCTAATGACCGCAGCTTCATACCGCTCACAGGCGATCAGGGAAGCAATGAGGTTTGGCTTCTATATATCTGTGACCCCTGGTTGACTTCTCTCCCCCATTCACCTCCCCCTTTGTGACCTAGCAATGGCACCCTTTTAGGGGGAGAGGGGGAGACAGAAATAGTCTGGAATCCCTGCGTCCTGATGCGACCATCAGCTCGCCAAGCACACAAATCTCCCTGCAAATGGGGCAACGGCTACTGCTCGGCCATTTGTTTTGGTTTTCCTCGACCCCTTCACCTCAACTCACACCCGCCTTTCCCAGGGAAATGGGGAGCGATAACGCGGGGAAGGAAAGCAACGATGCGTCAGTGGAAAGCCAGAAAACAGGGCCGGGAGATTATGCAATTCCTATTGAGGGCCTTTTGTGCGCAGTTGTGATGCGTGAGCCCCTCGCACCGACTCAAAGTGACACACACACCAAGGGCACGACAGCTGCAACACTGCTGCAGCAGGACTCCTTCTGCACAAAGACATCCAAGGACTCCAAGAAAAAGAGTCAAATATTTTAGCATCTTTTTGAAACGTCACTGAGCCAAAAGCTATGAAACATCAAAATACATCTGGAAGTGTTCAATTTTAGACAAGCATATTTATTTGACATCTGGCACCTTTGCCATCAAATTTGCACCACCCTGTAATCATTTTTATTCACATTTTAAAGGAAGAGATACAATGCATTACTATACATTATAGACATAAAATGACCCCAGATATTTTTGCTTTAAGTACGGCAATTAGTAGATAAGCAGAAAAAAAAAGAAAGTAGGTTGATCTCCAGATTAAAAGGTTGGACCATCTGCAGCCAAGCAGGTCACTAAGTCAAGCAGACGCCATGTGACCTGCAGCTTCCCCAGCACTTATGGAAGCCCCGTCATGGCTACGGAGGACCTCTGTGTCTGTCTCACACCACCACCTCCACCTGCAGCCCTCGAACACTAACCAAAGGCAAAACCGCCGTGACATCAGCAGGTGCAATAGAAGCATTACATAATGTGTTTGACTGCACAGAGTGAATGATTGTCATGTTCTAGATCCCTACAGCTACACCCCCCTCACAGTTTTACAACCGGCGAGTAGCCCCTCCCATCGGCTGCAGCAACACAAACAAACTGTTTTAGGACAGACTTGCTGTGCTCCTGCAGGTCGAACCTTCACATGTGGACTTTCAGCCACATGGGGGGGGGGGGGGGGTGTCCATTCATAAACTCAGCCCACACTGCACTTCCTGATTTTTAGTTTGTAAACAGAGGGCATCAAAACTGGGAGAGGTGCGCGGTTTTAATCTGCTGGTTCTCATACAAAGTGTGGGTGCAGCAGCTTTGGAGAAGCTTGAAAACTTTACAATTTCTTAACTCTGAACTTGAACCACACAGACTACAAGTGCAGAGATCAAACTGTTATTCAGTAGACCGGAAAAACTATTCAAGCATGTCTGTTATTGTCAGCTGTTAAACAAACAAGCATTTCTCTGCTGGTTTTGTTAACAACTTCTACAAGTTTTCAAGAGTCCCACGTCAATCACCTTTTGATCTATTTTCAAAGTGTTCCCGGTCATCTTTTCTTTACGATTATGCTGCTTTTAGCTAGAATCAAAAATTCGGTTTCTGCAGAGCGGCAGTAGTTCACAGAAATCCATTCCCACTTCCCATAATCCCTTTGTTTACACGCTCTCCTGCTATCTTACAACCCTCCAACCCAACACTACCTGTACAACAAAAACATTTTTAAGCCAGACACCAACTCAGATGAGGAAAACAAGGACGTGCATGGATCTATTTGTCAACCCGCAGATGTATCAGAATGGAGCAGAGCAGGGTGATTGTGGCTTGCTGTTGTAGGTTCCACATACACCCACAAGCCTTTTCCAACTGCATTTGTCCTCTGCTCCCGTTTCACAACGATTTGAATAAAGAAATAATCAAATACAATTTCAAACTTCATATATATTTTTTAATATACACGTCCTTTATTCTGAATAAAATGCCACAAGAACATGTTAAAAACACCAAAAGCACAATATTCATCGGTGAGTCTTTAAGGGGTGCTTCTGAATCTGTGGTGGAGTTAGGATCTTTGTTTACGTGGGGTTCTACCTCTGTGTGTGTGTGTGTGTGAGAACACGCCTCTGAACCTTACAACCAGGGGTTAGCAGACGGCTGCTCACTCTGATCAGGTTACAGGAGTGGGCGTGTTCCCCATCTCGTCTGTCGTCTGGATGTCTGCTCTCCCTCGTGGTTCTCCCCTGCACTTGCCCTCTCCTACTTTCTGGGTGAACATCACAGAGGAGTCATGCTGCCCTCTTTCTTCAGCAGAGACCCCGCTCTCACCCCAACGCGTCCCTTTCCCTCACTTCTTTCCTTCCTTTCCTCCTCTCTGTTGATAACTCCTGACACACATGCCCCGCAGGGCGACAGAAGCCATGCGACACGCTCACCCAAACTAAACTGTGGAGAACTGGATCAACAGCCGGCCATCTGCATCATATCACCATCATCTACCCTCTTTTTATTAAAAAAATGTGGAAATATGAGCTAAAGTCTTCACAATGGAGTGAAACAAAGTCTTGTGGGACAGAACAGATATCAACTTTACAAAAACTACTTTCAAAACCAGCATTTAGTATCTCTCTCTTCAAGGTGTATCCAAAGGCTGATGGGAAATCTGCACATCAGGGTGGTGGCACAGGTTGTAAAGTCTGTTATGGTCAGCCATGTTTAGTCTTGCTATGATCACGATAAAAAAAAGAAAGAAAAAAAAAGAAACTTTCTTTGAACAAAAAACTCAAGCACAGACAAGCATGTGTGTTGACAGTAGGTGTGTCCGTGGTGCACTCATGCTGTTTTGCGTGTGGATTTGGAAAAAAACACATTACCTTGTCTTTCTCGTGTGGCAGCAAGCGGACAGGTGGCAATGATTCCAAAGAAACCGTCCCGGTGCCGTCGTCCAGGGAACCGCTGCGGCTGATCAGCTGGAACAGCGGCCCCTGCTTGGCCACGCGTCCGTGGGCCACAGCCCTCTTCAGGGCGACCCTCAGCTGCTGATGGAAGAGGCCGGGCCCCATGGACCCGCTACCCGACAGGTAGGCCGCTACATCCGCCTGACACTTGAGGAACCGCTCCATGTTCTTCAGGCTGGATCCGCCAGGCTCGTGAAGTCCTTCCAGCGCCCGTTTGATAAGCTTGTTCCAGTCCAGACCCGGCTTCTTCCCCGAATGAGATGCACCGCTGCTCGAGCTGCTGCCGACACCACCACCTCCTCCTCCTGCCGCTGCTGCTGGTGCCGCCGCTGACGATGCCGCAGCACTCCCTCCTCCAGAGCTGCCTCCACCTTTAGGCTTTGGCAGAACCAAGCGTCCAGGATTATCCGGGTCTTTGTAGGAGTTCAGTCCCTTGTTGGTGACCTTAAGAATGGTCCCGTCCTTGACGCTGAGCTCCAGTTGCTCTAGGACGGTTTTACGGTCCAAACCGTGGGACATGGAGACCGCATTGCAGATCCGCTCCTCTGACGGACGCTGCTTTTGCTTCTTCACCTTTTTGATGGCCTCCAAGATCCATTGGGTGTACACTGGGTTAGCCAGTTTCACCATGGCTGCAGTCTTGGTCGGTGCAGCAGGCCTAGAGGCCTTCCTGCACACAAAACGATGGGAACTAGAAGCCAAGGAAACACCTGGGCCTGCGCCGCAGCGCCGCCTCGTCCTCCCGCGAGCCCTCTACTTGCTTACTATCCCTTGTCCTGGGGTCGTACTGAGAGTCCCTCAGAAGCCGAGTGTGAGCAGCACGGAAAGGAGCAGCTGATCATAGCACAAGCCCCCTCCGTCAACCCTCCACCCAGTAAACTCCCAGCCAGGCGAAAAAGGCCCGGTGAAAAGTTGGAGCAGTGCAGGAAGAGGTCTAATGACGACGTGCACTTTCTTTGTACTTTTCTGTTTGAAGATGACTACACGGACAAAAACACCTCAAACTCAGCTCTGACCACTGGCTAATAGAGTCTCAGAGTGGTGTAGAAAGGATAAACCTCGTCTTCAGAACATAAAATTCGTGTTTCAGTGACAAAGATCGAGAAAAATAAAACCTTCCAGGGGGATTCTCCTATATTCACCTCCTTTTCTTTTGTGCTCCCCTTTTAAAAAATATCAGCACAGTGGAACTCTCAGCAGGAACAAAACAGATCCGTCACTCCAGGAAGCAGACGGACCAAAGACCTTCTTGTTTCCTGCACTTCAGCAGCGACGCAACCTGCAAGAAGAAAAAAGCACAATAAATAAGTAAATTAAAACAATACAAATATAGTTCGCAGAAAGCGTACACAATAAAAAATTGAGCACGAACCCAAATGTTGTACTGAAAATAATATTAAATAGAACCATCACAACCTGCGAGAGTGTGTGGCTTTAAAACTGCACTGTAACAGGGAAATCCCTGAACACACGTAAACAAAGACATGCTTTAACTTCATGCTGTATACGCATGCAAACAAAGCAAGATCAAACACTCATCTACAACCTGTATTTATTTTTAACACAATCACTCACAGAATCTAATTTCAGCACAGCTTGAAATAAAATGATTCAATAAATAACACCAGAAACAGCTATTTTCCCATGTTGACAATTGTAAAGTAAAACAAATCAAACAGCATCTTCCTAAAAACTGTACTTTGCCAGGCTGACAACCTGCTCAGCTGGGCTGCTGAATGTAAACATGAAGTATTCAGGCACATTCTGTTAGCAAACATTAGCTGACAAGCTAGCTAGGAAGAAAAGAAAATCTAACACTAAAGATTAGCCCCCGTCGTAGTATCCCTCCGCCGAGTTTTTTTGTACCATTTTAATTCCGAGTGAAGTCTCTGACAATCAAACTTACCGCGAAATGTAGTTGTTTATAAAGCTGGGGGTCTCGAGTTAGCCCACGAGCTAATGTGCGGATCCTGTTCCCAACCTTACCAAACGTAAACAGCGCGAGAGGCTAGGCAGCCCACCGCCACAAAAAGACCTCATCGGTCCCCCCCGTCTCTCTACCCGACTGAGTGAACCAGCGCCCGGCTGCGAAAAGCCCGATCCCGAATGTCATTCAGACACTTAGCGGAGAGAACAAGGCCTTCTGAGAGGCACAATGCAACTTGCAGACGGCCATCTCTTGGCTAACGACGGGCAAGTGCAAAATTGAGGAGAGTAAAGTGGCGGATTCTTGCAAAACTGTCTATTCTGCGGTCCAGTTTATGGCTTTTCAAGCACGCGCGAGGAACCTCAGTCCGCCAAGACCGACAAGACAAAATCCCTGCAAGCGGTCCCCGCCTCGCTGACTTCCTCCCTCCACCAACCTCCCTCCAGTCTGTCGCTACAGCCTGTGCTGCGGTGGAGACAAGGCCGCCAGAGTGGAGCAGCTAGGCCTCGGCTTCAACACCCCCCGCTCCTCCAAATCTCCCCCCACAACCCACCCACCTCCGCGACCACCATCCCTCTGTTACCCCTCTCTCCCGCTACCTCTCGCGGCTCCCCAGAAAACCTGTGCTGGTCCGGTTCTTGTTTCCGAGGGAAGCTCGGGCTAAGCGTTCAGAAGGAAAAAAAACACTCCGCTTACCTCCAAGCCGATTTCCGCTGCTCCTTGCCAGTAAGACGTGTCAAGCCGCCGCCAAAAAGGTGCCCGGAGCGTGCGAAGTGGAGACAACAACAAGGCTAAAAATGCAGCCAGAGACCAGTGGCTCTAGAGCCGACGCCATCTTTGAGTGAAACAGGAGCACGGCTGATGGGGGAGGGGGGCACCAGCGAACCGCCAGGCAGGGCCAAGGGACCGTCTGCAAAGTGCGAGGCGCAGATTCAGGGGGAGGAAGGAGAAGGGAAAAAAATCCACTGCAAGGCGCGGGGGCGGCGGCGGCGTGCTGTTGCTATGAGAGGGGTGTGGATTTTTGCTTGAGCACATGAAATGGAAGAAAAGGACAGATGGTGTTGGAGGAAGAAAAAAAATTAAAAAAAAAAAGGATAGGTGTTCGTGCATTCTTTGCTGGTCCACAGCCACACAGTCAAGGGAGCGTCTACATTTTACCCAGAAGTCATAGAGAAAAAAATCAAAGTCATTGAGCGTGCCTTAACGTTAGAGGGTATTTAAAGATCAAATTGAGGCACATCTCACACTGCAGCCTGCTGTACCCACAGGATGTATGTTTCTTTAAAAAAATGAACGCAGGAATTCAACCTCAGATGTGGCATGTATGTTAATTACAGGACTGTCAGAATCAAGACTTGTCCAGAGATACAGAAACAAAAATGATCTAAACCAGGGGTGTCCAAACTTTTTACAGAGGCCCAAATTTAGTGAGGTTAATATTTGTGGGGGCCGTTCTTTAAAGAATTTTAATAGATGCAAATGAACTATTAAAAGACAGATAGAAATCGTGTTTTTGGCGTTTTTAACATGTTCTTGTGGCATTTTTCTCATGATAGAGGGCAAATTTAAAGAAAATCCATCTTAAAATGTTATTTTATGAGCATTTCTTTGTTCAGGAGCAGACACAAAAATGTGGTTGAAAAAAGTCTGTGGGTGTGATGTAGGATCTATACGACTGCAAGCCACAAGCTCCCTGCTCTGCTCCATTCTGATGCATCTCCTTGCAGACCAATAGATTCTTGTATCTCTTTGTTATCCTCATCCGACCTGATATCTGGCTAAGAACTGTATTTCCGAATAGCTCCAAAATTGCTCACTGTTTTTGTTGTTTTTATCATTTAATGTTACCATGGGGGTGTGAGGGGCTGTAAGCTAGCACGATAGAGTGTAAACAAAGGGATGATGGGAAATGAGGGTGGACTTACCATGCACCACAGTCCCGCCCACAACTCAGTGGTGAATTTCTGATGAGCTACTGTCGCTCTACAGAAGTTATGTCCTAGAAAACGACAGTTTTTTATATTTTTGTCTAAAAACGGTATAATCGTAAGCAAAAGACCACTGGAGTGGGATGTTGATGGAAATTTTATTGCAATAGCATGGTTTAGTTTTTTAACGTAGAACAGAAAAACGATTTCATATTTAAAGACAGTGCACCAGTCTTTTCCAGTTAGCTTGGCGTAGTTAGTATGTCTCGTCTTATAATGCCTCTTGATATCAGGCACAGATATTTTCTGTCACAAAAGAACTATTCCAATTTCCACTTGTCCTGAAAGTGGCGGGCCTCACGTCAACTTTCTGTTTTTTATTATTTACAGTTGACATTTTAGGAATGAGCTAAAAAGTGTCACAAAATGGTCACAGGATTGTGTTGCCACAGGTATAAGTCACAGTTCTTAGAAGAGTGCTGGATGCTGCACAATGTTGATTATGTGACAGGAGCCTGTGGGCCGGTGAAGATTTTAACAAAGGGCCGTATTTGGCCCACGGGCCGGACTTTGGACATCCCAATCTAAATTATTTGTTGTCAATCCGCACAATAATATTAGCTGCTCACATCAATGCAGAATAATTTCTGTCAGGATAAAAACAAAAATTGTGTGTTTTTTTTATGACATTCTAGCAGTACCTTAAACTTTATGACAAATAGAATCAGTTTAATGAAAAAGAATGGTGCGCAAATTTGATTTAATGTTATTTTCTGTGACAAGTTCGGCCCAATTTGAGTCATTGCACACTGCTCAACATGAAACATCAAAACAAAAGCCTCAGATGCTCCCCTGTAATCAATCTAGTGTAGAGTTATGGAAAAACATCAGCTCATCCTTGTATCTGAAAGAAAAAAATATATATTTCAACAGATCCAAATTTGTTACAGTGTAATGCCAAAGCCCTCCCTTTGTGCTAATTAAATTATCCACGGTTTTGTGTAAAATTATGTGTACAGCAGCCCTTAGAGATGGATTACAGTGTCTTTTAGGGAGCAATTAGACATGATGTTTTCCCATGTTAGAGGTGTCTAGTAAGAGGGTGAGCCACTCTCAGCATGGAGGCGATCAAATAAACCTGCTGGGGTCAAGCTTTACGCACTGTTTATCTTCTTCGGGGACAGATAAATCTCCTTCCAACAACAAGGCTCTCATTCTAATTAACACAGGTGTTATTACAAGCATAAAGAGTGTGAAACTGTAACACATGAACAGCTATTAGTGCGCCTCCTGAGGACTCACATTACATCAGTGTGTACAGTGCCCCAGCTAACAGATGGACAATACTCAGGAGAAGCTTGCAGCACAAATTTCATCCCTGACCATGAATAAATGATGCAGGGTACACAGATACCCAGCTTCATACCACAGCAGACATGCACTAACCAGACTGGAAGGAACGTTGATTTTCTGAGACCTTGCTGCTGCTTACAGATGAGTCAAGGGTCTTAATCTCATTACCTTGGGGCAAAACCTTCAGGGAAATTACTTACCTTTTAGATTTTCCCAAAACTTGGCACACATTTTTCTTTTTTACTGATATTTTTTGTAACAATAAAAGGAGGTAGGCATACATTTAAATTTTACCTAACTGAATAAATCTGAATTATATTTATTTAGACTTCTGTTATCTGTAAATTGCATTTATTACACTTTTATGCAACTTTATTGTTGAATAAAAAAGTAAAAATACTTTAACTTGGACCTAAAAGTGAGATATAATTCTGCTTAGAAAATAATGAAAATACTTAAAATTGAAGCAGAAGTGGCTTTACTGATGGCAGTACAGATGTTCTCCTTTTACCACTTGAGTTCAAACAGTTTAAAGTGTGAATTAAAGGAAAGAGTACTTGCAGGCAAAGCTCAGTGGGTTGATTAATGGCGCCTCTTCTAACTTTTTACTTGTTGTTGTTTTTTTTTAACTTGGGCAAATATCAGTATCAGCTCATTATCAGGGAGCCTGATCTGATATTCCAATGGTGCTGTTAATAAAACGTAGATTAGCATACTGTATTCTTTGCATCGTGTTCTGTGTCACCTGTGATTAAACCACATGCCACTCTAAAATACTTCCAGCTGTGAGTGTTCCTCCAGTAGTGAATCTCCAGCTGTGAAATGCATATGCAGGGAAACTGCACAAAGACAGGAAAAAAAAAACATCCCAGCAGATTCTCAGGAAAACCTTGGTTCTTTATCCTCACCCCCCCCCCCCCCCCCCCATAAAAAAAGAGGTCCTGGGAGAGACAAAATTAGACATTTATAGGGGGAAACTATGAGAGAAGTTTTATTTGAAATCATTTTTGAATATAATTTATTTCCTTTTTTTACTTTAACACTAAATAAATTGTAACTCAAACAGAATAAAGAGGGTTTTTCAAATAATCACTTAACTTCTTAAAGTAAATTCATGTTCTGTTTTTTCTGGCTCTTAGGATAGTAAAAACTCTGTATATTAATTCTGTAAATTCTGTATATTATCTGCATATTAAATATTAACATTTCTCATAACATATTTTAGCACAGTGAATGGCATGGATACAGTCACGTTTTGTTTTGTTTTTCAATTACATGTTTTTTTAAGAAACAATGTTCCTTTCATCCCTTGTACTATCCTAGGCACTTTGACGTTGGGAGTTGGGTCATTTAGACCCACTAGGCAGTGCCCTGAACCTTTTTTCATCAATGATTTGTGATCTTCACTGGTATCCATGGATTACATGAAATCTTTCCACCTTTATCCACCTTTGTCATGGTAGGGAGAACACGTCAATGCAAGGGTGGGGTCATCTAAGATAGCACAAGGGTTAAATCAACATGTACTAAAACCAAGAAAAGTGAACAAAAAAATAAACTTCAGACTCAGTGATAAAACCCAGAAATCAGTTAAAATTATTGGAAGATTTGTGTTAAGTCCTGTTTTAAACCATGTTGTTAAGCAACAAATTAATGTGCAAGCATGGTGGTGGTAGTATGAATGGCAGGGATTGTAGTACAGCTTCAAATAACCACATGATAAACTGATTCTTTAGACAGCTTTTTTAAAATAGACGTCTGATGCAGTGGCGGAGCTGAAATATTTTCTATGGGGGTCAGACCACTTTGGAAGGGCGGAAAAGGAGAAAAGCTTGTATTTACTTAACCCTTGTGCTATCCTAGGCACTTTAATGTTGGGAGTCGGGTCATCTAGACCCACTAGACAGTGCGCTGAACCTTTTTTCTTCAATGATTTGTGATCTTCACTGGTGTCCATGGATTACATGAAATCTTTCCACCTTTATCCACCTTTGTCATGGTAGGGAGAACACGTCAAGGGAAGGGTGGGGTCATCTAAGATAGCACAAGGGATACTAGTTATTTTTTATTTTTGCAATGCTTAAAGAAGCTTGTGTTGGTGACTTTATTTTTTGTCAATTATGATGCAAATATTTACTCTAAAATTGGGGGCAATGGGGGGCGGGGAGCTTTTTCCAGGGGGACCTCTGTCCCCCTTAATTCCGCCCCTGATGTGTGAGCTAATGCTACACACATTTCCAGACAATCTGATGACCTTCAGGCCACAACAGGGTCATCTGGCGTTTGTAGGCTGTAAATGGCGTATACTTGTGTAGCGCTTTTCTACCTTCTTTTGAAGGCCCAAAGCGCTTTACAGTCACAGACCCATTCACCCACGCACACACGCTGTGTCATTAACCCAACATCAAAGCATTGAAAGTAAAATCAAAATTTTGCTCTCAATGATGTTAGTTTAAGAGGCAAAAACATTGGCATAAGTATTCAGGAAAAAAGAATTCCTGTCTCAAATTTGATCCACACATTTTTAACATGGAACTGTGTTCTAAAGAATTAATTATCAACAAATGTTGCATTCTTTCAATACAGAGAGTAGTTATTTTTAGAAAACTGAATAACAATAAATGAGTTATTCTCACCATAAAGATTTAAAAATGAGCAAAAAATACCATCCGGCGCCTCAGGAGGGGAAAGCAGTTTTCTGCAGGCACCATTTTCGGCTCAGGTGGGGAGCTGGTGACTTCGACTGGAGATATTGTTGGGCGGTGGAAGGAATAGTTTGAGGATCTCCTGGATCCTGCTGACACACCTTTTCTGGAGGAAGCAGAGGCTGTCCATCACCCAAGCTGAAGTCGCAGAAGTAGTTCATGAGGTCTTTGGTGGCAAGACACCGGGAGCCAGCACCTTCAGCATGCATTGGGGCGATTTGCAGTCAAGTATGAAGTAGCTGGGATGAGGGTCAGCACCGCTAAGTCTGAGAAAGCATGCCCCCTTAGGGTGGGTGGAGTGCTCCTGCCTCGGGTGGAGGAGTTTAAATATCTTGGGGTCTTGTTCATGAGTAAAGGAAGATAGGAGTGTGGGATAGACAGCAGCAGCGATTGGATCAGCGTCCCCGGCAGTACGGTCCCTGTACCGCTCCGTTGTGATGAAGAGAGAGCTGAGCCAAAAAGCAAAGCTCTCAATTTACCAGCCAATCTACATTCCATTATTCACCTATGGTCATAAGCTCTGGGTCATGACTGAAAGAACGTACCAAAAGAGGTACCAAATTCAAGTGGCTGAAATGAGCTTTCTCCGTTGGGTGGCTGGGCGAAGCCTGATGAGTGGGAGAAGGTGGATGGATGGATGGATGGATGGATGGATGGATGGATGGATGGATGGGTGGATGGATGGATGGATGGATGGATGGATGCATGGATGGGTTGACGGATGGATGGATGGATGGGTTGACGGATGGATGGATGGGTGGATGGATGGATGGATGGATGGATGGATGGATGGATGGATGGATGGATGGGTTGACGGATGGATGGATGGGTGGATGGATGGATGGATGGATGGATGGATGGATGGATGCATGGATGGGTTGACGGATGGATGGATGGATGGATGGGTTGACGGATGGATGGATGGATGGATGGGTGGATGGATGGGTGGACGGACGGATGGATGGATGGATGGATGGATGGATGGATGGATGGATGGATGGATGGACGGACGGATGGATGGGTGGATGGAATGAGTTAGATGAACCTAAAATTAAAAAAAAAGAAAAAAATTGAACTTCTTGGGAATCCTTGCAAATGACTTTTCAAAACACGTTCAACAATTGAATTTACTTTAGCTTTTGCTTAACATTATAGTGAACTGGTGAAAAAATGTTACTTATGTAAGGTAACTTTTTTTTTTTTAAATAATGTTTAAAGTTTTGAAAATCACATAAAGATATGTTCAGTAACATTAAACAGTTACATTCCTACTCAACGGAACTTTTTCCTAACAAATGCAGCATTTTCTCTACAGGTTTCTGTGTTTACATTTTTACTTCCACTCCTAGTGGAAGTTGTGGTGTGGGATTCTTGGCTTGTTCTCCATTTGGTTTAGGAGAAGGAGATGAGTAATCCTTAGCTTCCTTTCATCTGCTTAATCCCTCCTTGTATAATTTCTGTTCTCTGAGTGTCCACCTGCTATGGGGCCCTAACCCCCCTGACTTGGCTCTCCAGTGTCCACCTGGTCTCTGGAACCTCCTGTTTCCTCCCCAACACACAAACGTCCCACACACACAAACCTCTCACTCTCCAGGCACGTTCTGCAGATCTGCCTTTCATTCAGAAACTACCAAGATAAATAAATTTACAACACCCCTGGACTACAAAAAGTCAGTCCATCATTGAATTTTTGCTTTGATTTTTTTTATTTCCACTTTTTTCCTTTCTTCTCAAATGAGTTGATATTATAATCATTGTTTAGCCTTAAACAAACTAGAATGTTGCCTCCCTGATCATTTAAAATGGATTTTTGGAATTTAAAAGAAGAACCTCCTTTTTGCTGCCTTTTTCTAAATCTGTGCACCACAGAGGAGGAAATATGAGTCTAAGAGTGCAGCTGTAAGTAAGCGATGGGTTGGACACTGGGTCAGTGTGGGGCACAGTAATGAGGTTCTGTTTGATTGGGTGATGAATGCCGTACTAACAGTCAGCCAGTGTCCGGGAGTTTTATTTTTCTTTAAAATGTGAAACCAGCACAGGCTTCCTGCGATGACGGGCTGGTTGCCAAGTCTCCAGACCCCGATCCACCTCATGCAACACCCCCCCAGTATTGAAACTACAACCCTATCTCCAAATCCCTCCCATCCTGGAAAGGACTGAAGCATACAACGGAAATTTCCAGGGCCTGTACGCTCAAGATGACGCCCCCCCCACCACCCATCCAGCAACACCACCTCTGCCACCCCCACCTTGTTCCCTCCCTGTGGCCCCTGCTCTCTCCCTCAGTCATGAATCCAAAAGGACTGAGAGCAGCTGGAAGGTGAAGTGCAGCTTGTTGGCGTTGGGGTTAAAGTCAGACACCCCTTGTTGTGGAACCCCCCCCCCCCCCCGAAAATACATGTATTTTTCCCTGAGACCCTGAAGTGCAGCAAGGAAAAAGGGGTCTTCTTTTAGAGGTTTGTTGATTTAAGAGGAGGGACCTCTGGTGATCCACAAGCACAAAAATGTTGAACATTTAGGCCCAATCATGAAGGAATCCCTTCCAGGAAGCAAGGAATGGATACTTCACTTCTTTAGAAATTAAAGGTGTGTCATCTCTTCTGCCTGCTCTCTTTTTTTCCACAGGTTTTTTTAGTCAAAATATGCAGAAACTATATCCAAAACATTCTTTTAAAGAGTTTTTCAACTATCAACTACAACTTCGAATGTGTCCGCTTGAGTTTCGGACACTTTTTGTGGAGGGATTTTAGTCAAACTGAAACTTTTTTCAGTTAAAAACAAAGAAAAAAAAAGTTTTCTGTCATACATCATGAAACAGCTTTAGATTGGGTACAACATTTACCATCTGTTCTGTTTGGTTGGTAAGGCACTATGAGGTCTTTAATTTAGGATAAGCCATACCATGTAAGGCTTTATAGGTTAGCAGGAGGATTTTGAACTTGATTCTAGAATCAACTGGGAGCCAATGAAGCGAGACTAACAGAGGACTGATGTGATCTCTTCTGCAAGTTCCAGCTAACAATCTAGCTGCTGCGTTCTGAACAAGCTGGAAACTTCTTAAGGAACTCTTAGGACACGCTGCTAACAAGGAGTCACATTAATCCAGCCTCGATGTAACAAATGCATGGATGAGTTTTTCAGCATCAATTTTAGAAAGTATATTTCTGATCTTAGCAATATTCCGCAGATGAAAAAAATGCAGTTTTATAAGTCTGAGAAATGTGAGCCTTAAATGATAAATCCTGGTCAAATAAAACCCCAAGGTTTCTAACTGTGGAATTGGGGGCTATACTTATGCCATCCAGGGAGACCATCTGAGCAGACAGAGCATCTCTGAGGTTTTTAGGACCTAGTATAATGACCTCAGTTTTTTCTGGGTTCAGGAGGAGGTAATTAATTGGCATCCAGGTCTTGATGTCTCTGATGCAGTCATTCAGTTTCTCTATATGGTAATTCTGGTCAGGTTTGATAGATAAATACAACTGTGTATCATCTGCATAACAGTGAAAATTAATGCTGTGTTTCCTGATTACGTGTCCTAAGGGTAGCATATAAAGCATAAACAGGATGTGTCCTAAAACTAAGCCCTGTGGGACTCCATAGTTGACTCGAGTGCAATGAGAGGAATGTCCATTTACATTAACAAACTGGTACCTGTCGGATAAATAAGATTTAAACCACTGGAGGGCAGATCCTCTGATCCCTATGTCATGCTCTAATCTTTGGAGTAAAATACTGTGGTCGATAGCGTCAAAGGCTGCGCTGAGGTCTAACAGGACCAGAATAGAATGTAGTCCCTTTTCTGAGGCCTGTAATAAGTCATTAGAGACTCTAACTAGTGCAGTTTCCTTGCTGTGGTGTGGTCCTGACTGAAAAAAACTCTGCACTCTTTCTTCACAGTTCTGGTCACTTCTGTGGTAACTTGAGTCACGGCTCCATCTCATTATTCACCAGTGCTCTGACCTGGCAGCCCCGTTCACAGCACCAGCAGCAGTTTTTGAGAAACAGTCCACAGAGTGGGCAAATGTGAGAACATACTGCAGTTTGATCCAAGAAAATCCGATAGAAATAAGAACAATTGAATTACTCCTTGTTTAGTTTCATCTTAACATGTTTTCATGTTTTCTGTCCCCACAGGAGAGACGTCCAACAGTGACTAAACAACAGTACGGCAGAGGCGTCGATGGCTTTCACACAACAAATGGAACCCGTGTCACATGACGCTTGCTTGGCTGCGCAGACCTCCCACATCCCAGGCTCTGTCCCGATCCCAAGTCTGGAGTTTGCTGCGTGTCTGCAGAGCGCGCGGAGCAGGATGCGCCACAGACAACAATGCAGCCTCCAGCACTCTCACACGCACATTCCTGTGGGCCTGCTGCTGCTGTTTGTGTGTGTGTTTGTGTGTGTGTGTGGGGGGGTACGCTGGGGTGGTAACCTTTGGAGCTCAGCAGGCTGTTTGCTTCCCCCACTTCCACACCACCTCAACTTTGCTTTTGCATTTAAAAAATTTAAATTTAAAATTTTAAAAAGAGATTTTGCTTGATGGTGAATGAAAATGTTTTCTTTTTTGGACCTACTCAGTCCCAAATCTTAGAAAAATCTCCCCACTTCACAGATGTTTATATTAACAGCCTCGTTTTTAGTTCCTACAGGGTAATGGGAACAAAAACTGTACAGTCATTTGAACAATGACCCTCTTCATGCTGGCATGAACTCACATTACAGAGCCAGTCCAGTCATGATCTGTGTTTTTATAATGTGATCGGCTCTTCATTCAGCACTGTCCCTAATTGCACTCTTTAGATAGGTCTCTCAGCATAGATATACTGCAAATGGAGCATATATTATTGTATGTAAC
Organism: Oryzias sinensis; assembly: GCA_037389245.1. NCBI lineage: Eukaryota > Metazoa > Chordata > Actinopteri > Beloniformes > Adrianichthyidae > Oryzias > Oryzias sinensis. The sequence continues at coordinate 23,593,672 of CM074495.1, read as the reverse complement.
ATTAATGAAATTATGCCTGAGAGACATGTAATTATGCAGAGTGGGATTATATGCTGCTGGTGTTAAAGAGACGAATGTGTTTCTGTTTGAACTTGAGCTTCTGTTGTGAGAGAATGGAAAACAATCATCTGTGTGTGTGATGGAGCACAAACATGCAGAGACTTAAGTGTGTTCAGCAGAGTATCAAAATCAATTCTGCGCTATATGTGGAGCCAGGGAAGTGGAGGGGAGATCGGTGTGACGGCGCCAGATCACATTAGTATTGATCAGATGCAGCAGAGAGGCTGCAAGTTCCAAGTTCTGCAACCGAGTCATAGATCTCTGCCAGATGTTTTTCGGAAAAACACGTTTGCACATGTTAGAAAATCTCAGGGACAAACCTGAGAAATAGGGTGGAGGAAACAAGTACAGTACTTCATCCCTTGCTGATTTTGTAGGTAAATTAACAGTCTGTCAACCTAATGGTAAAAATTAAGAAATAAACTTTAAAGAATTATTTCAGTTTATTTGCATTTTATTGAGGGGAATAAGTATTTGATCCCCTAGTGACCATTAAGAGTTCTGGTTCCCACAGACCAGTTAGGCTCTCCTAACCAACATGTCACCTGAACTGAAGACACCTGTTTGGACGAATCACCTGTAGAAAAGACACATGTCCACAGAATCAGTCCATCAGTCAGACTCCAAACTCTCCAACAGACTCTGGAGCTTCTAACAGATTTAAGGGAGAAGATCGTAAACCTGCACAAGACCTGAATGGACTACAAACCCATCAGCGAGAAGCTGGGGGTTAAGGGGACAACTGTTGGTGCAACTGGGACAAAATGCGAGAACATGACCATCAATCCACCTATAGGGTGGGGCTCCAAACCACATCTGACCTGGTGAGGTTTTCATGATCATGAGAAAGAACCTACAAAATCAGCAAGGGTCAAATAATTTTTCCTGCGCTGTAATGGGGAGAAATCTGACTTTTGGTTTCCAGATAGTAGAACGGAAAGGAAAAAAGGCTGTTTGTGCTTTGTAGCACCAATCTGTACTCTAACAAGAGCTCACTTGTGTGTCTTTTATTTTGAAAGTGCATTAAATGCTGCATTTCCAGATCGTGCTGGCGGATGAATCAATCACTCTGCCAGGCCCACAGCCTGCAGATCAGCAGCGCCAGTGAACTTTCTGCTTCCATGTCGACTTCACCCCGCCGTGGCAGACAGTGACCCCCCCCCCCCCCCCCAACCCCAAGGCTGCAGTCCTTCCCTGACCTGCAGCAGCACAAAAAACCCCTTCAGACTGCAGCCGGGACCTGGAAGTCATCACTGATACGGGCAACACTCAGGGAGCGCGGAGGTCATCAATAATGACTCCATTTACTTAACGCCGACACAAACACCTCCTCATTTATTACGGCTGACACACGTCAGCCTGGCTCATTTCTCACGTCCCAGTCTGCCAGCCTTTGCTGATCTTCATCAGGTCACATCTGCCACGGGGAGGCCCTCCTCGAGCAGATAAAGACGGAGAAGCCACGCACCGATGGAAGCAAAGGGATTCCTCCTTTTTTATGGCATCGGTGGGGAAACCATGTCTGTGCGGATCCAGAAAATAGATCTGGAATGGGCTTTGATGGTTCAGGAGACATTTTGAAGGAGCCCCGCCCGCCCAAGTGAAAAGATTCACCATTGGCTGCAGGAGCTGCTCTTCCAGTGTAAATCTGATCTCGCAAGTGGCACTTTAGGGAAAGGACAGACTCTCGTGTCAATCAGATTCAATCTAGATCTGCTCAGGATCCATCCATGTGCTGGTTCAGTCTGGGGAGGGGGGCAGAGCTGTGATGGTCATTGTAACAACCAGCGACCTGACATAACCCCAGTAGGAAAAATGGGAACATTGTTCATTCTCCCTTTGAATTTAAATCATTTAAACATTTCAAAAAGGACACTAAAACCAGCCGAAGCGGGTTGCTGGAGCCTATCCCTGCTACTGTTGGGACCACATTCACATTTCTGGCTTGGGGCGACTTTAGAGTCACCAATGGACCTACGAAGCATGTTTTTGGAGTTGGGAGAATCCGGAGTCAGGATTTGAACCAGAACCTTCTCGCTGTGAGTGCTGACCACTACACCACAAAAACAGAGAGGAATTTTTAAAAGAAAACTGTTTTTTAAAAATGATTTTATATCCAAAAGGGGAAAAAATAAAATTGCATAAATTTATAAATTTCCCACCAAGTAAACTTTTTAATGTTTAGGAATTTCAGATAATAAAACACATTGGAGATCATCTTAATCAGATTTTAGTTTATTTGAGTCACTCTGTGACAGGAGTGTCTAATCTCAGTCTCTGAGGACTCATTTCCATCCTCTGATCTTTCAGTTTCTCATTGGTGGAAGTCGTGTTTCTGGTCATAAAACGATGGAGGAAATTCTCCTCCCCGTGATCTTCAGCTTCTCTTCTGCTCTCCTGTGATGCTCCTCCACTCTTTTCTCCATCAGTAGCTACCTGATGCGTCTGAAGGGCCTTCTCTCTGCTCAGGTGGTTTATTGATAGAAGAGGTCAGAGGTCAGGTTTGGACCTGAGCTGCTTCAAGGTCATGATAAAAAATGTTTTTCCTGGTTATTTTTCTCTTTATGATGCTCCTTAAGAAACCTTGTGGCTTAAATTCACACAAAATTTAAGCAAAACTAAAATCCAAATAGTTACAAGTTATATGTATTCACACTTGCATGTTGTGAGATTTAGCAAAAAGATTGAAATAAGAGCCATGTACGTTTACAACTTGAAAATATATTTTATGACTTTTATGTTCTTTTTTTCATTGTTAACATATTTTTTGCTAAGCCTTAATGTGGTTGAATGCAACAATGCATTATTTTGAAAAATTGATTTGAAATTTTAGGCTTTTTATCACCAAGTTTCCTTTAAAGTTCCGCTCTGATGAACATGTTTTTTGGTGTTTTTAATACGTTCTTGTGGCATAATGGAGAACACATATGGAAAATATAAAGCTTAAAACTGTATTTCTGTGTATTTCTTTATTCATCCTGAAAACTGTTTTAAAAAGATTGGATTTGTTCTGCATAAAACACTCTGTGCGGCCCACAAGCTCCATTCTGATGCGTCCTCTTGCAGACAAATAGATCCATGAACGTCTTCATCTTCCTCATCTGAGCTGACATCTGGCTCAAAACTGTACGGCTGGATGGCTCCAACATTGCTCACCATTTTTGTTGCACCACTAATGTTAGGTTGGGGGCTGTAAGCTAGCAGGAGAGTGTAAACAATATGTCCTAGAAGAGGACTTTTTAAAATTATATTTGGGCAAAAAACATAATCATAATTAAAAGACCACTGGGAACGTTTTTAGAATAGAGTGGGACTTTAAGGTCCTTTGGAAGTTGGTCAGTTGCATGTTAAAGCCAGTGTCCGCTCCTCAGATAGGAACAGAGTTCCTCCAGCATCATGAGGAACTATTCAGGAACAGGTCCGTTTTCATAACCTTGTTAATTATTGATGCAGCGCAGAAAATCTGCTGATAAACGTCCTCCAACCGGATCCAACATCCGCTCAGAGAACGGAGGATTTTCTTTCAGTTCTTCAGCATTTGCTCCTCGTCTCTGCAGTGTTCCAGTCGACACTGAAGGAGGTTCAGACGCGTCCAGACGCGCATCAATCCTTTTGGTCTTTTGTTCGTACTCGTCTGAAGAGAAGGACAAGCGGCATCTCAGTCTGTGGGAGCAAACTTAGAAAAAGTCCTTCCATTTTGTGGATTTTCTGAAAGTAACGGTTTAAGTCAGAGAAAATGAAACCTAAGAACATTTGAAAGGATAAGAGAGTACTATAGCTACAGCTACAACAAAAGCAGAATTTAGGAAGCATGGAGTTAAAGCCAGCAATAAAGATCCCATTTTTGGGACGCCCGTTTTCCTGAAAAATCCATTTGACCCTGTTGCGTCTGGAGCGTGCTGCATGCGGCGGGCAGCTGTCCGGTCCCGTTTGAAGCAGTCACAGCTGCGGCGCGGACACAAACTTGGGCGCTGCAGGCTCTCGTGCTGGTGCCCTCCTCCCGCCCGTCTTGTGGCACAGTAGGAGGGTGCCACTGAGCTTCCAGATCGCGCCTCCATGCATCAATAATAGAGGCTCTGAGAGCAGAAAAGAGCCAGGCAGCGGGGAAACTTAATACCATTCACTACCTAATTAACTAATTGAACAATGAAAGCCTGTAAACTGGCAGGACAAATAACTAATTACCCCTTTTTTTTGCCTGTGTGTGAACTGAAAGTGCTTGAAGTTTTGAAAATGATGCAGAAAATCCCTCGTGGAGTCAGAGTGGGACCCTGTGGATCCACCTGAAGATTGTCAGAGGTTACCGGGAGCAACGCGAGCTCATAAGGAGATAATTTATGGCTACAGGAAGTGAGTCTGACCCATAAGGTCAATGGCGTGAAGCTGTAAAGTGAGATGTAAGCCACATACATAAGCGATAAGTAAAGTGGAGGACGGGGGTGGGAGGTATGGCTCAGAATGGGGGGCGGGGGGATTCAGTGGAAAGAAATAGACTCCATTCTTTTTGTAAGTCCTCCCCTCCAGCTGTCACCCCGCTCTTGGTCCCATTGGTGGGGTTGCCACGGTGACAAGAGGCCGCATGTCTTTCGGAAGGGGGGGGTTGGTCAAAGGACCCCATTGTTCTTGGGTTAAGCCGTCTTCGACTGTGCCCGTCTGCTTTGGGGGGGACAATACGGCCCACACCCACCTCCGTAGAGGAGTTCAACAATGAAGGAGGGTACAAGTGTTAAATGATGGAGGGGTGGAAGGAGAATTTATCTTTAGGTAGAAAATAAATGAAGTCAGAAATAAAACTCAAAAGTAAAGGAAACCAATGTCATCAGTTTTATTCTCGTATGTCAACTTAGTTGGTCAAGTTGGAGGAACTTGTTAAATGCAATGCTTGTAGGCTGCCACAAGATGGCAGTGTGGCGCCATTGATTTAACACAGAATCTAGACTCCGGTCGTTTGTCTTTCAGTGAGACCGGAGGAGAAGACCCAGAAACCTCCGGCGTCCTTCAGCCAAGTGACTGACGTGACGTAAAGGGGAGGCAGTGGCAGGATAGATCGCCGCCATGCATCATTCTGGGAGCCAATTTTCCAATGTGGAGTGAATCAGAAACTCCGTTTGTTACGGCTCCTCTCTGTTCTGCTCTTGACTGATGGATGGAGAAAGTGAAGAGCGGCGGATCTGAATCCATAACGGGCGGAAAGGCAAGGAGGGGGGTTAGGAGTCAATTCACTTCCAGGCACTTGGAGGCGTCCCAAATGTAGACCAGATCAATCACTTATGAAGCAGTTTGTTCCATAAAGGCTGAGAAATAAAACAAATCATCCTGGGAGTCATGAGGAGAAATCTGCCAGAGGTGAGGTGAAGTCAGCACACGGCTCAGACGCCTTGGGCTCGTACCTTAGCACATCTGGATTAGAGAACAAGTCGCTTCCTTCTTTTTTTGGGATTAAAATCAGCCTAAACAGCTGCATTTTGACATTTTTTGAAAGGATGTGAAGTTAAAAAAGGGGAGGCTTCAGTGGGTATCGACTTCCAGATGTTTGATCCGGTTTCTTAGAGGGAGGCTGAGGATGCATCCTCTAAGAAACCGGATCAAAAATCTGGAAGTCGATACCCACGGCTCTGGCAGAGGTTGCAATGTGATGAGCAGGTGGGTGGGTGGGGTATTTTTTTGGAAGTCAGTGGTTAGAATCCCGTCAGTCTGTTGATTCCCAGTCAGCGTCTTTCACATACAATCAGGGGTGGAGTTGTGCGCCTCCTCTGGGGGGGCAGGTTGGATGGGCGGAGCGGCGCTGCGTCGGCGTCCGCCGGTCCTCCTGCGCGTCTCCCTGATGGCCTCAGGAGAGGTGTGAGGCACCCAGGCCAGCCCCGCCCCCCCAGCGCCGTGCTCGACGTTGCTTTGGTTCCTTAGGCTTCTGCGGACGGAGCGCTGCCCTCTGGTGGCCACAGGTTTGAACACGTCCTCAAAGTTGAAGTCAGCCTGCCAAGGAGCAAGGCCTGCCTCGCCCACCCCCACCCCCTCCTCCTGAACGCCAGAGCTGTTGGGGGGGCCCTCAGCGACCTCACCAACCAGCACCGCCTCCTCCGTGCAGTCTTGAAGCTCTCCGCCCCGCATGCCGTCAGATTTTGGACTTTCGTGGGGCTGCAATTTCCCAGAGGAACAAAGATCTTCACCGTCAGCGCCCGGCGCTCCGGGTTCCGGGAGCTGGGATGGAAGTTCCCACGAACCCTGGAGGACGGAGGGGCTTGGGTCCTCAGCGTGCAGGTCCTGAGGCTCCTGGCTGTCGGGAACGCTGACCTTCCTCACCTTCGGTCCTCTTCTGCCTCTCAGGTTGCTGACGACGGCGTTCGTGGCAGATTCTGGGGTGTTTTCCACCGCCGCATCGCTCGCCTCTGTGGCAGCGTCTGCCATCTCAGGCTTGACAGGAGTCCCTGTCCAGAAATGAGGACAACTATTTTAGGTCCTCAGGTCGCACAACCCACCAACGGCACACAAACAACACCGCAGCACATCTTACCGGAGCAGCTCACAGCTGGAGGTCGGCCGCTGAGGGACAATCTCTCCCTGATGGGACTCAGACTGGGATTCTTGGAGGCGTACGCACGGGAGCCGTACAGGGAGCGGTCCACGCCTTTGTTCCACTTGCGGGTAGAGGTCACCTGGAGATCGGCATTAGTTGAGATCAAATTGCTGCACTAACTCCATTTCCCGTGTTGAATAAACAGGCGGTTAAGCCCTGATCCAACACAGAAAGTTTCAAACAATTAAAAGAAAAAAAGAGATTTTCCATTTTCATTAGAAAGCCAAAACAATAAAATAAAATCAAAGGACTAAAAATCAATAAAGTAAGTTTGAAATACAGTAAACCCTTGTTTTTCGCGGGGGTTACGTTCCAAAAAGAACCCGTGATAGGCAAAATCCGTGAAGTAGAAACCTTTTTTTTTTTTTTACAATTATTATAAAATTAAATTCTCTATTATACATTGAAAAGGAAGAACAGACCATTTTAAAGGCTCAAACAGTTGTTTCAAAAACTACTTTAGAAAATGTTTTTTCATCAAATAACATCTGTACTGTCAAATAATTATTTTAATCATCAATGTGAACATAGGGCTTCAAGTTGCGGAGATTAGCCCCGCCCACCGCGACCCGAGTAATTGGATTAAACGGGAGAAAATAAAAAATGATTATCAAAGTACAGTGGGACAAATAGTGACTCAGGTGTATTTCACTGCTCTACAGATTGAGCCGCTGCATCCTGACTCCACTCTACATTTTTTTCTCCTTTTGAAGCCCGCGGTGCAGCTGTGTTTGTTCGGGAGAAAAACATAGTGATAGGCAGTTGACGCCCTTTTCTATGGGTTTTAGAGAAACTCGAAATTGCTACAGAATTTGCACGTATGTAATTTAAATTTGGCAAGCTGCTCTACGTACCTGTACATATTAAACTGCAACTTAATTGACGCGCAGGCAGAGAAGAAGGGGAGTGACTTTTTAGCCAATCAGAATGCAGAACACAATGCACGATGCAAATCCGTGAAGTAGCGAAACCGTGAAAAGTAAACCGTGTTATAGCAAGGGATCACTGTACATGTAAGTGTCAGTCCATTTCTTTAATTAGCCCACAATAACAAACCCAACTGAATCTTGATGATATTTTCAAACCAGCGGTCCGTAGAAATGGCCTCCTGCTCAGAAGAACAGCAGCTCAGTCACTCAAGTTTAAAAACCGTTTCAGGAAGACTCTTACTTTGAAAGAAAATGGGAATTCTTAGAAGTTCTGGTGTGGCTCTCATCTGTTTGTTCTGCAGACAAACGGCTACAAGGATTCAGAAATCGAAGTTTGCAGCAACGCTTTTTGATGCAAGTTTTTTTTTTTTAAATCACAAAAACTAAAGTTTTAGAAACCCTAAAAGCGAGGCTGCTGGACAAGGTTCCTCCTAATATTTCCTGCCTTCACTCAATGCTGCATTTTCGTGGTATTTTGAAAAGAATTCATTTTTGAATAGGAAAATTCATTTCTGGTTTCCAGCAGTCATTTACTGTGTTAGCACAAAGACCAGAGCTTTGTAGTGAACCTGGATAAGCTCCCATGGAGAGGAAGACGCAGTCACATGACGACGCCTGATTGATCATCATGGCCAGAACATGACTCATTGGAGATATGAGTCGTTTTATTTAGAAGGTTCTAGCATGTGGGAACCTTCATCACATCAAGAGAAGTAAAAGGCGACGTTCTCTAACGGCAAAGTGAAGATCTAATAAATATGAACCTTTGACATCGAGTGAATCCACAGTGTTCTGTTTATGTTTATTAAGAAAATACATTCAAACACTTTTTAGTGTTTGAATTGTTCAAGCCCAATGCATTGCGGTCTATATCCACCAATCCAGTGAGCCTTGATGCTCACTGGTTTTTCCACAGACTTCTGGGAAGTTTCTAGGTCACTGGATTTATGGAAGTGTAGATTCAGACGACACGTGAAGGAGTAGTGAAGGAAGTCGGACAGAGCCTCAGAGTTTCCTTAAGGCTAATGCGGCCATCTGAAGGTCACGAAAATGGATCGTACCACTGTTGTAAGTGGGAGAATGTGGCGGAGTGAGAGCATCCCTGCTGCGTGTCGCCTGCTTCATCCTTACTGTGTTTTAGGTTTGTTTACTGGGACCGGTGTGAGTACCGGATCGACTCGGGCTGCCGGATGTTCTCGACGGTAACACCAGTTGGACAAACAACTTAGCGAGCGATATTAAGTTTAACGATTTTACTACTTAGCGACGTTGTACCCATCTAAGGAATTTTTGAGGATTCGTTTTGGGTTTAAAGAGAATGACTGCAGTATTTGTTTGAATGACATTGAGACGGTGGATCATTTATTCTTTAACTGTGGAATTATAAAAACATTCTGGGATGAGTTCTGCTTCTGGTATTCTTCCAAAATTGCAATGCCAGTTTATTTACACTCAAAAAATGTTCTATTCAGTGTGGTATCATATAATAGACCAGAAAATACAGTTCTTAATATCCTGATATTGCAAGGAAAGTTTTATATGCACAAAAATAAAATTTTGAAGACCAAACCACTTTTTATAACATTTAATAAAGAGCTCTGTTTTTACTTTCAATCACTTCATTATATGAAATACAAACTTCACGAGTACCCCTAACTAGTATTAGACTATTTATATTGGTTCTATGTTCCTTTATTTTATTTTACTTGTGTTTTTATTTATTTGTGTGTTATGTTCATTGTTTCTTTTTTCCCCCTCTATTCTTTATTTTCTATGTTAATATGTTATGTTTGGCAATGGTGACTGATCTTCGAGGCAATATTGATTACATTTTTATTGTTCGTTATATAATGTATGATACCGCAATTGTCAATAAAGTTTAAAAAAAAAACTTAGCGACGTTAACTCATTGGTCGTGGCAACTTACAGCCAATCAAATAGTGTGACGTCATCATTGGTCGAAGGACCCCGAGAACATCCGGTACCCACACCGCTCACGTGCCGCATGCCCGCAGACAAAAACGTCCATCACCTTTTCTCACAGAGACATCTAAGACTTTGATGTTTCCTGCACAGGTTTGCCTGCTTTCTGCCTGCAGACAAACCCTATCCATCCGTAACTAAGGCTTAAGCGGCTGACACTTAATTCAGTGTCTCCAATTGCCAAAATTTATATTTCAACTAAAAAACAAAAATGTCAGTGAAGCTATTACACATGATAACAGCCATTTTTTGGGCTGAAAGGAAAGTATTTGTTCTCCCACTAATTATTCTTATTTGTCAGGCAGAAATCTTTCTTCCATTTAAATAACATGGTGATCTAAGATGGCACATAAGTTTGTCACAAATGTAGACGAATATGATTCTTTAATTTTAAACTGAAAAAAAAAAAAAAAGGCTGCAAATTCTTTCAGCATCTTTTCAAGACTTCCTGCTGCATCTACTTCCTGTTTGTTTCTTATTGCTCAGCTTACATTGATGAACACGTTAGCTTAAGTTCATTTAGACGTGTTTGGCGTGACACACAACGAAGTCACGTGTTAGCTTTGTAGCAGCGTGTGGCGTTAAGAGTGGGCGTGTGAATTTGATAACCACCGGTCAATACTTTTGGAGTCAAATTTGTTTAACATATCAAATGCAAAAACTTATATTTATTTCCACTCCCGAGAGTCTTAAGACAATGACAGTGTTTAACAAATTCCGTGTCACATGATGTTGGCAGCAGACGTCACTGACTGCACAGCCAGCAGCGTTGCAGCAGAACGGAGGGCCAAAAGAAACGGGTTGGTTTTTAACCACCTACAGCTAAAGGTAATGCCACATTACCTTTAGTAATGTCTGTCTGTAGTAAAGCTGCCCCATATGGCAGCTAAACTAAAAGCAGCTCATCTCCAAAGTTAAATATCACCAGAAAAAGAAGCTAGCTTCAAAGCAGCCTGCGCCCCCTGCTGTCCATCACAAGACACTGCAGGAGAGAGTTATGAAAGCCAAAGGACAGGTGACGGCTCGCTTTAGCTTTCCACTACCAGAACTCTTCAACCGTTTACACAGTTATCGCAATTCCAGCGCATTCTGACATGGAGAAAAGCAGCTTTGTGCTGAAGAGCGACACAGAACCAAAGTGTTCTCACGGTCAGCTGATTCTGTTGGGGAGAAGAGCGGCTTCAGTTCCGGTAGGTCAAAGAGCTGCGTTACATCCCTGCCGTTGACGTTAAAGGCTTAGCTGTGAGTGATAACTGCAGCAAATGATGGACAGAAGTACGAGCTGGAGGATGTCATCCTCATCCCTTTTTCTTTTGACAAGCATTCAAGTTTATGTGCTTATGAGCAAACAGGGACGGCTTCGTTTCTAGAAAGTTATCATTTAAAAGTCAAGATGCGGCTTTATATCAAGGCTGTAAATCACACATTTAGATTAAATGGAGTTTTTAACAAATATGCAAACAAGAGTACCATACATTTATGGTTTTCTTTTGAACAGAAAATGTGGACACTACCTATCCAGCTTTTACTGAGTGTGGAAAATGTCTGCTGAATTTAATCAGTTTAATAAATGTTCTCAGGTAAAGAGACGCCACGGATGGTTTAAATGTAAACGGCCTCCACTGAAAGTCGGGCGTGAAGCTCAGACATCACCTCAGTGCTCTGCTTATTTCTGCAGATTTCTCAGGAAACCGAGTAGAGGAGAACCCAGAAGCTGCAGACTCAGCGAACTCACCTTCAGCCTCCCACAGGCGGACTTGGCAGCAGAGCGCGTTGACCTCTTTACAGGTTCGCTCTCCTCTGGCTGCTGGAGGAACACAGACACAGGGTGGGGATGCATCACACCGACCTTTAGCCAAACACCATCTACCTCACATTAAATAAAAGCCTTTAAAAAAAGATTCTGCTCAGTTTGGGAGGAATTAAACCGCATAGATCATCTAATGACCTAGAAATTATTTCTAAAAGCCAACTGTGTTTGACAGTGGGGATTTCTACAGAGGAGATCAGAATAGAAGTGGATTAGGGCGTAGTTGCAGACCTTTCGCTTTCTTCTGGAGCGTGGAGCCTCACTGCTGGCCTTCAGCTCTGTGGCCGCCTGCAGAAAAACAGCTCAAACTTCCAAACACAGGACCGCATGACGAATGACAATGGCAAGAGTGGGGCCAGGAAGTGGAGCTAACCTGTGTGTTCTTGCATGGAGGAGGAGCTAAACCATCAACTCCCTCCTTTTGCGGCTCGTCTTCTGGCAGGAGTTCATCCAGGACACTCGTGTGACACGATGTGTTAGAACCAGCACAGAGATCTACAGAACAGCAACAACAAACAGAAAGAACAGCATTAAACCCAAAATGAGTCACTAACAACGGTACCAGCTGGACAGAAACTTTAGTCTTCTGATTGGCTGCAGGGTGTCCGTTAAAAAGTGATCATGGACACCTCAAAAAGAAGTTCCCTGAAACACTTCTATTGAACTGCCCTTAACGCCGGTTGGTTACCGGGGCAACAGCAACTCTGAACATGGGAGGAAACACTCCATTCCAAATTGACCCCAACAGGAAGGCAGAAGAAAAGTTCTCTGTGCTTCACATCCTCCTATGATGGAGATGCCAGTATGTCGTTGTCTGTCTTTCAATCGCTTGATACAGAGTGAATATGTGTTTATAATAACTAGTTTGATTATTACTTAATGAAAGAAATTGTTTGTTTGTTGAGACACATTTAATGATCAGAGTTGATGGTAGATATTTCTTGTAATCAAAGGGATCCAGGAAGAAACCAGTGGACTCTGTTGCTTTAAAAACAAAACAAAAACTTTTGCTTCATCTGGACAAAAACAAGCGATAAGAGGTGAACTTTCCCTCTGAAATGATGCTTTGGATCTCTTAACATGACGCTTGCCGTTTCCTACGGTCCTCTGCTGAAGCAAAGCGAGGGCGGTGCAGGTTTGGCAGGAGTTACCATGACAACGCCGCGCATCACATGGGTTTGTGAAAACTTGTTTAAATGTAGAAAATAAGTACTAATATTCGATTTAATGTTTCTTTAGTAAGTTAGCAGACGTTGCTTCCGCAAAGTCCATTAATTTCTGGTAATGGACATCTTGAAGGACATTATCCCAAACAGAAATACGATATTTTGCAAAACCAAAGCATTCTGGTAGAATTTTTACTTCCTTTAGAAGAGTTTTGTGTGCACAGGACTCAATTTAGAGAAAAGCATACCTGTAGTGAACATAAATTGGAACGTAAAAGTCATTGTTTAGTCAAAGCCACAGCAAAAAAAACAAAAACAAAGATGCAACAATATTAAATTGAAAGCAGACGGAGTCAGGAGCCGTGAGAGCATCTTACCAGGCAGCCTGTGAGACAAATACTCTTCATGGAAAGCTGTGTCCAAATTCAGTGGCTGGGTGTCAAAATCATGGTCTGAAAATATCAAATGAACAAAAACAAAAAGGTCACAGAGCTGAAAAGACACACAAGAGGAATTCAAGAGAGTTTGGTAGTAACCTAGATGGCTCGTCGGTGCAGAGTCCGTCTCATCCAACACAGGAAACACGATCTAAGAGCACAAAAACGTTGGACTTTAGGGCTGCAACCAGCATCCAAATACTCGGATATTGACAATCTGTTCCAGAAGCATTGAATAGAAATATTTGCGATATTCCAAGTTGCTCGCTAGATTGGCGAATATAGACCACAATGCATTTGTAAAATTTTTGCAAAAGAAAATGTATCCAAGTCTATTTTTTTTTAAATAAACCATAAACGTTTTATCATGTGTAGATAAACCTGAACACAGTGGATTCATAAATAGTTGTGAAATACTCATATCAATTCCATTTTCACTTTGTGAAATTGGTGATTTCATATTTACCCTTTAAAAGAAATAATAAAGTGGTGTCCCAAATGCTTTTCAAATCCAGGGCGCTGCATAGCTCCACACAATCTAGTTTTTAAGTATTTAGGGAGGGAATTTAATGTAAATATTGCTCTAAAATTACAAAATAATGTAGGATTCTAAGCATGTAAACTAAACAAACTGTAGGCGCTACTGTCAACAGAAGTTCATACATATTCAAATTAAAGCTACAAAGTGCTCTGTAGATAAGGTTCAGTTTACTGAAATAAGTTTGGAATTTCCATCAGATTCATTGGCCAATAACATCCTTGGAATTGTATCTGTTACGCTTTTTTATTCTGTTTCTTGTTCCGAATAAAATGTATAAATGATGGCGATTATATACATATTTCAATTTTCCTACATGCAGTAAAGAAAACCAGCTTTCGAAATAAGCGGTTATCCTGCTTGTCCGAGACAACCAGATTTCACGGAGGACAACCAAAAAAAATTAACTTGATGGACGTCCGTGTGACAACTTGGGTCTTTTATTCAACATTTTGGCATTTTTCAACTACATTTCAAAGTTTTTGGGAAACCGACGTTGACTTTTTAAGATAAAACCCTGAATGATGTCACGTGACTCCCGAACGAACCGAGTACGCCAGAAGACGTGAGCAGCCTCAGCCTCAGCAGACTGAGTCGGACGTTGATGATGATGACATTTCCCTTGAGGAACTTGTCTGAAATGACTTGTCAAAAATGACAACACTGCACCTGCATGTCTTGTTTAAAAGATCAGGGATATCAGTCTTTACTGCTACTGCAGCGCACAATGTAAACATGGGATCATTTACACATGTGTTTATATAAAATAGATGTTATATAATAAAACTTTTCATCACATATTAATATTACTTTATATTTGAAATGCTGTACTAGTCCCAGTCCATACTAAAGACTCATTAGGATAGAGTGTTGGTCAATGTAATCAATTTTCTGATATAATATAGGGTAATATAAAGTATTTTCATTTGACCGTAACAGTATTTGATTTACATGGCAATACTTTGTGTAACCAGATGCTTCAATATTTAATAAAAAGGTTTGTTTTTAATATTTAAAGAGTTTTTTAAATATCCATCATAAGAGGAAGTTGATATTAGATGTGTAGAAGAAATAAAGATGACATCTGAGTAGGTTTCGTTGCTGTTGAATATTGGTATCGAAGGACAACCAAATGTTACTTGCCATTTTTCCCCCTTTTTTCTAAAGCTGAAAACACAAATGTAGCAACTATTCAAACCTAACAGATGCAATATTAAGAGTCGAGGTTGGATCTGTGAATTGACTGGGATCCACAGTCCTGTAGATTTGCTCTGAAATGTGCGGCTCCGTAAACATTTTGGGGGAGGGGTTCTACCTTGGCGTGTTCGCCTCCTCCGTCATGTCCTTCAGGGTTTATTCTGCGCCTGCCAGAACAAACTAGTGTGGGGGAAACTTCAAACTCAGACGGGCTGAGACAGTCCAGCTGACCCGCCGCTGCCCTCGCTTCGCAGCTTTGGGGGGTCTTCAGTGCAGAGCGCAGCGGCACGCCCCCACCGGGAGTGGGCCCCCGTGCTGGAGTTCCCCCTTTTTGCAGCGGGGTGCTGGGGGGCAAGTTCTTGTCAAAGAACTCGGGTGAGAGAGGACCGCCGAAGCGCACCTGCTTCTTCACTTTCACCACAGATGGGGTTCCTTCCTCTGTAAAACAGCAAACTTCAGAATAAAAGCCTTTTCTGCTCTTTGTTCCATCTGAAATCAGGATTAAAGTGTCTTCAAAAACTAGCCACAATACCAAAACTGCTTTTTATGAGTCACCAACAGTGACATCAAACAAACTGCTTGTTTGTGCAACTTTTAAAATCCTACAAGCAGTTGTATATGTATTACACCTAAGCAAAACAACTGAACCCTTTCTGCAAGCAGTTTTAAGTTGTTAGCAAGCCGCAAGCCGCTAACGAAGCCGCTAACGAAGCCCTGCGGTCCTGAAAACAGCGCGGCACAAAAGCACGGCGCCCTAAAGTACAAACATACGGAGATGAAAGGCTGAAGCCTCCAGACGGAGCCTGTTTACCTGTGGGTTTAGGATCCTGCAGCAAAGGCAGAGAGGAGATGAGGAAGGGCGAGGTCTGCTGTGATGATGAAGCAGCAGCAGGATCTGCAGAGGGGGGCGGGGCAGGGCTTTGGACCCGACACACAGCCCCCTGTTAGGAGAAAACACAAACTTTACCATTTGGATTCATATCAGAGCGGAGATTCTTGTTGAATTAGACATTTGTAATCTCTGTCCAAACATTTCACAATAAAAGAACTTCCCTTGATTCTCCTTATGTGGTGACATTTAATATTCAAAACAGCCGTTTGAGGGATTTTTTTTTATTTATTTTGGGAAGAGTATATGAATCACTATATAGGTTCAAAGTTTATTGCCGTTTGCACATGCAGTACATCGGAATTTTGCTTTGGCATCTCTCACATGTCAGGGTAGATTAAAAGTTAGAAAAATAAAATAGAATAAAGTCAAAAGTTAAAATTAGACAACAAACTTACAAGGCATATAAAAATATAAGTATGAGTAAAATATGAACATGAATATTGCAGCGACCCAGTCTGTACAGAAGAATTATTGCACATAGAATTATTGCACATATTATTGTTTATTGCACTTAGTGATTTATTTCGGTCTTTCTTTTCTGATGTCCTTTCCCAACATTCTGATTACTGTTGGGAAGAAGCTGCTGTGGAAGCGTGTGGTCTCCAATGTCGGGTTAAAGAGCATAATAATCTCATGTAGAAAGAAATAACTTTTACAAACTTCCCCTGAGGCTCAATTTAGGTCAGTTAAGCGACAGACGCCAACTTGATGCAAAGTAAGTCATATAGAGCCGTGTTTTTCAACCTTTTTGGAGCCAAGGCACACTTTATCCTTGACATAAATCCTGCGGCACGCCAGCATCCAAAAATTAAAAAAGGAGAAACTCTATAGTCTGTATTGACGTACAGTCCCTCCACAATCTCACGAGCATTTTGTGATAATTGTAGCAGAAAAAGCTGGAAGTTTTTAAATTTATGTTTTCTGTAGCTACACAAAAAGTGAAAATGTTGAAGTTTTACTAGTTTTTCTTTTGTCTTAATTAAAGATGAAGTCTTTGAAAACTTGAACAAAAATGTTTTATTTCTTTTTAGATGATTGAATTGTTTCAATTTAGTTTAATTGTGTCTGTTGAACACTTCACATTAATCCGGTTTTTAAATGTTGTTGTTATTTCTTCTTAAGTTTAACATATAAATATTCCAGACATTATTAGATAAGTCTTTCAGTTAGAAAGATGACTTGGACCAAACTCTGGGATGTTTGGCTGTTAATAAACACAAACCTTGAAGGAGAACTAAACTGTTGACCTCTGATTTCATCAAGAAGATTTAAAAACTGGTTTATGTGTATTCGTTGTGGTTTCAACAGGGAAGACTCATTGTACGCTGAGATGCTGTCACTTTAACCCAATGCATCATGGGAGATGTCGTGCAAAAGCTGCCGCCAAACGCAGACAGACCCCTTTCTCTGAGCTTCATTGTTTTGTTTACTTGATCCACCACATTCTGTTAAAAGCTACACCGCTAAAGACGAGCTTTAGCTGGTATTTTGTTGGAACTGAGAGACTTTATGAGCCGAGTTGGAACAAGGAAGTGAAGACTTTAACCACTTCTGATTGGTCAGACTGATGACGTGTGATTAAGCCTCCAATGATTGGTGGAGACAGTTAAAGGGGCGGGACTTTCAGAAAACAGTTATAGCTGCAGCTAAATCGCGGTACCGTCATTCTTATCAAAATGTCTTTAATAGAACCAAATAAACACAAAGAAAAAAGTATTTTACGATCTTTCATATTCCGAACTACTCAGTGTTTTATCAGGGCCTGTTTGGATGAACACAGAGCTGATATCCTGGAGATGGGAAATGTTTTTAGATCAGTTAATGAGGGCAATTTCCCACAGCACACCTGACCATCTCCCACGGCACGCTACTGGTTGAAAAACACTGACATAGAGGACGTAATTTAATGCTATTCCCATTATTTCAACTTTTCCATTATTAATTTATTGTTGATTTATTGCATCATTATTCTATTAATAATAATATTACTAAATTCTTATTTATTCTGTGTCCATGTTCAACATGAACTGAATAATATTTAGCTGATCTCCATTTCCCTGCTTTAGCTAAACTTGTTTGCTAATAACTTTTGTATTAATGTTTAAAAAGATTTTTCAGATTTTGAGGCTTTCCTACTCCAAATTATTAGCCATTTTAGCTTTTAGTCTTTGTGTTAACATAACCATAGTTTGTCTAAACCCAACTTTCCCACTTTTTTTTTTTTTTTTAGCTTTTAGCATTTTTCAGAATTATTTTCCCATTTTATGGCAATAAATGTTAGTAAAACATTCAGTTATGTCATCAACTAGAAAACTACTAAATTATCTATTTACCATTGATTTTATTATTTTGCATAATATTGAATCTTTTGTTTTCAGGATTTAATAGCTTCATTTTTTCAGGAGACAATAAAAAAGGTTAATCTACTTTCTGTTTATTAATAGATCCATTTCAATCTGTCTAGAACTGAGAGGTTAAGTTGATTCTGAATAAATAAATGAGACAAAAACACATCAAATGAATCCGCTTTTCCTTTACGTCTGCAGACAAGCTGTTCAGTTGCACAGAAAAAGCCAGTGGTGTTGGGTCTGTAATCCCGTTCAGCACAGTTTCAGGATCAACAGCAGAATAAAAGCGACGGGCAGATTAAATGTAAATAAAGAGATTGGGAGTGGAACCGGCACACACGTGTGTAGAGCGTGAGCGTACCTCTTGCTCCTTCTGAGTCGAGTCAGGCAGAGCTCCACACGCCTCTCTAATCTCCAGGCGCCTCCTCTTGCTGGGTGCAGGAGCTGCTGGGGGGTTGTTCTCCTTCCCTTCATTAAGGTTAATCCTGTCTACAAGGGAGGAAATGATAGGTTAGGAAGAAAAAGTGAAGAGATCATTACATATTCATGAGTATCTGACTTTAGCGTAGCTTGTTTGGAAATTGGAGAAACTACTTTAAAGTTTGATCAAAGTGGCAGACATTAGGAGCAGCAATGATGCCATAAGCACAGAAACACAGACTCCTGTTGTGGATGGAGGTTTCTACTGAAGTATTAATCCAGCAGGGCTTTTGAACGGCGCCTCTGGACGTCATTAAGAAGCGGTAGCGGCACGGATCCTGGTGGAAACCTGAACGTGTCATCCTGTGGCTGTGAGGATCCTCACCCGAGAGAGGATTTCTGCATCCTCCAGGGCCGCTGCCCGGCTCTGGCAGCGCATCAGCGGCCTCCCGCTCCACCACATCCATCAGACTCTGGAAGGAGGCCATCTTCTGCTTCAGAGTGGAGGCCACCAAGGGGCTACCACGAACAATCTGAGAGAGCAGACAGGAGGAGTAAATTCATGTAGTCAGTGATGCAACACCACACATCACGTTCCTGAAATGCAGGCCAGTGCATCATCACAAACTCCTGCAACACATTCCAGCAGAGCAGAGCTTCAATTGACTCATGTTAAACGTTTAGCTTCATTATTTAAAAGAAAACAAAACCAAACAGGAACCGCTTCCCTAACTCACTCCACTACGACTTGACAAACGGCCAGAAGAGTGGAAAAAGGAGCAGAAGATCCTCAAGAACTTCTCCCAACATTCCTTCAACATGTTCTCCGCTGCTCCTCACGTTCTGACTTCTGTGCAGCTGCAGCCGAGTGATTAGAACTACTTCCACTTTAACCCCTTATCACGCTAGTGTGAGTGACTGGCTGTCCGCGGGTTTATGCTGCCAGAGCCCTCCTCATCCTGATTGGTTAAAAACAAGCCACTTTCTGTACTAGTGTTTGAATTACTCACAAAAAGGTCTCCAAATATCTGTTTTGATGAATCCAAACTTCATTTCGAGGCCGTTCCTAACAGTTTTTTCTTCTCTTTTCTTGTTCAGAAGAAGAGAACACAAATGTTGGATCTGCGAGTAACGTTGGATTTAGAAAAGTGCTCCATCAACCTAAAATTGATTCTTGAAGTGAAGAAAAACAAATCTGCAGTGAATGAAAGAGAGACAGCAGACCGCTGTTTGAAGTTCAGAGTCCCTCATGAGTTAGCTCTGGACCTGAACATGGTTACATTGTTGTTTTGAAATGATTTTTCCTGTAGTTCACTTGAAACACTGCAGAGCCACCTGATACGGTAAAAAAAAAAAGATTAAGATTGCTCCCACGAAATAACAATTCATCCATTTCTGTATATGTATATCCCATTACAATGCATGGAAGACACGAAGGACGTTTAGAGGTCGGATTTATTCATTTTCAAAAGCTATAAAGATCTACGGGGTGTGTAAAAGGTCAATTATTTCGTGGGAACAAATTAGTATTTCTGTTTTACCCATGTCAGGTCACAGGCTCTGTACAACACAAAAGTGCTGTGTGAGGGGAAAAAAGAGCAGAGACAGCAGGTATTTACCACAAAAAAAGTACTTTTCTTATTCCATCTGTTGTTGATATATCAGATGCAGAGTTAATGTTAGGATCTTTCAGGGGAAATGGATCCATAAATCAGTCCAACCATTGATTAGAACTGAAAAGATAATGAAAAAATGACAGACAAGTCATCTGTTGGAGCTCCATCCCACGTAGAGAGATGAAACCTGCTTGGATCCTGTTTTTTTTTGTGTAACAGAGGTTTGTGAAGGAAGGTTTTTAATTGTCAAGAAAGTTCATGCAAATGATGTTACCAAACTGGTAATAAAATGTTTTAGAGCCCAATTTTTCCCTTTAAGTCCTGTTCCAAATCCTCTCATCTATTGTAACAGTGTTCCCAGTGTTCTATTATTTATGATTATGCAGTTTGTAGGTTAAATCAAAGAACCCGGTTGTTTTTTAGGACACAGTTTCTGCAAAAACCCAATATTGCATTTCAAATTTGCCACAGAGTTGTGGGTGGGACTGCTGGCACAGGGAAACCCCGCCCCCCTTGACCTTCCCGTTGCTGAGAGCTCTCAGTTTACACTCTCTCCTGCTAGCTTATAGCCCCTCACACCTCCGACCTAACATTACTGGTGCAACAAAAATGGCTAGCAATATCAGAGCTATCCAGACGTCGAGTTTTGAGCCAGATGTCAGCTTGTACACGCATCTAGTCGTTTAGAAGTGGATGCATCAGAATGGAGAGGAGCAGGGAGCTTGTGGCCCATCTAGTACATATTCTTCATCACAAATGAGCTCTTTTTTCCAATACTATTTTTGTCTGGTCCTGAATCACAACAATTTGAATTAGAAAAATACCACGAGAACATGTTAAAAACACCAAAAATAAGATTTTCATCAGAGTTGTTCTTTATTGCGATGAGTTGATCCGCCGCACTCTGACCTTTTGCATGAATGAAATATTACATTATCACTTCTATCAAATTCTCTTGTCTGGATGCAGAAGCAAAGACCCGTCCATTCTGCAGCGTCTCACCTCTGGAGTTCGAGAACTTGGTGCAGTCTTTATCTTCTGTTGAGCCATGAACCGGATCAGAGAGTTGGTCTCTGGTGAGCCCCGGACACCAACGCTGGATCTTCGTCTGGCTTTTATCTGAGCGAGACGAGATTTATCTGGAGCAAAAAGGAAAGAGTAGGTAAGTACTTTGTTCTAAATACCAAAAAGAAAAATCTTTTACTTGTCTGGGGTTGATCTAATACTGATCTTTTTAAAAAAAACCTACGTGTTCCTTAAAAGTATTGCATTTTGCAGCAGTCTCCTCACCTTGCCGTTGGGATGAACAGGATGGTGTAAAACTCTCCGTAGAGATGCCAAACTGTTGAGGAGTGAGCTCGGAAAAGTTCAAATTGGATTCACTTAAAACAGAGGGCGTCTTCTCTTTTGAAGAGATCCTCTCCTCCTGACCTCCCTTACAGCCAGCAGCGATCATCTCTACTGTAGCCATCTATCATGGAAATAGAAGATATGTCAGCAGAAGAAGAAACCTTTCTGTACATGACGCATTTTTCACGGTTAAGTATTCTCTATTTCCCCTTAAAAATTAAAACATTTTTAATAAGCAGAGAGCAGTAGAGCTTTAGATTTGCTTTCTATTTAAGGAAAGAGTCCATAATAGTTGACAGGTAAGCAAACTGTTTTCAAAGAAGGAAGCAATAAAGTTATTTAAAAAAAGGGGGGGGGGTGCGATCGTTACAAATCTGCTAATAAAAAAAGCCGCTAACCAAACTTGACAACATGCTAACACTCAAACATGTTCACAAACGCTAACTAACTGCACACGACACTTTTATTAAAATTGCGTTACTGTTGTTGTCAACTCGTGAGAAACGAAAGGTTAAATGCAACTTTAGGATAACAGTAGAATCATGTTAAAACCCGCCTGGCACTTTTGTTTTATGGCTGCCTCAACTTATGTCGAATGAGAACAAGCACTTACCTTTACAGTCAACTTAGACCAAGTAAAAAAAAAAAAAAACTAACTGAAAAAGTTCCCAGTGTTTCGACACATGACCATTTAAATATATAAAGACTAAAAAAGGCAGAAAAAATATTTTCAAAAGAACCTCCTTCGCTTGCGACAGCGTATTGATCCTTCATAAACAAAAAGGCAAGAGCCAAACTGTAAATATACTAAAATTTTATAACATTACACTTTTGTGTAGTATTGAGTAAAATAATGTATTTCATAACAATAGAATACGTTCAAAATAAAATAAATAACAAAAATGTGGTGCCCTACGAGCTAAAACGTTGGTAGGATCTAACTTGTGCGCATTTAACGTCTCGAAAAAGAACCGGAACTACTTTAATATGAATGGACCAATGGGAATCGAAACCTACGTACCACGTGACGTCAGAAGTACTTCGCGCATGGCATGTACTCAAAAGTAGAATTTTATCTTCGTCCTTTTTAAAAATGGACCCAAATGAATTACAATATCAAAGACAAGTGTAGTAACTCCAAAAATGATTTCATTAAAAAAATTAAAATAAATCAACAGTTAAAGAGCAATTTTGCAACTGAATTGGACCTAGTTCTTTCAACTCCAGCGCCCCATCTGCTGTTGGCTGACTCCACAGACTGCATTTACGAGAGGCTGACACCAAACAGCTGTCAAAAACTCCAAAGTCTGCTAGATACTGATTTTATGCACAGAGTCAGAACGATCCAAATAGATCAACCCAATTAAAATGAGTAAATATTTACTTTATGGGAGCTGCAGCTGTAGGATTATGCAGACCTTTTTCTGTAATACTAATTTCTCACACAGTATGCAAATACAAAAAAAAAAAATGAATTAATAATAATAGAAAATAACTTTGATTTTCTGTTAATTCTAGCTAAACTTGATCAAAATGGTTGATTGAATATTTTTATTTCAGAGCTTTTAGACAGTTGCATTAAATCATTGAGCTTACATTAATCATTAATTAAGAGGTGCATTGGCTGTTGTTTCTTTGGGGAATCAGTAAAACCCCTTCCCATGCAAGCACATTCACACTCACATCAAACACACAGAACGTTGTGCTGCTTGATGCAACATCAGACGCAACATTGAACCTGTTTCACAGCTGCGACTGTTGACCAAATGAACCTTCCTCTGATGACAAGCCTGGGAACATGAAAGAGCTCCTACACGAGGAGGTGGAAACCCCAAACGGGAGCTTCTGTTCTATTCGTTTTACAGCTGTTTGCTATTTCAATTTGTTTGCGGTGATTTACTGTGGTCGCTCAAAGAGAGCATTTTCTGTGCTGTGCAGTAATTTAAACGTTTCAATACTGCATCAAGTGAGATCCTATTATCAACTGAAAAACATTTTGAAGTTAACAAGCTGAAATAATTGGGTCATCATTAAAGCAACCACACTCAAGAAAACATTTGTTTTGATGTGTATATTTTTAACAAACAGTTCATCAATAAAAAATTACCCATGGTATCAATATGGATTATAATGCAGAGCTCTTTTGTTTAAGACCCTAAATAAATCTCTGCTATAATAATTCTTTATTCATTTTTAAAAAGTATTTATGGCTCTAACTTGAATGAAATCCTTCAGGTAACTCAGGTTTGCAGGTTATTGTTGGAGCAAATACAGTTGAATTTGGATACATCACATAAAAACACACGCTTTTATTTCTCACCGTCAGACATGAAATAAAACAAAATATTTCCATTTTTGGTCAATTACAATTAACACAATTATTATTATATTATTTCAATTTGCTAAATGTCTGAATTATGAGACTAGGTTTTTTTTTAAACAAGTTTTTATTACTTTTATCAAAGTCAAAAGTTTACACACATTTCTTTCGTATTTGGGACAGTTGTCTTTAAACTGCAGTACTTTGGTCAAACGTCTTGGATGTCCTTCCACAAGTTTTTCACGAGAGTTTTGGCCCAGTCCTCCTGACAGAACTGAGCCAAGTTTGTAGGTTGCCTTGCCTGTACACACCTTTTCAGCTCTGACCATAAATGTTCCAGGCTTATTTTTCCTTAAGCTTATTTTTCCTTGAGCCTCATGTATTGTGTTTTGTCTGCATACATGCTATTTGTGTTGAACAGTGTGGTTTTTTTCTTGAATCTACACGCTGCACACAGTGTTGAGATACCCCTTTTTTTGTCACCAACCCCGACCCCCCCACCCCCCACCCCCACCGTGGACCATATGCACGCTTTACAAAGGTGCGCCGGTGCAGGTGATTTAAGGCGCCCGGCTGCATTGACTTTAGTAACTTCTCGAAATGTGTTTGTATTTTTGTTGTTGTATGTCTGACCTTCTTCTTCAAGATACTGTACTGGAACTGAGCTTCCCCTTATTGGGATTAATAAAGTTCATTCATTTTCTATGTTTCTTTTGGAGTAATGGCTTCTTCCTGGCAGAGTTGCCTTTCAGACCACGTCTGCACAGTGGTCACCATCTTCAGCCAGCATCTTCACAACATCTTTGGCCTTCATACTTGGGTTGTTCTGGACATGTCAGATCAAAGTCCGTTCATCTCAGGGACACAGAACCCGTCTTTTTCCCGAGCAATACGATGGCTGGATGTTTTCATGATGTTTATACTTGCATACAGTTGTCTGAACAGATGAACGTGGGGCCTTCAGGCATCTGGAAATTGCACCCAAGGATGAATCAGACTTGTGCAAATCCCAAATATCTTTTGTCTGCCCCATGATGTTTTACAAACAAGCAAGTGTGTTTCATATATGCCCTACTACTGTATGTATCCACAGGTGTGTTTCTAATGAACTCAAATAAACGTGTCAGAAGCTTCCAAAGAGATGACATCATTCTCTGGGGTTACACAAATTGTTTAAAGGCATAGTGATCTTAGCGTATGTACATTTTTGACTTTCATGAAGTCTCAGTATTCTGACAATTAGCATATAGAAATAATTTTGTTAATTGTAATTGACCCATGCCTGACGGTGAAAAGAAAAAAAAGTGTTTTTATGTGGTGCATGTCAACTACTCGTTTTAACTGTACATTACAAAAATGGTTCTTAGATAAAAAAAAACATTATTTTCCTAATAACCTTTATTAGTATTACTTTGCATATTTAGAGAGCCTTGCAAATACTGAGTTGGAATAAAAAAAATGCACTGACCTACAACACTTTTTTAAAATAAAATGTTTTCTTTTTAATAAAATATTTTACAGATATATTATATTATTTTGTGTCAAACCTCTCAATTTCCTTTGTATTTTAACAACTTAAAGGAATACTTAAAACAAAATAAATTAGTAAAGAACCTATTGTATACAGTATAGCATAACTATATAACTTAAATAAACTAAACTATATAACCTATACATTTAAGAAGCTGGCAAAATTACCCAAAAACAGAAAAATAACTGCTGAAATTTACAGAATTATTTCTTTACCGGCCAAACGTAAAAATGCATTGACAAGTGTCGTATTTCTTAAAGAAGGTCTCTATTTAATACTTACTTTCCTAGTCAATTTTTTGCTTCATTAAACAGTAATTTGTAATGATATTTTGCATTTTAAAAAATGTCTTATTTATGGCTTCTTTTTTAATGGGGACAAACATTTTCCTCATTAAACTGTAACACACAAACCCAAGCCTCCAAAGTAGATCTCTATTTTTATTTTTTGTGTGTTTGCGCACACACATATGAAAAATAAGGACATATGTACAGTGACAATAAATATCAACATGTTTGTACAAGTGAAATAAGTTACTTAACATATTCAAAAATAAAAAACCAGATGGGTAAAAACAAAGGGGGCAGAATCAGACAAGAGTCAGACAAACCAATAATGCTGAAAAACAGCAGAACTTAAAGCCTCGAGTGGAAAGAAGATGATCAAACAAATGTGCAAACACAGAAAAACTGCACATGAAGATCTCGAAACGTGCATTTTCAGTTAAATCAAGCGTGAGATCCATATTTTTTTTTATCAGTTTGTTGAAGTAAAACCCAAGGCTGTTATAACAGGGACAAATATTAAGACATCACCAAGTACCAATGAGAAGAGCTGACGTGTTTTCAGGATCTCTGCTTTGGGAAATAAAAAAATAAAATCAAAATATCACCTTACTGATCTGCTTGAAAGCAAATGCGTTTTTGGTTTAGAGGGGGGCTGAAAAATCAAAGCATCATTCAGGAGTTTGTGACATGAGGGAATAAAGTCAATTGGTCCAGCGCATCAGTGCTGAGGTGTAAACAGGGAATAAGGTGGAGATCCATTCGTTTCAAGCTCGTTTTGGCCTCTGCTTGAGAGGAAGATTAGGTGCAGGCGGAAAATCAGCGGCGAAGAGGACGGCCAGCCGAGAGTCGCACGTCAATCTGGAGTTAAATCAAAAGCAGCTGAAGAAGAAGACGAGTGGAAACACAAGCGAACACAGTCTACTTTGGCTTGTCCAAACAGGCGAAGAGGCACATGAAAAAAGTCAAGACGTTGAAATGCAGCAATGAATTTGAGCGGAATCAGACGCTCAACAGTTGTTTTTTTTTTTTTTTAAGAACGTTAGTGTCGCACGGCGTTAGTGTCCAGAAAAAAAGTTGATCGAAAAAGATGAAGGAGGATGATGTGCAGTCCATGCAACACTGGGATGGACTCTGCCTTCAGGTCATTCGGATATTCTACATCCCTCTCTGTACACGGCGGGCTCGAAGCGTTATTCTGCGGTCCGGTCCTGCACACGCTGCTCCTCCGACCTCCTGACGGGAACATCTGCAGAACTACCAAAGGCCACCGCTGATGGGATGCTAAAACAGGAAACAAATATGGGTTGGTGGCAGACAAAAATTGAAAAGCTCTGCCTAAGATGAAATATTGAAATCAATTTTCGGAAAAACTTCCTGAAGGTTTTTTTCCAAATAATACAAATAAGTTGTATCTGACAGCTGTGGGCTCCGACTGGCAGATTAGAAGGAATTATGAATCAGAAAATCGTCAGTGACCGCTTGTTTCAGTCAGAACCGGGTCAAGCTGTTCTGATATTTTGTCAAGAGCACATCTCTTTCTTTTTTAATGCAATCCTCCGGCTGCTGGCTGCAGGCCGCGTGTGGGCTCCCTTCTTATCAGCTGCCAGGAAAGCAGCTTCTCTGACGCACCTGTCCCCCCAAGGCATTTCATAAAAAAAACCCAATGTACCAAGACATCTTTGACGAGAGGGTGACCGGTCACAAAGCACCCAATACATGACAAGAACTCGTGTCTACAACCACAGATGGAGCGCAGGAGCAGCTCACGCTGACAGGAAATGCGGTTGTTTGGTGTTTAATGCTTTTGCTAATACAAAAACCTGTCTGAAATTCTGGGAAAATTATGACAATAACCCCTTCATAGAGGGAAACCCTTTTTAAATGGCGACAGGTGAGGCTGTCGAAGCTGGAAGCAGCACACATTGTTCCACATTTAAAAGTATTTTTTTTTTAATTCAGTCTATAAAGACCCACTGGTGAAAATTGTGTTTTTAACATGTTCTTGAGGCATTTTTCTGATGATGGAGGACATTTATAAAGAATATTAGGTATTCCTTTATATAAATGATTGAAATCATCGATGTAAATGCGTGTTTCAGGCTTCCACGATCGAAACCTTTTCGGGCTCTACGTACAAAACGCATGGCCGTTGCACATGATCACATTCCAGTCAAAAATTGACCAATCAGAGACTTGGATGTAGTATTAACGTATGGATGATTGGCCCCGGGAGAGGTGGCCATTATTCAGGGCACAGGAGCAAGCGGTGAAATTCACCAAGCTCAGGGTGTAGCTTTGTTTATCTGGTGAACACTTACAGCAATGAGCCTGTTTGTTTTTTAAATAAAGATAAACCAAGGCCACTCTCCTGATATGGCAGTAATCCCTGTCAATCATTGCAAGGATGCTAGCAATGAACCGAACCGTTTCCATTTAGTGCCCAAATCGTGGGTTTTGAACTTCTCCGACATTGAGCACCAAGCCTATTCCAGCTGTAGGGGGCGGACATGCAGTAGTAAGAAAAAGAAGAAGCCCCGCCCTGCTTGTCCAGTGTAAACACCATGGGCTGAATGTGTGTTTGATGCACAAAAATGCCTGGTGTGTACGTAGTTTTATGTTGCAGCCGTGAGGGGCTGTCAGATAGCGGAAGAGCATGTAAACAGAGAGCTCTCAGCTATAAGGAAGGGTTGCTCTGCGCCAACAGTCCCACCCACAGCTCAGAGGTAAATTTATAATGAAGTACTGCCGTTCTGCAGAAACGATAACACAGATTTCTTTTCAATTTGGGCTAAAAACTGCACAATCATGATTAAAAGACCACTAGGAATGATTTAAAAATAGATCCAAAGACGATTAGAGTGAGACTTTAAACTTTTAACTGGAACAAGAGATAAGAAGTGGCAGCTTTTAAGTCAAAAGTACAAACAGAGCGGGCTTCATGGACAGAGACGCTCAAACAAACAGAAGAGGCCGCCTGAGAAGAAAAGAGCTTCCACAGTGTACACCGTTGGCTCTCCTCCATCAAGCTTTTACCATGAAACCGTCGTCACCTGTTACCAGCGTGAAACAAAAAACCCAACATGCAGCTGCTTTCAGAAACACTAGCTCTGTCATTTTCCTAGAAGACTGGCTTCAAAATAGGAGAAGCTGTAATGCACAGGTGAGTGCAGCTCAACCAAAAAGGCTTTTCTCTGTGAGTTATCAAGTTATTGAAACATACAACAAAGAAAAAGGTGTTTAATCAAATTAAAAATAAAATATAGCTTCATAATTTATAATGTTACCTTTTAAAATATTTTAAAGCTTTGAAATAATTCAAATTAAAAGCTAAATTAGAACAGTTTATGTAAGAAAACTATGTAAAAAAAAAGAAATTTAAGTACGAATCAATGAAAAATACAAGAAATTTGAAAAAGATAACACTTTAGAGAATTTGGAGCTCTGTGGAATGATGTTAAATAAAACTTTTGATAAAAAAAGGGCCATAGCTCTGATTCTATTATGTGCATTCTGACCACTCTAATTATCTTTTAAACTATCGTAAACGTTTTTCAGTGGTCTTTTAATTCTGATTATATCATTTTTGGGCAAAATAAAAAAAATGGTCTTTTCTAGGACAGAAAAGCAGTAGTTCATTACAAATTCACCTTTGAGTTGGGAGCAGGACTGTTGGCACAACTCACAACATTTTAATAAAGAAATCTTCAGAAATGCAATTTTTACTTCATTGTCTTTCTGTCCATAGTGAGAAAAATGCCCCAAGAACATGTTAAAAAAAACATCAACTCAATTTTCATCGGAGTGTGTCTTCAATTTCAGGGATTCCTTAAAAAACAATCAGAATTTCTGAAGAAATTTGTCTTTGTTGAGCTTATTCCTCTTCTTTCGAGTTCTTTAGTGTCAAAAACCATTTGGATTATATAAACTATGTAAAAAAAAAAAAAGAAAAAGACAGCGAAATTACCTCTGCTTTTTTCAGATCCACAGCTGCTTCCTGCCTGGACCAAGTCGATTCTCAGCATGGCAGCAATCAGTCCGCTCTTCTACCAAACTGGGTTTGTGTTCTTTTTGTGTTGGTGTGTGTTACAGTGAATTTTCCACTGTATAAATCCACAGTAGCTCCGGGTCAGTCTCTGGGAGTCAGAAGGAAGGGGCTTCATGGACTTTAAAGGTGCATCACAATCGCGCTGTTGTACCCAAAATGCCAGGTACTACATTGTGTGTTTGTGTCTGTGTGTGTCAGAGTGGTAGTTTCCTTCTTGGCAGTGCAAGTACCCACCCCCACTGACAACGTTACACATAAAGCACTTAATGAAACATCCACAGCGGTCACAACGATCAGGGTTCAACTACATTCTTTGCGCCTAATGTCTTCTTCAGTTTGGAATCAACTGTGCAAGAATTGTGACGCCGCTCGGCACCAAACAGCTTCTCTTTTCCCGAGCAGGCGAAAGAGCATCCAAAAACAGTGACCCACCCCGCCGTGCGTTGGACTTGAAGGGCGGCGTGCAGGACTGAGCGAGTCCTGCCAGCCAAAAAAGTCAGTCTTTTGCAAAACTCTGGAAACACCGGTGTCGTTGGTAAGACGAGAAAGAAGCACAACAAGAAACATCTTAATTCAAACTATCACATCAAATCAAAGCGGTAATAAAACATAGGAAAGGGGGCGGGTATTTCATATGGGTACAAAGTCTTTAAAGATTGTCCTTCATTGAGAAATCCTCGTTTATGTCCTTTTTCTCCAGTTCACTTCTCCGCCGTTTTTGCCTGTCTCTGTTCTCCTTTCTGTCCCACCCAGGAGCTCCTGTCACGGGGACATGATTGTCGACTTGCCTGGAGATTCATTAGTCTTTGGAGTCTCCAACTCCATTCCCCTCCTGGCTCACTAGTACAAAACAAGGGAGGAAGACATGCTTCCATTTTTGTAAGTGCAGTAAAAGTCTCAAAGGAATCCGTTCCATATTCCAGGAGGTTGCCCAGTTTCCTTGTAGGGGGAGGGCTCAACTTAAGAGAGAAACAAAAAAGAAAAACACCCCTCAGTTGGGTTTCCATGCTTGAGGCGATCTCCTCTGTGTTCATCCTTTTTTAAATACAAAATTTACACAAGTGGCAGTCGCACAGTGGAAGCAGAAAGACCGTGACTGCGTGTCGCCAAAGACACGGTAATCGTGAGAGCGCATGTCGCCGAGTGCAGAGTGCAGACGTGTGGTTTCAACATGCTGTGTGCCAGAAATGTCTACAGGAGCCAAACTGGTGTTGGCGGAAAAGAAGAGACGGCATGGGAGTCGACGGCGTGTCACTAACGGAGAGCAGGCGTCCTCAAAAGGAGGGAGGTAGGTCGGTTGTTTATGTTTTCCAACTGGGTGGAGGCGCCTACACGGACGACTCCTCTGGGTTTGCATCGGGCAGGACGCTTCTCTGCTGCAGGGTGCGTCTCAGCTCCTCCTTGAAGGGGCTCGAGTAGTCGTTCCCGCTCACGCCCAGCCCTCCCAACCCGCCGCCCCCAGCACCAGCCCCACTAGCCCTCTCCTCCCCTGCTGTGCTCAAGTTGAGGCGGATGTAGCCGTTGCTACCGGAGCCTCGAATGTTGGTGAGGCTGAGACGGCTCGGGGAGTGGATGGGCTGGCCGGGTATGGCGCTGGGCGACGCCGTGCTGCTGACACTGCTGGGGCCTAGGGCGTGGCCGGGGACGATCTTCAACGAGCCGTCAGAGTAGTAGTAGTTTGCACCCGTCTCCCAGAACCGGTCTTCATCGGTGGGCATCTTGCTTGGGACAAATGTGGGCGGGTCTTTGGGCAGTGTGATTGGGTAGACCAGGGTGCTTTCGAGTGGCTTCATGTCAGCCCCCTTCCCGAGCGCCAGCTTCAGCCTCCTGCGCAGGTAGAGAGCCGCCACGAGGAGCAGCAGGCACGCCGCCCCCAGTGTGATGACCAGCACCCAGAAGAGGCCCATGCTGCTGTCTGGCGCCCGGGCTTCCATGAACACCGGAGCGCTGGCGACCACCGCCACCTGATAGCGCTCCGTCTGGAACTTGACCCCCTGCTCCTCAGAGTAGCAGACATATCGGCCCGCTTGCATCTGCCCCGCCTCTGGGATCACAAGAGCCTTTAGGGTTCTGTCGAAGCGTGGCCCTCGTGCCTCCGAGTCCCCCAGCTGGAGCTCACGGTCATTGAGGACCCAGCACGGCTGCGCCAGGTTGGACACCAGCTGACAGGGCAGCATCATGTCTGACCCCACGACCACTGTAACGTTTCTGAGGCGGGAGTGCTCTGTGGAGGGTTGGAGAAGAGGCGGGAGTAAGGTCAAGAGAAGAAAATTTTTTTTTTAGCTATTATCAACTGCTCTTTCTACACATGCGGTGCAGTGCATGTATTGACAGCCCACTACCACTAGGGGCCACTAGTAAGTTGCAGCCTTGTCCTCACCGGGGCTGGGAATGGATACCGGCTTATCGAACTTTGCTTTTCCACGACTGAACCGATCCAGCATGAGGTCCTGTGAGAGGGAGGAGGTGGACCTGGAGACAAGAGGAGGAGATTTGGCTTTCTTATTTTTCATTTTTTACATGAACTAAGAATGAGCTGGACATTCATACTGAGCAGAGGAGACAGAGTCTGACTTCCTTTAGAAAAATAAGACACTGATTTGTATTTAACTCTCTGAGGAATGTTTCCAGTACCTTGTTAAATCTGTGCCACCAAAGATTAAGGGGGTCATGAAGGTCCTACCCAGCACTAGCAAGGTGTACCTAAAAAGTGACCGTTGTACGTGTAAAAATATAAATATTTATTTTATCGTTGTTGGCGTATCTTAGCTAGAGTTTTGTGAATTTATTTAACTAAAATAACATAGGAACTAATGAAGTGAATTTTTAAATATTTTTCAGACCACAAATCGCACTTAAAATCCTTGAATTTGGTTCAATAATAGACAGTCCGCCTTATAATCCGGTCCGCCTTAAATATCAATTCCCGTTGTGCTTGCTGACTTTGATTTTCTGTGGTACACGGCGCTCAAAAATCTGATAAAAAGTTTGACTTTGGTAAACAGTGAAGCCGCACTTTTTGATGATGGATTGTAGAAGCATTATGGGTACTGTAGTCAGGAGCCCGGAGGAGTGATACATTCTGTGCTTCAACTGTTTGTGAATGAATGAATAAAGTTTGACGTATCTGACAGTTTTGTTTTGCTTGATGCACCAAGACATGTTCCTAAAAAGAGCCTCCGGAGCCTCAGGTTGTGGACCCCTGATCTAAATATGGGATTTCAAGGCTTCACTTGTCCGTAAGGAACCTCCATAGCAACAGGATTCCCCTCGATATATCGAGTACACGAGAGGCCGAACGGGTCTCACCCTCGGTGAAGGTCGATGCGGACGCAGGCTCGCCCCTCGTTGTCCCAGGCGCAGTAGGGGTCCCTGGCGAGCAGACAGTCCGGCTGAGACTGATAGCGGCTGCAGTTGGCCAAGGGCAGCTGCAGGACCTCAGAGCGGGAGCCGATGTACAAGTACTTCTGCGGAGAAACAGCAGAAAGAAACGTGAGAGAAGGACAGATGAGGCGGAGGGGGAGTCCACCAAAAACCAGAGCGCCGGAGAGATGGGCGAAGAAAGATAAACAGCGAGGGACGGAGTTATGGGTTGGAGGAGATAATGGGATAATCACTCTCAATTACATTAACATGCAGCCTCTGACCTTCTTCCAATCCAATCTGGTTGGCGCCTTTTTTTTTTTTTTGTGCAAAAGCGGCCATAAAATATTTCTGTCGGCGGCTAAGCCCGCATTAACGAGATAAGCGGAGGGCTTTAGCACTGAGAACACGCAGCTAAAAGACCATCGATCCACAGACGCCGTGCTGCATGACTGCAGGGACACATGAGACCAGCTGATGGGACAATTTCTCTGCAGCAGGAAACCATCAAAGAAATGAGGATACTTCTAGGATATTTGGGGATTTTCTAGTAAAACCTCCAAGAAACCAATTTAACTAAAGAGTTGGGACTATTTTGTGCGTTTTGATGACAAAGACATAAGTCTCATCTCTGAGAGAGACAGAAAGTTGAACACACAGAGATGACCATGCTGAGCCGCGGCGCTGCTGCAGAATGAGCTTCTCTGCTGCAGTAAATAAAAACTCTATTTGGAAGTAAATAAGGTGAGAGGTTTTAGAGCGGCACTGCAGTGATTTAAGCCATTGCCAAGCTCCGCCCCCCCCCTACCCATCCTCTTCAATCCCTCCTCAATCCAAAGCAATAAAAGGAGTCAGGGTCATGTTATTTTCCTAAAAAAACTGACACTGGATATTCACGCAAAGAAACTCACAGCTATTCTAGAACATTCCAGAGTTGACACAACGCATTCTTTAGCAAACAAAATATCCTTCCTCTGTGTGCGTCAGTGCCAGGAGTGTTTTGGTTACCTTAGAGTGGGAGATGGTCAAGCTGTCCACAGGCTGCGCTGTCTCAAACAGCTGGATCTCCTCGATCACGTGCGCCTCAGAGCCCAGGATCACCACCCTCTGCAGCCAGCCCTCCTCTGCAACACACAGGGGAACCATGAGACGGGCTTTGTGCAAAACAGAGATCCAGCACAGCCGGTCGACTCGAACAGTTTAATTAAGCATAAACACATTACTGAACACAGGCTGTTGGAGCATACAGCTGTCATTTGTAGTGGTTATATTTGCTGGATGTTTTTCCCTTCTGTCTGGATTAAAGCTGAGTTCACATGTGGCCACTTCTCTGCACGATGGAGCTTTGAGCTGCATTCACGGGTCGCTTGGTGAACTGTGTTCTTCGACAGTGGCTTTTGGAGGTTTTTCTGGGCTCATGCAGGGGTTTCCATTACAGAAACCTGCCTGTTTCTAACACCTGACCTCTCTACAAACCCAAAAATCCACTATAGATTGCTGCCTGAGCGCCTCCACAGAAGTTTTTCTAATCTTTTTTGGGTTTTGAATATAATGTGCCAAAGAGGACAAGGTGTCGAAAATCTGCACACTTTCAGGGAAAAAACGAATTTCCAACTGCTTGTAGGCGGAGAAATGAACCTCTGCATATCTATTTTTCTCTCCAGGACACTTTTTTCCTTTTTTTTTTTTCATTATCAGTCATGCCTCTGACCTCGCGTGAAATAACCTCATTATAGCTGCCAGATGCTCCTCCAGGTGTTCCAATATAGTTCCGCTATTCTAGCAGCCTTTTGTCACTCGGCTACCTGCTTTTCTGTGATGCGCTGCATCAATCAAAACATCTGAACTAATGACTCCTGATTGCGTTGAGTCGTATAGAAGAGGCTTTATTTTTACAAATGGAATAACAAAAAAGGTATGTCGAAGGTCGAAAAAATAATTTAGAGACTCAAATAAGAGACTTTTTTTAGAATAATTTAAGATGGGAATTACATCAAACATAAATAAGATTAAAGCAGTGGGCGACAATGTCCCACAGGTGCAACCCACCCCTGCCCTAGCTGCCCCCCCACCCGTTTTTTACCTGCCCCCCCACTGGCTAAGCAGCAGGCGGCGCCCCTACCCTCTCCCCTTTCTGTAAAAAAATGTCTGAGCAATAGACAAATGGCATTTTTGCAAGCTCGCTATTTTAACGCCGTTCAGAATCTACAACTTTTAAATCCAACAATTTTTCTCAATGGTGCTGGAAGACTTGTGGTTGTAGATTTAATCTTGTGTCATGTTTGGGAAATTACAGGAAGATTATTTAAAAACAATTTTTGTTTCCTAAATTTTGGGAAAATGTGAACATTTCACACTTTGCCACAAACTCGTAGGTTCTGTGGCCATCCCATAATACTTTACAACTTCCATTGGATATCCCAGACACGGCTGTTTTGGTTTCGTTTGTGGATTTTGAAACATTTTTCTCAGCCCCATAAGAGATTTTGACTTCATTCATATTTTTGAACATTTCCTTGTGCTGTGATGTCATCACAGCAACTTTGCCCCCACCACAGGCTCTAAAACTTAATGGGTACTAGGTGAGTTTTTGAGCCTGTGGTGGGGGCAACATTTTTGCTCAAACCTGCAGTAAGAAAGAATTGCAAAAACAACAATTTCGGAAACAAAGACATGAATAAAAAACAGATTTATTCTTTGTTTTCCATGATACGTTTAGTTAATAAATCTCAAGTTCAAGTTTTTCAAGTAAAGAGCTCACTCTCCACCATCTTCCAGAATGTCAGCAGAAGCTGCTGTGTGTGGAGGTTCAGGCAGCTGGTTCCATCATCGCCCAATCACTGACCTGAAGAGGTCGAGATAAGTTCAACAATAATTGGGCTCATGGGCATGACAACAATAATAAACTTCCCTGCGGTGGGCGAGTCGACCAGGAAGACAACCAGCTACACCTCAACACATGCAAAGAAAAAAACTCTGCCTCAGCCTGAACCAACATCTACATCTTCTCTGGAAATATAATCAACTTTTCTGCTTCACTCATCACAAACTATATAAAAATGAAAACTTCTCCCCTGATTTGCACAAAAATGTTGTTCTTTTTCTCAGACTTTAATAAAAAGCACACTCACTTCCTAATTACTAGTTAGTCACAGTCACATGGACCGTCAATCCCACCAAAAACCATGGCTGATTACAAACTCGCATCAGCAGAAAAGCTTTTCCCAGAGATGGAAGGATTGTCTCACACTGCTTTCATCCTCTGGGAGGCGCTACAGGTCCTTACTCACCAGACCACAAAAGAGTCATTTCTACTTCCTGCTGCCCCAATGAACATGAACTGAAACAGTCTCCACTTCAGAAAGGCTGAATTCTATTTCCTTCAATTGAATTCAAAAGGATTGTAATGATGGTCTCTATGATCGACTCAATAATCCTGTTTATTGAGGATGCAACGATCCCCATCAATGACTGAATGGGGAGGAACCTCCAGCGGAATGAGGCCGACCATCTGCCGGGGTCAGAGAGGACAGGAAGGAGGAAGAGAAAAACAAAAACATCTGCTGCAAACGCAAGAAAAAAACACCAAGGTCTGATCTGACCCGAACACCCTCATGTTCAGGTCAGAGGAGAGCTGTGAAAGTGATGCATGCAGCTTCAGAAATCCAGCGCAGGACTCTGAACACCAAGACAGGAGCAGGAACGGCTGCTTGTGAGGTGTTTGAAGAGGAGGACACATGTTTGAGGCACAGGAAGAAGATTTAATGTTGATTTTTGAGAAAATGAG
Source organism: Oryzias sinensis (assembly GCA_037389245.1). Lineage (NCBI taxonomy): Eukaryota > Metazoa > Chordata > Actinopteri > Beloniformes > Adrianichthyidae > Oryzias > Oryzias sinensis. The sequence continues at coordinate 23,557,019 of CM074495.1, read as the reverse complement.
GAGCGTAATGACAAATCCTTATCAGATCTGATGGGATTGTGATGGCTACCTACATTTATTGTGTTCAACAAACAATAAAAAAAAAGACAAAGAGAGACAAAAAATTGCTAATTTATGGTAAAACAAGTACTTTTTTGTTTGTTGGTTGTGAGCAAGCTCGCCCTTGCTTTCCGTCACCGAACTGTTTACAAGCTCTTCCTTTAGCTTACAGCCCCTCACAGCCCCAACCTAACGTTACCAGTGCAACAGAAATGGCTAGCAAGATTGGAGCTATCCAGCTGTACAGTTTTGAACCAGATGCCAGCTCAGACGAGGGAAACAAAGATATACATGGAGCTCTTTGTATTCAAGTAGATGCATCAGACTGGGGCGGAGCAGGTTGTGGCACACCAACTGTAGCTTCTACATCACAGCTGCAAGCTTTTTTCCCACTGAATTTTTTCTTCTGCTCCTGATTCACAACAATTTGAAAAAAACATTAATAAATAATCAGAGATGCAGCTTTAAGATTGATTTTCTTAATATTTGAAAAATGCCACAAGAGCATGTTACAAACACCCAAAACATCATTTTGATCGAAGTGATGACATTAATCACTTTAGCCGGATGTGTTCAGAGACGGTCTGTGAAAATTTGTTGTGGGCTGACTGCTAATGCGATGCAGCCACGGTGAGAAGACAACAAGAGCGGCTCATGCAGGAACACACAGCTCTTCCTCCCCCTTCCCCAATTTCAAAGTGTATCTTTGAAAGAATCGAGATGCTCGCCGTTCTGGGCCTTGTTTAAACCTCTGGGAACAGAAACTATTAGAAAAGCTTGAAGAGTTTTCCGGAAGAAGAAGAAGAGGAGCTTTTTAGGGCACCGTGTACAAGTTTAGATGAAAGACATCCTGAGTGCAGCTGCTGGGGGTGACCTTGTTTAGTGGCCCTTCATGCTGACACGTGTGGTCCACGATTAGGAGAATGTCAAGGAGCAGGGCGCCAAAAAGGAGACGTAGGACACGTGTGAAAGCATAGAAAGCAGCGGCCGTGTTATTGCACCCTCCTTTTGGCGCGTCAGGAACCCTGTCAGCTAATCTTTCAGTAGTGTTTCTGCGGAAAAATTGTCTTGACAAGCCCCTCCAGTCTGTTCCTCTTCACATCAGCTGTTGCTGGGCTGCGGTTACTGGCTGATTAAGCCCACCGCCCAACTGGCACCAGGAGCGCCAGTCTGCCAAGAGCCCTGTTGGGTCTGTGCTGTAATGCAACTGGGGATGACTGGGCTTGACTGGGCAAGCGCCTACGCGTCTGGGTCGCTTTGTAAGCGTGTCATCCACGCGCATGCAAGCAGACGGGACCCAGAATCAATTGTCGTGGCCCTGCCAGCGCTGCCACCGTCGCCGCGGTGATCTGAATGGTAAGCGGCGGAGTCTCTCCTCATTCCCGGAGAGTTTGACTTCCCGCTGTCAGGCTGGATTCAGGATTAAATCTGGGAGGATGAACCCAGCTTTGATATGTGCCAAAACAGGATGCTAGCATATGGGCCTGATGGCTACTGAGTGTAGATACTAATTAAGTTGCACATAGGTGGACGTTCCCCCCTTGATGCATGAGGATAGATCTCCGCATGCAAATGAAGTCTTTAAGTGGAGCCCAGCTGACGTGTCGGCCAGATGGCGTGTTTGTCTTTGCACCGCCGTACCTCTTAGCAGCGCCTGTTCCCATGTGCCACCGTGGCCTGAGTGCTCTTACAGCTTTAACAAAGCGCTGTGTGAAATGTCTGAACTCACACAGGGGAGAATGTCGAAACACTGCGACCAAAGGGTGTCTTTTTAAAAGACATGTAGATCTCAGAAGGCGAGCCAAATAGCTGGCACGTCACACGCTCTAATGCAATCCAACACAACAAGCGTGCAAAAACACCAGCTTTGGGCTAAGCCTGTGAGGCTTTACTCATTCATTTAAGACAGATAACCTAGATGATTGGACGCCACTCGTCTTTTCTTAGCCAGAAACTTGAGAACAGGATGTTCTCATGCAGACTTATATCTGTGCAGGTGCATTTCTGGGAAAGAAAGCTACATGTGTGGGAATGAACAGAAGTTCATAAAGGAATGAAAACTTTTAAAAATATCACCTAAAAAATACAAAGTTTAACAACTTTTTCTTGATTGTAGATGAGAAATGGAAGTCACCCATAGAAAATGGCTTATTTAACCAGATGACGTCAATAAGCAATGATTGTTATTATTCTTATGGTAACCACTATCGCCAATCAGGAGTGAGCTTGTTGGAAGGCCACACCCCTACTGCTTGAAAACAGGCTTCACCAAATATTCAATAAAAACATTTAGTTAATTAATTAATTTCCAATATGGATGCCGCCATGTTGCAATCAGATGACGTCAGTAAGAAGTGATTGGTCTGAGTATGTCTGTGTCAATTTTCAATGGCAACCCCTCTCACCAATCAGGAGTGAGCTTGTTGGAAGGCCACACCCGTATTGCTCGAAAACAGGATACACTGAATCTATCACTCAAACGCTTCAAACATTCAATGCAAGACCACCTGTTTTTATCGAGGCATCTGGTTGGTCAGTTTATAATTTGAATCACTTGCAATAAAGAATAAAAATATTCAAAAAAATGTGATCATCAAGAACATGTTAAAAAAGGCAGCAGAGCACGAATTTTCAGAAGTCTATAGGATTTTAGCTCCAATGCGAAGGGGGAGGAGTCACTCAGTCCAGTCCTTATATACAGTCAATGGGCTTTATGTACCTGTTCCAATGAAGAGCATGTTATATGGCCGCTGGTCCAGGGCGTTAACTCGATCCACCGCTATCCTTGTGAAGTTCACACCCTTGGTCAGCAACAGGGGGCGACCAAGAGCTTTATCCTCCATCAACGGGTGCTTCTTTGCAAAGTTGAGCGTGGCGTCTGGGAGCTGCAGGGAGCTGTTGTAGCCGTTCTCCCTGTCTGCGTTGGTAATACACTGCAGCACAGAGAGAGGATGGAGGCAAATGGAGCAGAGAAAAGAATGGGACAAAGTGAGCCAGGAAGGAGAAAGAGTTGGAGGAGGAAGCTTCTTAACCGGAGCTGGCACAGGTTGGCATGGTTAGTTGGCTTGTAGATGATTGGAATCCCCCTCTTTCAACACTTCTTCCTCTTCTTTCATTGCTTCTGTCCTGGATCATTATGTCCTTCACTTTTCGTGTTGTGCCAGACTGCTGTTTTCCACCTCCGCGCTACTCTCCATTCCCCTCGTCTTCCTCTCTACTTTCCTGCCTCATTACTGCTCCATCCCACCTCTGCCCTCTTCACACTCCCATTAAAATGCATACTTTCTTTGCTACTTCCTGCAATTGCATTCATCAAACATCAAACACGGTTGTGGGTTCCTCACCGATCCGGGCCGCGGTGTGGGGACGGGACCTGTGTAGCGCCCCCATCTCTGAGACGTCTCTCTGTACTCCTTGTAGGACCCTTCGAACACCTTTTTCACGTCGCTGATCTGATACTGGCACACGGCCGACACATCAACGTCGCCCCTGAAATGCAGCACGAACGCAGGTAATCAGTCATGAGAGGCAGGGAGACGTGAGTGATGAAACACCTGACTTTACAGAGCTGCTAAAAAAGACATAGAAATACCAACATATATATAAATATATCTGTCAGATAGATGTCAAATACAGGCGGCTTAAAATTTGCCAGCTTAACCTGTCAAGATGGGCTTTAATCTCACAGCTGCAAATGCATAATTCTTTTTTTTTTTGCTACCTTTCTGTGGTGCAGATAAGCGAGGTTCACATTCATGTAACACTTTTGTCACCATGAAATCCATCAGCAGCTGCTGGGACTCAGGAAATTCATTTCTTTTGATGGTGAGGCAGCTCGTCTGTGAACTTTTCTTATTTTTCATTACATTGTCAGACTCCAGGAAGTTCTACATTTGGCTTCTAACCCGTGACCTAGGCTCACAGAAACAGAAGCATCCATCGTCTCACATTTCCATCCTTATCCTTATACAAATGAAAGCATATTTTTAAAATGTAATCACAAGGTTTAGTCGATGTCACGTTGACACTCAGACAGGAGTGCTGCTAGATTATCTTGGCGCCCAGGGGCAAAAAATCACAAACTTTAGACTTTGAAATGAGTTAACATTTACAATAAAACACAGAAAAAGGCTGTTATAGCCCATGCGAGCAGGCTATGACACCAAACACACTACCATCCATCCATCCATCCATCCATCCATCCATCCATCCATCCATCCATCCATCCATCATCCATCCATCCATCCATCCATCCATCCATCCATTCATTGACTCATGCATCCATCCATCCATCCATCCATCCATCCATCCATCCATCCATCCATCCATCCATCCATCCATCCATCCATCCATCCATCCATCCATCCATCCATCCATTCATTGATCTGGGCGCATCCATCCATCCATCCATCCATCCATCCATCCATCCATCCATCCATCCATCCATCCATCCATCCATCCATCCTTCCATCCATCCATGCAGCTAAATGATCCTCATAGTGTGTGTGTCAGGGCCAGACTACGTCAGACTATGAAGAGAAAGGGGATTAGGATTTCTGGAGGCTGAAAAAACTCTGAACGAAGAAACAAAGTCGGAGGTTCAAAGCTGACTCTGTTTGTGATATGATATCTTATTGAGGAACACAAAAGACTAACATCAAAGGGATCCAGCTTGGAGAAAGAGAACACATCGAACCTTCCTCCCCAGAAACGTCCACCCTGCTGCTTTGGAGACCTCCCTCAGTAAAACATTACAAAACAGAGGGGTCCCACAGAGGCCAGCCCGCACGCCCAAATAAAACCTACTTTCTGTTTAGTTTCAAAACAATGAAAAGACAAGAAAGCAGTTTCTCCGCTTCCAGCCAGACTTATGAATGCTTAAGAATCCTACTGTACAGAGGGTCCAGAATGTCTTGGATGGATGGATTTCTGCTCACTGAAATAAGCAAGGCAGCAGAGTCTGAGCGGTAAAACCGGACAGGATAACAAATAATGAGGAACAAAAATAACCAAACTGAATCATGCTCCATTTTTTCATTACTGAAGCTTAGAGTCTTGCAGTGAAAAACATTAAAATTTCTAACTCTATTAGATTCATGTGATACTTGGACTTATGACAAAAGCAGCAAACTACTTCAGTAATAAAATTATTCGTTTGAAATGATGCCCTATTTATTTAGAAATCTTTTTTTGAAATACCAACAATCTGAATAAACTCACAAATGCTCTATAAATGCTATCAGGGCTTATTTATTTTTTGGACTCAAAGTCTTTTTCTGACTCACCACTGGGCGTGGAAGATGCCGTAGAAGGAGGTTCCCAGCCAATCTTAAGTTCGGGAGAGTGAAGACCGCCCACAGGTTGTTGAAGGAAACGTGACGCTCTGGGAGGGAGCACTCCAGGCGGGCTTTCTGGAAGGTGGTCCACTTCTTCTGCAAGGTTCTGGTGCCACCCAGATCCCCCTGAGGGAGGAGACATCAAACGGAAAATGATGAGGCGTAAAAATGGGATATCGCGCACACACAGGCTGCCAATGCAAGTTTTTACATCGATGTATGGTAAAAAAAAAAGAAAGGCTGGCTCATCTCAAAAATGAAGCAAGAATTTTGTTCTCACAGAAGCAGTATCATATATGAAATTGGTTCAACATTTAGGAAATGCACACAGAAATGGAACAGAAGTGTTAAATGCTGTAATCCAGCCGGAATCCTTAAATAGGTCTAAGGCCACTTCCTTCCTTATATATTCTTGAGTCAGATTCCAGCTAAGTCAAGGAAAGCAAAGACATACATGGATCTAGTCATCTACACGTGGATGCATCAGTATGGAGCAGTGCAGGGAGCTTGTGGCCCACTCATTTCAATTTCTACATCACAACTGAAAACTTTTCCAAGCTGCATTTTTTTCATCTGCTCCTGATTCATCACGATTTAAACAAAGACAGCCAGAAACTCAGTCTGAAAATGTTTTTAATATATCCGCCATCATGAGAAAAACGCTACAAGAACATGTTAAAAACACCTAAAACATGATTTTTATGGGAGTGAGTCTCTGAGGTTTGCATGCTCGAAAAAAAATCTACAACCTCTTCTTTTTTAGATCTTGCTTTTTTGGATAAGATTATTTGGAAAAAAAACGTTCCAGTTTCTCTTCTTGATTTTTAAATTTTAAAACATTTCTGAAAAATGATTTCTGAAACATCATGGCGATTTAAACCTTCAGGAAGTGCTTGGAGCCGCTGTGGCTTTCTGCGCTCAAGAGAGGGTCACACCAAGCATTTGAGGTCACGTGGAAACCGTGGCGTTGGTATGATTCTCAGTGAGAGGAACAGGACGCTGTCTCAAAGCTGGACAACAAGAACTTTGTTCTTGTAGGAGTGCGAGAACAAATGTCTTTCTTCTCGCAGAGTTAGAAACAGTATCCCAGATTTCTGAGGACAAGTGTCAGTCAGTGTTGATGTGGAGAACAAAAGCCTTAGTCACACACACCTGGACGGCAGTCCACCTGCGTGCCCCATATTGCTTTTCACCGGCAGTGTATCCACCCGTAAAGGCAGTTGTGACTAAAGCTTTACATAATCGAAATCTCTCCACAGGCAGATATTTTTCTTAAAAAGGAATCCAATTGAATTTCTTCATAAAGATGTTAGACTAAAACCCCCACAGGCTGCTGTGAAACTTTTTTTTTAAGATGTTCTTGTTCTGCTCGCTGACAGATGGGTTTCATCTGTGCGCCAGCTTTAATTTCACATTTAATTGTGTTCCAAAAATATGAACCATTTATTCCTGAAAACGTATTATCGTCAGCGCTCCCAAGAGGGGAATCTCCCAGATACCGCTGGTTCCTGTTATCCTCAGTGACTTCACAGACTTTAAAACACGGATTTCAAAAAGGAAAAAAAAGGCACAAAGTGTAGCAATTGAAAAATAAGTTAGCGCCCAGCTGCTGCAGCTAAAATCACACCAGAGCATCTGCTTCCCATTTCACCAAAGATATCAATTGACACAAAAAGAGCGCTAAAAATAAAAGCGCTTCACAAATACAGGATCAAACTTGTGCTTTGTTGGAATACTTTTCAGGTTACTGAGAGAAATATAGTTACATTAAAGACACACTTTGATGTTCTTGTGGCATTTTTTTCAAAATTGAAAAAATATTTAAACAAAATTTAGCTCAAAGTTGCTTTTCTGAGTATTTCTTTTATTCATATCATTGCTCCACGCCAACAACTCAGAGCCAAACTTCTGAGGAACTATTGGTGCTCTATTAAAAAGTATGTCCAAGAAAACCACACAGGTTTTAAAAAAAGTTTGGGCTAAAAAACTGTTTTAAAATAACTCGAAAGATGATTGGAGTTGGACTTTAAGAAGCCCAACTGGATCCTAAGCTCATGTTTGAGAAGTCAAAATACCATTATGAGCAGCTATACTCCAATAGATTCAACCGGTACTCAATTTGGCAACAAAAATACCCCAGATAGATGTACCGCCATCGGTGTCTCATGGATTTTAGGTTGGTCGTTTATTCTAAAAACTGTTGCAAACACAGTTTTTGCAATGTAGAACAAAAGCTTCAAGTGAAATGAGGAAAAGCTGTTTTTAGAGGTGAGTCACGAATGGAGCTTCATTAATAGATACTAATAAATCAGAAATATAGATTTCTGAGAGAATGGTGCGTTTCCCGTGGTGACCGTCCGCCCGCTTATGGGATCGGTCATGAAAATTAATACATTACAAGAGCGAGAAACAGTTTCTGAAGCTACAGGAACTTTCATTAAGTCATTCAGAAACAGTCAGAAACCTGGGTGTTATTTTTGCTAACCTTTATCCCTCATATAAAACAGTTGGTTAAAACTGTTTTTTATCATCTTAGAAATCTGGCTAGGGTCCACCCCCTCCCCTCTTTTGCAAATATGGAGATGCTAATGCATGCTTTTATCATGAGTAAAATAGATTATTGTAACGTCCTGCTTGCTGGTCTTCCAAAAACCAACATTAGCAACCTTCAGCTTCTCCAAAATTCTGCTGCACGAGTTCTCACCAAGACCAGGAGGCGGGCTCACATCACCCCAACTTTAAATATTTAAGTATGAACCCTCGCGGACTCTGAGATCCTCTGGCACTGGTCTTTTAACCATTCTGATTGTAAAAACCAAAACATATGGAGAGGCTGCGTTTCAGCACTATGGCCCCCGTTTCTAGAACAGTCTGCCAGAGGACCTGAGAGCCGCAGAGAGCATTAATGCTTTTAAGAAAAGGCTCAAGACATATCTTTTTTAACCTGGCTTTTAGCTAATTTTTTATTACTTGTATTTATTTATTTATGTATTTATTTATTTATATTTGTTTATTTATTTGTACATATTTATTTATTTATACATTTTATCTTGTTTAATGAACTTGAACTAGATTTTTAAGGCGTTATTTTAATCTACATTATTTCAGTGTTTTATAGTTTTTATCAGTATGTTTACTTTTTCATTCTCATTTTTATTTTCATTTTTATTTCCGGTGCTTCCTCAGCTGGAACCTCTCCCTCTGGGTCGGCTGCTGTTCAGCCGCTGGGGCTCTGGATGGGAAACTGCATCACCACTTAGCTGTGGTGGAGCGGTCCCCACCTGTCATGCTGCATTGGGCTGTCTATGCAGCTGTTCACAGAGAGGGATGTTCAAGTTATTAGCGTTTACAACAACTTGTTTTTGTGCTCAGCCTATATTTCTCATCGTCTTTCCCCATCAGTCAGGGGGTGGGAGGTGTGAAAGGAGTGGGGGGCTGTGTGTAGGTACGGGGAGGGGGGCCCTATTTTTAAATTTTTGTGCTTGTTTATTTTTATCCTCATGCTTGTTTTTATATTTTGTTGTGTTTTAATGCAATGCACTTTGTGTTATATTTTTATATGAAAAGTGCTTTATAAATAAAGTTTTGATTTGATTTGATTTGAAAACAGATTCAAAAGTCTTAGTTTCACGACAATGAATTACTTTATTTAGGCCCCCAAACCCTCCATTGTTGCTGCTGTTACACGTGCGCATGTCCAGTTGAAGCCCCCAGACTGTTAGCGAGGGCTATTTCACATTATTACGCTCTCGGAAACAGCTGCCAAAAACAGCTGGGAGAAATCAGCAGCGGATTCTCTGCCAAGTGTGCACGAAAGCCCGATTTCACAGCCAAGTCTGCCTCTGTGCACTTTCAGGCTAATAGTAGTTTTAGTCTGAGCTTTCTCCTTTGATGGACTCCGGGGGGTGTGGCGGTGGTGCTAATTGAATCTACACTGATTTGACGTGTTACCTTGCAGACGCGCGCCACCCTGGCCACGGTGAGCTCCGTGTCGCAGTCCAGCTCCAGAGCCCGCTCGCTGAAGAAGAAATAGATCTTGTCGTCGTCTCCATCCTTACTGCCTGTGCTCTCCCGTACCAGCGCAGATCCCACAAAGTCAGGCTCTACACACACACACACACACACACACACACAAAGAAACACACAAAGGGGTGATATCAGATGGTGTCATTTCACACAAATCCTGAGACCTCTATGTCAAGCGAATAAAGAGTGGGCTCCAGCCTGCAGGACGGAATCACACACACAATCCTGACACCTCTATCTCATTCTCTACACACTTTTCTCACCTTTTTTTTCTATTGTCTATCACTCCTCTCCTTCCCCTCACTTCTCCCAGCATTTTTCACTCTCTTCTCTTCAACATTAGTGATTCATTTTCTACTCCCCACTTCCCCAGCCTCAGCTTCCTTTTAAAAAATTCTCTCCATATCCAGGCCTCATTAGATTCTGAATGTTTCTATTTTTTTTTCTTCAATTTGGAATCAGGCCCTTTTAGACATGGACTGTCTTTCAACTCAATTTGATGCATAATGTACATATTTTTTAAAGTATAACTCTGTCTTCTACACGGACTGGTTCTTTCAATATAAAAGCCTCAGCTGCTGCACTATTACACAGAGCAATTGAATGCTTTTAGGCTGATCAGAAATTGCTTAAATTGAGGTGAGGCTCACTTTATTGCAGGTCTGATTTTGTATAAAAGCCCTTTAACAGCAAACTAATGAAGAGACATACCGGCCCTGCCTCCTCCTTATCCTTCCTGGCTTTCTTCTTCTTCGCTTCCATATTTTTTTAACCTTTCTCGATATTGATTCACTGCAGTTCCTAATTTATAGGATTTCCTACTCTTCTTTTCTCTCTGATTATTTTCTCCTAATGCTCTTCTTCACTTCCTACATCAAAACTAGGGGAAAAGAAAATATTCTCAGTGAAGCTTTTTCTTTTTAATAAATCTGAAAAAAAAAAAAAAAAACAGACTACGGTAATTTAAACATCCTTAACCAGCCCAGACACAATATATGCAATTTGGGTGCATATTTTTTCCACAAATATTCCCAGTGAATATATATTCCAAAAAAACTGACAGTAAGACCCTTTCAGCTGAAAACACTGTAGCGTTTTAAAAAAATTGAACGTAATTAAGATATATAATCTACATGGATATTTCTTCTTTCTACACAATATGATTTCCAATCCCAGGTCACTCACCATTGAGCCAGGCAGGTAAGTACTCGCTCCTCATGCTGTAGTGCTGAAGGCCCAGATTCCTCAAAATAACCGGCTCTGTACCCAGGAAGTTGTTGAGTGTTGCTGAGTACATTTCCTTATCTATAAAAGATATAAACACAGATAAAAAAAATATATATTTTTGTAACTCCACCTCTCATTTTCTTCATCATTTTCATCATCATTTTCATCCTCTAATTTCTTGACACTCTTTTTCGTTTTCCTTTTTTATATCTGTATCTCTCATCTTTAATATCCTACTCCCTCTTTCTTCTCTTTTCTGTTCGGTCCAAAAAAGGAAATATATGCAAATGTGATTAATATAAATAAAGTTTATCCTCAAGTGTACAGGGGGGTTTATACAAATAGACTCTTCCTGTGACCACAGGTTCATAACCACCTATTGTAACAGTAAAATCTGTCCAACACAAGATTTTTTCACCACTTATCTGATGCTCTGCTGCTGGACAAGCAAAAAAAAAGTATTTCTGGATTATTTTCAAGAATCTGTTGTTAAAACAACACATTATAAGCATTTAGATGAGTGTATGTAAAAAGGCTTTGTCAATATTTGTCCCTTTGAGGACTTTGACGACAACCTGACCTTAAAAGACGTTATTTATCACTTCAAAACCCATGGATGCAAGTCTATACTCACCCACAATGAGGCCGGTGTGTCCTTTGGCAGGGTTGTACGGACATTTGCCCTTCCCGTCCTCCAGGGATGCCATGCTGATGGTAAAATTAACGGCATTCTGAAAGCACAGGCAGACATGAGGAACACAGGTGCTTCAGGGTCATTCTGCGTTATGATCCACATACGAGGACTGCGAGCTCTGTCTGTCTGCGGTGGACTTCCTCCGCCAGGTTGTCCCATTGCATCAGCGTCACACACAACCTCACGAGCACACTAACCTTCACACATCCAACCAGCCCCCCTATTGTGACACATTTATTTCCCAAGGCGCAAACTTTGATTTGGTTACTCTGCAGTTTTTTATCAAACGTGGGTCAGAGGTGTGACTCCTGTCAGCGTTAACCTCGCTACGACCCCGTCAAGATCGCATCGCCCTCACTCATACTCACAACATAGGTGCATTTGGGCTGGAAGGCGTAGGTGCCGCAGGTGTAGAGGTGCGTGTGGTTGTAGCTCTGCAGAAATCGTATGTAGTTGTAGCACTCGGTCTGTGGGGGAGGGGGGAGAAGCCGTCAGATGTGGTTCTGATTGATGATCTGAAGAAGCTCCAAACAAAAAAAGCCTTAAAAAGTGACAGAAACTTAAAGTTTTACGCATCAATCAAAAATCGTTGGTACTTCTTGAAAAACCTCCTTTAATGTCTTTAATGTGACAAAGAAGAGAAACACAGACGCTCAGACATGATGCACACTGGAATGAAGGATTTAGTTCAGATTGCAAAACACTTCTTGGATCTCAGGAGTGTAATATAAGCCGTTCAACGCTTAAAAATTCTGTTTTACAGATTCTAATATCGTGGGGAATAACAAGGATGAAAGTAAAAAAAATGACATAGAGAGACTTTCAATTAAAAGTAACACATGTGGCCATACTTGCATAAGAATTAGGCACTGCTTTTGAGCTCTCCACATGATCTTTGGAGGAAAAAAAGGAACGTATATAGGACATGCAAAGCTGTCAAATAGCAGAAGTGAAGATCAAATTTTTATGATGAATGGTTTTGAAGCTTTGCTTTTATTGATGCTCCACTTTCAGGCAGTTTAAACAGCAGAGCTGAGTTATTTCTCTTACATAAATAAAAATGTGTCGTTGTGCTCTCATTTACGAGAGCTCTGTAAGCAGTAAGCTTTAGTCAGGTGGGTGCTGTGGGTTTTTGGGTCGTCCAGACCCGCGAACGGTTATGGAGAAGATGTATAAATATGTACATAGATATAACCATAGATCTATTGAAGCTTGTCGTCTGAAAAGTAGCTTCCATGGCAAAAAAATGCGAGCAACCCAGCTCTATGGACTTACCGAGCAGTTAATGGCCTTGATGTTTTGTGATGGCCATCTTTGTGCTCGGTTTCCCCATTTTTTGACCCGTAAACAGCCCGTATCCTCCCATAAGGGCAGTTGTGAATTAGGTCTAATTGTATTTTGGTGCAAATGTACAGCACATGGTTTGCTCAGGATTAGAGTTGTGTTCTGACCACAGACGCAGCGTTCTGCATCCTCGCAGCATCCTGTCAGCAGTCAGGACTGTCCATGCTGAGTCTAGTTGCCTTAAAAGATGCTGACTCTGACTGGAAGATGCGTCTCTCTGGGTGCTAATGCAATGACTGGATGGGTTCCAGTTTATGCCCCAGACAGACTTATCTAAATTTAATGCAGTAAAGAAAGGAAAGTGGTGCTGTTTAAACAAACCACCAGCGTGGGGTTCTGAAAGGCGGTGGGAGCTGTGGGAGTCTGTCAGCTGAGATCCATGTTACCTGGTTGTTCTTCCCCTTGGCAACACACTCGCGCTTCTTATCCTGTGGAGCCGGCCAGTCGATCTGGGGAGAAGACAGAGTATGATGGGCTGCAGGAAGGTTTTTTCATTCACATCCAGCCTATTGTGTAGTGGAGTGGTGTATGATGCACCCTGCAGGATATAGCACTTCACTTCTCTGTAATGAGATTTCTCTCAGACAGACTGGAGAAGGGTTTATGCTCAAACACAGACCCAGTTCAGGGTTTTTTAATAATTTATTTCTGTTCATTACACATGATATGGCATGATTTTATACTGATCCACAACGTGTGTCGGTTAGGTTTGCACAGCTGGCAGGAAGAGGAAAACAGCCTCACTGACTGGGTTTCTTACTCCAAAATCTCCATCACACTTTTTATGTTTTTAGGCCAACATAAAGATCCTGCAGCAGGGAGCCTATTGCTTTGGATCCAAACACCTGCTCTGGTTTTTATGGAACGGACTGTATGAACGTGTTTGGACCATCTGCAAACGTTGGGATGTGGGAGGGACTAATGCGACAACGCTGCACCAACACTTAAATTTGGTGCAAATAGGAAGATTTAGATAAATAAATGCTATTATGTGGTGCAAATATTTATTTATTATTACTTTTCATTTTTTTATTTTGTGTCTTAGTGAAGATTACATCACATAATCTGCATATTTGCGACTGCATCACATAATCTATATTGCAAAAACAGGTGAAAGATTACAATGACTTTTAAGAAAATAAAAAAATTGCACAGAGCAAATTATAAAAATTTTTGTAAAAAAATTATTTTCAGTAATGAAAATCAAATTAATGACATCCGATAAAACCCACATTTTCCAGTTTATATTTACTTGGATTTCTAGAAATTACCTTTTAAACTCTAGGTAACAAAAAAAAGGATCAGGTTAATTAATCTACTAATATAGTAGATAAAAAAGGGTTTTTCGGCATGTCCAAAATAATATATTTTACTCAATAAAAGCCCTAGATGTCAGGAAATCTACCTGTTGTACACATCACCACTGAGTATCAAACAGTTTTAAGGGAAATTGTCAAGACTTCAAAACTCAGTGACTCTGCACGTTCTGCTGTGTTTTTATGACAAAGAGTAAAAAAAGCAATAAAGAAAATGCGGAGCAGCAAGCGGCAACAGGAACGTTGCTAAATAATGCACGAGAAAGCACTACACAAACAGAGCTGTTTGTCTCCAAAGTGTCGAATCCCAAGGAAAACGTCCTCAGAGAGCGGGCTGGGGAGGAAAACTCTGATGAAAGTAATGAAGACAGACGGTGTGTGAGATTGGGGAAAGAAATAAAAGAGAAGAAGCAGAATGCCCAGTGACCAGAGGGGGACAAGAGGCCATCCTCTTCCTCTCTTTGTCTTTCTGAGCTCCTTTCCTCCACAACAGGTGGCCTTATCTTTACTGTAAGCCCCATAACTCGGACCTGAGCGGCCGGCGGCTGAGTATAAAAGTCCAATCGTGCGACCAATAATTGATCATTATTGCAGCAAATCAGCCAGAAATGGCTAATCCTCTGTCGGCCGCTCTGTACACTTTCATCTTGTCACTGTAATTGTATTGATTGCAACACGGAGCGGTTATTAAGGGACCAAAGGAAAACCGCACGGAGTCTCCAAGGGCACACCATCTCTGCATGGGTACGTATGTGTGTTTGCAGGGTATGTCAAAGGTAATGATGGAGAGGAACGGGTTTCCCCCCGAGTGCAATACAGCAAAAACAGAAACACTAATGAAAACAAGGACAAAGAAGAAGAGAAGAAACACGCTGGAAAGTCATCAAATGAAAACCAGGACAAGGAAACATTCAATCCTGACACAGTGGATGCATTGTGGCTGGAAACATTTGGTTTCTTCTCATTAACAAGGATCTCAAGGTGTGGATTTACATGTTAAGATTGTATTACTTTTTTAGAAAAAAAGCACAAAAATGCAAATTTAGACCCACAGTTTGTTGAAACTCCATTTTTTTGGGTGAGGGCTGATATCATGTTTTTGTTTTTCTAAATGTCAAACAGTTACTACAGCAGAAAATCCCAGTCTGATTCCTTTAGGAAGTACATACTGTATAGAGTATGGAAAGCAAAGTAACTAGCCATGTTAGCATATTCACATCACCTGTAACTCCCAACCTTGTTAGTAGCACATGAAAAAATACAAAAAAACCCTACAAGTTAGTCACGTTAGGGTAATCACAAAAACATCCAACCAAACATTTTGACAGACAGGGTCCCACAACAGTGTTTTACAGTAAAGGCAGCGTCAAAGTTTTTGGAATTAAAGATAAAAATCCAAGTAAAAAAACTGCGGTTTGAACCTTGAACACTAATGAGGAACACTGACTGAACCCACACTCTGCATCAGCTTGTTGGCAAGGTTTATTGTAATAATAATCTTCTTTGTTACATGGCTTTTCCAATCTCTCCTTCAAATCTGCCAAATACACTTCAAAGCTTCACTATCAAAGTAGACAAAGGCGGCATGAAACAGTTTCTAATGTCTTGAAAGAAAGTGTTCACGTGATTGGGGGAGCGGGAGCTACAGCGAGGATGCTTCATGGACCCAATCAAACTTCAAAGCTGTAAAGCACTTTGTAGAAAGTGCGTGTGTGTTTTTAAGCCCTTAAAATGACACGAGTGTTTCCCAGCATTACCCCTGATTGAGCAAAGCCTGGATGGTGAGCACTTGACCAAGTACAAAGGCAGCGCGTCTGCCTGAGCTTCCCTCTGCACGGCTGCTTTGATTTGATCCACCTGAAAACACCCGATCGGAATTGGGCAGGTTCTCCACCTCTGTCAGGGGGAAAACCTTGATTCCAAGCAAAGGTTTGAAAGGTTTTCTACGACGATGAGAGGAACAGAAAGTATGAGTGGAGTCGAAGAAAAAAGGTGAACTCCCCCTGTGTTGAACGTGTCCATTTTTGAAGGTTTAGATACAATTTTAATGTTTTGTTTCTGACAGCAAAGTCTTGAAATAGGAAAACAGTCCAATTACATTTCAGTCAGTAAAGTGCTTTTTAGATTTGAACAAATTTTTTATTTTATTTTCCAAATGCTGTGAAGCACATCCAGGTATTAGAATTGGTTCCATTCTAAGCTTTAGTTTCCTTTTTTGGAATAAGGCCTGCACAACAAAGTGTAAACTTAACCCTTTTGCTATCTTGTGGGGTCCAGATGACCCTACTCCCAACGTTAACGTGCCTCGGAGGCACGTTAACATTGGGAGTGGGGTCATCTGGACCCGACAAGACAGTGCACTGAACCTTTTATCTTCAATGATTTGTGATATTCACTGGTGTCCATGGACTATTCCCTTCTCTGCTTCTGTGCCGGTCCCAAGCCCGGTTAAATTGAGAGGGTTGCGTCAGGAAGGGCATCCGGCACAAAACATTGCCAAGTGAACCATGCGACTCGTCCTCGAAAGAGGTTGTTTCGCTGTGGCGACCCCTGATGGGAAAAGCCGAAAGAGAAAGAAAACTGGTGTCCATGGATTACACGAAATCCTCTCCACCTTTATCCACCTTTGTCATGGTGCGGATAACACGTGAATGTAAGTGTGGGGTTGACTAGAACTGTTGCAGTGAACTAGAAATAATGTATTAGTTGTTTTGCTATTTGTTTGACGTATCACAAGTCTTATTGTCGTTGCAATAATGATCACTAATATCGCACATCGTGACTTTTAAATGTACTCAAACCAAAATAAAAGCATAAAAAGGTCAAAATAAGGTCAGACCGTAGAAGTAAGAGCACTTAAAGATAAAAAGCATGAAAGCTGCAAGCGGAGTTGGGCGGCTACTTCACGCCGCTCACTCTCCTCTTTCTGTCGCTGCCTCCCTGGTCAGAGCTGCACGTGAAAAAACATACTTATTCTCAAAATAGCGGATTTTCTGTTGGTTTTATCTCCATAGCAACCATTTTGTTTGTTGGTCGCCTGGTAAGGACGAACAAGCCTTTGTATTTTTTTATAGAATCTGTTAAACTAAACTTTTGGATTTCCTTAGCAACAGAAGTTTTTTGTTAACCACACCCACATATATGATATGTTAATATCATATGTCTTACCGTTTCATTCAGCTTGAGGCAGAGATTCATGTGTTACATACTATATTTGGGTAATATATGTACAAGCAGCAGGTATATTTTTGAGCACGTTAAATATCTACTACTTTTAAATCCTGCGATATTTACCAAGAAGCTTCGCAATGATGCTCGAGTAGTTAGGATGCGATAGATCGAAATCCTATGAATACCTAAATAGTATGGGAATTGTGAAAACCACCAAATTTCACAGTGTGCCACGAAATGGCCCCCAAGCCCTAGGTCCTGTGGCCATCCCATGATCCTTTTCAAACTTCCCTCCTTCCTCCTTCCTTGTTTTGGTTTCGGTTTTAGATTTTGAAATATTTTTCTTGAGTCCCAGTCAAGATTTGGGCCCAGTAATTTTTTTGAGAATTCCTGTAATGTCATCATTTTAATGCCTAAAATGTATTTTCACCGGGTACCGGGCAAATTTTGGTGAGTTCATAAGTATTTGGTGTGGGGGAATTTTTCATTCAAAGGCGCAGTGAGAAAGAAGAAATGCAAAACAATCTGGTCCCATCAGTCCAGGACTGCTGTGGGAAATAATAAGTGTAGCACAGGCAGAAAATCAGTTTATCTTTCCTTTTCTGTCTGAACTCCTGTTATGCTTAAATGCTTTTTACAAAACTTTCATCAAAATTGATGTCATAATTAAATTTGTGGTTTATCTCGGTAACAAAGCTGCAGCGAGGACGCCTTTTGTTCCAGAGCTGTCCATCTCCAAGCTCGGCGTTGGTGCATTTAACGTTATCAGTTAATTTGTTGCATTGGAACAAAGGCGTTTGGGAGTGAGTGGGCGTCTGCAGTGACATTCAGGTGGTAATTACATTTCCACAAGTCCCTACATGTCCGTTATTGATACATTTTAATTTGGGCGGTGGAAACGAGGCCGCCTGCGGCTTGTACCTGCGGCCTCAGCTGTCTGCTGATGTTGTTGGGATCCAGGGCGAACAGCGCCTCCCGGGCCCCCACGTACAGAACTCTCTCGTGGTCGGACAGGGTCAGCATGCTGTAGTTGAACACCCCCTGGATGCTAAACCGAGCCATACTGTCCAGCACATCTGCATGGAGACAAAAAAGTAACATCATTTGGGAGATATTTACCATGTGATTGAAGAAAACAATGAATGAGAACTTTGACACTTTTCTGTCGTCATCCATTCCTGTCTGACCCTCTGCAGATACACAGACAGCCCCATTAACATGCCCGTATTTATGAAGAAATGAACCACTGGGGATGCCAAAGGTTCACTAAGACAATGATGAAATTACACACTCATTTTGACTCATCAAGCTACCGGCAGCTGGATGTTAACCCCGTGTTAGTGCACCCAACAATTCCTTCATCGGGGTGTTGTTACTCAGAACAACCCCATCCTTTTTTTTCCCTCAGGAAGACCTAAAACATGACCTCAGTGAGGAAAAAAGCTTTTGTCTGAAAGGTAACATGACATAAAATACAGTACTTTCCGTTTTTAGGCTGTATGGTGGATTCTGTGTGGAGTTTGCGTGTTTTCCCTGAGAACGCATGGGTTTTCTCTCCGGTTTATTGGGAGTTTAGATTGCCCTTCAATGTACATGTGAGTGTTTGGGCCAGGCGACCTGTTTAGGGTCGTAGTAATGGTAGCCAGGATAGGCTCCAGCAACCCAGTGACTAAAAATGATAACTGACAGTAACTGAAAATAATTCAATGGCATTGTTTAGATAGAGCAGTGGATTTTAAGTTTGCATCTTACTTGGCTAGATTCATCAAAACTGTAAAAAAAAAACCCACAAAAACTACAACAAAATATATTTATTTAATAAAGCTATTTAAGTATTATTACATACATATTTAATAAAAAAATAAATCAATGAAATTAAATAAATTAAATCCAATTCATCTAATCAAATTTAAAAGAAAAATTCCCACACAAATGCACTGACTTGGTAATGAAGTTCAATTTATTCTTCAGAAAATATGTGGATTCTCCACTTTCAATCGTCCATCAATCATGCAACACATTTACCTGTGATAATCATTACAGATTTTGTTTAAAAGGAAGTAAGCATTGAATAATTTGAGTTTTTTTCTAAATAGTTTTGAAAAATTTGTTAAGAAATTTTAGGACATTTCTGGTTTTCAATTCAGGCTCTACAAAGGTTTATTGACATGTTAGAAACCTTTTCGTTAATGATATTAGCGGTTTTTCACCAACAGAACAGGTTCATGCTTACTTTTTCAAGCCGTTCAAGCAGCTGTAAAGTCGTCTCTCAGAAAAACACTGTAAAAAACTCGTTGTTGTTTTTACAGAAATAAATTTTGGCTGCCATGTAAAAATATGTTGAATATCTAAACAACTTTACAGGCACACTGTGAATATTACAAACCTGAATGTCTTGATTTACAAACACATTATCATTAACATCTCTGGAGATACAGTTTGTAAACTCGATTTTTTACTGCTATTGTAATTCCATTAAATGCATGTTTAGGCCATGATGTTCATACTGAGGAAGAAGGATAGGTTTCTTCTTTTTCTCCTTTTTATATTGTTTCCTAGCGCATTCCACCACCTACGGTTGAAATGTCAAAGCGGTTCAAATCTCGTGAATCTTGCTCGTGAATTTTTCTTTCACGATCTATTACAATATATGACAGACTTGGTGTCTTAGAATTACACGCAAACCGCACTCATCCAAATGCCTGATAGGTCAAAGTTCAGCTAGATTTAACTTCCAACATGC
Source organism: Oryzias sinensis (assembly GCA_037389245.1). Classification (NCBI taxonomy): domain Eukaryota; kingdom Metazoa; phylum Chordata; class Actinopteri; order Beloniformes; family Adrianichthyidae; genus Oryzias; species Oryzias sinensis. The sequence goes on along the minus strand of CM074495.1, from coordinate 23,537,123 downwards.
ATTCAATTGCTCTGCGTTTTGTAGGTGGAGTCAAAAAAAGTCGTAGAAAATTGTGTAGCAACAGCTGAACGCGGGTTAATTTGCTCGAATTACGCATTCAAGTTTAAATTTCTCATTTGAACGTGCGTTGAGGGCGATGTGAACGTAACACTTATAAAATAATTCTAAGGTTATTTGGTTAATTTTATTGGAAAAAATAACAACAACAAAAACATGTCATATAAAATATTGATTTAATTACAGCGACAGAGTAACTTTATCTTGCGAATCACCAAACGCCCTCACTCACATATAGAAAAAACGATTTCTGGACAATTCTCCCAAGATTCCAGAATGTTGTCCAGGATTTGCAGGCAACAGTTGCAGAGCAGTGAGATGTTACCTCCTGCAGACTTGGCAAAGAGCGGGGGGGAGATTTGGCTGTGAAACAGCTGACAGTTCAATGCCTTATGCACAAAGCGGTGGACCATTTCAGCCGACTGTGTCTGCGCTGTAAACAAGCCCCGCAGCACCTTGCTCTTCTCAAGGTCTGTGTTTACTTTAAGAACTTGGAGCCGGAGACAATCTGATATGTTCCAGAACTGCATGTCGTCCGTGAGGCGGGGCGGTCATCTGTTTGTGTAAATAAACAAGAAATTTTCCGTTGTCATAGAAACCCCTGTCTCAATTTAAAAAGAGGGCGGGTGGGTGTCATCGTTTAAAATACTTTGAGCACATTTTTTAATCCGTCAGACTAAACTCAGTTCAGACAGCGCTTTAATGTGACTTTAAAAGGGAGTTTGATACCAAACCAGAAGCCAGACACTCGTTCAACAAACGTTTCTGGTCATTTCCATTTCAGAACATCAACTACGAATGCTCCAGAAAACAACATAAATTGCATTTTGTCCTCATCTTACAGCTTTTAGGCCACAGATAGTTATAGCTTGGCGAAGCGGCATTAAGAAGAACGCCCCTATGGAAGAGGAGCAGCTTAATCTGGGCTCTGGAGAGCACATGAACACAACAATACAGGGATTTGTTGGCTCCAGCAGAATTATTGCAAATAGAAGATGAGATCCAAATGACAACGTGGGCAGAATACAGAGGGTAGGAATGCTTAGAAGTGCGCACTAATAATGGGTGTAAATCTGCGGGGGTGATTCGATTGTTCATTATCTAGCCTGTGCTTGCCGATGCAGACTGCTATTTAATACAGGACTTAAATGAGGCCTTTTACCATGTTCAGGCTCTCTCAGAAAAATAATAATAATAGCATTTTAGCCTCCCTTTCAACACTGGTGTGGAGCCTTTGGAATAGAAATAAACAGAATTGATTTGATTTATTTGCGAGAACTAAGAAGTGTTCTTTCTGCATTCCTATTTGCAGGGACGGAGAGAAAAAAGCCAACATAGCTGATGTTTTTTAATCAAAATTTTAAAGAGAAACACCCGCTGCTCACTATCTTAACACACACATGCACACAGTTTAAATCCTCTCATTAGCATACAGACAAACCAGTGGTGTGGAGCAGAAGAGAAGGCAAAATGGGAAAAAAGGAGGAGAAATAACAGGGTTTAGTTTTCATTCTCCACACTGTTGCTTGTAGTGTCACCTTGCCCCCCCCCACACACACACACCATGTTGGCGGATAGAATAGAAGCTCAATGTGCGGTGATGATGATGCATGGAACATAATGCCATAACGAAATCTGATTTTTTTCTGTTTTTCTTTAGGCACCCCTTGTTCTTTTATTTTGAAAGGGAAAATAGGAACTGAAATTTGGTGATGGTGGTGGTGGGGGGCAGTAGAACCTGGTGTGATTTATGACTCCAATTTGTGCTATGGCCTAATTCCGATTAGAAAGACAAATAGAATCCTCAATGTCATCAGAGTATCATTATTGCATTTAATTGTTTTTTTATATTATTATACTTAAGGTGAACTTTATAAACATATTAATAGAAAATGTTCATAACTTCTGTACCTTTATAAAAAGAAAACAACCTTTCTGGAAATAAATTCAAAACCTGTTTGTTCCATTTACTCAAAAATAGTCACTTTTTCCTGATCAATGTAAAAAGAATAAAACAAAAGTGGCTCCTATAGATTTAAAAAATAATTATTAGGTTTGACACCCTAAAACACGGAATAGTTATGAAGAAACGTAAATATGTGCATATATATTTAAAACCAATTTTCCCCAAAAAAAGTTACATCCTAAAAAAAAAAAAAGAATGACTCCAACACCAGAACACATAAAAAACTAAACAACTTTACTGTATTTGAGTTCTGTGGACAAAAAGAACTAAATTAATGAAAGAACCAAATCAATGTTGCAAATCTGATGCTCCAGGCCTAGGAGACCTTTTTTTTCAATCATTAAATATTTACACTCACAGATGGCATAGTAATGAATGACTTATTGGTCTCTATTTTTATTTGTCCCCTATGTCCCCACATAAATCTTACAGCTGCACAAGCTTTCCACTCCATATATTAGCGAGCAAACAGGTTTAGCATCACTGTGACCTCAACTACACACATAAAAAAACAACTGCAAAATATTTCAGTCCACACTTTGCATTAAGAAGGCCCAAGATACAGAAAGTGCAACTGAGTCATGTTTTTATTCTACAATTTTATAACTTTATTTCCAATTGTTGCCATTTTTCTTATGGCCAGGTAATGTAAGAAAGCAATGATAACTAGTTAATGATTTTCCTTGTCAAGTTAGGAATAATCTCTGGTGTGCCATCTGTGGTGGGTCTCCATTGCATTGCGTGGGGAGTTCGTCTCATGACCGTCTGTTAGTTTACATTACTTCCGTTGCGTATCCGGTTCATCCCCCCTTCCCCCTGGCTTCCAGAGGAGTGGTTTGTCCCACCACTCCTGTGTTAAAAGGTGGGTCCAAAACATAAGCAGTGAGGCCCTGGGCCTTCTTCCTCACTGAGTCCTTGTAAATATTTTGTGTCATAAATGATCTTATGTTATTGTACTTCAAAAATTTAACTTTTGTCATCCATGGCAAAAATGGACGACAGCGTTATCCGTGTGTCATATCACATGGGCAGGTCACCTTAAATATACACATTTGTAAAGTTTTATTTTGAAAGCACAATGGAAGTTTTTGTTTTGAAATCAGACCCTATTTCCCGTCTCTTTGGATTTTTATCGCAAAATCGATGCGTCGATGAACTGGACATAGAACTCCTGTGTGGTGGGTGTCATGATGGAGGGGATGTAAACATTCCAATTAATTAATGAATGTTCCATTTTTTTTGTTCAACGCAACATAACAGAGACACAACGCAGAATGACCAGTGTAAATCCAGCGTTAGACTCCTTCTTAGTAAGGAAATAATAATCAATCAATAACTCTACAGTCTTTCCCTCCATTCCCTTCACTAACAAAGCTAGCTAGCAACATCTAGCTGTCTGCCGCCCTTGTAGTAGCTAAGGTGGAATGAGTTTGGTAACCATAAAGTTTGTGTTTATTGTCTTTATTTGTCTGGACACAGCTGTTCAGTGCATACTTTTACAGTCACTCACTAGCCGTGTTTACATGGGCAAAAGTAATCGGAATGAACGCCTGATCGGAAAGAAAATGCGTCATGTAAACGCGCCGTTTGGAATACTCTGACCCCGGTCAGACTCATTCGGATCAGAATGTCTTTCCGATCGAGGTAGGTGGGTTATACCGATCGTTTATCCGATCGTGGATCATGTAAACGGTCATTCCGATCGTGTGTCACTGCTGCTCTGGGTTACGTCATGCATAGACGGTGTTTCTGAGAGAAAGCTTTGGAGCGCATACGGGACCGACCAGCTCTGCGGACGCCCCGTGAAAAGCGCCGCTCCGCTCTCGCCCCGCTGGCTTTCCCCTCTCTTTCACCCCTCACGGGGGAGATTCGGAGGAGGAGCGCTTCGTGCCCCCCGACGCTCACTCGGTCCACTGGCACCCGAGTGAGCAGAGCAGCTGGATTAATAACTACGTGTCTGAGGGGAGGAGGATGCTTGTTACGTGTGCGTTTTTTTTTTTTGTTATATCCAGACTGCGAGCCGTCCCGCCGCTCTGGGTTAGCGGCTGCAGGACTCAGGAGGAACCGTGTTCGAACAGAGCTCGGGCTGCTAGCTCACAGAGTGGCTTTGGGGCGGTCTGTGTGAACTTTTCAGAGCAGAAATAAATGTCCCTCAGTCCTTAGAAAGCTGCAGATTGCTGCGTTTCTCGCACGGTCCTGGATTTTGTGTCCATCCATCAGGCTAATGATGTTAGACCGTGTTAGCCTGTCCTAAGCCTTCTTCCAGCTTAATTCTTCCACAAAAAAGCACTGACCACACAGATTAAATACAACGATGAGCAAACAGGCACTTCATAACATTCATAACATTAATAAAAGCACGTTTGGAAGATCGTCTCGTATGTTACCGAGCCGCTGCATAAATGTCTGTGGCAGCGGTTTGTTTACAACGGGACCTATTTCCACATCCGGGTGATTTTACACTACTGCGCATGCCCAAATTATTCATTCCGACCGAAAGTGTGATCCATGGGAACGCTTGTTCTAATCGGATAAGGGTTTTCTGTGCCCATGTGCATGGGTGATTTTAACCCGACCATTGATCCGATCAAGATATTCTGCCCATGTAACCGCGGCTACTGATTCCTCTATGGAGGTTAAAGGCTTATGGAGTGATAGTTTTTAAAAGTCAAACTCACTTTTAGGACCCTTTCAAAGGTGTCAAAATCAGCTGATTCACATCAATCGTGTAAATGGTCAAATATTTACGGTTTGTCAAAGAGCGTGTGTTAGTTTGGTGTTGCCGGCGACGGCTCCCGTGTTAAGGAGTGAAGGTGTGGTTAGCGCCAGGGCCCCTTCACAGGTGTCAACCAGCAAGCAGATAATGAATTCTGTCCAACTGCCTGCTCTCTTGATGGTTCGGATTATGGTAAACAGTTCCAGAAAGCAAGATTATACCATCATTTTGGACAGAGTTGCATCATAATCTTTGACAAAATGATTCAAAATTCGATAACTATTAGAAATTGTTGCACCTTTTGGACAACGTCCTGATGTAATTACCTCTTTACTTTTAGCATCAAGTGTTTATGCTGATTATCACCCACACCCCTTACAAAGTGCAAAGATAGAGAAAGAAATCCCGGAGCAGTCATGGCAATCTGAGGTGCACTAAGAGGCAGATGGAAGATGAGAAACAGATGAGAGGAGCGCAAAGGAAGGAAGGAGGATACGCACTAAAGTCAGCTTATTATCTGAAGAGCAGAGATGTATAAACATTGGAGGGTTTGTGCAATGAGGAAGAGGAGAGAGGCAACGTCCTCGGGGGGGAAAGATGGAGCACATCTGCTGTGCTGCACACCCCCATGCAGAAAGGGCTCTAGAGCTGCACACTCACACAAACACAAATCAGAGCACGTCCGTACTCATATTCCTCCTGCGTGCAGTCCTCAGTGACTCTCATGAGTACCTGCTCAGTGACTCCATGATCAGCCGCTCTGTCATTAAAAGGGGATACAGGTTTTCCATCTGCCACCACACTGTGGCAGCCCTGAAGCTGCATGGCTGCACGGCTGCGCACGTGTACGACAGATACTGTGATCGGGACGAGCTTGTCTCTTTAACGGCCACACGGCTGGACGCAGCTGCAGGTCATTAATGTTTGTTTGCAGGTTGTAACGCGTGAACACGGTCTGTTTCCAGAACTGATGGAGCCAATTATAAAAGACAAGAACATTATGAAGATCAGCCGAGTTATTGCCAACATTACAGCACAACAGACACATGAACTCAGAGCCGTTACGATGGTTAAGCACCTGCCCTGTTTGCCTCGTAATATAATGTGCCGTGGTGCTCTGTTTTTTTTAAATACTTTTTTCATTAACATTAATACATTTCTGTTAGCAAAACAAGAAAAAAATGTGGTTACAAAATCTGCCAGTATTCTATCAAACCCATTCCCTTTTTCTATTTTCTTTAATACGGGGGTTCTGAGCCGCTTCTGTCTTTGCGACTGTGATCGGACCCAGAGAGAGTTAGGAACAGCCGGGGGGAGCGAGAGAAACTACTGCCCCACAGAGAACGGAAGAGACGATGTGACAGTGGAGGAAATTGAGAGTTCTGGTCTAACTAGTCCCTGTCTGCTGATTCAACGAGCTTCGATATGGTTAACATTTCAGAAAAACGCTCTATATTAGCCAAGGAGTCACTTTTTTGATCACTTTGCTTTACGTCTGATCACGGTGCATCAATTCAACACACATCATGCGGGGACAGGGAGTTGGGTACTAAGTTCAAAATAAAGAACAGGGGGAAATTGTAAAATACATGAACAGTATTCATTGGCAGTTCATGGTTTCTTCACTAAGGGTCTGACATTAAATTAATGTGTTTGACGTAATATTTTCTCATTAGAAATGCCTTCTTTAAACTCTGCGTTATTCAATTTCACAATCTTGTGTATTCAAATATTTCCAATCAACACAAACGTCTATGTTTAGAGGATCAGATGCAAAAGAGAATTTAGCCGTGAATCCCTATCCAGAACTAGAGTCACACTGGATGCAGCTGTTAGGAACTGCAGGAAACCGGGCTTGGAGGCAGAAATATAAACATTTAATAAATAAACCTAAACAGGACAAAAACCATGGAGAAACAAGAAGCAGATAAAGCAGATGACCTGAACTGAAAACTATGCACTGAAGACAATTACAGAAATGAAAACAGCTGTGGATGATTAACATGAACCAGTAATGACTGATCGAGGACAAAACATGAACAAAAACACCACTGAAACACTGAACTAAACCGCAGAATCCTTCCAGCAACAGTATATCATTATATATCATGAATCATTTCAGCATTCTGGGGATAAAAATTGTAGGATGTCTGTGTTTAAATATTATCATTTGTATTAAACTTGCTTCTTGTTGATTATGCCTGCAGCACATTGTGGCAGTATTAGTAACTTCCAGTGTTTTATTGCTTTGATGTCGTCCAAGTCTGTGATAAAGTGAACAAACGTATGTTCGTTTACATAAAAGAAATGACAATTGTATCACTTTCATCTACAGTAGCTGAGTATTTACGTATTAGTAATTTATTTTCCCATTTCTTTCCCAAAATTTCCATTTGTTTAAAGGAAAACAAAAAGTTTTTTTTTGCGGCCCTTTTCCGACTATGAGCCCCTGCTCCTCTAAAATCCTGTGCACGTCCCTGCAGTACAACTTACCTTTGTCATGGTGGGGATAACACGTCAATGTAAGGGTGGGGTCATCTGGACCCCATAAGATAGCACAAGGATTAGTCCTCCATGTAATCACTTTGCAAAATACCGTCTCAGAATAGTGGATGTGTATTACTTTAAAGAAGAGTATTAAATCTGAAGTCACGGATCTTTCAATGAGCATTTTACATCTAGATTAGAGACTAGATTAACTCCCTTCAGTGAATCGCTCCCCTGCTTTCCCATGTGCCAGTTCCACGCTTAACCAACGGATCCAACCCCCATTGAGATTAGAGGGAACCAAATATCTTTTTTGTGTAGACTAAAACCACAGCAGGACCAATTGGAAGACCAACCCTCAACTTTTTAGCCCATACTTTAACCCTGGTGATGTCGCCAACGACATCCAAATACCACAACTCCATTTAAGCGATCCCAAAGAATTAGCTGATTCTGATGTGGAAACAAGTAGCTTTTGGTAAAGTGTTCCACATCAGGGCAAAGCTGCTTTTCTCCTCTTCAGAATCCGCTGGAATTACGTTAATTGCGTGAACGATTGAAGAGTAACGGTAGTCAAAAGAATGTCAACACTGGAGCTGGAGCACCAATCAGAAACCAAGCAGGGAACCTGAGGCCTCTACTAGGAAAGACTAAAACAAATGCTACCTAATAAAAATCACTTTGTTAGCCTACAGAACAAAACAGACAGATAGTAGCTCAGGGAAATTGTAAGACTAGACATGCTTGTTAAGGAAACTCAAAAATGAAATTAAAGTGTTTGGGTCTATGAAGCCCTAACAGGAAATCTGGCTCAGTATTTTAAGTGAAATTACTTAAGGAAGATCAAATTAAATGACAACAAATAAAGAGTACGAAGGAAAAAAAAGGAATTGTAGGATTTTTTTCTCTGTCAATACCTCATGCTGCTTTGGACGATTACAGTTTTACTGTTAATGAAGAAGTAATGAGTAGTAATGATTCCTCGAAATGTATTTGAAATGACTCATACTACAAGTCATATGTGGCCATAATTTGTTTTGTAAGGAGTTCTTCCCGACACCGATTGTTACTGATTTGTTGGACATTTTCCACGTTTTCTTTAACAGAGAGGCAGCAATGCTGTTAGTGAAGAAACATGTGTCAAATGCTGCCTTAATTAATACATTTTTTTAGATAAAAATGATGGCATCTGACATTACTTCAACGTAAAGAACATATTTCTTGCTCATTTGTTTCCAATTTTTACTCTATATTCACTAAAAAAGACCATTAATTCAATGCTTATTGAATGACGTTACTTAATGTCAATTTTCTCTTTCAGTGCAAAAAAAAATTATGTTTTATTTTTGATTCAACAGAAGTCACATATATGTAAAATTGTGTTTTTCAGTAACTCAGGGATGATTCCTACAGTACCTAATGTCTAATTAGCTATTTTTAACATTAAACTATAGAGACCAACTCAGAGGAAACTTTTTGGTTTTTGGGGTTTTGTTGGGGGTGTGAGGGGCTGTAAGCTATCAGGGGAGAGTATAAAAAGAGAGCTCTCAACAACATGGAGGATAAGGGGGCGAGTTTACTCCACGCCAATTAGGCCTGCACAATAAATCACAAATTTATCGCGACATCAAGCTGTGCAAAATGCATATCACAAAAGACAGCAAAAATTGGCATAAATGGTTACGTTAAATGTGCTAAAACAATCTTATGGCGGCTTGAAGTATTTGACCAATCAAATAAATCCATCAATGCAGTTGACCAGTCGGACAGACGCCTCCAAGTTGTTGACCAATCAGATGGAGCTCTTTTATGGTAGATGTTGGCCTCTATGTAGACAGGGTTAACTCTTATTTATATTAAAGTGTTGCAGTGAAATGGAAATGATGTTTTTGGTTGTTTTGCCATTTGTTCATTTATCAAGTTGCATCATCATTGAAATATTGATGACTAATATTGCATATCTGCAGACCTCCGCCAATGGTCCCGCCCACAACTCAGAGGCAAACTTCTGATGAGCTACTGCAGAAACTATGTCCTAGAAAACAACACACTCTTTAGAAATGTCATTAGGCCATATTCATTATGAAGAAGTGTAAATGCTAAATGATGCTAGCACGCTAACCATTTACCTCAATGCACAAAAAAGTGCCATTATCCATATTTGCCCTAACATAACATCATAACTCTAAAATACTTTAAAAGTTACTTGTGAAAGCTTTTGTTCAAAAGAGTGTACTGCTTTCACAATTTGATGATGCTAGCATAGCATCCTGTTCAGTTATTAAGAAACTATATCCTATTAACATTTAAGTCAGAAAACAGAACATTTAGCTTTAATGGCAGTTAGGAGTGCAGGAGGCGAAAACAAAGCAGCACGGTCTGAATGTGCGTTCAGCTAACTGTTTTAAAAGAAAGCGATCTACAGCCAGCTCCACCGAGCATTATTGCTTTTTGGAATGCAGCACAAGGACGAAGATGTTTGCTTTGATGGAGCCGTGCAGAAATTTTAATAAATAAAATGACATTAGGGGTTGAAACGAATCCAACTGTTCCAGCATGAGAATGAATGGAGAGCTGTCAAAAGCAAACAACAGCGTATGTAAATGTCAGCTCCCGCTAAAGTAATAAGATAAAAGCAATTTACTGTCAAACAGTAACAGGGATGGTTAATATTAAAGGCCATTTTCTTTGTTATAACATATAGTCGCTGTGGAAACAGCAGCAAACAGAAGCTGAATAGAGTCAAAAGCATATGGATGCAGAGATAACAGATGGGAATTTGAAAATAACTTTAAGTATCTTAATCTCATTCTCTACCCAGACGAAACAGAGGACGAGTGAGAAGGTGAAGACTGGAGACGCCTGCTGCTCTGTGGCTGGTCGGAGAGCTCTCCCATCCAAACCTCGCCTCTCTGATCCCTCTTGCTGCCTGCTATAAATACAGCCAGCCACTTCTTATAGCTTCTAACCGCCGAGCAACTCACACAGAAAACTGTGATTAAAAGCCTATTTTAGGGTGAGCTTTGAAGCAACGGCAAATGTGAAACAAAAAGCAGACAGACGAGTGGGAAAAACGAAAAAAAAAAAAAATCGCAGAGCAGCTGCGCAGGCATGCTGATAGACCCCAGATCAGTTGCAGAAAGCGTCAGAACTTCTTTGTAGCATGTATACCTCTTTGAAGGAGAAAATAAAAACACCAGCACAAATACACACCCCACATGGATGCACAGGAACGTCAGGAACACGACAAAATTAAAGCTTTTTTTGGAAAGATACACAAACCTGCATCCATATTTTATTTGTTTAAAAAAAAAAGGTTGCTCCGTTTGTTAGATTGATCAGTGTCAATATGATAAAGAATAATTACTGCGGAAAAAAAAGCCCATTAATTCAACAGAACTAAAGACAGCCTGATGAACTGAGAAAAGAGGAAGATGATAAAACCAGCACAGCTTTGATAGAGGCTGTGGATGTGGGAAGGGGAAAAAAGGGATATGGGTGTGTGTGTGTGGGAGGGGGGTGGCTTAGACAGTCCAGCAAAGTGGGGGGTCTTTCTTGCGATCCACAACATGCTCAGTGAATCAGGAGCTGATGCCACAGAGGAGATTTTATCGCGGTGCAGCGGCAGGCACCAGCTGGAGAGAGTTAGGCTGTTTTGCTTCAAGCAGCAGTGATGAAGCACACAGCCACTCACAGAGGAGTCTTTGAAGTTCAGACACACTCATAGATGTGTAATTTGACTCTGTGAGGCAAACAGTGCTGCAGTGGTTCTTTACAAGACTGGGGGCCGCCAATAAAAAAAAAAAAAAAGAAGAAGCTGTACAAATGTGATGCAAACAAACTTGATCATTAGTTTCTCAGACACGTTCAGCTAATCACCTAAAGCCTTAGTCACATGCACCTTTACGGGGGTTGACCTGTACAGGTGCTGCAAGTTTTTAGGTTGGACAGCAGTGGCCGCATCGTAACCCTTGTGCTATCCTAGGCACTTTAACATTGGGAGTTGGGTCATCTAGACCCACTAGACAGTGCGCTGAACCTTTTTTCTTCAATGATTTGTGATCTTCACTGGTGTCTATGGATTACATGAAATCTTTCCACCTTTATCCACCTTTGTCATGGTAGGGAGAACACGGCAATGTAAGGGTGGGGTCATCTAAGATAGCACAAGGGTTAAGGGAGCGCATATGTGTTTTGCATTTCCCTTGTGGCTCATACGACCATCCCAAGAGTTGCACACACTTCTATCGTACGAGTGATGCTATCATATGGTGTCCTTATGCCACACTTTAGTCATTAATAAGGTGCAGGTACTGACTGTGGGCAAATGCAAAATTTTGATGTTTAATCATCCAAAGTGCATTTAAAATGCATGTTTGCTCAAAAGAGGCTTTTTTTCTAGACAGAAGAACTGGGGTTCAACAGCACCACGTCCACTCAACCCCCAAACATAGGAAGCTCTCATGCACATTCTAGGTCCAACACGCATGAAATGCTCATGACCGCTCATGCTCGGGGCAAAGGTGCACAAGAGGTCAAGACGAAGCAGAGGCGCCGGCTGAGCGCGGTGCTGAGGTGAAAGATGCGACCGCACGTTTATCTGGTCCATGGAACACGCCGTCAGACACTGTTTATTGAGCAAAACATCTCGGAGCAAAGCGGTCATGGTGACGAATGATGAATGTATCGCACAGATGGCAAAGGTCAAAGGGGCAGGCTGTGGAGGCTGTGTCTAAAAAGCTGAATACTGGACCGGGTTTACACAAACCTTTACACTGTGAGGTTCAGGGGCCAGGGTGGGTTAGTTTGTTTCGCTTTCTAGATTGGTTGTGGGGTTTACGGGTTCTTTGGGCCTTTATTTTGGTTACTTCCGGTTTCTCCCGTTTGTGTTGCCTCTACCTTTACTTCTGTTTATGAATTGCACCTGTTCGCACACCTGTTGTTCATCATTGCTGTGTATTTAAGTTCCTCCACCCAGTGTCTGTCACGGGATCGTTTTGCATTCTTTGTACTTCGAGTAGCTGCTTCGAAATTAAAGAAAAGATAAAGAAACATTGATTCAACGTACCTCTGTGTTCCTGCTTTTGCATCCACGCGTCGAGCCTGACATAACGATCCCGTCAATCATGGATGCAGCGGGAGCAGAGGGTCCGCTTTCTGATTCCAACGCCCAGGAGTGGGTCATCCGCCAGCAAGATGAACAGCTAAACTTCCTTCGGAGGGGTATGCTGGAGATGTCCGCCCGCCAAGAGCAACAATTGTCGGCGATCGGGGATCGGCTTGATCAGCTGGCAGGAGAGATCCGATCGTCTTCGCCATCCCATCCGCCTCAGCCGTCTTCCTCGGCGTCCATACCTTTGGCTCCGGCGCTCCTCACTCCTGCGGTTCCGCTGGCCCGACCTGAGAGGTTTTCCGGTGCTTCGGGGGACTGTCGGGCATTCATTACGCAATGCGAACTGCATTTTAAGCTCCAGGCAGCCACGTACCCTACGGATCGCGCCAAGGTGGCGTTCATCATCTCCCACCTTACGGACAGGGCCGGAGCGTGGGCTACGGCAGAATGGCAACGTGGGGCCGCCACCTGTGATTCCCTCCCGGTTTTCCTAGAAGCCTTTACACAGGTCTTCCAGCATACGAGACCAGGCCGGGAGGCTGCTCGAGCGCTGATGCGGCTGCGTCAGGGAGGACGCAGAGTGGCAGATTACGCAATCGACTTCCGGACTCTCGCCTCAGAGAGCGCATGGAACCCCGCAGCGCTTACAGATGCCTTCCTGGAGGGCCTGTCAGATGAGCTGAAGGACCAGCTGGCGCCGCTGGACTTGCCGTCATCCCTAGATGCCCTCATCGCGCTGGAAATCCGAATTGATAACCGGCTGCAGGATCGCCGGCGAGAGCGATGCGTGGGCTCATTCTCCCCAGCAGGAGGAGTAGCGCCACAATCTCCTCATGACTATCCTGTTTCCACAGACACCCCAGCTCCTTCTACTGAGGAACCGATGTTATTGGGTCGAGGGTCCCTCACCACCTCCGAACGCAGACGACGGATGACGGCTGGTGAGTGCCTTTACTGCGGGAAGCGGGGTCATTTCTGCCGGGACTGCCCAAAAGCCACCGCTCGTCACTAAGAGTGGGCACACTGACGAGCGGCGGAGAAACGCCCACTAGAGCTATTTCCAATGCTTGCTTTTTGGAGGGGCACCTAGTTTTTCAGAAAGGGGGGGTACCCATCAGGGCTTTGTTAGACTCAGGTTCTGAGCAGAATCTCATGGATGCCGAGCTGGCCACACAGGCCGGGTTCGTAACCAGGTTGCTTCCTCGTCCATTACAGGTTGTTTCGCTTAACGGCGAGGTCATTGCAACCATTTCCAAGGTGACTGACCCCGTCCACCTCATTTTATCTGGTAATCATCATGAGTACACCCGTTTTTTTTCTGTTTTCATCTCCGCAGAACCCGGTGGTGTTGGGGTTCCCCTGGCTATTGAAACATAATCCGGTCATTGATTGGTCCGCTAGTAGTATTACTAGTTGGAGTAACCATTGCCATGAGACCTGTTTGCGCTCAGCTCGACATCCAGAGCCTGACCCCGCAGCCTCAGTTGGGCAGCCGCCCTCACCAGACCTCTCCGCGGTGCCACCGGAGTACCATGACTTGGGGGAGGTCTTTTCAAAGTCTCAGGCTCTTTCTCTGCCACCCCACAGACCTTATGACTGTTCCATTGACTTGCAGCCTGGAGCTCCATTACCTAAGAGCCACCTGTATAATCTGTCTAGGTCGGAGAGAGAGGCTATGGAACAGTACGTTGCTGATTCACTGAGGGCCGGCCTCATTAGACCCTCCTCGTCTCCTTTGGGGGCTGGCTTCTTTTTTGTGGGGAAGAAGGATGGTTCATTACGGCCGTGTATAGACTATCGGGGTTTGAACGCCATCACTGTAAAGAACCGGTATCCTCTTCCCCTAATGAACTCTGCGTTTGAGTCATTGCAGGAAGCTAGAATCTTCACCAAGCTGGACCTGCGGAACGCTTATCATCTGGTGCGCATCAAGGCTGGGGACGAGTGGAAGACGGCGTTCAACACGCCGCTCGGACATTACGAGTACTTGGTCATGCCTTTTGGCTTGGCTAATGCTCCTGCGGTGTTTCAGGGGTTAATCAATGATGTACTCCGGGATTTCCTCCAGCATTTTGTTTTTGTTTACTTGGATGATATCCTTATTTTTTCCAGGGATCCCAGCGAACATAGGCGGCATGTTCGTCTGGTCCTCCAGCGGTTGTTGGAGAACAGATTATTTGTTAAAGCGGAGAAATGTGTGTTTCATTCTCCTTGTGTTTCCTTTTTGGGGTTTGTTATCGCAGGGGGGGAGTTGCGGCCTGATCCGGCCAAGGTGAGTGCAGTGGTTAATTGGCCTGCCCCTAACAACAGAAAACAGCTCCAGCGTTTTCTGGGGTTTGCCAATTTTCTGCGGCGTTTCATCCGTAACTACAGCTCCGTTGCTGCGCCCCTCACAGGTCTAACCTCCACCTCCACGCCCTTTTGTTGGACAGAGGCGGCTGACTCAGCGTTTAATAAGCTCAAGCGGTTGTTCACCACTGCTCCTGTCTTGGCTCAACCTGATCCTTCCAATCAGTTTGTGGTAGAAGTTGATGCTTCTGATACGGGGGTGGGAGCGGTGCTGTCTCAACGGTCTGGTGAAGGTAATAAGCTTCATCCCTGCGCTTTTTTTTCCAGAAGGCTTACACCAGCTGAGGCCAGGTATGACGTGGGGGATAAGGAACTCCTGGCTATAAAACTAGCTCTGGAGGAATGGAGGCACTGGTTAGAGGGGGCGGTTCAGCCGTTTGTGGTTTGGACTGACCACATGAACCTGTCTTATATCCGGACCGCTAAACGGCTGAACCCAAGACAGGCAAGGTGGTCTTTATTCTTTAATCGTTTCGATTTTGTCGTCTCGTACCGCCCTGGCTCCAAGAACACCAAGCCAGATGCGCTCTCTCGGCAACACGATCCGGTCATGGGGGACCAGACACCCACGACGGTAATTCCTGTGTCTCGTGTCCTGGGTGCCCTCACCTGGAGGCTGGAGAAGGACATCAGGGAGGCCCAGGTCCAGGAGCCGGACCCGGGAGGGGGTCCGCCCAACAGACTTTTTGTTCCTAGGACCTGTAGGAGTCAGGTTCTTCAGTGGGCCCATGCGACACGTCTGACCTGCCACCCCGGTGTTCGCAGGACTATCACCTTCCTGCGGCGACGGTTCTGGTGGCCCAGTCTGGCGCGGGACGCTCAGGAGTTTGTCGCTGCCTGTACTGTCTGTGCCCAGAACAAGGTCAGTAACCAACCGCCTGCTGGGCTCCTGCATCCTCTGCCAGTTCCGAGTCGTCCTTGGTCCCACATCGCCTTAGATTTTGTGACCGGCCTGCCTCTCTCCGCCGGCAAGACCGTGATCATGACCGTGGTGGACAGGTTTTCCAAGGCCGCTCACTTCGTGGCCCTCAAGAGACTGCCTTCTGCCGCTGAGACGGCTCAGCTAGTAATAGAACACGTTTTTAGGCTGCACGGGATACCAGTGGACCTAGTTTCTGATCGGGGACCACAATTCGTCTCCCAGGTGTGGAGAGCTTTCTGTGCGGCTTTCGGTGCTTCAGCTAGTCTCTCCTCAGGGTTCCATCCCCAGTCCAACGGGCAGGCCGAGAGGACTAACCAGGACCTGGAAGCAGCTCTCCGGTGTGTCTGCTCCCGTAATCAGAACACTTGGAGCTCCATGCTACCCTGGGTTGAGTACGCCCACAACACCATGACCTCCTCTGCTTCGGGTATGTCCCCATTCGAGTGTTCTCTGGGCTACCAACCTCCATTGTTTCCCGAGCAGGAGAGAGAGGCAGCGGTTCCGTCCGTCCAGCACCTGTTCCGCCGCTGTAGACGTATCTGGAGGGAGGCACGGGCCGCGCTTCAACGCTCGTCCGCTGGCAACAAGAGACTGGCTGACCGGCATCGCCGTCCGGCTCCCACCTATGCGCCAGGTCAGTCGGTTCTGCTCTCTACAACCAACATCAAGCTGCGGACAGAGTCTAGGAAGCTCTCCCCCAGGTTCATTGGCCCCTTCGTGGTGGAGAGGGTGATCAACCCCGTTGCTGTCAGGCTACGCCTACCTCGGACGATGCGTGTCCACCCGGTCTTCCACGTTTCCCAACTGAAGCCTCATGTCACGAGTCCCCTTCACCCATCTCCCTCACCACCTCCGCCGCCTCGCATCATTGACGGGAAACCTGCGTGGACCGTGCGGCGCATCATGGACAGCAGACGGCGGGGACGAGGTTTTCAGTATCTGGTTGATTGGCGGGGTCATGGCCCTGAGGAGCGGTCCTGGGAACCTTCTTCCCGGATCCTGGATAAGGACATGATCAGGGAGTACCATCGGCGGCACCCTCACCTGCCCGGCGGTGCGCCCAGAGGCGCCCCTTGAGGGGAGGGTACTGTGAGGTTCAGGGGCCAGGGTGGGTTAGTTTGTTTCGCTTTCTAGATTGGTTGTGGGGTTTACGGGTTCTTTGGGCCTTTATTTTGGTTACTTCCGGTTTCTCCCGTTTGTGTTGCCTCTACCTTTACTTCTGTTTATGAATTGCACCTGTTCGCACACCTGTTGTTCATCATTGCTGTGTATTTAAGTTCCTCCACCCAGTGTCTGTCACGGGATCGTTTTGCATTCTTTGTACTTCGAGTAGCTGCTTCGAAATTAAAGAAAAGATAAAGAAACCTTGATTCAACGTACCTCTGTGTTCCTGCTTTTGCATCCACGCGTCGAGCCTGACATACACAGGCTTCCCCTTCAGGAAACTATTGAATGACATCAATCTGATGACTTTACTTTGATTGTCTGTTGGGATCGGTCTAAATACAGTGAAAACCAGGGTTTAATGTTCTTCATTTTTGAAAATAATTTTGTTTATTGACTAATTATTTTGGCAATAATTTTGAACTTTAAATCATCTTCTCAACACAAAAAATTATTCTAAAAGTTATTTTCACTAATCAGTGCAGCTGTAATGTGATTTTAAAGTATTTTGGCATCAATTAAAAAAAGCGGAGTGGAAGGCCATTACAAATAAAAGGATGAAAACCACCTGAACATAAAAATTATGTCATTTGAGAGCTCAAATTAGCTTGTACTGAGGATTTCTTAATCTTTGTTAATAATGATACTAATACTGACTTTTTACTAAGAGGGTAGCTGCCTCTATTGCTCACCTGTAGCTCCGCCCCCTGCATTTACCTTAAAAACAGGTGAGATTGCATAAAAATCCTGTTTATACAGATTTTGACTTATTTTTTTCAAAAGCCATATGTTGACATTTCTCTGTAAAATGAAGCAAAATTTTGAAGAAAATGTTGAAAGCACGCTAAACAATAACATCGATTTTTTTATTGTTTCTTAATTTAGGCTTCAATCATGTCATCAAGATTCATACGTGATGTTTTCTGAGCGGTTTATCAGGACTTTCCAGGTGAAACATCCTTCCAGCGGGGATCACTATAATGTATGCAGGATTTCCAAGTATGTTGCTGTTGGCAGCAAATTGCTGCGGTTCCATATTCAGAACCAAAAAGAAAGTCCTTTGAGTTAGAGTCGCCCTAGAGTGACATTTTGATTTGAATCCTCGTACCACTTGCCCACACATCCGCTCTCACACCGTCAGGATGACAGCAGAGGGCACTCTGGGTCCCGGCGTGTGGTCCCAGCTGTTAATCTTCACTGACTAACCAGCACGGGGTCAGGGGATGAGCGACACTCATCGCAGATAAAAGGACCGATGAATCAGCCTCCTTTTGTCCCCCAACTCTCCTTTTGCATCTTGCACATCAACCCTTCAAGTCACGCACAGCCAGCCGCCTTTTCCACCTCCCTCTCAACCTCTCATTGCTGTAATTGGAGGGTTTGACTAAGGAGGGCAGAGAAACAGAGAGCAGGAGGGAAGAATTTAGAAAAAAAGGGTGAGCGAAAGGGAGAAAAGGTCTCTGGAGGTCAGAGCCCGTTTTTATAATTTCTCATTCTAAACTGAGAATCAGACATTTGCTTTGGCTTGTATTTATAGACACCAGGATCATTTGCTGCATCAATAAAATATCAAAGTACAACAGACTCCCTCTCCATGGTCCTTCCTTTTCCTTCTCTTTCACTTTAACCACAAACGCTGTTTTATCTCACAGCAAACATGGCCAACTTTGCCTCAGCCTCAGCACGGTGTGGTAAGAACCTGAGAAGACAGCTAGCATAAAAGAGTGAGGGGTAGAACAAAAGAGAAGGTGTGTGATCCTCATGGTCGTCAGAGCAGTGCAACATCTGATGCTAAAAGCTAACGCTGGCCTATATTTGAAAACGTCACAACTTTTTGGACCAACAGCCTGTCGAAAAGCGGGTGGGATAATATAAGCTCGCTAATCCAACTCCTTTTCAAGCAATAAATCAAGCTCTACTTGACTTTAGTTAGTGATCACTGTTTTTAATTAAGCATATGTGATATAAGTGTCTTTTTTTTCTGTTTCATTTTCTGTTTTTTGTAATCAATGCATTTCGTGAGTTTGATAAAATTGTGAAAAGTCTTTATTGCTTTGACTACATTGAAATAAATCAATAAATCAAATCAATCAAATCAAATATAGTTAATAATGAATAGATGGAGTCAGTGGCCTTGTGGTTTAAATAAAGTGATGTAGTTTTTTAGCATTAGCATAAATTTAGACGCACCAAACAGACCAATCGCGATAACTTTTCAAGTGTACTTCCTGTTTTTCTGGTTTCCTAAAGACTCCTGGGAACTTGTGAAACATTAAACCTACATAAACGGCGAACCCATTGGGTTACTTCCACCTAAAACAGGACTTCCAAGCAAACACTTGTGTCCAACACAAACTGAGCTAATTTGGGCTCCTCAAAGTCGGGCTGCCACACCCAGAAAATCAAGCAGTAAGAAACATTATTTTGAGGATTTCTCAGTGGAGCTAAAGCTGGCTCCTTACTGCCCCATATCTGACCTGGAGGGCTTAAAGGTGTGTGTGTTTCAAATGGAAAAAATCATTAAGAGTTGACCAAAAAAAAAGTTGTAGAAACCGTTTGAGAATTTAATAAAAGAACAAATGCCTGAAGTCAAAGACCCACTCCAATAAAAATGTAAGTTTTTGCTGTTTTTAACATGTGGCATTTTTCTGGTGATGGAGGACATAAAACAATTAAGCATGAAATTGCAGTTCTGATGGTGGTCATAGGTTGGTGCCAGTGGTCAGCAGCGGAGCCGCCATCAGTGTGTAAATGTGTGTGTGCAAGGCGGATGGGGACTGTGACTGTAAAGCTTTTAGACGGTAGTAAAGAGCTATGTAAGTAAACACCATTTATCATTTACCAATAGCATAAGTCATAATCTCAGAACACATTATTCTGTGACAAAAACCTCCCTCCCATCAGAGGAAATGACTATATATTTTTGGTGTTGTAAGTTTTTTCTTTTTGAAATTCACCACAAATTTGACTGTTTCTGCTTCTGTCTTTGTTTCTTTTGTTGCAACTATTCCGCCTTTTAAAGACTCCCTGCAGAAGTCCCGATTTTCTTTAACCCAAATCATTCTAATTCTGTCTTTATGGACACATATCCATGCAAAGGGTAGAATATGGCAATAGTCCCTGCGTGATAAAATATTAACTCCGAAATTCTAGAGTCTTTCTTACATCGAGTGAGCTCAGATAAATTTGGGATTTCTTGAAATTATGCATTCATGAAGAGCCGGGATGAAAGATTTAGTCTGTCAAGGATCTTGTGAGTTGGAGCTGTCTGCCACCGACGATAACAGAGTCTGGACTTTTTCAGAAAAAGACTGTATAATGTCATCGAAAAAGTCAAGATAAATAAATCCTTGGTGGCAAAGATGAGGAAAATGTGACAGGCTATCAAAGAGTCTGTACAATTGTTGCGTTCCGATCGTGACTCTTACATGAAACGTCTCATTAGTGGTTTATTTTGAATCGCAGCAACCCTGACAGCTGCAACAGGTGATCCTGGAAAAATCAAGGCAACAGGAAGTAGAAGATAGCGGAACGACAACGGTGAAAAAAGCAAAAAAAAAAAAAAGATGTTTGTGTTTCTTCTCCTGCAGCCCGTGCAGGCATTGTGTAATTGCAGGGTGGGGGCAGGGATGGAAGTCATGGGCGGGGGTAAATATTATCTTTTCAACCATCTCTGGCCCACCATAGCCCATTCCAGCTCCCAAACACACACACCTACTCCACGCCGCAGAGCTGCAAATCCCTCAGACTGCTCGCCTAAGCACTACACACATGCAGACACACACACATGTAAACAAAGGGGAATTAAGCAGGCAGATCCAGAGCGGCAAACACAAAAAACACACACATTCTGTAGCATCTCTCCTCCTGTCGGAGTGCATGCAAACCCAACGTTACTCAAGGATAGAGTGCTGCAGTGGGACATGAAACAGGGTGCATGTGTGTGTGTGTGTGTGTTTCTGTCGATCATCTCTTTTCTGTCCTTTTAAGGTACATAGCTGCTGGCCGCTCTCTCCCAGACTCTTTCTTTGCCCCTCTACTAATCTTTCAAGTCTTTTTTTCCCCATTATACACCCAGTCTCTCTTTTCACTCTGACTCTTCTGTTTTTAGCGGTTTCCCTCTCCTCAGCCTTGCAGAGAGAAACCATCCATAAAAGTCAGTGAAGCCGGCGTTCAGCCTGAAAGATTGCAGTTCCTCACCCCTGCAGTGGGATAATCCCGCTTGTTTCCAATGCAAATGGAGCGGTTTGGTGAATGTTCCCGCGCTCAGGTGCAACACTTCAATCAAAGCCCATGGAGGAGTCATAATAAGGCTTTCAGCTCGCTCAAAAGACGCCACTGAGAGGGAATGAAGCCTTGTCTTCGCTTCCTGTAAAATAAGAGTCTTCTCGTACGTATACTTACTTCATCCCTTCTCATTTTTTTAGGCGCTTTGTCTGACCGACTCCAGCCTTCCATTTGTCTCACTGGAGCGCTTTAGCAGAAACTATCAGCACCCTGTGGATTGTTTTTTCCCACCACAACTGTACTGATGATGATGAGGGAATTGGGAGTGGGTGATATCAGTATGAAAAAAGGTTTTAAGCATTTTTTCCCCCCAACAACCCTCCACCGGGAACGCCATTCCCCTCGAAAGTGGCTGCAATTGAAGCTCTTTGTTAAAATGGCATAAGAGCATTTGGGGTTGATGCGATGAGCCAAAGAAGGGAGGGATAAACAGCGTTACGGAGCAGCAGGAGGAGTCAGGAAAGAAGGGATTGATGTGGGATGAAAAGAGGGATAGGTGCAACAAAGACCTGGGAAAAATACACCTTTACTCTACTTTTTTTTATTTTCAACCTTTTTATTCAATTTTCACAATCCCCTGTGGAGAGAAAAGGAACAAAAAAGTTAAGGTGCTATAAAAAAAAAGCCTTTTTGTCAGCTTTCAACAATAGCCATTGTTAGCGGGGACAGCGGGGTCTGCCTGCTGAGAAAAGACGGAGATAAAGGGAGAATGCAGCTCAGAGCTCGGATTACACTCCAGCTTTGTTTCACCGAGGAGAACCTCTTTAGCAAACGAAAAAAAAAAAACCTCTGATACAACAGAAAACTCGAATCAGATGTGAAACAACACAGATCATCCCAAATAGGAGGATTCTGTCAGAGCAATGCAGCAAATCGGCCTCGCGGGACGCCGTTGAAGCGGCAGACTGAGAAACGGGGAAGTCAGAGTCAGGTGGAGGAGTCCAGGCTGAGAGATTTTCACCTACAGGTTCTCCACACTCTGACCGCGCTGACCTTTGAGGGAACGCAGAGCACCCATCCAACGTGGCGAAACGTATCCGATGATGCGTTATCAATACGAGGAATGACTGATCAATCAGAAAGGCAACTGTTTGATCAACTTATAGGTTTGTACTATTCCAACTTCAACACTGTGATTACAGTCTTTCGACCAATAAATGTAATTCCACTGAATTCTGAAGCGGAAAAAAGCAGCTTTACGCTGTTTCGGAACACTTTTTTACACTTTATAATATGTAAAGATGCGCTTCTCTGTGTCAGAATCAGATAATTAACGTTAATCGCATCAGGAGTTCCTGCAGTTCAAATAGTTATTTAGATGTTCCTGGTGACATCTACGATGTTAAAAGGCTAATAAATACAGCGGTTGTTTCTGTATCACAGTTCACTTTTCGGGGTCTCACTGTTTTTTGTGTGCAGTGTTGCATGTGTTTGTTTTTTTTCTACAGAGCATTGTGTTCTGCATCCTGATTGGTTGTAGTCAATCCATCTACTCAGTGTCATGAATTTATCCAGTTTTCCAAATTTATGGAACATAAATCTTTGCAAGAAATCAGATCTTTTTTTTTTTTATTCTGTGATACTGGACAATTTTTTCAACAAAGGCTTGAAATTTGAGAGTTTAGACAAAAGAGGAAAAACGTTTGGAAATGTTCGTGCCAGTCTGAGAAAAGAGGACAAAATGTGAAGTGAGGGGTTAGACAGCCGTAAAACAGCTTTAATCCTATAATCCAGGGATCGACTGATCACTGGTTATTCATTTTTCATTACTGTATATTTCACTGTTCTTAAAATAGTCCTCCTCTTTGTAAGTAAGTACGTAAATTTTATTTGTATAGCACCTTTCACTAACAGAAGTCACAAGGTGCTTCAGAGGTTAATATATATATATATATATATATATACAAGTCCAGAACGAGGGGCAACGGAAGACTTTGAAGTTTTTCACTAAATTTATCACGCTACATTTTTGACATAAATCCTATTATTCATTTATTCATCTTTCTAACCCTGCTTTGTCCCTTTTCAGGGCACGGGGCTGGAGCCTGTCCCAGCTGCTGTTCAGCAAAGGACACCCTGGACAGGTTGCCAGTCTGTTGCAGGGCTACGCACCTCCACACCCATTCACTCTCACACTCACACCTAGGGACAATTTAGATTACTGCTAACCCATGAACCATGTTTTGGACAGAGGAGGAAGCAGGAGTCCCAGGAGAAACCCACTCATGCACTGGGAGACTCTGGTAAACACTCCACACAGAAAGGTCCCCCATGGGTGTTCTGGTTCAGGTCCCCCAGCCGGGACTTGAACCAGGGGCTTTCTTGCTGTGAGGCATAAGCGCTAACCACTGCGCCACAAATTTTGATGCAGACAGTGACCAGCACCCTGTAAAAACAAGCGTGTTTGCGTACATACCGTGGTATCTGACAGTCTTTCGTGGGATTGGGTTCCAATTGAGTCCAGTTGACTTGTCCCATTCGAGCAGCAACACCAGAAGCAGGACTCTAATCCCGCCCAAGGCTGCCATGTCAGCCCCGCTGTCTAAAACCCGGCGCCGAGCAACGGAACGAGGAACCAATCGGTCGATGGGTAAAACTTGACAGAGAATTTGGGCTCCTGGCTGCCTGCTGGGAGAGAAGAGAGACGACAACACGTCAGCTGAATGCTTCCGTTTCTTTATCGACTCAAACATTAGAAACATTTCTCAGGTCGTGCATGTTTTGTAACGCGAATCGATCTTCTTTTATGAAACACATAAAACAGAACTCCAGATCCACAGACAATGTTTGCCTTAGCGTGCACATCTGTGCACGTGTGAAAGGAAAACATTTTAATGACTCTGGGTCACGCAGGAAAACTTCTTCCTGCCCCTCCCTTCCCTTTGAGCGATAATCCAGCTATCTCTGCTCGGAGAGCTCCGTAATGGCTTATCGCCGCGCTCTTGTCAAGCCCATTCAGCGGCAGTATATTAGGCTGGAGCTGAGTTATCAAAGTTAATTGGCACTGGCAAAGCATCAAACGCTCGCGTTGTTGGGAAATGAATGCTGAGGCAAGGACAATCCAATACAATCCTGTTGTAAATGAATTGCTTTATACCTAATGAATATGTCAAGTGTCTGGCTGGAAAGGCGGCATTACTTTCAAATAAGGGTGGTGGATGATTGACGCGTTACTGTGATGTATGTAGAGTGGACACACAGGTTAATAGGAGAGGGTTTTTGTTCAACTCCCACACTCCACACCCGTAGAAGACGACAGTTGGAGTAAGAGTCCACTGCGGAACCAACTGTGTTTCAAACACTTTTGCTTCCTAACAATCAAACAGATCTCTGAATGTTGGACGAGACAGTTCATTCAATTAATCGCATGAATAAACCAGTTTGCAAAGAAGAAAGGGAAAAAACAAAACAAAACGAGTTACTGGTCCCCTGCGAGAATCGCCATCTGTTTTATGGGTTATTTGTACTGCCTGATGAGTCTGTTGGTTTGTCCTAGCCTACTGGGTTATGACCGGTACCGTCTGGCACCTAGACAGGCAGGCCGTGAGGTTCTGATCCAAGATTTTTTAAGGCGCAAAACGCTATTAGACTGGAGAGCTTGGCCAATGCGACAGGCTTGGAGGCACTGGCTAGGCGTCGGCGACAACTTTGTCTTGCTTAATTTGTGTGTCAAATGATCTTTTATGAAGGGGGAACTGGTTACAGACTCAAATGCAAACGTGGGAGCGAGGAAACAGCATCAGAACATGAGGAACTTCAGTCAAAGCAACGATGCAAACAGCAGCATGATCCTCACAATAATACTGTCCACGGTGCTGTAACTGTGCAAAAAGGGATCCCTTACAGGTACGGTTGTAGTGCTACAACTCTTGGTAATGCAGGCAGCACTAGCACGCCACCATGCAGACGCCTTTATCAACTGCACAACCTTTTCTACCCAAAACGAACTGCTGCTTGCTGGGTGCCACTTCCAGTCCCTAAGCAGATTCCACTTTGATGCCTATAACACTTTACCAACAGAAATGTCGCCCACATTCAACATCCAAACATCACACGGTCTTTGACGTACCATAACTCCTCCACTGTTCACCACATACACTCATCGTTACCTGTCTGTACAGAAAGAAGCTGTCACATCATTTTGTTGTTCCCCAACAAATAATCTTCTTGTCCTTCCAAACTTCTTTAAACCTGCACAGAAGTGGAGGTAACTTCAATGCCCACATCAACCACAGAGAAGGTATGTAGTCTTTATGGTTGTGGAAATATGTATTTCATCACCGTCATTTACCTTTCTTTAGAACAAAATATCATAATCGACAAAACACAAAAAAAGAAGAAAAACACAGAGGTAGTAAATACAAATGTCCACAGTCATGTTTTATGCTTCCTGTTTGGAACACCAGGGGGAAGGGGTCACTCAGTCACTTCTCATATACAGTCAATGATAGAAACTCCTTTAGATTCGATTGAAGAGGTGAAAGGATAGGTTAAACTTTGTGATGATTGCAAAAGTACTGGTTTTGACTTTGTTCATTTTAATAGTTGTTAGCTGATTGGCTGTCTGACTGTCTCAATCTTCTGACTCTCAACGTTGTGTTTTCTAAAATTTAAAGACACTCAAAGGATTTCTGCTGAAAATCTGCAGCCGTTTTAAACAAACTGGAAAATTAGGCGACGATTATTGGGTTCAAATTTAGAGGAAATCACCTTGACATGAAACTACTTTTGAGAAAGGTTTTCTAAATTATTTTGAAGTGCTGAAAAAAAAGGTCTTGGGAAAAATATGAAAAATGGAAGAAATTCTGTTCTGACAGCTGAAAACGGAATTTTCAGACTCCATGACATTTTGTTTGAATCCCACTAAGGTCTTCAAAAGCAAAAAGTTCTGTTCAGAGATTTTTAGGATTACAAAGGTGTTCTCAGCAAAACCAGTGATTTTCTGCTGTAAATGTCACTCCTAAGTGCTGTGGCCCTGCATGCAAAGGCTAGATCACTTCTATTCTAAATTCCTACAGGAGAAAGTCACAATAACTTGGTCTACGCTGACATCCACGTGTCATGGAAAGAGAAAAAAAGTCAGTTAGGGTCGTTCAGTGTTACTAAAAGCTCATGAGGTCTGCTATAATCAACCAGTGCTTTATGCTGGGGGAGGGCAGGTTCAACGCCGGCAACATGCCCTCATTTGACACTCCATGACAGTGGGGGGTAAACCCTTGGGGTTTGGGCTACTAGGCAGTGATACCTACCTCTGGGGTTCTGCCAGATCACCGCACCCCCCCCCCCCAAAAGCAGTTTTAATTGCACATTAGACAGGTAGGGCCCTTTGGCATATGGGGTCTCCTGTCAACAAATGGGAAGTATCCATAGAAACCATCACCCATGAAATTTGGATTGCATCTTTCACTAGACACTCCTGTCATCTCTGTCCCAATCTCCGTCTATTGTGATAGGGGCCAGAGGATAGTGGTTGTGGGCGTGGCTCTGCACGAGCATGGGCTAGTCTGTGCCTCCTAACCCCCTACAAGACTTTATAGTCAGGACTTTCCAGTGCCCTGACTTGACGTCAGTCTAATACATGCTCACAACTCAAAGTTTTTTCCAAATACGACATCACCCAGTTGGCAAATTAAAAGCCTAATAAATACAAACATTTTACGAAGACTATTTGATAAATTCTCTGTGTTCTGATGATGAAAACTTAGATGATTTATAAAAAATACACGTACCATTTTTAAAAAAAAATGACAAATTGTTCAAACGCAATGCATTGTGGTATATATTTGCCAATCTAGTGATCATCGATGCACGCTAGTTTTTTAAGACACCCCATGGAAATTTCTAGGGCACTGGAATTTTGGAATTGTAGACTCAGAAAAGCACAACAAAATGGTGAACGCTGTAAATTGTGTACTAGTGAGGAGTGAAGGAATATAGACACAACCAATGTGTTGTGTGCAGAGATGTCTCATGCATGAAACATGTTTGTGTGTCTGGTTGGTTCACATATATGTGAATGTGTCCGCTTGTTGCAGGTACATTTGTCTGAACCCAAGAGGCTCCCAGAAAATAAATCCATCCATCCGTCCGTTCCTCCACCCACCCATCTATTAATGGATGCAAACTTGCAAAGTCCTCACAGAAAGAACCCAGTTGGGATTTAAACCAGGATGAGAGGGCTAACCATTGCACCACAGTGCAACCCCGCTCCCACAAAGTAAAAAGAAAAAGCTCAAAGCGAAAATCAAGTTTTCCTGAATGTACTTGGTCTCTAAAACTCTCAATATCTTTCTGTAAACCGTGTAATCATGGAGTGGTAATAAAGTTATCTTTTTCAAATTGTAAAGAAATATATACTGTAGGCTGTTTGTCACAGCTCGCCACACAGCAAAGCGGCGAGCTAGGTGTCAAGTGAACACTCTGACCCGTTTGCCTCATCTGCCCCCAGCCTGTTGTGAGTGTGAGTCCTCGTCCAGCTTGTGTGACTCTTTATTGATTATTGTGTGTTTCTGAGTGCCCCTCCCCCGCAGCCCCTTCCTCCGTCGCCTGGAGATCAAATCTCGGGGACGCTCAGTTAAATGAAAGCGCTTCAACGCAGGCTTTAAACGAAAGCCCTCAAAGGCCAGCCGCAGCGGCTACTGGCTTCACCGGATTGATGCTGACGGCCCTTCTCAGCCCTGCGCTCCAGTCAACTAAGAATGAAGAGGAGAATGAGAGGGAGATGAAGAGTTTGAAGGGTGAGTCAAGAGAATCATGGGGAAAAAAAACTCTCTCTAAGCTGTGAAGAAAAGAGGTAAAAACGGGATCCTGAAGGCTGGATGATGGGAAGAGGAGGGACTGCGTAAAACGATGAAAATTAAACCGCTTGTCTGACCTTCCCAATGTGTCTTTGGACAAGATGTTGGTGCTTTTGTCTCTTTTGGGCTGCATATGGGTCTTGGAACTGAAAAAAACTGAAATTATTTGTCAAAAATCTGTTTTAGTGGCACATCAATAGTTTATGGATCTGCGTCCTAAATGTGGAAAATGGTAACACAAAGATCTCCAGAGCAAACATTTATGACTTTATTGATTAAATCCATTATTTTCCATATTTATTACATTAGTGCTGAAAGTTTAAGAATAAAGAGATAGCAGAGGTTGTTTTGGGGTCAAACACATTTGTTAAAAAAATTTAGTGAGGTCATTTTTATATGCATCAGTTAAAAAAAATCTTCACAGAAGTCAAATTATGATGATTTATTTTCAATTTTGATAAAAAATGTTCACTTTCTTTTAAATAATTAAAACTTCAAAGAGGCTTAGACCGCACATACTTCAGCAAGGCCACATATAAAAAAAATAAAAGAAATTCATCAAAATTATTCAAACGTGAGAAAGATTTTTGTCAGATTAATTTTTTCCAACAAACAAAAGGATGAAGTTGACCACCAACTTTGAAACTCCAAATGGAGCCTATTGGTAACCTGCATAGTACCAACAGAATGATAAAGATTTTTCAAAAAATCCATCATTTAAAGTACTTTTAATTTTTTTCCTTTTGAGAAATCCACATCAAAAGGAGCTGACCAAAGATCAAAGGTAGGATTATAAACAAGTAGACTCTTAGTGTATAGACTAAAGGTTGTGTAAACGGGACTTTTAAAAGATTATTTCGGAACAATTTATACAAAATGATAGTAAAGGTCGATTTAGAGAGATAATCATCATGTGGTTGCCATAGAAACATTGACTCCGACCGATCTCTGCTTACTGACGTCCAGCTCCAACATTTTTTAGGTTCTTATCTGAACTCAAAGTCTTCACAGCATCTGCAACCAACTTTTTTTGCAATGAGGAAGGAAGCTGCAGCAATTTCCTCTTATTTTTATTGTCGTCCTGTGATCCTGGCTGCATCTTGAGCGGCGGCGTTCAGGCTGATGACCACATTGAGTCCATCGCTCCATCTGTGAAACGGCGTCCTCCCGCCGCGGCATCGCTCTGCATTATCTCTCAGCCGCCGGTATTGCCGTTGAGCTAATGAGCTGAGACGCGATGGGCTAATCATTTCATTCAGCATTCCACAATGGAAGGCTCATTAAAAGATACAAAGACGCCACCGACAGGTTCCCATCCAGTCCGCGAGCTCGGGCGCACGTGCCTATCAGTTTGTGTCGCCGCGTGTGTTTTTGGAAGTGAGATAGGTCTGTGTGGAGGGAAGCAGCACCAGATTGTTTCTTTGAATTGGATGTCACAGAAGAAAGAAAAAAGAGAAGAAGAAAAGCGCCCTAACCCCAATCTGTCCGTCCGCTTGACGTTGCCCCCCCCCGTATCCTTTCATTCTGAGTTGCTCTCTTCCTGTCCTTCACTTTGCCCCCTCCCTTTTCCTGGAGACACACACACAATCTGACCTTCTTAAAGCCCCAAATGATTGTTAGTCGTCCTGAGCAAGTGCTTGACGTTTCACCTCAACCTTTGACCTTTCTAGGGCTCACAAAGAGAACCGTCCACCGCCTTCCGCCCCGACAGGACACACTTGATGTCCATTACTATACACACAAACACACACACTCGTTGAATATAACCTGACAGGATGGACTTGGGGAGCCCCTTCCTTCTTAAACCCAGAAAGGAAACCATCAGCTTTCTTCCTTCCTTTACTTCCTCGCATCCTCCCTTCCTTTCTCTGCATTTTCTTTCGGCATCTCAATATTTTGCAGAAAGGAAAACGCAAACAATATATCCTTACGGCTAGAGATCATGACGTTAGACGATTACTCACTTTTTTTATGTCTGTTGCCATTGTTGCTCTCATAAACCCATCTTGTGAGATATTGCAATGTTTTTTTTTCATTTTTTTTTTTTTTAAATTCATATTCTGATTCTGAAATAAGTTTTATTGTGAAAAACTTCTACATTCTCCCCACCTCATCTGACTCATTTGGCGCCAACCGCAAAATTGAAACCCCCAAGCTACCAAAGTCAACAAAAAATTAAACAAAAGCTATTTGGAAAGTTTCTGTTTTCAGAAAAGAGTCAGTGAGAAACATAATAACAGGCTTTGACTTCAAAATAAAAAGAAATCTGAATTTCACAGACAAAAAGCAGGAGTCTTTACTAAAAATATGAATTTATTGCGACAATTGTTCCTACGCACCCTAATAATAATGCAGACAATGCTGCTAATCAAGTTTATAGATAAATAAAAGTAATCAGCACAGGGGTTCTCAAAGTGCGGCCAGGGGGCCAATGGCGGCCGGCAGGAAGATTTTTTGTGGCCCTCAATGGAAGAGAGCCAGAGCAGGTTACTCTGTCGTACCTCATGGGCTGGATAAAGTCATGTGCCTAATTTGCAAGCAGGTAAATGCAATGCTCAAAGTATTCAATATAAATCGTCACTGTGTTACAAATCATAAAAACTATGACAAATTTACCGGCGCGGAGCGCAACAATAAGCTCCAACAACCACAAGGAGGCTATGCTGCACAGCAGATGTTTACAAAAATGGCTAAATCCAGTGGAGCTGTGACAGAAGCTAGCTATGTTAAGGATTTGGAAATGGCCCGGTGTAGCAAGCCCTTAAGTGACGGGGAGTTTGTAAAAGAATGTATTCTGAAAGTAGCTGACATTGCTTGTCCAGAGCAAAAGAAAAAGTTTGAAGAAATAAGTCTGTCAAACGACACAATTACTAGACGAGTAGCAGTTTTGGGTAGCAACCTCTGACTGCATGGGAAAACATCTGGACATCTGGTTAATTATACAAAGGACACTTGGTCTTTAAAGCTATGAAAAACAACTTTTGCTGTTTATAAAATTTTTCATCAAAATTGGCCCCCAGTCTAATGTCGAGTTCTTAATTTAGCCCTCCTCTACAAAGACTTTGAGAACCACTGAGGTAGCGGATTCACAACACCTGTAACCTTCAACCTTGTTTGCAACACGAAGAAAAAAAAAAAACGGACTGATACCACTAAAACAAACGTAACTTTGATTATGTTACCTTGATGGTAAGACGCAAAAGAAAACACAATCTGACACCACCACACTTTAGTCACATTAGCATATTCAGAATACCTGTAACTCCATGAAAAACATCACGTAAAAAACAGACTTATACCGCTAAAAGAAACGTTACTGCGACTGCGCCAACTCCCAATCTGATTAGTCTTCTTCTTTCTCTTTTGGCTTTTTCCCATCAGGGGTCGCCACAGCGAACAAGTCGCATGGTTAACTTGGCAACGTTTTACGCCGGAAGCCCTTCCTGACGCAACCTTCTGAAAGCAACCGGGCTTGGGACCGGCAGAGAAGTAGAGAAGGGAGCAGGGAGCAGCCCGGATTCGAACCCAGGTTTCACGGATGGAAGGCGCCGCAAACCAGCACGAGCTAAACCGGCTCCAACTCCCAATCTGATTAGTAACGCATAAAAAAAAATAGTATGGCATATGTTACATATGAGCGCAGTTTGCATATTTATAAAGACACCCGACGAAACATTTTGATAAAGTGGCGTGTACCTCATGAAAGCACATCAAACTCAGGAAGCAAAACCAGATGTCATCCACATATGAGACGCTTCAGAATTTATGAAAAAAAAAAAGATGCGGAAAATACGCTAGAAAGTTAAGGGTTGAGGGAAAATGTATCATATTTTATTGGTTCCTACACAAATTCTGGACTGCTATTAAAGTTTAAAACAACAGCAGATATTTTTCAGAGGATAAAAGTTTTACACGCAAATATTTGTTTGACAAATTTCTTGAAAAAGGTTGGGGACCACTGAGCTACACCAAATCTGCTACTGATGGAGGTTTCTTCCTCCTGCAAGAAGGAGGATTTCTATTTTAGAAGAAAAACTTCATTCACCAAATCCCAATGAAGTTATCCTGTTGGGATGATTTGGAACAAATTAGATACATGTTATCATGCTAAAAGCTCAGGACCTGTCCATCCCGAAGCTCCAGATAATCCAATAGGATCATATATGTAGAATATATATATATATATATATATATATGTAGAATATATGACTTATCAAAGTGCACTTGTTCAGCACACATTAAATTAAAAGGGGGAAATTTTTAATAAATTTTTAATAAAACATTTCCATCATTTTCTATAAACTGATGGAAACCAGGTTGCCTCCATCTTTTGAGGATTAAGTTTAATTACTTTGGAGATTCTCTAACTTCTTTTAATTAGGTTAAAACTGCAATTTTTCCAGTACAGGTGTACAATAAAAAAATCCCTGCAAAACTCATTACATCTATAAAAAACCTTTGACCAACTTGCATTTGTACCCGGTTCCCTTTGATTTTTCCTATTTATTGCTTTCGTCCATCTCCATTTAAGTCAAGATCAAAGATTTAAAAAAAAATGCTAAGAAAAGCAGCTTTACCAACAACCGTTCTAAGTCAGTTTTAACAAATACTTTTACAAGTACTTGTTAACGTGCCTTGGAGGTACGTTAACAAGACAGTGCACTGAACAAGCCGATACCTGTCTTGTAGGGTCAAGATGACCCTTTTTTCTTCAATGATGTTTGATCTTCACTGGTTTCCATGGATTACATGAAATCGGCTCCACGTTTATCCACCTATGTCATGTAGGGATAACATGTCAATGTAAGGGTGGGGTCATCTTGATAAAACCATACAGCACAGGACTATGTAGTGCCCTGGATTTTAAAAGCAATTCAGACATAATACTCAATACTTTTTTGTCCCACGATATGTCACAGAATCTAATTTTTCTCACACTCCCAATGGTCAACCTAATGCTCCAAACCTAAGAGAGCCTGGTGCAGAACCCAAACAGTTCATATAGTTTCTACAGTCTTCAGAAACGTACTGTCTCTGGCCGCTGATGTCCAGAGTAAAACACAAGGCTGCAACCCTCATTCTAGTGTTTTCTGGGTCAACAAAAACCTTCTGCAGATGGACACTGCAAACCACCTTCACCCGGGCGTTGATATAAAGCTCACAAGCTCAGCAAGAAGTTGGAGGGTCGGCTCAAATTGTTGTTGATTCTTGAGAAAGATAAAGGAGACCATAAGATTCCCTTTTTTTTGTCTTTCTACTGACTTCTCTACGGTTTTTAAGAGTTCAGACTTTTTTTTTCACATGTATTTTTTACTTCAAGACCAGCTGTCAAAAGTTTGATCTTTTCTGCAGGGAGTTTCAGACTAAATTAGCAGTCATTTGTGACCCAACTTTCCTTCTTGTGATTCAAATGTCTCCTCGAAGGTTCAAAACGGCGATCTGTCACACAGCACTTTGGATGAGAGGATTCAAGCAGAGATCAGTTTTTTAAAAGCACAGAGTCCAAATCAGTCTCCTTTTTCCCTCTTAAAAGTACGGAAAGTTCCAGAAGCTTTCCCACAATGCCTGGAATATTCATTTAAAAAACACTCAGCATCTGTGTGGAGATTTTAAGGCTGGAAGTGGAGTCCAGAGCTAAATAAATCTGTTTTTAACAACAAAAGAAAGATTGAAAGAAAAAAGTTACTGCTTCCAGCAAAGTTGATGACTTGTAGGTTTTGAGGAGAAGTCAATATGTACTTTCGCTTTTTCTGGCAATTTCCACTCAATTATTTCTCTGGCTTTTGCTGGAGGATCAGTGCAAGCGAACGCTGAGAAGCTTTTTCTCCCTCGGTGACAGGAAACATGACGGCAAAAGAGGTGATACAGAGCTTTTGGCATTCAGAGTGCGGGCTTAATGGAGCCGCTTTCACTTACATCCCACACACACACACTAACACACACACAGAGTCCTGCCACCTCCAGCGTCAAGCAGCACAACTCAATCTGTGGCCAGCCACACCTGCAAACCCAGCTGCTGTCCAACGATGGCGTGCTGGCGGAGCATCTCGTCTGTTTGCGCCGTGTGATGTGTGGCACAGATGAAAGGCCAATAATCAAAGCGGGGTTTGATCAGCTGCACAGACGTGTGCGATGGCGCCAGATGTGCTGCCTCTCTGATCTGTTCAATACTTTTGTTTATCGGCATCTGAAAAGGAGTTTGAAATCGGCTTTAAAGCTCGCCGTCGCTTGCTCCGCCCATCAATGTTCAGACAGCCGATCCGCCGTTTCCGCGTATTTGCATCCAGTTAATGATGTCCTGACTGGGCCGGGGACGTTATGCATTTCAAATCAGCCCGGATAATGACTAACTGTGCTGCTTGGTTGTAATTTGCCTTTGGGGACCAGTGATGTGTCTTTAAGTTGAACTGAAAGTCATAAACTCATGAAAACAGGACGTTTTCACTGAAATTCATTTCTAATTAACCCATAATCTCAAGGCTACAATATTGTTTTTTTAATATTTAGTAGAAACATAAAACAAACAAAGAATCAATTAAAAAACTGATTGTCCCATGAGGACCTGCAGGGTTACATCTCAGCCTCTCCTGCCTCTTTCATCTCCGCCCCTTAGAGAGTCTGCAGACCTTCAATCCTCCATCCACTCTCCTTTCATCCCCTCTGCATTTGCCCGCTTGTCCCCCCTCCCCATTCCACGTTGCCTCCTTGCTCTTGTTCTGGTCGGCTGGAGGGCTGATAATTCTTTGATCGTGGCTCTGATCTCTTCCATCAGTGCCAGGGGCTCCAGCTGATTACAGATGAAATGGATCTGATTTTGGACTCTGACTCCGGGCCAAACACCTGCTCAGACCTGAGCAAGCAACACGGGGGAGGAGGTGGAGGAGGAGGTGAGATCAGGCTGGACACGCAGACTCCACGCAACCAGACCGCAGGACCATCTGGGCTTTTGGTCAGCGACGGCAGATGCCTGAAACCGAGGCAGACTGCACACAAAATGTTTGGCGGACAGAGCGTGCCCAGATTTTCTGCAGGAAGGGACAGCTGCACCTGAGATGACCCGCGAGCAATGATTTCAGCTCCAAAAATGACATTCAAGACAAAAAAATAAAAGCACAAACTCAAATGCTGTTGATTATAACGATAACCATCTCTTAAAGTCCCACTCTGATTGGTCTATTGGTCTAGTTTCAAAACATCCCTGTGGTCTTTTAACTCTGATTATGCAGTTTTTAGACAAAATCAGTAACATTTTCTAGGAAAAACTGTCTGCAGAGCAGCAGGATTTCAGTAAGCCCTAGCAATGCGTATTACAATAAAAGTCTTCCAACTGTAGGTGGCAGACATGCGCTAGTAAACAGTAGAAAAAGAGGAAGAAGAAGCCCCTCCCAGCCTGTCCTGTGTGAACACCAAATACAACACATGCGCAAAAGGACTCTGGTTTACTTTTAAATCTTTTACTCATTTTGGCTAAATTCCATGTCCATAAATGTAAATTTTCTGGCAGAAAACCCTGTTTCACTGTATTCCTTTCTGATTTAGGTCAATATATCAACAGTATTCGAAATTCAGAGAAACAAAAAGCAATCAGAACATTGTCTGTGTGTGATAGATTCAATATTTTTTCATAGAGTTTAACCCCCTGGCTTATTTCTATTTCTTGTTCTTATTTCTATTCTTGTTCTTCTGTATGTTACAGATGTGTATTTGATATATGCTGTTGTGTTTTTTTATTGCATACCTAAAAGTACTTTCTTGTAAAATGGCATAATGTGCAATAAAGTTGCAAAAAAAAAAAAAAAAAAAAAAAAAAATACAACACATGCGCAGCGTATCCTATGTCACAAATCCATCTTTTTCAAACAGCATTCTTTTTGTCTGCTCCTGCTTCAAAACGATTTGAATAAAGAAATACTCTTTATGCAATTCTAGGCTTGATTTTCTTCATCCTCCCTCGTCTGAAGAATGCCACAAGAATGTGTTTAAAAACCCTGAAAACAGCGTTTTTATCAGGGGTCTTTAAAGCCCAACCTGGAAAGGATAGACAAAGAACATGAGAGGGATGAAATGATGAATTTACCTTCCAGCAGGTGTTGTTTACCCGTCTGCAGGACGCATACCGAGTTTACATACCGCCGTATCACCAACATCTGAAGGGCCTCTGATTAAATCAGAGCAATCCCTCGCAGATTTGCTCATCCACCTCCAGGAGATGAAAACCCAACCGTGGACGAGATTTATATTTGGCTCGCTAAGAAGTGTTTCCAACACGCACTACAGCGATGGTTTTAAATCCAGCCGGGCAGTATGGATGCAAAATTTCATCAGTAAATAGTCCTCTGTAGGAGAAATCAACAGAGTGAGCCTGAATCATCTGAATTTTAGATTAAAAACACTTTTATGGGTTTAGACTTTCAAATCCAGAGATTTTCTTTTTCAAATATACAGCTTCCTGTTGATTGAGTGTTAAAAAGCATGAGAAACGTTTAGATTGAAAATGGCAGGTGGCACAATCAAAGGATTGTTTATTTTGGGTGTTTTTGTGATCAGAACGTAATGAGTTTTAGTCTGCTAGCTGATTTGGTTGGTTAAGGTGGCCGTATCTTTGGGATATTTGTCTTTCAAAGCCTTTAACTAATGGTAGAAGTGATTTCTTTTCTACTTGACATTTTAGAGCTCTTATTGCGGCAATAATCCAACAATAACCAGGTCAAACAGTCGAGCGGGTCTTTCTTCTCCGACCTTGTGCTGTCAGGGCAGGATAAGCTGTTCCTGACAAGCACATGAGTGCGGGGGGAAAAAAATCAGAAGGAGCGCGTGCACTCAGAACCGCTCGACCTGCTCGTCTCGTGTGCAGCCAGACTCCGGGGGGAGGATGCTGGGATAGCACTTTGACTTATCGTCCGCGCACGAGGGCGCATGCGATAATCCACGATCGCATGTCGATCAGCCTCGCTCCAGGCAATTGAGTGGCGAGCAGAGGTCTGGCACGAACACTGAAGCATGCGCACAATATTTCACTTAAAGTCTGCAGATGTATTAGGGCTGGAAAACTTATATTCATGTGGAACTAGTGTATAAAAATCAAAATAAAAGCAAAGAAGGATGTCTAATCGTGTTATATTTTCACTTAAATGGCTATCTTTTCTCTCATATGCTGCTGCACACAGCAGCCGCGCACTAATCTAATCACTCTGGTAAATATGCTCTCATTTCCCTGCCAGCTCCTCGCAGACAAACAGAAAAAAAAAAAAAGAGCTGACAAACTTTCCCCTTTGTGTTTAAAAGCTCATTAAAAAGTATTCACTGTATGCTTTTGGTGCCGTAGCCGTCTCTGAATAATAAAATTGGTCACATTGACGCCCGCGGGCACCAGACGTATCCTTCTGAGCAACAACCGCTGGGTGTGTGAGCGCCACAGCGGTGCAAAACGCACGCCTCCACACCTCCCTTTCACTTTGCTTTCTCTCGCTGCCGCCGGTCCCTGAGATACTCCATGTATC
This sequence comes from Oryzias sinensis, assembly GCA_037389245.1. Lineage (NCBI taxonomy): Eukaryota > Metazoa > Chordata > Actinopteri > Beloniformes > Adrianichthyidae > Oryzias > Oryzias sinensis. Next base: position 23,499,765 of record CM074495.1, on the reverse strand, counting down.
TGGCTTGGATGTGGGGGGGGGGACCACCTACTATGCTCTTCGGGTGGTTAATTGTCCACTAGCGCTCTTGCGCTTTCCCTCCCACTCTCTTTTGCGGTCTATCTACACAACTCGGGTCTGCTTTTTTAGAAAGAGTTCACAAGTTCACGCTGAGCCCAGAGCCCTGGATCCCAGCGAGGCCCCGCAGGGCCAAAAGGTTACTCCTAGCTGGACTCCTCCAGAACCAGCCCACACACCCCTCTCAGCGCTGGGGAGGTAGACCTGACGGGGGTTACACTCACACAGGAAGTGAGCGGAAAAGCAGGAACGTCGGCGGTCGAACAGACCCGCTCCATGTAAGCATTCTCTTTTAAGAAAATACTGTAAACAGACAGTAGTTTGTGCTTCAGCACTTTCAGAAGTGAAGTGCTCCTTCAGCAGGAGGATGACATCTACTGCTGAGCTCCGGGCTGAGTCTGTCCAAAGGCTTTTGGGTTTATTAGATCGCATCTGCTTGCTTGACACTTCAGAGTGCCAAAGCAAAGTTACAAAACAAGCAAGCCAGCGATCAATTACACAATCAATCAATCAAAAAAGCAATCACTGTGGATTTTCATCAATTACGTCACTTTCCCTTTTTGTTATGGGCTTATTTGCATTTCTTAATTTGTGAAATAAGAAGTCAACAATCTGAGTGTTTACCTTAAGCCCTTCCAATAAAGTGGCACTTTCATAGGTAAATGAGGTCATTTAATCTTTTATTTTGGGATCATTTATTTCTGGAAATAAGAATTTTTTAGACTTTCTAAAAAAGTGGCCCCTAAGTAGGTCATTTCAACGTCCTTGGTATTTCTGGGAAGCAAAACTAACTGTAAAACATTAGCTTAAGCACTGGAGAATTTCAGCATTGGAGCTGCTTTACTGCTAGCATGTGTTCAGTAAAAGACAGTAGGCTTCTTTTTTTTTTCTTGTTACAGTTTTGAAGGTGGTTTACTATGATGTTTGGAAAAGAAACAAGAGTAGTTTTCTTATTGTAACCACATTCTGCATCCCTTCTCATTTGCCTAACTACTGTTTTCATTCTTCCTTTTCCACAGACTATTCAGATGCCTGGAAGGTAATCAGGAAATGCCAACGGGGACTTTCTCCGGGTCAACAGCCACTTGCAGCTGCTGCTGCTGCTGCTGCTAAGCAAGGCAGTGTGTTTAGTGAGTGCAAAGAAGTACGGAGATAATAAAAGACTTGAGCTTTGGGTAACCTCTGCAATTCCTTGAGGCCAAAATTAGCCAAATGTGGTTAAACGGAGCAAGCCTCATGATGGAATGGGCCTTGAAAAATGCAAAGTGGGACGCTTCTGCAGAGGCTTGGGTGTACCCTGCATAAGAAAACTCCTATTCAATGGAAAAGCAGGCATTCTATCAAATCAATAGCTATCAGCAAAAAAAAAAGACAAAAAACAAAAACCCTGACCTGCAGTCATCCGATTGAAAACTGGAGTTAGGGGGAAGGTGACAGCCTGTGTGCTCAAAGTCTGGTTCCATTAGGGTCCAGTTGGAGCCCATTTAAAGAGAGGTGATCCTAAAGCTCCTCTCCCAAGACTTGGTGCTTTGCAGAACACACGAGTGGATCGATACCAATGACAAGGTAGAAGAGGAGGCGGTGGTGGGGATGGGGGGAGATGAGGTGACGAAGGGATGAGAGGTAAAAAAAAAAAAAAGCGCGATAAGCTGAGATCGATCCAAAGACAAGGACTGCTGCTGCGTGCAGGGAAAGGACAGAGGAATGCAACGTGCTGCAGATTTACTCTTGTTTACTTCATCAAACTCGAGAGGGGGACCCGCCATTGTACACACACACACAAACACACACAGACACACACAAAACAAAAGACTCGTCTCTGGAGTGTTAAACCTGTTATCATCGCACACACACAAAAAGAAGAACAGTGATGGAATTTGTATTATTTTATAAACTGGAAAAAAATCCATTAGGTCTGAAATAATTTCAGTCTTCACACTAAACTGTGAACTGACAAGGAAACTTTTTAAAGTTAGCATCTAATTCACTTCATTTTTCCTAACAAAATATGCATTTTGCTGTTATAAATAGACATCTATAAACTTATGTTTGCAAAGATGCTGCTAAAAAAACAATTTAAAGGGGTGTAACGATTAATCAACTTTCCTACGATCCAACCAGATCAATCTGAGGAAAATTGTTGATTAAATCAACCTATACCATTCTGAAATTGCTTTTAAATGAAATAAATTGATTATATCGATATGAAAAATACCATTTGGATTGAGGTTAACTTTTACTATAACGTAAAAACGACCATCATAGCCCACAACACAGATTTGATGAAATTAAAAACTGATCAGTCCATCATACCAGTCCAATGTGTGGAAACACTTTGAATTTAGCAAAGTCATGTGACCACACAGTGTGCTAGAATGTTCTACTATGTTCCCTTTGGATTCTGTGGATGTGGAAAATCAACACTGGGCCTAACTTTAGGAAAATATTGATTTGCAATTAATCCTTTTTTACTTGTTTGTACAAATATTTAATTTACTCTTAATTATCTTACAAGAAATGTAAGGAATGTAGAAAACTTCACCTACGCTGTTCAGTACCAGCTCTTTCTCTCTGAGTCACACAGGTTGAAGTTTAGCTGGATCGATTTTAAGTCAGTGAATCGGATCGCTCCAAATGAACCAATATTGACTATGAATCATATCGTCAACCACAAATTATGATATGAATTGAATCATTGAAATGAATCGTTACACCCCTAAAAATGGAGTGTAAAACTTGACAAGGCTTTTATTTTGTTAACAGACTGTGCAAGAATGATTGATCAGACAGCAGTTTAGAATTTTCCCAAAAACATCTAGAACTAAAAGCAATATTTAGGAAATATAGAACAAAATTATTGTGACATTTTGATTAGATGATGTGCATTAAACATAGATTTTAGGCAGAAACTTGCATTAACAATAATTATATTCACCCTGAAATCAAAGGTTTTTTTTTGGCATCAAATAAAGATTGTTTAATGGGATCGCATCAACTCCATCTTGGAAGTTTGCGTTTAAGAGCCCTACATCTGTCATAGCATCACTGACACCTGTCATGCTGCTGTGATGGAGATAACCCGTATTTCCATATGTTTTCTTCCCTTCCTCCCTCAATCGCTCTCTTGATCTTGGTACCCTCTTGCCCCCCACCACCGCACACCTTACATTCAACCCCCCCTTCTCCTCCCATGAGCTCTCTGCCTGTCTGTGATGGCACCCTGTCAGAGAAAAGCTATTTATGATCGGCAGCCAATATCCTCGGCGAGATAAACACACACTGTGAAAGTCACAGATAGAGAGAATTATTAGAGCGAGAGGGTGACTGTGCTCGAAAGAGAAACACACACACACACACACACAAACACACATAAGGATAAAAGAACAGAGGAATGTTGCTTGAGGCTTTCTTTTCTCGACTTTGTATGTGTGCATTTTGGCACTTTTAATTGTTATTGCACAAGTGTGTATTTGTGCTGCTGGTACACAACTTCAAACCCTCAGTACTTTTTATAGAGGAGTTCAATAAAAGTACTTTACACACAAGGATTAAAAAAAAACTCTTGGGAAAAACCAACTGGGACTTTCATGGAGGGCGTCATCATCCGCCACTATGTGATACTAAAGGGAGGATGCTCAAAAGCCTACTTTAGTGATCTTTGGAGGATAGCACATGTTCAGACGATGACATCCTTTACCTAGAAACACTAACTATAGACAAACATGTATCTGTTGGGTACGGTCGGCTCACAGCAGTGCACACCCATGTGGTTTGAAAAGACTGACCCAAAGCTTCATTCGTTTTTTGAATCAATGTGGGATGGCGTTTGGTCAAAGTTTGTCCTGACCATTGACTGTATCTAAGAACTGGACCGACTGACGTCACGCATAGAAGACGGCTCCAACAAAAGGAAGTCAAATCAGTCTGTATTTTTGCCGCCACGTTGGAGACAGTCTTCATCACTAAGCAGTGATTGGTCCGAGTCATTGTTTCTATGGCAACCACCTTTCGGCCACCAGGAGTGAGCTTGTTGGTGGTCCACACCCCTACCATTTAAAAGTGTCTCGAACATTTCGAACATTTTCAAATGTTCAACGCGAAAGCACATACTTTTATTGAGGGATCTGATTGGCCAGTTTATAAATTGAATAACTTCCACTACAGGGAAAAGAAAAGATTATCAAGAATATATTAAAAAAGATGTATCAGAGCAAAAATGGTTATTCTGACAACAGTAGTGACTGAGTAATAACTCTTTATACCTCTACAGAAGTCTATGGGAGTTTGGCTTCTTGGAACCAGCGGTTACTTCCTGTTGGGAGGGTAGGGTGGGAGGAGTTACTCAGTCCAGTTCTCATATACACTCAACAGTCCCATTTCACCGGTTACGTGGGCGTGGCACATGGGCCTATGACCTGTCATGTCACCGAGTCAGGTGATGCTGTTCAGCTGGTTCAGTGTCAAACTGTTCCTCTCTGTTTATAAACGGAATATTTCCTTTTATTTTATCCATTTTCACCAGATAAAAAAATGGTCCCTCCCACCAGCAAACACAATGACCCAAGGATAATAACACTTCCACTATGGGAGACACACATTTGAGTTCAGAGATGAACGTTCTGGTATCACAGCACAGTTTTTATGAGCTCTGCAGTCATTTAAGCATTATCACTTCATTATGAAGAGGTCTAATGTAGCGCATCACCGTTGGTGCTCACTCTGTAAATTTTGAGCAACTTTGAGTTAATTAACTGACTTTATAGGCGTGTCTAAACGTGGATTTGTTACCTGAAACCGTCCCATCTGAAAGTAGAGCATGGAGGTCTATATTAAAGCCATGAAGCGTCGAGTGAAACTTCCACAGAAATACTGAGAAGGAGTGGACAGGTTTTTTACAAGGCCGTCAAAAGGCAAAATATTTTTCATATTCAAATAGTTATTTAACAGTGTTGCTTTCAGACGTGAAGTTGGGATGAAAATGAGGGAGATTAAACCAATATTTGTTCACGCTGGGCGGTCAATTGACTCGTCAGGCGCCTGTCCGTTTAAGACTATCAGGGACCATCCAGGTGAATTATGGGGCCTCTACCCTATACCTGTGTCACTAAAATCCATCCATCCATCCATCCATCCATCCATCCATCCATCCATCCATCCATCCATCCACAGCACAAACCCTTGGAGAACTCCAGCTTCCTAAAAACATTTTCTTATCTTGCGACCATCTTTCTCCTCCACCCTCCTGCATCACCACCTCTCTTTGGGAGGACTATAATTTCCATGTCCACATGTGACAACCACTACGAATGTCCTCGTCTCCCTCACTTTTACACAGTTTTCCGATTCCTGCTGCCCACCGAGCTGTTTGCAGAAAAGGTTTTGGAGGAAGAGAAGATGTCTGTTTTTTCCTTGTTCTGGCTCTCCTCCTTACTTGTTTTGCTTCTCCTCCCTCGCACCACTGTGCACTTTCTTCTTGAGCGTCCCTTCGGCGTACTGCGTCTCCGTGAAAACGCTGAGCAGCAACACTTGACTTGGATGAGGGTCACATTGGCCTGCAGGAGAAGCAGAAGAGAGCGGTAATGAGCGACGGGGGTGGATGTTTCTGTGTGGGGTGTCTTTAATAATTTTCAGACATTGTTTTCAGTTCTTCCCCACAGACACGGGGGCCGGGAGCGCACACACATGAGCGGTGCTCTATTCTAATGTGCAACAGCTCACAGAAATACACCCTCCTTTTCTGCAGAACTTTTGTTCAATCTGTCACCATGGCAACAAATAAGAGCTGTTTATTTTCCATTTGTACACTTATCCATGAACTTGACAGTGTGAACCATCATCTCTTTGTCAACTCGGCGACCTTTCTGCATCAGACTGCAGAGACTGACTCAAAATCAATCTTTCTAACTGTAAACCTCTGCTAAAAGGTCTTTTAACGTCTTTTTAATTGACTGTATTTAGTTCACAACAAAGAGGAGCCCTTTTATCTTTTCTTTTTGCTCTGGGAAAAAAACACAAGTGCACAAGTCTGCAAAAGTTTTTAGGGTAAATGTTCACAGAGACATGACATCATTGCTTCAAGTGGGTCAGCAGTAAAACAGTCTGAGCTGTTTTTGCAGGAACCTTCTGTTTACTGTGGATTCAAAGTGTCACGATAATCTCATAGAAGAATTATTTTTTCTTTTAAACTGAAAAAGGATAAAAAAAATGTGTCAATAGAAGAAGTAATGTTCTAATAAGATGCACATGTTGTCAACAAGATTTATAAAGAACAAAACTGTTACAAGAGCTTCTGTGTCAAAAGAAGAAACAGTCTTTGCAAACGTATTATCTAAAAAAAATGTTTTTTTAAAAATGGTATAAATAACAGAAAAATGCATGCTGGTTTTGGAAATATGAGTATCAATCTTATTGTTATTGTAACAATAGTAGATATTTTAAAATATACTCAAAACTTCACAGGAAGCCTAAACAGTACCTTAGCAAAAATTAAGGTTTTGAGGAGTAAAAGTGTTCAACCAGCACACAGATATCAGGCAAAACCTTCTTTAACTTTACTGAAGAGCTGATCCGTTTTTAAAGTGGACCATCAGAATTTACGATGTCAAGAAAGTTGGTATAGGACTTAAATGTAGGAGATGCGCTTTGATGGCAGAAACTAATTTTCTAATAAATAAACGGAAAAAGTAGCAGAACAAACACAAACACCACAATATGACAAAGAGTGGAAGAAAAGTGAGGATCTGGAAACAAGCATCTGAAAATAATTACCTTCATTCAGGTAAAGGGGTAAAAATGAAGCAGAAACAGCTGAGGGGGATCAAAACTGCAACCAGGGCCGGAGCTACAGGGGGGCAAGGGGGGCAGCTGCCCCTATCAGCAATACGCACTTTTTTAAGCATTAGTAGTAGCACCTCAGCTGTTAATAAAACCTTTTTCTGATACTTTTTCTGTAACTAATTTCCACTCTGCTGTTCTCATTTGCCACCCTTCCAAAGCCTTCTGCCATGGATCCATGGACACCAGTGAGGATCACAAATCATTGAAGAAAAAAGGTTCAGAGAACTGTCTAGTGGGTCTAGATGACCCAACTCCCAATGTCAAAGTGCCTAGGATAGCACAAGGGTTACGAAAACCATCATGGATTCATGTTTGTCTCAAACCTGCACTAAAATCAAAGAAAACATTTGAGACGACTTAGGGAGGAGTTAGAGACAAAGGAAATTGGTAATATAAAATCGAACTTTCGCCATAACAGTTTATCAACTGACTCCAGCTGTAAGAAACACAAAGTAAAGTCACAGAAAACTGCAACCAACACATTTTTATTACTGTTCATAAAGTGAGTCTGAGAGTTGAGGGTTGTAGTTGTGCTGGATTTAACTCAACTGGAATATTTGTGAGAACATGGAACTGTAATTGACTTTTTTTGGTTCTATTTCACTATTGAAAACAATACATACAAGCTTGATAATAAGGTCTGATAAATAAGAAAAAAAAAGGTTTTTGACTTAAATCAGAAAAATATTTTGTTGAGGAGGAATTATTTTTCTAAAACAAAGTCTTATATTATTTTCTGTCAAGAAATTAAATAGTTAATTTTTTATTTTTTAAATACAATTTTCCCTGTAGTTCAGCTTAAATCACCAATTATGTGACAACAAAGTTTTACATCTAAGCAAACAAAAAATCAAGTTAAATGGACTTTAAATCTCAAGTTTGCATTTAGTTTATTTCTTTTTGTTTAACTGTTCAGATACATTTGACTCCAATTTTTGGGTTAGATCTTTGATTTCCTTCCAGGTTTTTGGCCAATGTATAGCCCCCACTCATCCAGACGGCTGAACTCTGGAGGCTCTCTTGTCCCCATGAGTCATCCTGCAGGTCACATGACCGACTGTAAAGCCCCCGCCGCCGTGTTGTCGTACACCGTCGAGAGTCGTGTCAACATCGATGGCTCAGTAATCTCAATGGGGGCGCTGATGGCGTATGGGGTTCTGTCAGGGACACGCGGTCAGCTTGTGTTACAGCCAGCGAGCGCACACAGACACGCCACCAGACTTCATTCTCTGCAGTCAATAAAGTGGAAAGTCAGCATCACTTAGCTGCTCTGCATTTTACTGACGGGATAATGGAGACGCTCATCAAGCTCTACCGACACATAAATGGAGACGGATAAAAAATAAAAGGCAACAAAGAGATATAAAAAATAAAAATAAAAAGCTTGGCGTGTATGGAAAATCGGAGACTCTGCCCATAATCCTTTATTCTTTTCACTGACATTTTCAAACTGACATATCGTCCTGATGGAACAGAATACCCACTGACAAGATGAGCTGCCTTCTGATGCATCAAATAGAACGTTCTGTAAGGAACCTGCAGCCTCGTTTGATGGCAGTCCTGTGAAATAGCTGGCTTGTGAGCTGAAAAGTGAATTTAGACCTAATCTGAAGCCTTGCGCTTCTGAGTAACTCGCCGCATGAGTGGACTTGTGTGTGAGTTATTGGCGTCTGGTAGAAAGTTTAACCCTTGAGTGAGCACCACTGCCACGAGAGTCAAACCTTCTGAAGCTTGAAAAAAAAAAAGTGGGGGGCTCCTGTTAAATGAAATATGTTACTGGGGCCACTGGTTTGGCCATCAGCGCAGCTGGATGAACAGATTTATGTTAGCATGTCGGCCATCTTTGCTGACTTTTTTCCCCCCTTTTATGACTAAATCGCCCAGACCTCAGCTTTCCACTTCATCCAGACCTGCAAAGCTCCACACATGAGTAAGAAGTAGAGGTAGATGAGAAGCAGGGCTTTTGGTTAAAAAGCCACACACCTGCACACACATCCTAAACCTCCAGCTGCCGGCTGCCTGTGAGTTTTGGACAGGCAGCACTTTGACTGGCTGTGAGGAAGCCAGCCAGCTGCTGAGCGAATCAGCAATGACTAACAGCTTAAAGCTGCACTTTTTGAGCTAATCGCCTGCATAATGATTGTTAAACATGCATGCGTTTGTGTGTGTGTTGAACATGAGCATGAACGGGTGCATGCTAACACCTGAGCATGTGCCTGTGTGCCGCCTCTGCCTCCATCAGGCCGTTATTGTGGCTTCCCGGGTTTTTAATTGCTCTGCTGTAAATTTGACATTGTCCAAAGCGACGGCCCCCCGACGGCCAGAATAAAAAGACGAAACGATGTTAAACAAGTCACTTCTTCCAATCAGAGCCCAGCTCCACACTGGTGTTTGACAGGCGTTCCAATGGGATGCTAATCGCATTCAAAGACCTGAGCTTTGAGAGCGAGCCAGACTCCAGCAGGACGGCACGGGGACGCCCGCACGCCAGCAGCGGCAGCTCTAATCAGAGGCAAGATTGGAAGGGGCGCGCGACAATCCAGTCTAGCAAAACGTCTGCCACTCCCTGTTAGGGGGAGGCAAATCCTAACGACACAGTGGAACTACACATACACACATAAACGTCTTGGAGAACATCTGGCAGAGTTCAGAGAGAGATCGGAGCAGAGAAAGCCAGCTGCTGATGCTCTGCATCACTGCGCCCACAGACAATAGAAGGACTGCCGCTTTAAAGCTGGCCTTCGTACGCTTTTGTGCACCAGAGAGACTCACCTATGACCTATTACCCTCACACAAGTGCACGATACCACTTTCTCTTATTGTTATTTACAAGCCAAACCTGAAAAGCCACTTCGATAAAAGTTGTGTTTTTTGTCTTTTTAACATTTTCTAGTGGTGTTTTTCTGATGATGGAGGACAAATATAAAGAAAATTCAGCATAAAATGGCATTTCTTTATTTAAACTGCATCAGGAACAGTAAAAAAATGTAGTTTAGATTTGTGAAGTAGAAAATACAGTGGGCGGACCACAAGTTCCCTACTTCACTTATGCTTTGTACACACGGGCACATGATCGGCATTCAAGAATGTGCTGACCGTGGGTTTTTGAACGCGGTTTTAGCTTATGGTGTTCACACCGGGCTGTCACCACTCAATGCTTGTGCATGTACTTAGGTGGAAGAGACTTGATCCAAATTGTCGAAGCGGTGCAAATCTCGCAGATCTTTCCCCAGGCTTTTTTTATTTCGCAGCTCCATTCCAATATATGAAAGACTTGGTGTCATACAATTCCGGCAATTATTAACTTCTGCTTCTTGATATATTTTCAATTGCTTGGCACTTCCATAAAGTAAAAAGGATGCTACCCATGTTTCACTACCAAAGTTCCTCGAAGTTCAACTGGTTTGATGCATTATTTTATTAATTTAGTCTCTTAGCTACCGCTAGCAGGTAAGAGCTTTTTATTGCTCAATGTAAAGAGGTTAAAATGACCTCAATCAAATTAGCTGCCATTAAGGAGGAAGATTGAAGTCTGAAATGGGAAAAAAATTAGTTTAGAAGCATTTGAAAAGGTGAAATTGCTGGCATTTCTAAAGCGCTAGCTTGCTGGCTAATGGAGGCGATGTTAGCTACATTTCCTAAATACCTGCAAGATGCGGGCTTTGAAAAGCAAGAAAAGTAGAAGATGTAAGAATGATTCTAATGTGTAAAAAAGGCAGAAAAATTATTTGCTGTTACCGTTAGCTTGTGATTAACAGTTTCAGATTTGTTTTCCCCAACTCTTTTGACAGGGAGTAAATAACTCTCCCTAATGCTGACAGAAGTAAACATTTTTTTTAATATATATTCTATGACAACTCTTTACTAAGAACATAAAAAAATGGATTTCCAGCTCTAAACTTTTTAAATACTGTACGGCCAAGAAGACCAGCAAAGCCTTTTGGCACTGTAGGCCGTTAGATTGCATCAACTGTGTTTTTGGCATGCGTGAATGATTGCTTCCAAGTTCTATTGTCTCTAAATTAATAAAAAAATTGCTGATCTTAACAAGACAAAGTGATTCTGAATTTTATTTATAATTTTGTATTTCTTTTGTTGCAGTGGAGTGAGACGCTGTCGTCCGTTCATTTCCTGAGTAAAGAACAGAGCCTGCGTCACTGCTTCTGGCATCTGATGCTGCTTGGAGTGGAGGAACTGTGATCATTATTCTCACTGTGCCAGGAGCCACAGAGCCTTAGTGGACACAAAATACCGAGCAGCACCTGCTGTGTAAGCTAAGCGGAAGAAGCAGAGAGAAAAAAAATGTTCTCAATTTCCCCCCCAGAATTACACCAGATTGCTTTGAATCGCAAACCACTAAAGAGGGGGGGCATGATGAAATGATGCCGGAGAGGGGGTGAGGTTACTTGAGTTACAATGGGTGCATAGCAGAGGACAGCTCCGTGAAATGACAGCAATGATTGCCTGGGTTAAGGCCTTTGCACAGTCACAGCAGCCAGCCAGAGGAGCTTGGGGAGTTTCCCGGTGGGCCTGTTGACATTTGAGCTGGTGTTCTGCTTGGGGAGAAAAGGGAAGATCCCGGTAATCTGAATCAAGATGTCGACGTTTTGGATTGTGCACCTTCTCGTGTCTGAAGGTTTTCTGTCTTTGCAGACAGCAGTGATGAATTGATAAATGGTTCATGTAAGGCTAATTTAGTTAGCATGAGTATGGTACAGGCTATTTAAGTAGATCTCAGAGCTTCTTTTAAAAAACAGTTATTGTTGGCGTCCTTCATCCTTCAGCGAGATAGAAAATCGGAGCAACCCATTAATGCATCAAGAGTTGCCCAGACAACCTGCTGCAAACACTGGCACCAACCTAAAACCACCTGGGGCGATGTAGGGTTCAGTTTCTTGCCCAAGGACACTTTGACACATGGGCGGTAAAGGCAGGAACTGAACCTGCAATCAAAGGTCAACCGATCTATCTTTTCATCCCAGCCGCACAGGGAATACTAAAAGTGATAGTAATTTGTATGCATACATGGATGATATATGCCTGACATGTGTTTGTTTATAAGGCATGTGCGAGTGAACTAATCAGTGTTTGCGTTGTGTACGTGTTCATATGTTTGTGTGTTGATGTGTTTTAAGTTTAAGCATGTGGACAGACCCAATCGTTTTGAGAAACATCTACTTTTGAAAATGATGAACTGTAGACAACTCATTGCTTATTTTTGTAATTCTACTCTACCCTTAATCTTCCATTTTACAGCAACTTCTTGACCCCTCTTTATCCCCATGTTTAAAGAGCCATTCCAATCATCTTTTGATCTATTGTAAAAGTGTTCCCAGTGGTCTTTTAATTATGATTATCCAGTTTCAGCCAAAATGAAAAGACCAGTGTCGTTCTCTAGGACATAGTTTCTGCAGAGCAGCAGGACTTCAATAGAAATTTGCCTCTGAATTGCGGGCAGGAGCAACCCCGCCCCCCTTCCCATCACTTGTGACTGATGTTTACACAATTTTCATTGGGGTGGGTCTTTAACATCCTACTCTCTTTTTCTCTGTCTGTTAAAAAATAAATACATGTAAAAACGAATACAATCAAAGTAAATAAAGTTTGCCCTTAAATACAAAAGGCATTTATACAAAAATACTAAAAATTCATAACCCCTTATTGTAACAGTAACACCTGTCAAACACCAGAGGCCCTCAGCTTGTCTGTTTGTTCAGCTGCTGTACAGGACAAGACAAAAAATAAAACATTGTAGAACACACCATGGTGCTCAACACTATAGAAGGAAACCCAAACTTTAGTCTTAAACTACATGGGAGTTAATGCAACAAACAACAAGACAAGTAAAGTCTAATTTTTCCTATTTTGTTCATCCATTTGTGTCCCTTCACCTGTGGTGTTACATTGAGATGCCGTCTGAAGGTAATGTCTTTTTCTGCTTCTTTCAAGTAAAAATGTTAGGTTTAGAAAAAGAGAACGCAGAGATTGGGCACAGCCAAACCTTGGACACATAATATGTTTTTAAAAAAAGGCCAATATAATGCAGAAATAACAACTCAAGATACAAGAAAAAAAGAGAATATTGATTCTTGTAATTAATATCTACTGAATGATACTTTGTAACAAAGCAAAAGGCTAAAGCATCAAGCAGGGAACGTCTGCTAAGTGTTGCTTGAAAGGAAAGTGGATCAAATTTGAAGCTTCAAACGTCCTTCAGGGAAACTTTTTGTGAAGTCCTTGAGTGGTAACCTGCTAGGAAAGAGATGACAATCATGGAGATGAAACGGCACAAAGGTACATGTTTACACAGTATAAATGAATAAAAGTGTTTTGATCAGGGAAAAAAAAGCTCAGTCAGAAGGTTTTTACATATCTGTTTGCTCAGAGACTGAAGATTTAGGAAATGACCGTACTGTGCTAATCAGAAGGTAATCTTCTACTGAAGTCGGTAAAGAAAAAAGGGATTTAGACGAGAAACTTTCGACTCAATCGGACACGGAACCCTGTCCCCCTCCACATCTGGAAGTCTGTGTGTGTTTGTTGTGAGGAACACGTGGGTTTGCAGAAACGGGTGCTGGTAACGCTCAGGCTCAGGCTTTCCCAAACAACATGCAAGGCGGCGAGTGGATTCCTCTCAATATTTGTCTCATAACGGAATAAAGCCAAACAAATCCCTCCTGCAGAGGCGCCCTCTGATAACGCCGGCAGCTTCCAACGGCACCACTTTCACATCACTCTGCTTTCCCCTCACTCCGACTTCCCACACTCAAATCGTCATTTCCATCCATGATAGATTTTCCTTTCGGGAATCAATTAATCCACATCGGATTTAGTGGAAAATTTTTAATATTTCAACTTAAAAACCTTTCTTAGAAGCTGAAATGAATCATTTTTATCTCCCCAAACCGGATCATTTGTCTTTTATAAAAATTGTTTTTAGAGGTGCAATGAATTGTCATGTTGTCCCTTTTCAGGAAATAAAAAATATGATTAATAATGCTCTGCATCACTTTAATGTGAACGGTTTATATTTTTAATCAGAGAAAATGTAATTACTTACAAGCAATGCAAACATCTTTATTTTTTTGCTATACTTTTATAATACTCTTGTTTTTTTTTTCTCATATAGTCATCAAATAAATATCTGTAAGGATGGAGGAAGTGTCGCAGCAATTTTTTTGACAGCTTTATTCCTTTGCCTACTTCTCAAAGCTGGGAACAAATAAAGCATTACAAAGCATTGTATGGCAAGGTGCTAACTGACCCACCCTGGTCAGAGCTGGAGGTGACAAATAAATAAAACTACTTTTTTCAGATGGCGGCTTTTCTGTTGGTTTAATCTCCATAGCAACCATTTTATATTCAGTAGCCTTGGGGTGCCTATCAGGTATATGTCATTTTTAGAAGAAGTAAGTGTTTGGATTTCCTTGGCAACGAAGGCTTTTGTTTACCACGCCCATTTTTCTAATATGTTTATATTGTTTTGTTCAGCTTGAATCTGGGATTCATCTATGAAACTTTCACAATATTCCGTAAAGTTGTAGCTGGTACTAAAGACATTTTTTGGAATTCAAAAGTTGTAGATCAACAAAACCTTGGCTGTGGTTTTAGACTCCAACTTGTGTGGGAAATTTTGTAAAAAATAGCTCAAACTGTTTTATTTATTTTTTAAATGTACAAAAATTGGCAAAGTTAACACTTTGCCAAAAAAATGCAGCCAAGCCGCGGGTCCCGGGGGCCATCCCATAATAATTTCAAAACTTCCTTTGGACATCTCCAACAGGTGGGTTTTCATTTTGTTAGTGGATTTCGAAATTTTGGGTGTTTCGAGCCCCGTAAGAAAATTTTCAACCCTTCATATTTTCTGATGGTTTTGCCCACTGTGATGTCATTTTTTGATAGTTTACCCCACTGTGATGACATCTTTTTTTGTTGGTTTCGCTCACTGTGTCATCATTTTCTTAGTGGTGATGCTTTATTACGAAAATCCTTTTCACCGGTTAATAGGTATTTGCAAATATTGGTGGGTTTTTGAGTATCGGGTGGGTACGAGATTTTTCCTCAAAAGCACAGTAAGAAAGACAACAGTCTGGTCCTTGCCAGGACGGCTGGGGGACAGAATAATAAATGCTCTGCTGTGAGTCTTTGAACTTTTTGCTGTTGGAAAGTTTCTCGACCTTTAAGGTTGATTACAGAAAATCATCTTCATTATCAGACATAAAGGCTTGTCATTGAGATAAAAACCGTCCATTAAAAGTCTCTTTTTTCTTTCTTTCTATAATATCTCATCTTTGGCAGCACAGAGGAGTGAACCATACATAGAAGACAAAGCGACATGTCGAAGTTGCGCCCTGAAGGAGTCTTTTTATGTATTATTGGCGAGTGCAGGGCATTGTGGGTCCAGCGTGGGCGCTGCAGAGCCCCTCCCCAAAGCCTGGGAAATAGGTAAACCCAGCTGCTGTTCTGAGCAGCCTGTCATCTCAAACCCTCATTCAAGGTCAAAGTGAGTGTGATTTTCTCCCTGCTTCTCGTGTGGAATAACCAGAGGCGGGGATATCCTGTTTCATTAGCTTTCCTCTCGCGCCGCTGCTGCTGTCTGTCCGGCTAAACGCAAGCGGCTGAGGGGTCGGAGCTGCAGCTGAAATAGCAAAGAGCCGGGGTGGATTATTGACAGAGAGGAGGTTGGGGAGTAATAGATGTGAGCTGGGTTCAGCTCGTGCATAGACTCCTGTGTTTGTGTGTTCCTGATCAAAACCAACCTTTTGGGTGTTTAAGGTGCATAATGTCTGTGTAACATCTGGAAGGCTCAGAGCATTATCTCCATTCTGGCTGCAGAATGACCCCATTTCAAATGACCCCAGGGCGATGGGCGGGACAAGTTAGCACAATGAACATCTCCAACCACAGTAACTTCCAGACCTTGGGGGGGACCCACAGAGAGATCATGTTCAGAGCATGTTCTCTCACGTCTATTCTAACCTAAATTCATGAAATCTAATTTTGTTGGTTAATTTAGTAAACCATGATTCGACAAAACTTCATGGTATGGAACCAACCAGACTACTGTTAGGGGAAGGCGGGGCACATACTCAACAGGTTTCTAGTCTTTTCCTAAAAACTATTGACTGTACATGAGAACTGGACCGAGCGAGTGTGACATCACCCACTTAAAATGGCTTCCTTCCAGCTCCCATCAAATTTAGTCAGTTCAGTCGCCATATTTTGGGATGCTGCCATGTTGGAACCAGAAGTCGTCAGTAAGCAGTGATTGGTCCAACTAAGTCTTAGCCATCATTTCTATGACAACCACTTTCACCAATCAGGAGTGAGCTTGTTAGGAGCTCACACCCCTACCAAAATCTGTCAATCAAACATTTCCACATGAGGTGACCAGATACCTTTATTGAGGCATCTGATTGGTCAGTTTGTAACTGGAATAACTTTCCCTAACAAAATGTATCATAAAAAAAATAGGATTTCCAGTGACATGTTAAAAAAGGTAGCACATCACTGGGCTCCCACTGCATCTGGTTCGGCTGTAGTAACCTTGCCAGAGTGGTCTAGCTACGGCAGAAGACTCACATTTATGGTTGCCCAATGTGCCCAGGTTCTGTCCTTTTTGTCTTTACACTTAGAAAAAGCATGTGCAGTATTGTGAAGAATGGGGTGGTTCTGGACCTCTGCGATCAACCTCTCATCATTCATTATGTTGATTGAGCGATATGACGATCCACCACAAACTTTGTGACCCAGTGTCAGCAGAAATGACCTTAGGTTTACACCACGGTAAAAACATAGCGAGTACACTGGAAAATAGGTTTTCTGTTGAAAACTGTACTGGATGAACTGTACACTTGCTTGTATAGGTGGTTTCATTTGCCCCAACTTCACACAAAAAAATGCTTCAGCTCGCTCTGGCATCCAACCAAAATTTGAAGCCAACAAAACCTATTCGGAGCGCCAGAGATGCCGGACGGGGCTGGACACCATGTGAGTGCCTCTCGCACTTATTAAGTTATGTAAAGACTCCACCGGCCGCATCGCAGCTGGACCGGATGCAGTGTTAGCAGTGTTAGTGTTAGCAAGAATGTGTTTCTGACAAATAGAAAGACTGTGTAACAGCTGTTTACTTCTCTATAGAGGTCTACGGGACTTTGGCTTCTTGGAGCCAGCGGGTAATTCCTGTTTGGAACACGAGGGAGGAGGGGCCATTCAGTCCAGTTCATTAATGTAATTAATGGCTACAACACAACTGGTTTGCAAAGGGGGGCTGGAGTATGGTTCAGTGGTTTTAAGGAAAGCCACAATTCTAGGTTTAAACCGTTTGAATTTAACTCACCATGGAGAGAGTGGATGGTTGCATCTCTAGCATAGGATGAATCTTTACTGAAGCTGCTGAAGGGTCCAATTTTTTCAAAGCTACGATGTGTTCAAGCCTGAGTCATGGGCAATTTTAAGGAATTGGCCAAGGAAAGATTAGAATAGCCACAACTCTACATTCACACCGGCTACCGCAACTTTTCGTTCAAGCGGACACTTTTAACGAAAAGTCTATGTTCTATAAACGATTGAGGCTTGTGCGGGGAGTTCCATGACACCAAGTCTTTCTAATGTCAGAATAGAGCTGTGCAAGAAAAAGCCTGGAGCAAGATTTGCACCGATTCCACATTCCAACCCCTTTCCATCTTTAGGTGGCCGACAGACTTTGCATTCAATAAACCGGGTATAGAGCCTTCTTGAATGCTCAACTCGTGCCCTGAATGTATGCAGCATCAAGTTGTTCTCTGGCATGATTTGGACAGCCTTGTGCTACAAGTGAAGTCGCACACCAGCTTTCAGCTTTACCAGATTTAGGCCCAGCTTAAATCATAATTAAACAATTTTGAAATTAGATGAGGAGATCTACAGAGTTTTTTTCTTCTTCTACGGGTACAGTATATAAAATACAGATTTTTTTTACAGCTGCTCGACCACAGTGGCTGTCTAAGATGCTTTATTGCTGCAGAAAATTCTACCTTGAGGTGAAAAGGTTTTATGACAGCGAGAGGTGGTTAAAAGATATGCTATTTTATATGAACTGTGAAGGTCTCAGTTTTAAACCAATCATTTCTTCTTTCTGGGCTGTAAATCAGGTATTGGAAACAGAGGGGAACAATCAGAATATTCACGCCAAAAAGAAACTCTCAACATTTTTTACTGATCTCCATCCAGCTCAGCAGAATCTGATCCATGCAGAGCTGCAACTACTGATTATTTTGGTTAAGATTAATTGATTAATCTGGATTATTTTTGGCTTACATAAAATAAATTCTAAAATGAGTTTCAAGGCAGCAGCAAAAGATCTTTGATATAACATTTTATTTCCGTTTTTATAAAAAAAAAAATTCTTTCTTATCAAAAGACTCTTTATCTTCATCTTGTGCTGCTGTCATGAGACTAAACTGGTGTCAGTGCTTCAAGTCTTCCTAAAACCAATAGATGTTTAATTTTAGACTTAAACCTCAGAGCCTTTAAGGATTTTTCAGTGAAAAAAAACTAAAAGTTTCATGAGAATTAGTTAGATTTATAAATTTGTTTTAATTTTATTAAAAAATGTCTGTTTTTCCTCATTGCTGCTTCATACACTTCCTGTTGCATGTCTGACGGCCCCCCAGAGAGCCGTATGGCCGCAGAGACTGTTCATGTTTGTAAAGTAAGGCTCAGAACCTTACTTTTTAACCTTGCTTTAGTTGAAATTTAGCATATATTTATTTGGTATTTAAATAATTTCATCTCTTTATACCTTTCTTTTTTTTAAATGTTTTATTTTTGGTCAATTGTTGTTTTTTGTGAAAACATCTACCTCAATTTTAAAAAATACCACACAAAAAAACTCACTTAATTTCTGCTTTGCAAGTAAAACAATCTTAGTTTTAGAAAAAAATGTCTTAGTGACTAGAATTCTTTTCTTAAAATAAGGTAAAACCTTTTTTCATACCCCATTGGCAGATTTTTTTTTCTTATTTGAATACAATCATTCAATCAAACAACTTTTTAACACACGATGCAACTTTTAAAACATCGCAGTCAACAAACTTTGTCATGGACATTAATGGACGACATTGAGAAGTCTTACGTCCGTCTTATGTCCCTCAGCTGATGGACGGCACTTTGAAGGACACACATCTCGTTTTTAGTCTTTTGAGGTGATTTTGTTTCTGTGAACGCAGGCCGCAGACGACTGACCTCTGCACATGCGGAAGACTCGACCTGTTTGGCCCCACATAATGAAGCGCATAATCACAGCCGCAGACGCACAGGCACAATGGAATTATACTGTGAGGGATTATCCCTGCTACGCCCACCCACGCATGGACACACACATAGATGATACTCGCTCAAAGGAAAGGGCAGGAGAAGAGCAAACAGTGTTAGAGTTTAAGGTTGAATAAAAGAAATTTCCACATAATTCAAGGAGAAGCGATAAAGAAAAAAACAAGGCAGGAAACTGCACAAACAGCATGTGCGCACTGCCGGCTGAGGTCATCTTTATTAATAAACCATCAGGCATCAAGGCCGTTACCCGCCCTTACTTCCTCCTTTCCCCAGCTCCTCAAGAAATGGCAACTGCCAGACTGACGCAGTTGGGGGTAGGGTGGATGTGTGTGTGCGGGGCTGCTGGTACCCACACCCTGACACACAAACGGGAGCAGGAGACGGCATGTCAGTGATCTGTCAGGGGGTAACAACGCGGAGCAGGTGTGTGTGTCCGTGAGCGTTTATGCGTGACTTTTTTGGGGCAGGAGCAGCAGGAGAAGCGAAGGCCAGACAGACGGGACGTTTGGGCGCGCACACAGACGCACAAGCACACACTTTGAGGGCGCACTGCCTCATTTGTTCCCACTGACAGGGGAAGAGAGGGATGGTTCTCTACAAGACGTGCCTAAGGGAGAAGGACAGGTGCGGTGGTGGAAGAGCAGTAGTAGAGAGTAATATAAAGAATTTGCATCAGCACCCAAAGAATGTGCACGTATTCCTTTGTTTCTGCTCCTGCTGCTCGTTTTCCATGATGTTTGATGTGTTCTGCAGGGTTTCTGATGAAACGCTTCAAAAAGACCCTCAGAGAAACATCCGTTTTTCGGTTCAGCGGTGCGTTCGTTGTAGGGCGCCGCAATTTTGTTGATATAGAAATGAGAGAAAAACCAAGTGCAACACATGAAGGTCTAATTGAAGCCCTGAAGATCCAGCTTTCATGTGCTGCAAATGTTGCCTCTTTTTTTTCAGGATTTAGGTTATTTGCAAAACTCAAAACTCTGGAATGATCAAACGAGGGGAGCACAACGGAAGAGGGCGATCCTGGAACCGGAAACTCATCCGTGAAAACGGAGAACTAAATGGAAACTGGGGTGGAAGGTGAAGAACATCATAAACCATCCACTTTCCCTCTGCTATCCCTCTTTCAAACTTAGGGAAGAAATATGAATCATGTCTTAAAAAAATTGTCTGAAGCCACGTACACACCGGACCATCCCTGGACCAGCAGGGAGGGGTGTCTTTTCTGTTTTTTGTAGTGTTTACTATTGTGTCCGCCACCTACAGTTGGAAGAGGCTTAGTGTAAAAATGTCAAAGCACTGCAAATCTTGCGATTTGAACACGAATGGAAAGGGTTTGGTTACATCTGTAAGCACATAAGGGTTTGTGTTATAGAGAAATAATCTGGGATGTTTGAAGCAGAAATGCGTGAGCCCAGATGAGATTTAATATTAACCTAATATTGACCAAATTCAGATCATATTTAGCAAATTAAGCAAATATGTAGCTACTTTTTGGCAAATTTTAGCCAATATTTAACAAGTTTAGCTAACATGTAGCTAAGATTTGTGAGATTAATAATTTAGCAGAGAATTTTTGATAAATAAATACAGTTCCTAAAAACCTATATGGCATCTGTTGTTGAAGAGACTAGAAAAGACTTAAAACATTCAACAGTGGAACTTGACCTTGACTTTAGACTTGTTGGTCAAGACTCTGGACTTGAGGACAAAGACGTGCAACTTACTTGTGACCACACAAATATTTTCAAAGACTCCCCTCTACCCTTTTTTTTTTGAAAGCCTAGCCCTGACCTGAACCTTAAGCTGAAAATCTTACCAGAAGCTGGGGAAAGTATGGTGCACTGGGGTTCTGTCCTCGACTCTCATCTACTTCTCCTCTCCTCTATTCTATTTTTGGTCATTTATTAATCTTTCAGTTCTCCATGCCTCTGCTTGGTGCAGTGCGATTCATGCATTGTCCCTCTTTCCCTCCGCGGGAGTGATTCCAGATTCCGTGCTCCTGTACCTGACCGTGTACCTCGTCTCTACTACTGCTCCTACAATAGGCTATGGATCCGGCCTCTGGCTCGTCTCGCACACCCAGCCCCCCCCCCCCCCCACACACACACACACTCATCTGGTTGAGGCCGATCTGCTGGAGTATTTAAACATGTAGTTGTGGATTTAGATAAGTTAATTCTTCTCTATGAGTTCTGGTGCATTGCCTGTCCGTCCTGGGGGAGGATCCCTCCTTCATGTGGACATCCCTGAGGTTTCTTAGTTTTTTCCAGAATCCGGTTTTTTTAGGAGTTTTTCCTTACCGAGAATGAGGGTCTAAAGGCAGGGATGCCAGTTTAGTTCATTCTGTTTAGTTTAGTTTAGCCAATACCTATTGAATTCTATGACTTTATGTTCTTTATGAAGCCCATTGAGATGACTAATGTCGTAAATATTGGGCTATATAAATAACATTGAATTGAATTAAACTTGTTACATACAAAACAATGCCTTGGTTCCACCTCTGAAAGTCGAGGTTCACCTTAAGCAAAAATGCAAAGAAATACACAAAAGCAAAAATGTTTCTATCTATCCTTAGCCATGTTTGCACAATTTTTCATATGACATAAATGAGGGAGCATATCCCTCCAGTGGTCATGTCATCCCGAGCAAATGGGAGCTGATCCTGCTGGTCTGAGTGGTGACAGGTCTCTGTAGGAGGTGCTCCTCTCCTTAAAATCAACCGTCTGTCACGATCATGCTGAACAAGATGCTTCTTTTCTTCTCCCTAACTCAGACAAACTGATGCAGCCGAGCACAAAGCACACGAGTTCCCATGAAGCATCTGGCTCTGGAGGATTTTACATGGGAATTACTTATGTAACACTCCGTATTTACGACAGCGAAACAAACAAGAAGGAACTCAGCCAATGCATCAGTTGTAGGATGTGTACTTTTGCAAAACAATAAAATAAAAAATAAAAAAAGGTTTTCTAGTAAATACAGACCATTATGATAATAAAAATCTAAAATTGTGTGACAAGATAGATGGTAGATCACAATAAAGGAGGCAGTAAAAGGCAGTGTGAGGCCCATTTCAGAGGGACCCTGTGTAAATGCAGAACAGCTGGAGAATTTCACCGTGAGCTCCGGTTAGGTGGAGTGTAACATCTGGTTAAGTGCTACTTTCTTTTTCCATCAGAGGCGGGCTATTTTCAGGATTTAAGCCTTTGCACACTTCACAGACAATGAGTGGACAAAGAAACGGTGCCAGCTCGGCGTGAACGCACTTTGTTGTTTTAATGAGTTGTACTGCTCAGGACTCTGAAGCCCCCCCCCCCCCCTTCATACTCATTCCCATTTTAATCATGAGCGCCTATTTCTGGTTCATCCTCAAAGCATAAAAGAGATGAAATGTCTTTAAGCCCCAGAGGGAAGATGTCTTTTTATATGACTTTTGCATACAGACTTTCTAGCAGGTAGAATATAAAGACTTTCACAGACAAATGGCTCAGTAGGAAGTAAACAACTTGCTGTAGAGCTCCTGACCGGCCTCACTGGGATCATATCACGATGGTCATGAGATCCCGGGGAGCCTGAAGCCGATTTGCTCCACATTCTCTAGGAGCACATCAACGTGAGATGAAGCTCCGCTCTCAGCTCTTGTTACGTCTTATCCATTTCCAATGTGAGTCCAGGTGAAATCAATGGCGCAGTAATGGACAGTGAGACATTGTGTTAAAGCGTAATGCAACCTGTTAAATGCAGCCGCTAAGAGCTCGATGCTGACGTGATGTTTTTCCTCACTGCATTGTCCGTGAAAAGACGGCCTCTTTGGAAAAACGATTGCGGCGTGGAGGGGTTAAGGAGATCTGTGGTGCGCGGCTGCAGACTTGTCAGTGCTTTTGTCAGTTGATCTGCGGAGGAGCAACAGGATTCAGTGTGTGCTTGTCAACCTGGTCAGATGCTGCCTTTTTATCGTCATGTAACCGCTTATAAAAAAAAAAAAAAAGTCTGTTCAGCAAAAGCATTCAGTGAAGCAAAACAACAACAAATGAACTCACAGGGTCTTCTCAATGGACCAGTTCACAGATATGGCGGCGCGCTTAGAATTCTGGGAGAGGTCCAAGGTAAAGGCCACAAAAATGTGCAGAAGTCAACATTAGCAGATGCCAGGGGCTCGTTTTGGGGACATTGCTGTGTTTTTAAACACTACAGTGGGCACAAACTTCTTCTAAAATGGATGGAAAAAGAATGTAGAGTTTGCAATGGAATATCAGCAAAATAGCAATTTAGTACTTTTAGTAGTATTTAGGATTTAGTGTAGAACAGACAGTTCAGTGACATTGCCAGCGAGCTATATGGACATTTACAATCAATTAGTTTTAATTACTTTAAAGTATTTTTACACATTTGTAGCAGTTTGGGCAAATTCTGGCAGTGTATACAATAATAAGGCATTCTAAATTATAAGGCGCATTGTTGCTTTTTGAAAAAAAAAAAAAAAAAAGGGCTTTTAAGTGCACCTCATAGTGCAGAAAATATGGCGCTCCGTATCAGATTGTTACGTCCATAATCATGGTGGGGGGCCAAAAATTCATACCATTTGCCCTTACTAACCTAACTGTCTTCTTTGAACCTGTAAGAGGATCTTTGAAAGAAATAGAAGAATATTGTATTCCTTTAATAAATCAAATAAATCACAACAGAGAAAATACCATACGGTATATTTTGGCATTCTAGTATCGATTGCTTAAATATTAAAGTAATGTATCACGTAGGCCAGACAACTGTCATCTTGTTAAAATCCTGCCTTATCAGAATCAGTGTTTATTGGCCAAGTACAGTGTATATACAAGGAATTTGGCTTTGGTGTTGTATGCTGTTGCGCAACCAAGCAGTAACAATTCCCACGTTTAGTCATAAACCTGTCAAATGCTTTGCATAACTCAATTTCTCTTTGTCTTTCTTCGTCGGGATGAGAGGTATTTAGATGAAATACATTAAGTTGTATGGCCAATTAGTTAACACCAACTGTGTTTTCACAAGTGGTTATTCTGCTTTTGAATATGTATCATACTGGGTACGTTTTGGCTCAGCAGGCGCCATGTTTTGGTGTCCGATGAACCCTCAACCTTTGAACCCGCGCATGTGTTGCCATACCTGTAAACTGGTTTTTTACTAGACCAGCTAAACCTAAAGGCCAGACTCTAAATGTTTTTGTCTTTATCATCTGAATTATCACCGGGAAGCTTTTTAGGTTTCTCCTGCCTGCAGATAAATGCAAAGCTCATTTGGTGGCTGACACATCATGTTCGCCCTTGAATCAAAAGCTCAGCAGTCAATTTGAGGAGAAAAAAAACATATATTCTCTCTGGTTAATGAAAGCCACATCTGCAGACAACCAAAGCCAGCAGTGGGCTGACTTTATAGACAGACTGGCAGCATGCTAAAAGGGTGCATCAAATTTGAGTCACGTCTATCACTTTAATCTGTTTGCTTTGAGATGAAAATTAGGGCACATGCTGACAGTCTGAGGACAGCTCAGGTTCAAATCCCACTTCTTCTGAGATGTCGCTAAGATAAATGCAGTTAAATGCGGCAGATTTTGAAATGGAAAAAGCTTTATTGAAACCCCAAACTTACAAAGATATTCTTAAAAAAAATAAGGGCAGAGTGCTGTGTGGCCTTTAAAGTCAAGGTTAGAGAGAGGAACAAGGCAATTTTGCTGCTGTGGTTGAAAAACAAAAGCGACAGGGTGTCTGGGTGCCATGAAGGGAGTGAGGGGGGTGACAGCCCTACAAAGAAATCAAATAAAGACCGACAGTAAATGAAGAGCAGAGTGGGCCTGTGGTCACTATGAACAAGTCAGAGAGCGTCTGGTGACAACAATTAACCGTGGTGCTCTGAACTTGGTTTTTCTTTAAATCCACACTGTGTGCAGTTCTTTTATATTGGTGTGCATCAGCCTATCCCAGATTTCCTGTCTCTGTTTCATCATGCAAACAATATCCCAGGTTTCAGTTTTCTCCATCACTTCATGGTCTATTTTGTCTTCTTTGTCCTTTTATCTATGTGCTCCTTCCGTACTTCCTGTTTGCTTCCTTATTTTTCACTTTTCTCAGTTTTGTCCCTCCCAGCATCATATAGGTCACTCACAGACCAATCCCCTTAAAGTTCAATTTAGGAACCTGGCTTGCTGGTCTTTGTGGTACAAGCTTTATGAAGATTCTTCTATATGAAGCTGCATCTCAAGAAACCCATTTATCCAGACTAAATAACTTCCTTCATTAAACATGATCATTCTTGTTGCAGGGAAAATGCTGGAGGTTTTCATTCACACCAATAAATCCCACATCCACCATCATTATACTGTATATTGAAATGAATTACATGCTCAAAGAGACTTGGAAGAACTATTTCTTACCCTAATTCGCAGATGCAGTAACTCACACTCTAAAAATACGAACCCAATCCTAAACTAACATCTAGACATCATATCAAGGAGAAAATGTTGGATTGAAGTCATTCAGCTGGTTTTATTTAAAAAAAAACGAACCAAAAGACCAAGCTAAAAGTTTGCGATGGTCTGTAATGCGTGCTTAATCCCTTGCGCAGGTAAAGCGAAAAGAAATTGACAATCTGTTATCTTAATGGTAGGTTCATTTGAACAGTCAGTCAAAAAAATCACAAAGAAACACAAAGAAATTAACTTTGAATAATGGATATATATTTTTGTATTTCATTGAAAAGGTTTAATTATTTGATTCTGTAGTAACCATTAAGACTTCTGGTTCCCACAGACCAGTCACCTGATTTGAAGACACCTGTTTGGACTAATCCCCCTGTAGAAAGGACACCTGTCCATAGAATCAGTCCATCAGTCAGACTCAAACTTTCCAATAGTCTACCAGGAGCTTTTCAGTGGTTAAGGGAGAAGATTGTAGACCTGCACAAGACCTGAATGGACTACAAACCCATCAGCGAGAAGCTGGGGGTTAAGGGGACAACTGTTGGCGCAATTGGGACAAAATACAAGAACATGACCATGTCCACCTATAGATGCAGGGCTCCAAACCAGATCCTGACCTGAGTGAGGTTTCCATGATCATGAGAAAAGTGAGAAAGGCCTAAAACAACACGACAGGAGTTGGTTGATGATCTCAGAGCAGCTGGAACCAAAGTTACCAATGAAATCCTTTTTAGTACTTTACACTGCAGTGGTTTAACATCCTGCCAGTATCCCTGCTTAAGAAGGCACATGTGGAGAGCCGCCTGACGTTTGCTTATAAACACCTTCATGATTTAGAGTGATTGGGAGAAGGTGCTGTGGTCATACAAGACCAAAATTAAGCTCTTTGGCACCAACTCAAGCCGTGCGTGTTTGGAGGAAGAGAAATGCTGTTAATGACCCCAAGAACACCATCCCCACTGTCAAGCACGGAGGTGGAATCATTATGCTTTGGGGTGTTTTTCTGCACAGGGCTTCGTCACCATGTGGATGGGAGGATGGGCATTGCCGTGTACCATCAAATCCTGGGTACACCAAACAATGGTCTTGGAGGTTTTTAAAAGTTTATGACCCAAACATACAGCCAAGGCAACCAAGGGTGACTGAAGAAGCATATCAAGGCAATGAGTGGTCAGTCAGTCTCTGAATCTCAATATAAACCCTATGGAAAGAGATAAATCTCAGAGTTCACAAGCAACAGATTCAAAATCTGAATGAAGTCATTTGTAAAGAAGAATGGACAAAAATTCTTCCTGATGTTGTGCAGAAACCCGATCATCAACTACAAGAAACGTCTGACCTACCTCTGTGCTGCTAATAAGAAAGTACTAAGTACTAAGGAGGATCAAATACTTATTTCCTTTAATGAATGCAAATAAGTGTATAAATGATTTTAAAGTTCTTGATTTTTCAGTTTTTCTCTTACTGTTCAAATATGAACCTACTATTAAAATGACAGACTGACAATTTCTTTTGGGTGGGCAATCATACAAAATCAACAAATATTTGTTTGCTACCGTTTATGACCGGAAAAAGAAATTGAAAATGTATATTAAATATATTCTCTACCGTATTAGTTAAAAGCCTAGCTGTTTCGGTCCCTTGAAGTTTTTGTGTCGGGAATTTTAAAAGCTTTTGAGCGCCAGTGAAGAGACACACCAGCAGATCCTGAGCAGCCCTGATTTAATTACAGACCACTTGTATGTGAGCATGCGTGTGTGTTTTAGATCCTTTGTTCATGTGGGAGGTGTGACACAGCATGTATGACGGAACGGAGTGTCTGAGTGCTAAAACCTGTGTGTTTGTGCATCTTTAGGCCCCACCTTGAAACTCATTCAAAACCACAAAACCTCAACAAAAAAAAAAACTTCGCACAGACTTTGTGGGTCACTCATGTCGCATTTGTGTGCACACCTCTTTATCCTCCCCAGTTCACAAACTCAGCAGAGATTCTGGTAAATGTTGTTAATGAAGAAGTCTAGGGGAGCTCTGTCTGCCTCGGAAAAGTGGCTTTACAGGCACACAAGCATACCTGCGCACATATATATAATTAATTGGACTAAAGGCAGAAAGCACTCCAGACAAGAAGCGCATGTCAGACACAGATGAAGTCAAAGAACACACAGGATGCCCTGATGCAGGAACAAATGTTGACGGCAACCCAGACACAAAAGAGATCCAAGACACTAAGTCCAATCCCACACTTACTCGATGGAACACAAAGAGAAACGGCCCAGAGACAAAAGCGGAGAAAACCCACACGAGAGAGGGAAACATCAAAAAGAAACATTAGGCGAACAAAAACACACAGGATAGAGCAACAGATGCATCACAAGTGAGAGTGTTTGGTGGCGGCTGCAACAAAGCTACTGAAGACCAGCGAATGTCAGATTCATTTTGTTTTAGCCCGCGAAGCGAAAATAAACTCAAGCCAGCAAATATTTGCAGTTTGGATCGCTTTTCCCCACGTTTTAAGCTGCATTATCATGGCGTGTTTATTTGAGCGCAATTAGAGAGGTTTTTATTAATAACAAACACTCAGGAAGGAGAGCAGAAAAAAAAAGATGGCGGCGCAGAGGTGAAGTTGTGGGGTGAAGAGCGGTAAAAGCATGTAATCACGCTGAGTGAGGAAGGCTCTGAAAACAGTTGAGTGAGGCAGCAGCAGCTGGGCTGCATATCTGCTCAGAAGTTTCCCCCAAACGTGACGCATCACACAGACTGGGTAAAAAAAAAAAAAACTGTGTTACCGTCGATATGAATTTTTCATTCCAACCGGCTCGTCTTCATGTCACTTGACGAGCCGGTTGGAATGAAAGATCCTCACTTTCTACCACACATTTAATGAACAACCATAATTATTTCAATATAAATGCAAACATGATTTTAAGCTTGTATAATGAAAAAGAGAATTCTTTATGATCTCTATAAATGGGTCAACAAACGACAGTCAATGGGCTGAATTTAACTTGATTAGCGAATGGAACCGTGTTTTCTAAAAGGATGTGCAGCGTTGTCAATCAACTGACTTTTAATTGAGGAAATGCCAGCAGAATGGTTGATATCAGCTTATTTTTAAAGTCTATATCTTACCTGTTGGTAGCTCCAGGCTGATGGAAACACCCCTGCTGCATTTCGCCAAACCTTCACTTCCTTCGTTCGTATGTTTCTGCCACTCAACGCCTCTCATCTACTGGTTTTATGGGGTGTTTTCCTCCAGTTTTGTGAGGTTGTGATGTTATGCGTTTGTCACAACTGCCTCTACAGGTGGGTAAGGGCTGTCTGTGTCCGAAAAATGGCCAAACCTGTTCGGGACTTGCAGGCAGCCTGCAAGAAAATTTCAAAGTCATAGCTGAGCCCGTAGGGCAAAAATG
Source organism: Oryzias sinensis (assembly GCA_037389245.1). Taxonomy (NCBI): domain Eukaryota; kingdom Metazoa; phylum Chordata; class Actinopteri; order Beloniformes; family Adrianichthyidae; genus Oryzias; species Oryzias sinensis. Next base: position 23,470,698 of record CM074495.1, on the reverse strand, counting down.
TTCATGCGCATTTTTTCCCCTCTGCAGACATGCTGAAGCGACAACTCAGAACAAAGGATTTTAGAGTTTTTCACCCTCGCCAACTAACCGTGGGGGCCCTGTGCAGACTTACTGTTAGAATTTCTTTAATTCAATAATAGGAGCGTAGTTTGTGTGGACATCCTGCGGGCATCTTCCTCCATGATGCACTATTCCACGCACACGTCAATGGTACGTTCCATTAACCCTTGTGCTATCCTAGGCACTTTAACGTTGGGAGTTGGGTCATCTAGACCCCACAAGACAGTGTGCTGAACCTTTTTTCTTCAGTGATTTGTGATCTTCACTGGTGTCCATGGATTACATGAAATCTTTCCACCTTTGTCATGGTAGAGAGAACACGTCAATGTAAGGGTGGGGTCATCTAGGTAGCACAAGGGTTATGGTGGTCACAGCCTCAAGGAACAGCAAGACACACCTGCGGTCCCCTTAAGATGTGGCCACTCCTCGCTATGACCCTCCAAACTAAAAACCAATACCACCCATACCAGTTAGCCCCCCTTGTATGGATGGATGTGACAAAGGCTTTAGCTAATGGAGTCCAAAATGACTGTCCCCCCTGCTGTGACGTGCTGACTTAAGATCGTTTGAGTGGGTGGGGGTGAACAGAGTGCACCTGGGGTCCTGCCTTTTATGGTAGAACTATCGATGGCGTTTTCAGGGTGTGTTCTTGAGCAAACACGATCAGTGCTGCTGTGCCGACTCATTAGCTTAACATAGCATGAAGGGAGATGGGGGCGCTAGGGGATGTCAACAAAAATCTACCAGACGGGAGAAAAACGGACTCATACTGCTCATAAAAGGAGACATTTGTATGCATATGAAATGGAATGCAGTCAAATGGAACCAAATGCAATCCACCAAGTGTTGCACTTTGATATATTCGATATTGAATGAACTAACATTTTAATGCTAAAACCTGCAGCTGTTTCTTCTCTCCACACAAACACACACATAAAAAAGTCCTCGCTGAAAGCTAAAGGGATTTGAGGAGATAGTCCACAAATCAGAGCATTATGGTTGCAGGGCATGAGAGATGGAGGGATGAAGACAGGCCATTGAAATTTTAAAAAAGGGGCCGGTCCCTTCACCGATATGCATCCGTTTGACATGTCTATCCATCTGTCTGTCTGTGACTGTGGAAAGATTGGCAGTGGAGAGACGACAGAGAACAGGCTAAATGGCTTCATCTTGGTTTTATGTTGATGCTGATAGTGTTTGTTTTCTTTTTGGCTTCAATTTCAGACCTTGTAAAGAAACTAAGAAAGTTTCACGACGAAATCGATCGTAATGCGTTAGAACCTTTGTGCAGCCAATAATGGTTATTCCGTTTCCTTTGTTCTTGAGACTCGAAGCTGCTTAGTTCTCGATCACCTTTAAACCGTAATAAAACTCACTGCATCGAATAATTTCTTTTTTTTTTAAGAAAAAAATATATTTTGCGATGAAATCCACAAAATCAATTTTGCAATATCATTTTTCTATCATTTATGATCCGTTGGGTGATTTTGTAAAAATATTGAGTGTTCAGGGGAAAAAAGCACCTTCTCAGATTTGATCCACCCATTTTAAAATTTAACTGTATTATAAAATTATTTATCAAGTATTTCACTACAGCAAGTAAAAAACAACAATAGATAAGTTTTTCTCATCCAAATGTTTTAAAAATTAGCAAAACTTTACGGCAAAAGTGTTTTTGAGATTTTATGGAGGCCACCATTTGGAGCAGGAAATTCCCCTCTACCGCCCCTAGTGGAATGACGATGAACTACAGTTTAGAAAACATGGACCTAGTTATATTAAATGGGTTTTTTAAGGAAAGTGAAGATAATTCAAAAGAGGAAGGAATCTGCATTTGCCATGTTGATTTCTAAACAGTTATGTCTATTTTTACATAATAATTAAGTAATTCATCTTTGTCATGTGCTTTATTGATATTTCAGGATTCTTAATTCTGTCTGATAAAAGTTATGAACCGGATAATCATGTAATAAAATGGTTACAGTAGAACAGGGGTGGGATTATATAAGTTTGCTTCCTTCTACTGCCTTTCAAGCACTATTTTATTTTATGTCTAGTATCCTAGAGTTTGATCTGTCGTTGTATAAATGTATAACTGATGATTGTAATGTGTACAGTGTATTATTTTTATTTGATTGCTCAGAAATAAACCATTTTGATAAATCAAATCTTAGAAAATATTATTATCAAAAGTAATATGAATGGTTATATATATGCTTTAAGTGCGAGTGCCCTGAAGAACAGAATCCTGAATGACCAAGACTGATGACAGAGTTATGGTTAGAAAAGACGTCACATGTACAGTAACTGCAGTAACAGCTTCAACCCCAGAGGAGTAAACATCCACATAAGCTGCAGCGCTGGTGAAGTCTGTTGGGACAATCCTGGAATCTGAGGAATGTGTGCGGCCCAAATGTGAACATTTAGCGAGGCTCGTGTAAAAGTGTTAATACAGGTGTGAGCGTTTGAACCTGAGTCACCTGGCCCTCTCCGATTGACGATTTTCTGCTGACTGTGTGAAAGTAAAGTGACAGCAGGTTCAGCAGAGGCTGCTTAGTAGTCTAGATTCTCTGTCTTTTTTTACGTTTTTTTTAACCTTTGACATGCTTTTTTAAATGTTCATTTAATGTAAATGTTGCTGCATGTAAACGAGGTTATCTGTTGTTGTGTATTATGTATAAGCCCATGTATTGTCACTGATTAATGTGGAAAAAACACCAGCAGCCACGATAGAGTGGTCGACCTCTGATTGAAGGATCGCAGGTTCGACTCCCACTCTTGTGTCAAGTAATCTTTGAGCAAGACAGTGGGTGGCTCCTAAGATGGTGGCGTGTTTGGAAGTGGCGCCGCTGTCAGTGTTTGAATATGTGTGTGCATGGATAAACAGGAGTGACTGCAAAGTGCTTCGGGGCTTCGAGCCAAAGCTGCTCCTCTACGCTTTAGAATTTGCTAGGGTATTTTAATTGAGAAAACCTTTACAGTAGACCAACGTGAGTAAACCCTGAAGCTGAAGCTCTGGTGATTAAGGCTTGAATAAAAGATTTTTAAAAAGTGTGATATAAGTATAAATAATGCAAAAAAGAAAAGAAAAAGAAGCTCAAAGTTTTAAAAAAAAATTCTTAAAGGAGTAAATTACATCCAAAAACAGAAAATGTCCCAATTTTTGTGATCCAGATCGAGTAAATGCTCTATCTAACGTGCAGTATAGTTTTGAAACACATTAGAAATATGCATAAAAAAATTGATGTTGCTTCCTACCACTTTATTATTTCAGAGAATAATTAAGATTTCACAAAACTATTGAAAAAAGGTTCATCTCATAAATAAAGACTCGTTCATTTTGGAAAATTTGTGACTAGATGCTTGTAAAGAGGTTTGTTTCAAAGACTAGAGTGGAAAGGACTTAAGAGGACTAAACAAAATAAGAGTGAGAGCAGAGAAGCAAAAGAGGAGTCAGAATGAAAGAGCCGGCGAGAAAAGCCAGGCTGAAAATTGATGGTGTAATTGTTGACTGCTGGGCGGCTCTTATCTTGGTTTCTCAGTCGTTGTCAGAGTGAGCCGAGCTCCCCTCTCTGCTTTCCAATCTCAGCCTGTCTCTAAGAGTGGAACAAACCTGGCAACCTGTGAAAATTTCTCCATTTTTTTTTTGCAGCCCCTCTTTCCTTTAAGCCTGTGTAGTCTTTCCAGTCTCACTTTTATATTCCCTTCTGTCATATTATTGTAACCTCGTCCCACTGAGCTCCTCTTTTCACTCCCTTTCTCTCATCAGACATCATGTGGAGATCTGTGGACTGGAAAAGGGCAGCAGAAGATGGGGGCTGGGAGTGTGTGTGTGTGTGTGTGTGTGCGAGGAGGGGTTCAGAGGTGAGTCTGCAAAGGGATTGGGGTGTATGAGTGGGCAAACACACACCCCGGCTCTCTCAACGGCGCGCCGCCCCGACCAACACCTCAACAACAGGACTATTGTCGCTGCAGCTGCTGATACAGCTGGACTGAAAGGAGGCCGTGGAGCTGGATTTGAGGTGGGGCCAATTAGGTGCTAACCAGAGCTAGCACTAATAAACAAAGAGTGTGCTATGCTGGGGAGGGACTAGTCACCAGGATTTAGTGTGTGGTGCAAACCATAGGAGGCGGGAGTCCATGAGCATAAAGGAACACAACTGATAATCAAAAACTTGTGGGAAAACTGCAAGCCGGCCTGCAGATATAAAACAGTCTGGGGGCTGGGTGTCCAAGCACAAGATCCCGACCAGGAGATCTTGTCCAGGGATGGGAATTTTCAGAATTAAACATTACTTTCATCTTAAGGAGTGTGATGTCTTTTAATGCCTTTTTCACAATAACCTTCATGGGTGGATGCGGGGCGTCTGTCGGGCGAAAAACGGGTGAACACATTCTGAGGTCGTAAACTGCTCGGTGAGCCCGTGGAGTGAAAATGTTCGTGCACCTTTGTTTTTCTACAGGCGACAGGTCATAGCAAACAGTTAAACAACACGTAAGGGTGAAGTAAGTGAGTACAGATTTGTCTTTTTTTTTTCAACCCCCACCAAACCTGCGTACTGTGCAGGGAAGCCATTTTGAGGGATAAGTGTCCACTTGTCCTGGGGGGTTGATCCTGTGGGTTTTTTTTGGGATGTCCGGGCCTCTAGAGGGTCATAGACAGGAGTGTCTGCACCCTAAGGGGAGCGCAGTTGTGTCTTGTAGTTTCTTTGACGGCCACCTAGAGTGATGTCATGAAAATGGAACACACCATTGTTGTTGTGTGGGGTGAAATATTCATAAGGCTAATGTAAGTTACACATACTTATAATATATGGGTGATGCTGTCGTATGGTACCCTTAAGAGCCGCAACACTGCCCGTATTTCAGTTCTCCCTGGACTGCTTAATGCTGACTACCTGAAGCCGGTGTGTTCAGTCAATCAGGATCTGGAATCAGTTGAGTCAGCAAGTCCGGAACATGCTGGTTAGGGTGGACTGGAAAACTGCATGCAAACGCTGCACACACAGGGGGGTGCAGGTGATACGGACGAGAACATTATGAATCCATTCTGTCTCATTTTTTAGTTTTTAACCGCCAACCGGTTACTTGCGGAGTCCCCAGGTTTCGGGAGGGGCTGTACTTCACCTTTACTTACCTTTACGTGTTGAGTAAATGTTCACTAAGGCCCGTTTCCCGCAGCATTTCTGCCCATTTTTCATCTGTGGACACCACGGACCCATTCATACGGGAGATTAAAGATTAAAGCTACATGATTAATACCATAAAGTGTCTTTTTAGGCATAAAGCTGCTTGTTTTCTGTTGAGCTTGCTTTGTGGTTTCTATATTATGACTTTGACTGATAGGTTTTTTTCATCTGCAGTTCATTTGGGGGGGGATGGGCAGAGACTAACTAGGTGGCTGAACTTCCTTCTACTTTTTCCGCGGTTCTTGGTGGGAACGTCTTGGTTAGCAGTAAAATGGTCCCTCACAAACACAGCAGCCTCAGATTGCTGTGTTTGTAATGGTTCCGTGCAAACATCTGCATTTTCATCCCACTCTGATTTTCTCCCAGACCAGCAGGAAACGGCAGCTCTCACCCTCACAGGAGCTAGAAAACCTGAGCGACTCCCACACACCAGCTCAGAGGAGATCTTTAAGGGCAGCCACGTAGAGGCCCTCCTGCTGTTGATAAGCCTGCCCCGGCCCTCCAGCACAGCCTACCCCTGGGAGAGGCCATTAGACCGGTTACAGCTCCTTCCTGTATGGGTTGCAGCTTACTTGCTTGTGAGCAACAGGGCAGCTGCTTTTTTTTTTTTTTTTTTTTTGCTTTACCGTCCTCTGAAAACTTTATGTGTGTTGGGAGGAGGCGGGGGCCAGCTCAGAAGAACTTGTGCTCCATTTGAGGGCTCCCGGCACTTCCTGCCCACTAACGGCTGGTCCCACGGCGGGGAGGCAGGGCTCCATCCGACCAGAACAATGCCAAAAAAGAGGAGCTGTCGTAAAAAACAAACTACCACGCCCGGGTTAGCTCAGGAAGAGGAAGGCTGAGCGTACTCTCTGCCACACACTGCTTCTGCATCATTACTCAGACGACCTCGGAGAGGGTGCACGCTAATGTATTCTCTGTGCAGACGCCGCAAACAAAGACTCCAAGCGAGAAGCAGGAGCTGACGACGCGCGTTAAACACATTTCCCCGTCCAACTGAACACGCCGTGGCACCCGGGGGTAATTCTGCCGAACACCAGGTACCTCTGCGTTCCCGCTCGGTCCGATGAGCCGCCAAAGTCAGAGCGACGGAGAACAAAACCCGTCCTAGCGGTGATCCTAACACGGAACAGAAATGCTGACAGCTGAGCCTGAAAACATCTGCTGAGTTCCAGCAAGCAACACAACAAACCGCTGACAGGGAGACATGTCAGAGGCCTCAAAAAACATACTAAATGCTTTGCTCTGTGGCCCCAAAGCAACACCGCCTCTCACTCAAGTTTCTGTTATATTTTTCTCTGTCTGTCTTCAAACTCTGAACCTACGGACACACCAGGCATGTGTGACGCGTTCAAGTACATACTGAACCTGGGTTTTTGAACCCACTTTTAGCATAATAGTGTTCACACTGGTCCCAAATGTCACAGCGGTGCAAATCTGGTGAATCTTTCTCCAGGCTTTTTCTTTTTACAGCTTGATTCCGATGCGCAAAACGCAATTTTTCATTTCACCTTGATGGTTACTTTTCAATCAGCACTTCTGTAAATTAAAAAAGTCGCCAACTATACGTGACTGCTAAATCTGGGTCCTTGATTGGTCAAACATCAACTGGTTTAACTTTCAGGGTACGTTCAATGGCCGCACATTTTGTACATGGTGCCCCAAAACAGGCGTAAAAATTTGAGTAGCGACACGTGAACATGGGAGTTTTGGACGCAGTAGCCCAAAAACACACATATGCGAGTGCTTACAAAGACTTTCATTTGAAGCGGTCGATCAAACGCGCGTGTGTCCGAACGCAGCATGACCTGTGAGGGAGGAGTCTCACGGACAGAAATCGTCACTAAATCTGCTGCGATCTCAATGAACATCACAGATGATTTTTCCGATTATCCTCATGGCATCAGAAACATAAAGAGCAGCTGCACACCCACTAACATTTCCTTACCCTCTTTTGATAATGTTTTTCAATCAAAAACGTTCCTCAATCTCAGATGCCTGAAAATCCATTTAACCTTGGAGCTGTAATTAGGCCGGCCTGCTTTGCATAAAAAGCCTGGATAGCGAGCCGCCGGTATCGAGCGGTGGGGCAGATGCATGCAGAGATAACAGGGCGACAGGCAGACAGCGAGAACGCCTTGGCCGGGCGTTTGTGGTCAGGCGGGGGAACAAACAAGCAGGTCAGTGGCGCCTCCGTTTCACTGCTCGTTAATAATGCAGAGGACAGGAGCTCCGGCGAGCGGCTCCCAGAAAACGCCTGCAGTCCCCGTTGCTGTCGTTTGCTGCAGAAAACTTCTAACCTGTGTGTCGCAGCTCTCCGTATGTTCCTTTGTTTCAGACAGTAGGGTGGATGGAGGCCAATGACTTTTTACAACAGAAGAAGGATCAAATCAAACAAGAAAAAACAAACTTAGAGGAAGGTTTAAAGCCATCGTTAGTGCGCCTCCTGGAACCGCAGCTCCATGCTGGATTTTTCCACCTGCCTTCCTTTACTGGAAACTTTCTTTCTCCCTTCAGGCCTTCCTGATTTATTGATTTTCCCCTAAGGAGGGCTGCATTATTCAAAGGCATTGAGAAAGTTTTCCTAAATGCATTGTAATCCAGCCATTGCTCATAACTGTTGGTCAAACTTCTACATAATAAACATACTTTACATTTTTGTTCCTATGGAGGTGCTGAGCATCCTGAACCATTGACTGCATATGAGAACTGGACTGGGCGGCCCCTCCCACATCACGCTTCATCTGATGCGTGATCAAATGCATCTATTATGATCCATTAAAATGACTCCAAATCATGTTGTGAATTTTAAAAGTGAAAAACGAAAGTGTTTTAAAGTAAAAAAAATAAGCGGAACTTAAAATCGCAGAGCGTTATTCACTGGGACGCTTTTCAAAAGCACGCAAATATGGCTGACCCTGCAGACCGCGGTGTCGCTACCCGATCTGTAACGAAATGGCAACCTGATTGGTGGCCCGCATGCGCGAGTCTTATGTCATGTCCTATTGTTGCCAACATTGCAACAGAATTAGATTAGCACCCAAAAGTCATATACATTTATTGTTCCTTTGCTGTTGCACTGTTGTTTAAGACTTGTAATGCATGAATACATAAATTAGCACCTGGTAGTATTTCCCGACAGTTTTTCCTCCTTTATGTCTATCCAAGCCATGTGAACAACAATAACTCAGTGGTTGCAAGGTTCTGTTTTCATCAACAACGGAGCGCCTGAATTACTGATTCTCTCTGAAACTCTGAAAAATAACAAAGAATATTGCCTAACTGCAACACTATATAGTCGTATATTGTTGTTATAATAGACAAATAAAATCTCTGGGATGAGAGATCATGACAGCCATGCAGCTTGGAGTAATTCTCTCTATTTGATTGGTTTTATTTTTTATATGAAAAAGAGAACTGGTGGCATTTTACTCTGAAGAGATTCCTACTGTTTTACAGCCAAAAGGAAGTCAAACAAAATAGTAGAAGAAGAAAACATTTGCACATACGTGATATAGATCAGATAGACCAAGCTGCACGGTCCAGCTATGCACATGCGTCATAAGAATTGTGCATTCCAGATCTGTAGCATTTTCTTTTCTTTCATTCTTTTTCAATATTAAAATAAAAGTTTTCATTATTGGAGGTTATTATTATTATGAACATTCAAAGATATTCCTTAACCGGTGAGTCCTATAACATGCTTTGGTGGAAATAGACGTATTTCGCACATGCGAGGACCGATCGGGTAACCGTTTCTGATCGGGTGGCAGCATGCGTGATCCAACTGCTTAGCTACTCTCTGGAAGCATTTTGGCTTTTTCAACATCAACGATCAATGGGCTTTGGGCAAAAGTGAGGATGTGTGTTAGTTGTGTCACAGAAAAATGAAGTATTTAAGCAAAACACAAAAAACATGCGAAATCAGATCCAGAGGAGGCGAGAGACAATCCGGGTGCTTCTGCATCTGCGAATGCTTCTGACGTTCAAAGGAGCATTTTGGAAAACACGAGGAAACTCTCATCAAAGCCAAGTAAATAACCATTAATTACATATTCTATAATGAATCATTTTTATGTTCTTAATAAAAGTTACCGGCAAACAAGTTTATTGGCCTTGTATTTACTTACAGTCCAAAAGCATTTTGTTGGAGAAAGGTAATAATAATAAGTAATAATAAGGGTAATAAACATTTTTTTTAAAATGCATAGATTCTGAATGTATTGATAATCAAAGAGAAGTATAAGGTGCGTAAAGATTCCCACAGGTTGACAGATTTCATGCAGTTTTCTTTAATTGATAGGGGTGTGGTCTTCCAAAAAGCTCAGTCCTGACTGGTGAGAGTGGTTGCTCTAGAAATGTTAACCCAGATCAACCAATCACTGCTTACAGATGTTGTCTGCTCCAACATGGCGACGTCCTTATCGTGAAAAAATGGCAGCTGAATTGGCTTAATGTGGTTGGAGCTGGAAGTCTCCGGGTGACGTCATACTACCTCAGTCCAGTTCTCATATACAGTGCATGGTCCCAACAGTTAGAGCCAACCAAGGGATTTAAACCTTCTTCTATATCCTGGTATAATTTTAAATTAACAATTGACTGAATATGCACTTGTCTGTTCAATTAAAGTTCAGCCATATTAGTGCTTAAACTTTGGCAGAGGAAAACTGGCCTCATTATGCAGCCCGACTTGAGCAGAGTAGGCAGGAGAAAGGGAAGAGAGGGGGATGAGTGGGTGAGGCGGAGGATGAGACAGAGCGAGGAAATTCAAAGAGAGGGATGATATGCAGAAGAGCAAAAGCTTCACATCTTTGAGCGACTGCAATCAGAGCTGCTGCCAAAAAAAAAAAAATATATAGCAGTAAATCCACATTCGATGGAAACATCCCAGCAGGCCCCACGTCCATGAAGACGGGGCTGTAGGGCGTGCAGCACTCTGCACGCTTTTATGTCAAGCGCTGCAGAAATGTTGCCATCCGTAGCATTTTGACAATTAGAAGCAGGGAATTTGCTGAGACAAGAGTCATCCTCTGGTAAACTGTGACTTATTCCGGTCAGACTGCTGAATATTTGAAGTCCAGCGGCATGCTGGGGACAAGTTTTAACATGAAATATGCAAAGTCTGTGCTCGTGCTGGACTAATGTCTCAAACTGTGGTGCAGATGCACAGATTTGGTAGTGGGTGAGTCCAGGTTTTAAATCTTAGTATGGCCACAGTTTAGAGTTGTGTAAAATCACTGTAAAAGTAACTCTTAGGGTAAAATATTGGGATCAGTAGTGAAACACGGGTAAATTACAGCAAAACGTGATGCCTTTTTCTTTTACATTGACTGTAAATTTGACCAACTGGGAGTGATGTCACCCAAAGAAAGGACTTACTCCAACAAAAAGAAGACAATTTTTTTGTGAGTCAGACGCCAGTAACAGGGGTGCAATGATTCACCTTTCCCACAATCCGGGTTAAAATTTCAATTTTGGTTGCAGTTTTGTTTCATTTTTATTTGTATATTACAAAACAACAACAACGACAAAAAATTCAGAAAAATCTGAATATTTTAGTTGGCTAATAAGATAGTAACAATGAAAAAAAGTCTCTCAGTTGGCTTATACTAAGCCTGGTATAATGGAATAAAACAAGAAAAGCTAAATCCTTCCTTAATTTAGCACAACACGAAAATAAACTGGTAAGCAGGGGCGATACAATTGTCTTTTGCCGTGATTTAGTTTAACGGTGTAACGTAGGTTTCAGTTTTTGAACCAGAAGTGTGGCATCCTCTATCAGTAAGTAGTGATTGGTCCGAGTCGGTCTGAGTACAGGTTTCTACGGCAACCACTCTCACCAATCAGGAGTGATCTTGTTTCAAGTCCACACCCCTACCAATTGAAAGCAGGCTCAGGAATATCTGTCAATTAAACCTTTCAAACATTCAACGTGATTCCACCTACTTATACTGAGGCCAGTTTACAACTAGAATAACTTGCACTAAAGAAAAAATATTATAATTATTATTATCAACATGTTAACAAAAGGTATCAGAGCAAAAATGGTTATTCTGACAAAGTGAATGACTGAATGACTATTTATTTCTCAATAGAACTATTTTGGTTTCTTGAAGCCAACAGGTACTTCCTGTTTGAAATACAAGGGGGGAGGGCTCACTCAGTCCAGTTCTCCTATACAGTCAATTGTGCAAACTTGCAAAAAAAAAGTGATACTTAAAAGTTGATGTGTTTAGAAAAACATTGAATTTGTGTTTGCTTCCTTTTGTATCTACAGTTCTGGCCGCGCCAGTTTCTTAAAGATCGTTTATGTCTCGGTTTGGTGAACTCGGCCACAGAAGACGTGTGCTGTGTTTGCTAAATAAGCCCCAGTGTGATGCTAGGCTACAGCACGAATTATACATCCACGCATTTCATGTGTAAACTAGTTTGAAACAGACCGGGCTACAAAAAAATCCACATTGGGCTTCGAACACATAAAGAGAACATTTTGACACTTGAACAGCAGAAGGACTAAATCTCTGTCAAGTCGACACTAATGGGGATCAAGAGGAGCTGAGATGAAACATCTGAAGGTTGAATATCCGAGGGAAAGTGGAGAATGGAAGGAAGGCTGCTTTACGCTTCAATAATGGCTGAACGAGGCTGGAAAAAGACTTGAAAAGTTGAAATATTAAAAGGAAACTTTTGCTGAGCTTTTGGTTTTAGTAGAACAGATTGCTCATTTTCTATGTAGGAGTCTGGTCCTGCTGAGCCTCTAGTGACGAGACGAAACATCCACCTTCTACTGCACTGGTGTGTGTAAAACAGCAGCATCCAGCATGAACGATTAGCTGCAATGTGGGAAAAAGTGGGTTGAACTCTGAGGTGGTTTATAAAAATCATTTTAGCAAATTTTTGGGAGTGGATCTTATTCTTTAGAGCATTGTCTGCTCTGGTACCTGAGATGGAGAAATAGAAACCTTGTTTTAGTCTGGGCATCTGGTGTCCTTTTTTATTTGTGTACTTACTTTCTTTTTTTTTCCAAAACAGGCTGAAGAGAAGAATAAATGTCCAATTTCACATACTAGCAGATGGCGACATGGGAGAGAGGCCATTTGGAATAACCCAAACAACAGGCGTCCGCCATAAATGATGCATCCTTTTTGAGGAAGGGTAACCACAAACACAAACACTTCACAGGACAAAGAAGGTTTGGAGACGACAGCCTTCTATTCGGGGAGATGCAACCTCTGTTTTTGTGTTTAAAGTCCATCTCCAATCATCTTTTGATGTATCATAAAAGAGGTTCTCGTGGATATTTATTTATGATTATGTCATTTTTAGCCAAAATCAAAAAAACTGTGTTGTTTTCTAGGACAAAGTTTCTGTAGAGCGACAGGAGTCCAACAGAAATTCGCCTCTGTGTTGTGGGCATCCCCAACCCCTCTATCTAGCTGAGAGCTCTCTGTTTACAGGCTCTCCTAATAGCTTTGAGCCCTTTAGAGCTCCGGCCTAACATTACCGAATACAAAAAAAAAGAGCCAAGATTCTTTAGTGCCAGCAACGCAAATATGTCCCCAGTAGAGGACATTTCTGAACCACTGCATCAAGTGGAAATAACTCATTTTGGTATCTACAAAGTACATGTGTGATACCAGTGATGCCAAATGCACAGGGGTGGGATTCTGGGAATTGTAGTTGTTTGGTGGGCTGAACATTTTTGACTGGACACCTTTTTTTTCTGGTAGTCAGGATGATTATGGAGCTAAGACCCCTTTTTCCTCATCAGAATCAACTGTTACTGTATGTTGAAGAGCGTGTGTTATTAGGTGTCATCGGCAACACTGTAGGTCCTAAAAGGTTAACCTGTAAACTTTTCCAAGTTGTGGGTTTAAAAGTGTGACTCCACATTTCTTGGTGACTTCTGTGTGTGTCTGCTTCCCTGCACTCATATCTGCTTGGCATAAACGTTAGCCTGTGCGGCCCGCAACTCTGCTCCCTCGCCATCTGCCTCAGCTCTCCGAACGGGTCACGTGGCCGCATCTGTTCCCAAACACACACAGGAGCACCAAAACAGTCCCGGGATCTGCTGACAGATACGCAGCAGAAGCTCGGGCCTGTCGGCAGAAACCAGAGAGCTTTTCAGAGAGGGGATGAAATCTGCAAAAAAGGGAAAAAGCTGGTGCTTCAACTGTTGCTCTATAGATGTGAGAAAACAAGCTAGAATGCATCATCTCTGGCTGACGGCGATCTGAACAATCGGCTCAGCCGGCGCAGATATTACATCATCAGCGTAGATCTATTCTATCAACCGTCTCTGCTGAACATCCAGCTGCCCACTGAGGAGGCATGTCAACAAAGCTGGGGTGGGGGTGGGGTGGAGGGGGTAACAGAACCTCTTTCATTGACGTGATGCATGTGACACATACGTGACAGTGTATACACACGCACAGCATACGCAACACATCTGGCGCAGTGACAAAGTAACAGCCGTGACACAATGTTGACCCCGGTTTCCCAACAGGAAGTCCTGAAAGCGCGCCAATCTGTTTGAACTGCCTGGATTTCCAACAATTTGATGGAATATTTTTCTCTTTGTTAGAAAAGCATCTTTTTAGAGCAGGGGGTCTGCAACCTTCAACACTTAAAGAGCCATTCGGGTCGATTCCTTACTGACCACCACCAAGTAGAAGCCACAGAGGCTTCCTTCTCCCCCTGGAAAAATAAAACACTCCTAAATAAAAATGAACTATATCTTTTTTTCCATAAATAAAACACACTTATAAAGAAAAAATAGCCTTTTTTTTCTAAATTTGAAATAGGTTACAACTTTTGGCATGACTTCCTTTCAAAATAAAAGACATAGAGTCATCTCATTGCAGCAAATGTTTTAGTAGGTAGTGACGTCAACAGGGATTTAAAAAAAACTATGTACAGTCCACTTTAAGTTCTGGTAGGGCTTACTGACCTGGAGTTGTGTGGTACACACCGCTCTGCCTAAATGTTTTAGTAAAACTCTGGTAAACTATGAAGCTGTAATGCTTGATGGATTGCTGGAGCGTTATGGCCTCTGTAGTCAGGAGCCTGGTGGAGTGATGCGCACAATGACTTGAATAAAGTTTGACTGTTTTGTTTCGCTTGATGGGCCTAATAATCCGAAAAAGACTTTAATTTTCAAAATGACTTTTTGTTTTCCACTTTCTTCAACCAGACAGTCACAATGGACGGGTCAAAGAGCAACATGTGGCTCCGGAGCCTCAGGTTGCAGACCCCTGGTTCAGACCTTTTAGTTTGAAAAAAACTTGTTCTGCGGAGAGGAAACGAGTGGCTGACATTTAGGAGCACTTTAAGGTTTTAGGAAACCCTAAAGCACTGAAGTCAGGACGGAAGAAGAGGGAGAAAAGAGGGTAACTTGGAGGGACATGCGAGCATCGCTGCAGACTGTCGTCTGCCATTTAATTGTGAGGATGAGGAGCGCCTGAGGGAAGATGGGAAGAAGGCCGGCCTTCAGGATGTGGAGCCCATTGTCTGTCCGACAATGAAGAGATCAATTCGGCAGGAGTCCTGCGGCTCTCTCAATGCCGGCATTAACATCTGGAGCCACAAAGCTTGTGTGTGTGTTTGTGTGTATGTGTGTTTGCGTTTCACACAAATCCTGAATAAACCAGATTTTCCACCCACTTTCCATTCCACCCTCAATGCAAATGTCAAGACGTTGCATCCACTGAGAAACCTGCACAATTAGCATACTGCAGCTTCATTTATGAGCTCCCACTAAAGTCGCCTCATCCTGCACCAGCACTGTCATCACACCAACGCCAACAGAGCCAGAGCATACAGTCATCTTCCCATTGACAGAGCCCGGCCAGCCACCCGGACAAAAACATCCCAAAACAATCCCACATCTGCACAAACAGCAAATATGAAGGCAAATCCTCCACACTAAGCCGTATTCTTTCAACCTTCACTCAGTCACTTTGTTCTGCAACACATCCCCTTCACTATCTGCCATCAGATTCATAAGGAGTCTTAAAAAAAAAACCTCCTGACTGTCCAGTGGAGGCAGCCCCCCCACACTAATTACAATAATAACTCAACTGAGGTCACTACTTACTTTATTTAGTTAGGGAAGAAGAGAAAAAGCTCTGCGTCAGGCTCCTTTGGTTTATTTGAGCCAAAAACTAACAACTATTTGAAAAAGAAAATTAAAACAAACAAACCAAAAATCTTAAATGATGTTTGCATAGAAGATATGGGAGCCTGGTTGTTGTTCATGCAGGGAATGTGAGGTTCCCTGCAGACCCTCCGAACTTTAACCATGTTTTTCCATTTTGTTCTGTGGATCCAGTGGAGTAGCGCGCGCGCACGCAGACGCACGGAGCGCAGCGAGATCCAGAAGTTGATTCCCTTCCGGCCGCTCCTGACCGCAGTGCGCTGCGTTTGGATAAAGTTGCATCTCGAGGATCCCAAAAAAAAAAAAAAAAGAAAAGAAAAAAATTGCATTCCAGTTCTCCAGAAAGCGCATCCTGCCTCCAACTTGGATTTATAAATACATAAAAGTAGGGGGGCTTCATGGCAACAGTTGGAAACCAGGACGCTCCGGGGTCAGGGTGTTTTTCTAGTCGTTTTCTTAAAGAAGCTGACGCGCCCCCGACGCACCACAAAGGCACATTTAAGACAAAAACCAGGCGCGTGAACTCACCTCAACGCCGGGATGCAAGAGGATCCCAGCCGCTGCGTCCTGCGCTCTCCTCCTCCGTCCTCTCCCGACACATCCAGCGGGCTCTCTGTCTCCCTCCGCACTCCGTTATCTCGGGTTTGAATTGGAGTTATAAATTATTCCACATCCTCGTCAATTTCTGATGAATTTGGCGCGCGGCGCTGCTTGTTTCTCCTCTGCGACTTGAAATGTTTGGACAGGAAATACGCAAAAAGAAAAAGATGAGGCGCATCCAGCCATATGATCCTGTCATTCAGTTTTCGCACAGAAGAACTGGCTCTCCGCGCAACTCCCTCCCAAGGCTTTGTAACACGAAACCAGAGGAGGAGGAAGAGGAGGGGGAGGAGGAGGAGGAGAAAAGGGAGGGAAAAGAGCAGAAAAAAAACAGAAGAAGGGGAGAGCGTGGATTTTAATCCTGTGTCATCAGAGCTAGAGAGATGCGTCCTCAGTGCCAGAAGTTTCTGCAGTCCGGGCAGAGCCGTGCGTCAAGAATCGGCCGCGCTGCGTCTCCGTGCCGAGCTCAGCTGGACACGAGGCGTGTGTGAGAGCGCGCGCGCTCGTGGTGTGTGTGTGCGTGGCGTGGCGCTGCGGCGCGTTTGCGCCCCCAGCCTGCTTCTGCGTGGTACGAGGCGCAGCACGGACCTGCCTGCTTAAAAATAAATAAATAAAAAACAACAAGAAAAGAAAAAGGCAGACAAACGGGTCTCCGCCCTTAACCCCACCGAGAGGGGGGCCCGACACGGGGGTGGAGGTGTAGTAGTGGTGGGGGCACTGCTGCAGCAGTTCTGACAGTTTTGTTGTGGCAAAGTTGAAGCTTCTTCGGTTTTTATTTGAGAGATTATATATTAAAAACACATCTACATGAAAATTACAGTAGCAGCGAGAAGAAATCGTCTCCTTTAGGTGCTAAAATGTAAATAAATGTATTTGTTTTATTTCAAAGGATGCAAAAGGAAACCAAATAAGTGAAAAGCTACAAATATTCCATTTCAAATCATTTACTCCATCCAGCTCTCCGCCACAGGAAAAATGATCTTTTGTAGTGTTGAACAGATTAGATGGGTGAGTTTTTCCTCTTTTTGGTTTAATTTCTCTGTATTTGTGTCACCCTAAAGAGAAAATCTTTCTCAATTAGGAAGAAGCCTCCAGGATCATAAGAACCATCTGTCATGGGATTAAGGATACAGGAAAAAGACTAAAACACCGAAACAAAAACACTAGAACATTGGTCAAAAAGCCAAACAAGTTACTGTTTGCCAAACGGTGCACACGTCGAGAGATTGAAGTTTCTCTTGTATCGTCTTTTGATCTAATTTAAAAGTTTTTTTTTAATCATAAGTATTCCATTTTTAGTCCAAAAAACCTTTTTTTTAAGACACAGTTTCTGCAGTAGTTCATTAGAAATTTGCCTCTGAGTTGTGGGCGGGACCGTTGGTAAGCCTGTCCTCATTTCCCATGATCCCTTTGTTTACCCTCTCTCCCACTAGCGTACAGCTCCTAAAACCCCAGGCTAACATTACTGATGCAATACAAATAGGGAGCAATACAGGAGCACAGTTTTGAGCCAGATGTCAACTGGGATGAAGAAAACAAAGGCGGACATGGGTCTGTCAGTCTAAAAGAGAATGCATCAGAATGGAGCACAGCGGGGAGTTTGTGGCCCGCCCACTGCTATTGATTTCAAACAGCATTTTTTTCAGCTGCTCCTGATTCACAGTGATTTAAATATAGAAATCCTCAGAAATTTTCATCATAATTAAACACAAAAATACTACAAGAACATGTTAAAAACACTGAAAAAAATCAATTTTCATTTATGACCTACTTCATATGTATCTCTAAGATGTTTGCAATAAAAGAATGAAATATCTTCACAAAAAAAACCCCCAAAACCTAAAGTTAAAACACTGATTAAGATTTGTAATAAAACTTGCAGGACTTTTGGGGGGAAATGTCAGCATGAAGACCCTTCGACAACTCTTTAGGAAAAGCAAACTATAATTCATTCTGCAATATTTATCATTTGAAAAGAAAGAAAAAAACAAACAAAATAAAACAACTTTCTTTGCTGTTTGAGTATATGTTTTCAGTGAGTCAAAATAATGAAAATGAATTGTGGTTAAAACAATGATTTACTTCAAATTTCTTTGGTAATTTTGATTTTGTTACTCTTTGCCTTTTTGACAGTTTAAACACAAACTGTCACGGGTCCGCCGTCAGCTGCCTCCCTCCTCCCTGCTCCTCATTGGAACCAGCTGCACCTCATCACCAGCAGACCTTCTTAAGGAGATCCATCCCAGCTTACTACGCCAGTCCGTTACACTCTCTCCGGTGCCTACGCCTGGTCTCTAGTTAAGTCTAGTTTTTGCCAAGTTAAGCCACGTACTTACCTTGCCTTGTTCTACGCCTTCAGGTCCGCTCCTCCACGGGTGCCGCTGGTTCTTCCTCGTCACAGGCTGTCTACGCCGCTCTCAGCTCCACCACTCGCTCCAAGCTGTGCTCGCCGTCCTCGGCGCTCCACCTCGTCACAGGCTGTCTACGCAGTCCCTGACATTCCTCCTCGTCCACGACTCGCATCACCCTCAGATTAAATCTTCTGACTCTGCCTCGTCTCCTGAGTTTCTTCCGGGTTCCAGCAACTGGGTCTCCATAGTGTTTGACCATGACACAAACTCCAAAAACTGTTTCCTCTCAGACTTATTCCTCTTTCTGGATGTTTTCATGACAAATTTGTATTTAGGAATTAATATTTCATGTTTCTTATATACAGCCAAATGAACTCAAACTTTCATATCAATGACACATATCTACCACAGGAAGAAGTGCGTTTTTGCAGGAAGTGACTCCCAGCAGAAGCAGAGTCGAGGGGCCAGACGTCTGTCTTGACGGGACGGAGACACAAACAAGGATAAGACGGATAAGCACAGACATAAAAAAAAAAGAAGGAAAACAAAACAAAAATGAAGAAAATAAAACAGGATCAGTGGATCATAACTACTCAAATGAAGCATCTAGAAGACGAGATCTTTAAGTTTTGTTTGAAGGCAAAGAAAAAGGTCATTTTTCTTTGGGTCTCAGCTTTGACATTTTCAGGAATTTAGAATTGTCAAGTCAATCGTTGATAGAAATGTTCCAATCCTTCTCATAGTGTTCTAGATTTGTTTTTGTTCTGTCAGAAGGGCAAATAAATGTTACAGTTTTTCTGGGAGACTGCTCAAAAAGGTGTGTTGTGCAGTATATGCATATTCATGCCAGCCTTACAGCCTTCCATCCATCCATCCATCCATCCATCTTCAGAAGCCACTGAATCCCCTTCAGTGGGAATCCTGGTTGCTGGAGCCTATCCCAGCAACTGTTGGGCAAAAAGGTTGTCACAAAATCACACACATTCACCGATAGGGACAATTTAGAGTCACCAATGAACCTAGGAAACATGTTTTTGGACTGCTGGAGGAAACCAGAGTGCTCAAAAAAAAAAACCACGCATTCACCAGGAGAATATGCAAACTCTACACAGAAAGGACCCAGCCAGAATTCCAACCAGGGGCTGACTATGCTGGTTATTAACTAACTTTGTCAAAGAATCCAAATATGAAATTTTAGGTACAACACAAGTGAAGAACTGAGATTCCTGGAAGCTCAATAAGAACTAAACTTAGTTTACACAGTTTGAGGGTGAATATTGAAAAAAATTCAGACAGACAGATATATAGATACATATACATTAATAGAATGTGCATGTATGTAGCAAGCAGATTACCAGAATAAAATGACCAAAACTGAAAAAAATATTACCGTCGACCTTCAGTTCCGCCCTTTCTTAATGGAGTCATTGAACAGTCTAATAAAGCAGATTTCCTGGGTTTATCTGGTAGGATGCCCTCATACTGCCTTCATAGCCAGCTGCACGGTGCTGCACGGTGCTGCACGGTGGTGACTTCAATTCCTGTTTGTGCTTTACGTCACTTTTTTTTGTTTGCATTGGATCGTCAGCCTGCATTAAAACTTCAATGAGTTTATGTGTTTGTTTCAAACTAGAGTTCATGTTAGACTTCATCATGATCACAACTATTTAGATTATTTTCATCTTTAAATTTGAATTGTCTTTATATGTCTTTATATTTATTAAATGTCTTTATTATTGTTGTTTTTGTGACTTAATGTTGTTCTGACTGCAATAAAAAAAACAAAAAACAACCTCATATTTGAACCCGACTGTATATTGTGTCAGGGAAGAGACAGTTCTTTTTGGATGTCAGTCTATATTCTCAGAGAGGACTTCTCATTTTTCCTTAAATGCAATGTTTTGCAACTCAGTCTAAAAACTAACAACCAGCCTCCAGTTTGGAGTTTTGAGATTTAATACTAGCTTTCATTACTCATTTAAAAGATTATGTAAAGTCATTGATATGCATGTGCCTTGTTAGTTATAAATGTCCATTTTGTCCAAAAAAAACCCACAAATTAAACTTCAAGTTTTGGGTAAAAGTTGCAGAGAACTCACAGATTGAGAGGAATTATTTGTAATTTAGTATATTCATAATCTGCAGTTTCACAAAAGCATTGATTCAAAAATATAAGTAAACAGAAGAATCAAAATCCTCCTGAACTTCATTTTCAGTTTTAAGTGCAGCTTAATCCTGCTGTTATAAAACACAATGTTTATCAAAGGCTTTACGCCACAAATAACCAGAGGTTCAGGACCGAAACCCAAACTGACACGCAAGATGCTGGATTATCATTCAAAGATTAAAGAATAAGACAAAACAAGGATTTTATGAGTTGGAAAGATTAAAGCGAACATTTTTTTGTCCCTATAAAGACACAAATGCAACTAAAAACAACACAGAGCTTCATTAAAAGAAACTTGTTTTGATCAAATAATGGTTTATTGCAGAAATATGAGTTTGCTCGCTGGAACATCTGTCAGTTCACCAAATGCTGAGACAGATTACCAAATAAACAAGGCTCAATTTGCAGACGTATGTTTGCATAAGTACAGGGTTAGATTGTATGTTTTTTCATTTTGGAAATAAAATCTGCTCCCTAATTTTTGCACCTGAAGGTAATTTGTTTGGACATCCCGCATGCTGGTGTGATGTTGGATATTGATTTTGCATCTGCAGTATTGAGGTTTAGTGTTTTGATCAAACCCTCTTGGGTGTTGATTTCGTCATCATTTCAGGCTTCAGAACTGGACTGATTGACCCCTCCCACTTTCTTTCCAAACAGGAAGTCAAACTCCCATAGACTTCTAAACCGGGGGCGTCCAAACTTTTTGCAAAGAGGACCAGATTTGGTGAGGTGAAAATGTGTGAATGCGATTTGTTTGGGTTATGTAACCCTTGTGCTATCTTAGGCACTTTAACATTGGGAGTTGGGTCATCTAGACCCACTAGACAGTGCGCTGAAGCTTTTTTCTTCACTGATTTGTGATCTTCACTGGTGTCCATGGATTACATGAAATCTTCTTCACCTTTATCCACCTTTGTCATGGTAGGGAGAACACGTCAAAGTAAGGGTGGGGTCATCTAAGATAGCACAAGGGTTAAACCCTAAAAACAAATAAACTATTGAATGAAAATTCGATTCTAAAGGGAAACTTTTAATTTCTTCACATAAGACAGAAAAAATCGAAACTACATTTTTTAATCCAAATTCCTGTAAGTTTCTGATTTGAAGACCAGAGTTAAAAGACAGAAAAAGTCTGTCAGGAAGAAAAAAAAATTTGCCCTGACTTTATATGAAATGTTACATTTTATTCACATTGAAAAGCTCACTGGAATCTTCCAAATGTAAATCATGTAAACAGGAAAATAGTTACCTAATGTCAAACTCATTTTCACCGAGGGCCACATCAGCATAGTGGCTGTCCTTGAAGGGCCAGATATAACTTATACATGTAACTAAATGTAATGAAAAATAAAAGTAACTACTCCCTAATGTTAGATAACTCATTGATTTATTTATTATAATGTTTAAAGTGACAATTACAGATGCATAGAAAAATACGTTAGCTTATTACTCTAGCATAAATCCTTTTTATATTGGTTCTTTCAGGTAAGGTTATATGGACAGTGTTTAAGTCCTAATGTATAGTTGCCCAATCCGACATTTCAAGTCCAATTCCCCCTAGATATGAATAAATAAATACACATGGATTTTTATTCTAAGAAATTAAAAGCTTTTATGCTCTCGCGGGCCACAGAAAATGACATGGAGGGCCACATTTGGCCCATGGGCCTTGAGTTTGACACAAGCTTTGGATTGTGGGCCGAACAAGATCAACATTTACTGAACACACTAAAGCTAAACTTTAAAACCTTTTAAACCTTTAAAACAGACAGGAATATTAATCTAGAATAAACCAAGTTAAACCTTAAATAATGTATAATACTTTGATCCCCATTAAGATACATTCTGTCAAAATTGTACAAATATGAACATTCTGCAGAAAAAAAGAAACAAAGCCAGGAAATACTAATAATAAGAAATTACAAATCATTCCGTTGTCTTTGCTCTTTTCTCCATTTTAACTTTTTGAAACGTATCAGAGGGATTTGATTTTATTCTATAGGTACCCTTTAAGTTTGAAGATTGGATTTTGTGCATGAATAGTTGAATATTTTTTAACAAATGAGTGCATGACAATCACAATTACACATGGATGCCTTTTGAAGCTTCCTCTGGGCTAGCATGCTTTTCTGAAGAAGGGGAACGAACCTTAGGTACATCCATGCCAAATTTGGTGCTTGTACCACAAAATGCTAGATTTGTCAGAAATATCAACTTAGCCGGCTTTGCTATCAAGGCTATGAAGGTCAAGTAGCCGCAGGTTCTAAGCCACAATGGTTTATAAGGTAATTTAGGCTGTCACAAATAAGTAATCATACACAGTTATTAGAAATAGATTTTATGACAGCAGCTAGCAAATTCTGTGTCTGGACTTCCAAAAAGCTCACTCCTGAATGGTGAGAGTGGTTGCCATAGAGATGTTGGCTCAGACCAACTTGGTCAAATCAATGCTTACTGAGATCTGGCCCAACATTGGCGACATTTGTATTTTCTACTGGTGATGTCACACTCGCTATGTCCAGTTATCGTATACAGTCAATTGTTTAAGGATAGCTTTTTTTAAATTTTAGGGACATAAAAAAACGTTTGTCCTGCTGCTTGGTCACTAACAGATGTGAAAAAATTAGCACAGCTAAATGAAACTCCGAGTTTTATCAGGGAGAAACACTTCAACATAAAGCAATAAACGAGACCTTGATCTCCACTTTGTATTTTCTGCTTCCCTACTGGTCAATAATGGCTGAAAGGGAAAAAAAAAACTGTTCAAATTAATTTGAACAGATTGTTTCGCCTCAAGGTTGAAAAAAAAATTTTTTTTGTCTTTTTTCCTTTCTGTGCAGCTATAGGTGACGTTCCTCTGCTGACCTCAAATTCAATTATTCTTGCTTTTTTATCCCAGAATGCAGAACAACTTCAGTCTAAATCTGCAGAAACTGTTCAGTTATTACTTTCTGGATCCTTTCATGGCCTAAAAACGTGTGCACATGTCAGCTTTACAAGTTCATCCTTTTTGTTTTGTGTTGGAGTGTCTTTGGAGCCCACATTCAGTCGGCGCCTTTTGCTTCCTAACCTTTAAAAATGCCTCACTTTTCATGCTGAACTCCGCCGTAGTTGAATTCACACCGGCGCTCCGACAGCAGCCCATTTACAGACTTTTTTTTAATTTTATGTATGAATTTGTTGGAACACCTGCGGTGGGCGTCACGGAGCAGCATTTCGGTTCATCATTCAATGTACAGCCGTCAACAGAGTGGATTGGGGGGAGGATGGAAACTTTCCTGCATCCACCACTGCTGCAGCTTTCACCCGAGTCGAAGCATAAATTATGGTCTAATGGCTGTCGGAAAAGGCACAGAAAGGAGCGTCGTCATGCTAACGCTAAACAATAATAAGGATGCACGAGTAATTACAGTCCTGGAGTGGCACTTTCCTCCTAAAGCGAATGCAAAATGATGAAAACGTTCTCTGCTTTGGAAGCAGCACCAAAACAAATAAAGTTTCACCTGAAGTTTTTTTTGTTTTTGATTTTGAGTCTTAACTGAAGTGTGGGGTTTGGGAGAATGCAAACACGTGGGTCCATCAGCATTGAGCATGAATGGCCTTATTTGTTTCCAGTTCGGCAGACTTTGGACTTTAGATGAGAAACAATAACCCTTTTAGAGAAAAAGTGCTGAAGTCACTCCTCCATAAAAGCATGAATTATTCATAAAAAAAACAAGTAAATGCAAAACTTTCTTTAAAACTGTGGAGACGAGCCTTCAAGCCCTTATGAGGAATCAGGATGTGGACAAAAACAGCAAACTAGAGGTTATTTGATCGACCCAGAATTTGGGATTCAGTAACAGTAGATAAAGATTGATAGAATGAAATAAAATGACTGTGAATGTATACTTAATATAGCGCTTTTCTTTCTTCTTAGAGGTGCCACAGTGCTATACTGTCAGAGTCACATTTAAACACTGATGGTGGCTCTGCTACCGAACACTGGAGCCAATCAAAAACCACCATGAAGTTCAGTGTCTTGCCCTAGATCACTTTGACACATGGGAAGGCAATGCAGGAACTGAACCTGTGATCTTTCAACCAGCGGTTGACCGTTCTACCCAGTAGCGGTTGTAGGCACGGGCAATACGGGCAATTGCCTGGGGCGCAAAGTTAAAGGGGGGCGCCATCCCTGTGCTTAAAAGAAAAAAAGAAATGCACCGCTATCTTTTTTTAATTACCTGTTATATCACAGACTTTGTAACGGCCTGAAACCTGTGAAAGCCTCGATTACGCAAGGCCTGGCTCATCGCGTGCCTTTTGATTACTCAGCTTATGCTTATAATGTCATTCTTCATTAAATATTGCCGACATTTTCACGACATGTCTTTATTTTCCATTTAAAATGTATTTTCTGCGTCTGCCTGTCGTATAGTTGGTGTCAGTATTTGACAAAGACAGCAGGTAACGCAGGCAGTAAAACAGCTGCGCTTTTTGAGATCATAAATAAACAATAGATCATTTGTTTATGAGAGACTTTATGTTTTTTGGAGGATTTTTACTGTTGGTCTTGAACAAAATTAGGAAAATGCCATGTATTTTTGGAGTAATTCCAGGGATGAGTTATATGAATTCATTTTTACTGTTTTATAAGACCTAAATATGATATTCACAATAACAGGTTTAAAAAAAAATCAATTATGAGGTGGTTCCAACAGGAACCATCCATGCATCAATTTTCTAAACCAAATCATTCCTTTCGGGGTCATGGGGAGGGAGGGATACCCCTTGGAAGCACAAAGCCTGTGAGCTGACATTGTTTGTTGTATTAGACAGAAATCTTTTCCTATAGTGGCAAAAAGAAATCATTGGAACATTGTAAGTCATTTACTGGATGTTCTTTTAAATACATTTTTCACATCGTTTTGACCTTTTCTGTGCTTTGTTTTTGGCTTCATTTATTTTGTGTGTACACTTTATAATAAAACAAAAAAAAATTTGATTTTAAGTTTTATAACTTTTGCAGTTAGAAAATGATAAAATGTACCATTCAGAGTTGAGTTTTTTGTACAGTTTCAGGTTTATAGTTGAATTATATTCTAATATAATGAAAAGAATACCTGTAAAAAAAGAAGCTGGGGTTGTACTAAAACAATCTGACATAAAAAATGATGTATAGTCACTCAGTCTATGAGTTGCTTCAGGTATTTGAAGTGAGTCAAAAGTGCAGGAAATTACACAGTAAACCCTGTTGAGATTGTTCTCTTTATAGCAGTAACTATTAGAAGGTCAATCACAAATCACACTATCTAGTTCATCTACATCCCACTGAGCTTTTTTCATCTTTATCTTGAAGATTTCTTTCACCACTACTGAAGCTGACACCAGGTGATGGAATGTTGTTGCTTTCGGTGCTGCTGTCTCCATTAAACTTCAAAAGACATTAAAACGTCATCATCAAATACGACTTTTTAACAACTCTAAAACTCTGATCAACTTCTGAAACCAGGCTTTATGGTTCTTTAGCAGAAACACACCACGTTTTTTTCTTCTTCAACATTTCTCTTTCGAGTCCCAAAAATGAGAGCACAAACTTGAGAAACTAGGACCTGATCTGGATTAGCCTGTGACATGAACAGGACTGCTAACCACTCTTCTCCATGCTAATTTATGAGAAACCATGTTCTGACCGAGTTATTCCCAACGCTTTTCAAGTCAAAGACCGGTTTAAAGTCAGATAATATTTCCACGGACAAGGCTGAGGTGGGTGTCCGATTTTGTTTTTAGCTTCCAGTCGCCCTTAACCTTCAATGATAGAGTTTACCTTCATCCTCTGCCAGATCTATGCAGCTATGAAACTTTATTTATGCACTAGATTTTATAGGAACCATTAGATGTAGTGATATAGATTTTCTCTTAAGCCATAACTGTCAAAGTGAAAGTAAAAAAAAATCAGACGCCAACTTCAGCCTCTTCCGACTTTTAAAGTCCGTCGAAGAAAATATAAAAAAGCAGTGACAATAACCAATATTTTCTAAATATAAAATAAATATGAATTTACCATTTGAGAAACTTTATTCGCAGCATCTTCATAACATCAGCCAGTTGCTGAATATTCTTTATTACTATCATAGTCTGTGGGAAAATCCATAGTTGGAGTAAAGACTCCTGGTTTTTGTTTGTAAAAAGCAGACTTCTTTTATTTTGAAGTTGAAGGCTCTTCGCCTGTTTCCTAGCTGCATTTCTTTTTAACCAGAAATACAACAATACATTTGTTTTTTTTTTAACTTCATGGTTTCAATTTTTTTGGTTGGTGCAGCTGCTGTAACCCTTGTGCTATCCTATGACCCCACCCTGACATTGACGTGATCCCCCTACCATGACAAAGGTGGATAAAGGTGGAGAGGATTTCATGTAATCCATGGACACCAGTGAAGATCAGAAATCATTGAAGAAAAAAGGTTCAGAGCACTGTCTAGTGGGTCTAGATTACCCAACTCCCAATTTTAAAGTGCCTAGGATAGCACAAGGATTAAAAAGGTAGTGGATGGATTTTCGACACGTGACTGAGCGACTTGACATGAACAAGTCGGTTAAGTGGTGGGGAGAATCCAGTAGTTTTTCATAATAAAACTTCCTTCAGAATAAGAATAAGAGTAAAAGTAAAAATGGAAAAATGTAGGTCAAGTTTTAATTTTTCTTCCACCCGATATCAACTGTCCCATGGACCGGTACCAGTCTGTGCCACAGGATTTGGGGGTCACTGTTCTAAATGACCAAACACACTCAATCCAGGTAAAGGGAGGAACCAGCAAACGGGAAGGTGCAGAAGAAGTGTGGTGCTACATGTTCATGTCTCATCTCATTTAGGTTAACCTTTCATGGTAACATGGAAAACATGTCAAAGCTAAAACATGCACCTCCTGTTTGAATAAAAGGCTAAATCACAGCTTAATCAAAGCGGTTAGAGGTCAAATGAACGAATGACGTTGTGAAGAATCCAAACTGGTAGCACATCTGCCAAACCTATAAAGCAGGTTGAGGCTGTGAGAAAGTTTCATTAAGAAGCGGAGCACAGGTCATCTCCCAGGAGTCGCTGCTCTCTTTGCTCTGCTCCTCTCTGTTTGATGTGTTTGAGATTTTGGGTTTCTGTGATGGACCAGTGACATGTCTGGGGTGTAATAGGTCTCTTGTTCCAACAAAAACTGGGATAGGTGACCCTGAGCAGGACAAAAAAATATGACAAAATAGACGTTTCTTTTTTTATATGGTCACTTCAGGAAATTATCTTTAACCCTTTAACACCAGAAATATTGCCAGTGACAACTAAATGGCTGAAGTTTTATTTTATTTTTTTACTATACTTTATTTTATGTGATATTATTATATATTTTATGTGTTTTATTTTTCTCACATAAAGCACTTTGGGAGTGCTGTCTTAAACATTACTTACCAAATAACACACGCTCTTTGACATACCGTAACTCTTTGACACTTACACAATCAACCTGTCTCAACTGATTCTGATGTGGATATTCTATGAATATGGGAACCTTGCACCGATATATGATACATTACTCATGTAGAGTTTTGCATCCATATCCAACACTTTGCAACACTTTGAAATACTTTGCAACCTAATAATAACACAAAGTGTTGCAGCAAATTTTAATACTTTACAATACTATACAACATGTTACAAGACAGAAGTATTTTAAAGTGTTGCACCATTATGGAACACTTTACGATTCTTCACAATACTTTACAACACATGACTAACGTAAAGTATTGCACCAATGTGCGTTTCTTTACAGCAATTCACAACACATTAGTAACGTAGAGTTACACCAATATGCAACACTTTACAACACTTTACAATACTATACAACACTTTGCAACACATTACTGATGTAAAGTGTGACAACAAAATGCAAACACATTATTAATTTAAAGTGTTGCACCGACATGCAACACTGTACAACCTTTTTCTATACTTTACCAATGTACTATACCAATGCATTGTTTACAATGGTCACTAATGTAGATTTTAGCACCAGTATGCAAGACATTGCACTGATATGCAACACTTTACAATACTTGCAACACTTTACAACACATAACCTATGTAATGTGTTGTTTATCTGTCACTGGCCTAAATCTTAGCACCAATATGCAAGACATTATTATCGCAAAGGGTTGTACCATCATGCAACACTTTACAAACCTGTAGCAATTCATTATTAATGTAGAGGTTTGCATATTTAACGTTAATTGACTTAAAGTGTTGCACTGATGGGAAATACTTTATTAAAAACATTTTCTACCGATGTGCAATGCTTTACAAAACTTAGCAACACATTACACACTAACGTGACTGACTAACGTCGTGTTGCATGACAGCACAAAGCCGCTTTTTACATTGCTGAGAATCAGCTTACATAAATATCATAAGCACTTCACTACTGTAAAGAGTTGCACATCAGTGCAAGGCTGCTTTCCTGCGCTTTAGAATCTGCCGGAGTTCTAGTAAATGCTAAAACGGTTGAGAGCTACGTTGAAAGAATGTCAAGATTGGAACTCAAGGTCTGGTGTTAAAGGGTTAAAAATGACCTGATGTTCCAAGAATAACTTCTACCTGTAGATAAAAACACTTTTTAAAACTTGATACCCTATTCTAATAGTAAGATACTAAAACATCAGACTTTCAGTTCAAATCATTTTTCCAACTAATGTGCATTTGACAAAAAATGAGTCCAATGGGATCAGACAGGACCCACCTTACAGCAGAATCAGGATGATATGAGATGGATCCAAATACAAAGTAGCAAATGGTTTCCACGCCCCGCAGTGGCGGCGGCGCTCCAAATGACAGATAGCCTGGCTTGTCATAATCGATCTAAAGGTCTTTTCGCAACGCTAGCTTTCTGACAGAAAACTGCTTTCAGCAGCAGCTGATCTGTCACATTTCATCTCATTACGATTTCACGGGTAAACATTTGTGGAACCAAGTAGAGAGATCTCCCGTCTTTATCGGAGATGAACTGCTTGGATGTTTCGCTGCCCCGACAATCGCCTGGTGGTTAATATCTATTGAGATGAGTGTATGAAAGCTCATCCCCCGTGATGAGTGGCTCCCTCGTTCCCCGGACTGAGAGGCGGAAATTACTGCTCAACAGAACATCGTTTCATTTGACTTGAATATTCATTAATGGGAGACGGGGAGTGACAAGAGAGCTTTTAATCACAGCATTTTCAGGGCGCCAAATAAAATTGTCAAAGAATGGCTTCTTCATGACCACTTCTGATCCGACTGATTTCAAATGCAGATGAAAACGTGGGCTTTGATTAGAAAAAGGAATTAAAGTGGGGTAGTTCAGGAGAGAAGTACGTTTTTTTTCTTTCTCAAGTCAGCAAGTGAGGCTTCATTTTCTTTAAAGTCGGGATGATAAATCCACTGATGATGGAGATAAACCGCTTCTTCAGCTCTGATTTTCTTCACTTAATTTCACAAAGCCTTCAAGTCTATATATATAAATATCACAGCAGGATCTTGGTTCCATTCTGATCTGCGTAGCTTGCCTAGCTGCTGTTCTTTCCTAAAGAGATACAAGCATGCTAATTTATCAACATGTGAACAGGGACAGTTTTGGAAGGCCATTCCAAATGTTCTTGGTCCCAGCTGAGAGTTGCAAAACTGCTGAGTGAGGCAGGAGCCAGGTCCCTGGGACAACACATACATCTTTCCTTTATCTTTCCGCCACGCCCCCTGTGACGCCCCTCAGCTTCTATTTTTCTGTGATGTTTGACTCATGAATTTTCTTAAAATCAAGCCAAATAAAATGAGCCCCCGGGGGGGGGGGGCTCAATGCTCCAATACGCCACGATCTGCTGCAGGAAGAAACAAGTTCCCGGGCCTGTTTTCCAATCAGAATGCCATTCGTTCTGCAAATATCTGCATTAAACAATCCTCAGTTTAACAAAATGAAGATTTCTTTAAACTTTTTTTTCAAAAGGCCATTTTCTGCCTCAGGCTTTTTGGTGGTTTGTCATGAATGCACATAATTTCTGTTTGTCTGGGACAAAGCTGGGATGAAGGTTGAATGCAAAAAAATTGCACCATGCCGGGATGCAGTGAAGCTGTGTGAGGTTCACTGTTTTTTTTTTTGTTTTGTTTTTTTTATTCTGCGGCTTGATTCGGTCTCATTATGCACAATTTCCCAAAATAAACAAAGCTGCAAAATAAACAAAACATAGCGCTGATTGAAAAAAAAAATATATCTAAATGCAAACTGCTGGCTTTCTGACTGGTGTTGCTGTGGAAATAAATCGAATGGTTCTTTTTTGGTCCATTCCAAAGACTTTAACCCTTGTGCTATCCTAGGCACTTTAACATTTGGGGTTGGGTCATCTAGACCAGTGTTTTTCAACCTTTTTTGAGCCACGGCACACTTTAACCTTGACAAAAATCCCGCGGCACACCAGCATCCAAAAAAAAAAAAAAGCAGAAATTCATGGTCTGTATTGTTCGACAGCCCCCCCCCCCGCAATCTCACATGGATTTTTGTGATAATTGTGGCAGAAAAAGCAGGAAGTTGCGGCTGTTTGTTAAGAGATGAAATAGAAGTTAAATTAGAAAATTTTCGAAACTGTTGTGGTTTCAAGACGTTTCACAAGGATTACTCATTGTGCGCTGTCCCTTTAAGCCAATGCATCATGGGAGATGTAGTGTGAAAACTGCCGAAAAAGGGCAGAAAGACTCGCGTCTCTGAGCTTCATTGTGTTGTTCACTTGTTCCACGGTCTGACACTGGACTCTCTGGACAGCTACACCGCTAAAGACGAGCTTTAGCTGGTATTTTTGTTAGAACTGAGCGACTTTATCAGCAGAATTATGAACAAGGAAGTGAAGACTTTGAGCACTTCTGATTGGTCAGACTGATGACATGTGATTAGCCTTCAAGAATGATTGGCGGAGACAGTTAAAGGGGCGCGACTTTTCCTTACACAGTTATAGCTAAGCTAAATCGTGGTACCGTCATTCTTATCAAAATGTCTTTAAAAGAACCAAATAAACACAAAGAAAAAGTAATTTTAAGATCTTTTATATTACTAACTTCTCAGTGTTTTATCAGGGCCTGTTTGGATGGACAAAGAACTGATTTCCTGGAGATGGAAAATGTTTTTAGATCAGTGTGGCAATTTCCCACTGGTTAAAAAAACACTGATCTAGACCCACTAGACAGTGCACTGAACCTTTTTTCTTCAATTTGTGATCTTCACTGGTGTCAATGGATTACATGAAATCTTTCCACCTTTATCCACCTTGGTCACAGAGAACACGTCAATGTAAGGGTGGGGTCATCTAAGATAGCACAAGGGTTAATAAATAAAAACTTTGACTGCTTGAGGGTCCAGATGAACGGTAACATAAACATCTCTGGAGCTAAACTTTGACGACAACTTTTATTTGTCAAATCCAACCCTGTAGGATCATTTTCCTTTGATAATCAGTTTGTAGCCTTCAAACTAACTCTGAGGTCATCTACAAAGGGAGCTACTATCAGCCAAGACAAGGTCTGAAGTCAGAAGGAGAAAAAGGTTTTGTTGGAGAACCCACACCAGATGTATTGAGGGTGCAAATTCTTGATTGATTAACGATATCCTATCTCTGGTCTGAAAACACTTCAAATTAGAGCAAATACGATATGTTGTTCAATTTCACATGAAATCCCAAATGATGCACCAATCTTATGTGTTTGTCTTTATGACCTACTGTTTTTGGTGTTTTAACATGTTCTTGTGGCATTTTCTGATGATGAAGGACAAATATTTCAAACATTTCTGAGTATTTCTTTATTCAGATCATTGTGAATCAGGGAAATGCGGTGAAAAATATATCAGAAATACAATCGGCAAGCCACAAGCTGCTCTCCTCCATTTTGATGCTTCTATTTGGATACGACTTGATCCATGCACGTCTTTGTTTTCCTCGTCTGAGCTGACATCTGGCTCAACACTTCACGGCTGGGGAGGTCCAAAATTTCTCACCATTTTTGTTACACTGCTGATGTTGGGTTGGGGGTGTGAGGGGCTGTAAGCTAGCATGAAAGAGTGGAACAGGTGCCTGAAAAAAAGTAGGGACGTGCTTGCTCCTGCACCTACAGTCTCACCCACAACTTCGAGATAACCTTTTAATGAAATACCTCTGCTGGCTTTTTTTTGTTTTAATTTTGCCTAAAAATGGCATAATGGTGAATAAAAGATCACCGGGAACGCTTTCAAAATAGATCAAAAGAAGATCAGAGTGAGTAGTTCATATCGTGCAACAGGAATGCAAATGTCCTGCAGCCCATCCAGATAGTACTGCGCCTTCACCTGACAATGGCTAAGATAGGCTCCAGTAACGACACGGCTCCAAAAACGAAGAAGCAGCTTCAGGAGATGGATTATTGCAAATGTGGTTTGTAATTTGTTGCACAAATAACCACAACCAAACAAAAAAGTCAGAATGCATTTCTGGGGGCTGTTGTAGTGGTTTGCACTTTCTTCTCACAGCATGAAGGTTCTGGTTCAAATCCTGGCTGGGTCCTTTCTGTATGGACTTTGCTTGCACTCCAGTTTCCTCCCATAGTCCAAAAACATGATTGAGGTGATGAGGTGTGCATGTGTGATTTGGGACCAAGCAACAGACTGGCAACCTCTTCCGGGTGTACTTCACCTTCGCCCAACAATGGCTAGTATAGGGTTAAGCAACCCCATGACTCCAAATGGAATGAGTAGGTTAAGAAAATGAATGAATGGATGTTAATTTGGTTTGTAACTGTAACCGATTTAGCTTTAGATGTTTAATTGTAATTTTTAGAATAAGTTATGATGCATCCTACATTCTTCTTGTATTACGTTGCATGATGTTGGCTGGTTCACTGCATAACAAGTGTTCAACACCGTAAAAGCACCAAGCTGCATCAATACCTTGGTGGTCGAGGCATTTGGGCAAAGGCAGTAGTGGAAGGAGGATCACTATCCTGATACATATTTCAAATCCAGCTCATTTTATGTGTATTTTTCCTCTCCACTCATGTAATGCAATCATATTTCAATCAGTGTCTTATGGTGAAAATCGAATCAGGCTGGTTTGGGTTTCAGTCAGCCATCTGCTTTAATCCAATTCCTAACAAATATCCCTGTCACGCCTTTCCCACTCCCACCATGACCACTGCTAATTTCAAAGGGCTAATTTTACAGCTCGCTCTCATCAGGGATGAGGCAGATGTGAAGGCTTGACGGCGTTTGGATTCTGCAGATAGCTTCATACGCCTCCTACCTTCAACTCAGCCCACAGATACAATAACCCCTTGTAGTGACCTCCGGTCACCTCGCCGGCACCTGGACAATGACGGCCTGACACAGATCTCCTTTCTGCTGCCAGTCCTCGCACCATACCTCGCATTTTCTGCAGCCCTGGGCGTGGGAGCGCCTTCGTTGTGCGTCTTGTGAAATCCTTAAAGGGCAACTTACTGAGCTGTGAAAAACAAGTCAAAATACTTAAACTCGCCATAAATGCCCATAAGCTAGGTAATCTTTCATGCTTTATAGTGTTGTCCTCGGCAACAAGGCGCCAATAAGGGCTTCTGAAAAGCAAAACAAAAGAAAAAAAAATCTTTTTTCTAATCTATCAATTTCTTCTTGAGCCTTTTGTCCTTCAAGCTTCGTGTCACATGTGCCTGCTGCCGCTCAGAGCTTGAGGTCTCTCCATGAAGAAACTTTTAGACACCATCTGAACTTGTTAAAGTCCCATTAAGTATCACTCACCCGGGTGTGGGATATCTTTTCTCTTCATTTGACCCATCGGATTTGGGAGCAGTGATCTGCAAACACAGACGCTGCCGGGAACCATGGGGATTTAGCCCCCCAATCCAACCTCTAATGCTGAGTGTCAAGTAGGGAGGCATTGGCTCTCATTATTAGTCTTTGGTTTGATTCAACCATGGAAGAGAACCCATAACCTGAAGCTACATTCACACCAGTTGCGTCGATTTGCGTTTAAGCGGCCACATCCAGTAAAAAGTCTATGTAAACGCAAGCAAACCCTGATTTCGGGCTTCTGAGTCCAGAACTCTCGCGTTCCAGGGTGACTATGAAAGTTCGGTCCACAGACAAATCAGGTGTTCATTAATCTTGTGGTGGAAGTTCAACCAGTTGAACTTTTGACTGCTATAATGCAAAAATGCTGAACTTTGAACAATCAGAGACTCAGATTAGGTAGTGATATGTGGGAAGTGTCCTTTTCAAAAGATAGAAGTGCCAAAATTGATCATGAAGGAGAAATGAATAACCCTTGTGCTATCCTATGACCCCACCCTTACATTGACGTGTTATCCCTACCATGACAAAGGTGGATAAACATTGAGGGGATTTCATGTAATCCATGGACACCAGTGAAGATCACAAATCATTGTTGAAAAAAGGTTCAGCGCACTGTCTAGTGGGTCTAGATGACCCAACTCCCAAAGGTAAAGTGCCTAGGATAGCCCAAAGGATAATTGGGGTCTGTGCCTGGCTGGAATTCTATGACACCAAACCTTTCATATATCAGAACTGTCATTTCCTCTTCCAGCTGTGAGTGCATGCGCTGGTATCAGGTAGCAACAGTCCAGTGTGAACACCATAGGCTAAAATCATATTCAAGAACCCATGTTTAATGTGTGATTGAACGTGTTTCACGTGTCTTGTGTGTACGTAGCGCAAGACATAGATGAGCAAAAATACGATGTTTACTGGCAGATGGGGCTTCGATACAAGTCTCCATTGCATTGTTTAGTGATATTTGGCATTCCCTGGCACTCTGTAAAGCTGCT
The DNA here is from genome assembly GCA_037389245.1 of Oryzias sinensis. NCBI lineage: Eukaryota > Metazoa > Chordata > Actinopteri > Beloniformes > Adrianichthyidae > Oryzias > Oryzias sinensis. Next base: position 23,435,333 of record CM074495.1, on the reverse strand, counting down.
GGAGCGCTTCAACCCTGCTGGGTAAGTGAGGGGACTGGTACCATTAGCAGACAGGCTGTGGGCATTGAACAGAGACTTAGGAGCCATTGTTAGACGAGCATTTTAAATACCAGCATGTTGTTAAATTCCCCCCTACACACTTTTTCACACATCCAGCCTCTTCACATGAACACAAACACACGTGGCACTCCTACCTTAGTGCTCAGTTTCCAAGAGACATACATCCCATTTCCCAGAACCTCCTCTGTGTCCTCATGTGAGAGGCAGCCAGTACAGTAGAAAAGGCTTCTCTTGTAAGAAAGGTGAATTGTGCTTTATAACCACTTAACCCCCACTCCCCGCCAGTCCACCCTCCCATGGCAATCCCAATGAAAACCTGGATTATTTTTATAACACGACGTGTGGCTGCTGACTTTACAAGCACCCCCCTCCCCTCCTCTGTTCCTGCGAGGAACGGGGCAAGAAAAAAAATTGGAAAGAAAAAGAAAGGCCAGGTCAATCCAACTCTGCGTCTTCAAAAGGTCAGCATTTCCAAAAACCATCAATGAGGGGCTTCTCTGCTGGGAGGAAAAATAAACACCCCGAGTGATCCCCCTTTTGCTTTTGCTTCAGTCTGGTGCTTCAGACGGCTCTACTTCAGCTACATTTGCCAGCTAAACCTGGTGGCTTTTCCATTCTGTCAGCTAACATCAGCTTTGTGTTGTGGAAAGGTCAAACCTAGATGTTTTTGTACAGTTTTATGGCTCCTTTATGTTGGCTTCAACAGAGAGGGCAGTAATACGGAGTGGAATCAAAGACAAATGATTGTTCAAAAGTGTTTCTCCCATACCTGTGGACATGCGTATATAACTCATCACTTTGCATACATTTAAGTGTTTTCCATTTTCCCAACAGAAGTCAGATAAATTATGGTTAAAATTATATAGGAATTTCCTATGACGGAGAGTCAGAGCAGCATCAGCATCCTGACTACAGATATCAACATGGCTGCCACTTATATCACATTGAAATGTTTTTTGCTGTTTATAGCTATTTTCCTTTTTTTCTTCTTCTTGATTTTATGCTAAACATACAAGACGTGTTTGCATTTTACAAAGTTCCAAAGTCATGTGTCTAGATGTCAAGCACATCTCAGAGATCTTATTTGACAGACAGGTGTGGAACAGAAAAAAGGATTCAGGGCTGTGGCGGCGAGCGTTGTCAACTGGAACATGCAGTTCTGCGACTTTTATGTCCGATGTCAAAAGTAAGGTTACACAAGTCTGATGTCTGATTTTTCAATTTAATAAGTCTGACAATCACACATGTGAGTTTGGACTGTTGTCCTGACTGGGAAATTCCACGGACTTCTACCTGTTTGCAGCTGAGCACTAACTTTAACCATCCAAGGTGCACGTTTAATCCTAACTCTACTCTAAAGGGTTACTCAGTGGTGTGGGATGCCCATCAAAACACTTTCAAACCCTTTTTTTTATAATTAAACCCACCAGCCGAGAATTTTCTGATCCTAAACTTTCAGCACAAGTTTTTAAATATATATGTTTATATGTTTCTATTGTTGGACTATCTAGAAAAAGTTTTCAAAGAGGCAGATAACAATAAAAAACAGGCTTTGTTCAAATTATTGTCAAAACATACATGTCCCTTGCTGTATTAGACAGTAAGCCTAATAATCTGAATTGCTTCTCTACCCCTACAACGTCTCCCTATCCCTACATATGTTCCTCCAAGTGGAGGGATATGGAAAAATAGTGGCTATGTCCAAATTTCTTTACTACTCGCTACGTAGTGCACTATATATATGTTCACCGTTTCTTAGTGCTGTCTGAATCTACACTTCCAAAATCCAGTGCTCTAGAAATTTCCCAGAAGTTTCTGCAAGAAACTTGAGTGCATCAATGCTCATTGGGGAATATAGACCACAAAGCATTGTGTTTGAACAATCTTTGTGGAAAAAAAGCTGTATTTTGTAAATTAATCATCAAGAATTTCATCATCAGAACACGTTGTAAAACACTCATATTGATCTGATTTATACTTTGTGAAATCATTTACGTAAAAAAAAAAAAAAATTAGTGAGCATGGTCCAGGGCACTATCTAGGTTTTTTTTTTTTTAGTAATTAGGGATTAGGTTGATAATTCGGACATAGACGTAACTATTCCTTGATGACATCGTCAATGGTAACTGGTCATCTGGACAACACTGTTTAGTACATGAACACTAGCGTAGCAACTGTCCATCCGTCCGTCTGTCTGTCCCTCCATCCAACCAGGATTTTGGCCCCACTTCCATTTATGGTCTTTCCCGCTGTGATGTCATCTTTTTTGGGGTGGTGGGTGGGGTGTCGTTCACTGTGTCTAAAATTCATTATCACTTTGTACTAGGTGTGTGCAAATTTTGGTTTGTGGCGGGGGCAACATTTTGGCTCAAAGGCGCATTAAGGAAGAAGAATTGCAAAAACAATCTGTTGCTTGCAGGCAAGGATTGCTGTGGGAGATCATAAAATATTCCATAAATCCACTATTTCCTAAAAGATTGGCGGTTATATCAGAAATAATTTCAACAAAGTAGGTAGACACACACAATGAAAACAACACGTATAGTCCCTACCGCTATATCAGTCTCATCTCCGGCTAATTTACCTTTTCATTGACTAGAGACTATAGCTTTTGTGGAGTTTGACTGCAAAGAGGAGTCTGATTAAGGAACCAGGTGATGTGCATCAAAAACATTCTTGGTCTTCTTTCAAAAGTAATATATTAATCTGCTTATCGGCCCCTTGGAGAGAAATTTTTGCAGCACGATATTACTTTGTTATCGCAGCTGTAAAATTGTCACTTGCATCCTCTTATCCACCCGAAATTGGGGCTGAACTTAATTTCCCGTCGCCTCCGTGTTGCCTGATAAAATCAAAGTTGTATGAATATTTCCTCCAGGCTAAGCCAACTTTTACAGCCATTTCTCATCTGAGCGTGCCGCGATGTGCGAGGCGACGATGACTAATGCCTTGAAAATTAATCAGAGGAGCAGGGGGGGAGGCCGGGTGAGGTGAGCGGGACTGTAGTTCCTGGATATTTGAACTTTTAATCTTATATTCAGTGGCGGCATTAACAAAAACATGTTTCTGTAGCCGGACAGTGCAGTTCAGCTGAAGTGGCCGTTTGTTTCAGTCCATTGTTGGAGAGGCTCGGTGAAAAAAGGCTGGGCCTGGAGCAGGGAGGGGGGCGGAGGGCCTTTTCGGGGGCTGCTGCATCAGCATGTGTTCAGTAATGTGATAGGAAGGCCTGGCCACACAAAGAAAACATGACCAGCTCTCTAACAACCAAGTAAGACCCAGGGAGGGGCACATGAGGCCTGTGCATGAATGGAGAGTGGGCTGTTGGGCGGCTTCAGTAATTAAAGCTGCTTCCCATACTGGTGGAACCAGTGTAATGAAGCATACATTAAAGCCAAAGCTCTGACCTTGTGGATGAAATAAAGCAGGACAGGTTTCCTAATCCTGGAAAAGCCAAGTCATTCATTGCCCCTTTTTAATCTCTCTTAGTGCCATATGGCGCCGTTTTTTTAATTTAACCCTATTTGTCATCCCTTAGCTTCTAATTTTTTATGCTTGTCATCTTCCTCGCAGGGAAACGTACCTGTGTTCTGTTTTATTTCTGCAATCGAAAGTGCGCTTTGGCTGTGATCTTTTAAAAAGCAAAGGAAGTTCATTTCAGTTTTACTGTAGCTCATATTTATGACTAGAAGGAAGGTTTTTATGTGGAGCATTTGAAGGTAGTACTGCCCTCCTTAAAGACAGACCTGTCCCACTTTCAAAAGAGGTGATGCATAATTTGGAGGCAGTGTGGGTGGCAAAATGAAGACGCGTTTTTTATGATGCCTTCATTTCCTTTGGAACGCTCTGTGCTCCAGACTAGGTTTTTTCCTCCTCTCTTTCTTGCTTGGGGTTAGTAGGAGGCTAAGTTATTTATCTGTGCAGCGACGTGGTAAACATGTGAATAAAGATGGTGTGCTGAAAGTCAATTGCAGCCATTGTGTTCTTTTGCAAAGAGTACCACACTCTAATGAGTCTGGTAAACAGGAGCCAGTTGATAAAATGCATGCAGATGCACATGTAGACAACATTCAGCTTTGAAATGAGCCAACAGCATGACCGGAAAGGGACACAGAGCAGCTCATTTCGAGGCCTTAACAGGCTGAAAATGTCATTTAGAGATCTGCTCATCACTAAGAACCAACCGTTTTTAACACGCAAAACTTTTCGGGTATGTGTTATTCTGTATTAACACACTATTTACGTTGATAAATTCAATTCTTATTTTAGAGTAATTGGTATAAATAAAGCTTTTGTGAAAGTGTGATTTTCCAGTTTGATCAGTTTCATGCTTTAAAATCCAAAATCAAAGCAAATATGTGAAAAGGTAAAAGTTTTAGCACCTTTTCCTTCTCTTGAAATGAGTCCATTGGACCCCCTCTGCTCTGGGCTGATTCTGATGCAGAGATAAGTGGTTGTCCAAATTGGCTTGGCGCCGATATAAACATCAAGTTTTGCACAATGATGCCGCTTTTCTGCGCGACAGAATCCGCTGGACTTAAATTAATTGTGAAAACGATTGAAGAGTTACAGTGGCTGAAAGAATGTTGAGACCGGAGCTGACGCCTTAGTCCCAAGCACTCAAATGGGGGAGTTGACCCACATGGGTGCTGCAGGTTTTTGGGTTGTTTGGAAGTTGTAGAGCGGCCAACCCCTAAAGGGAATTCAGGTGTGTGTCACAGTTCCCATGTGGATTGTACAGCCACCTTAACGTAAGCCAAGAAAATGGTACGTACCATTGTCGCGCATGTCGTAAATGCAGTATTTGTAAAGATAATGTAAGTTACAAACTTATGACTTACAAGTGATGGTGTCATGTGGTGTCCTTTTGACAAACTCTAGTCATTAATGACGTGTGAACACTGATCCTTGTTGACCGAGTGCAAACGCTACATGCATGGGGTGTGCAGGTGTTGGCCGCAAGATGCCTTTAGGATGCCTACACAAACTACACCCACTCCTACTTTACCCTTACCTACCTGTACATGTTGTGCTATCTTGTGGGGTCCAGATGACCCCACCCTAACATTGACGTTTTATCCCTACCTTGACAAAGGTGGATAAAGGTGGAGAGGATTTCATGTAATCCATGGACACCAGTGAAGATCACAAATCATTGAAGAAAAAGGTTCAGAGCACTGTCTAGTGGGGTCCAGATGACGTTAAAGTGGAGGCACGTTAACGTTGGGAGCGGGGTCATCTGGACTGCTCAAGATAGCACATGGGTTTTGTGTTCGCTAAGACCTTACCTTGGAAGAAATGTGCATGAACACTTTTGCTCTATGGTTTTTTTGTGAGGCGGCCATTTGCTCCGTACAAGTCTACCTATGTTTTCCAGCCTGTATCCACCCTTAATAGATAGTTGTGACTATAGGACTAAAGCTCTGATGTTAAAGGGTTAAAAGACAGACAGCCAGTCTTTGTTGCGCTTAAATGAACAATTCTCAAACAATATTGTTTCTATCAGAATTCCAGTTCCTTTGAACAACACCTTTATAACTTAACATCTAAATAATTTGTGAGCCATCATTGACTTAGTCCTTCTGCGTTAAAAAGAATAACAGCACTCTTGTAACTTCAAATGGAAGACGTGTTTCGTTTGAATCCGGCAGTGAAATCAGTGGAAAGTTTTGGTTTGGAGAGGCCGCTTGGTGTCTTTGCTGCTCTGCAATCAGAGAATCCCTGATCCGGTTACAGCCCTGCTATCCTCCGCTCTCTCTCAGGGTGTCGAATGCTGTTCTATTATGAAAACAAACGGTGCGCTATATGACCTTAGGTTTTGGAAGCATATGCTGTCAGTCTGACAAATACGCACTTCTTAAAATAAAACGTTAAAATCCTTTCTTTCATAACATTAACCCTGAATGGTGTAAATATATGGCAAAGGGCCACCTGAAGCATTTACTATGGGCTTACAAAAGCGTGCCTCATGTTATGGGGATGTGCACTGCTTTGTTTTTCTACAAGTAAAGATATCAAGTCTCACGTTTTGGTTCCTAAAGAAACGACTACAAAAACTGTCAAACAGTCCTAGGGAAAAAACTTTTTTTTGTGATGAATATGTTGCTTCTTGCAACTCTGCAAACTTTTAGTTTAAATCTCATGATTCACAAAACAAAAGTACAAGCTGCCTCTCTAAGCATATATTTATAGCTGGAAGAAGAGCTGAGACTACCAAAGAGCTAAAAGAGCTAGCTGGCAGGTTGAAAGGGACATTTTTGCACAATTTACAAACTATAATTAAAAAACCCCTTCGGGCGACTTAGGGAACTTGATATAAAAGTGCAGGATGAAAGAAAAATGAAAATCAATAATATGCTTTCTCTTGGTTAAAAGGGATCAATAAATAATGATCATATTTTTTAGTTTAGATTGAGGGAATGTAAAAGCCAAGCTCTTGTGGGCTCACTGCGGCGTAGCTTTTAAATAAACAGGCTTTAATTAACCATGGAACAGTTACTTGCTACATGAGTTTTAGCATTGCATTGTTGTTGTTGTTTGTTTTTTTTTTTACCAAAGCACATGGAGTCTCTTATACTGCTTGTATTTCTAACTTATTTCTATTTTTCCAAGGTTTTTCTTTTGGAAAGTTGGTTCATTTAGTTTTGCTCAAAGTTTCTGCTGTTCAAGCACAAAATGTTTGACTCTCCACACGTGTGATGCTCAAGCAGTGGAGCGGCCTTTAGTTCCATAAAGACAAAGGGCGTTTGCTGAAGGGCTGAGGAGGAGGAACGTGAAACTTAAAGACCTGAAACTTTTTTAATTATGCAGTTAAAAGTTTGAAACATCAATAAAGTTGTAAAGTCAGTCCATAACAAACCCAAATGATGTGATTCACCTCTGCAAGAGAGAAATGAGCAAAGGCGACTAAAATAATACAACTTTCTTGGAGTATGATCAATTTTATGTCCTCCATTTTTAATCACCTTCATAATTTTGATTAGGCAATATTAATAAATGATGTCATCTTTGGTAACTCTGAGACTGTTCAATCAATTATTTCAGTCTCAAACTGTGATGGAAAAGAGAAGACTTTTTATCAGAGACAATTTAGACAGTTAGGATCAGACATTGTCCACATACAAAAAAAAGGTTGTGGATTGCATATCAGTATGCTAACATTAGCACTAGTTTCTGCTTTTGTTTAACATTTACTAATTGCTAATCTACAAAATATGTTATCAACAAGCCACAAGGTTTTTTATTTCTTTAAATTCATTTAGCACCTTGACGTAGTTTCATCAAATCAATTAAAAAGCAATTTTGTCATGGTGCCTCTGTCAGACTCCTCCCCCTCTCCTCTCCGCTTGGTTCCTGATTCAGCCCAGCTACGACCACTTACTTCCTCATCACCGCCTGCCTACTTAAGGAGCTCCAGGGCCAGTATTTATCGCCAGTCTGTTGCCTCTGAGGTTGCATATTTGGCTCTCATGTCTAGTTTATGTTACGCTACCTTGTTCCAAGCCTGGGCCTAATATACCTTGTCTTACCTGTCTCTAGGAAACCCCAAGTCACGAGTGGTCGCCTGAATCAGCTGTTGTCTGGAAACCTCACCTTGTCTGCTCCATCCGATCTCACCACGAGCCTCTGCCGAACAGCCTTCTTCATGGGCCTCCTCCTACGCTGTCATCTCCAGGCCGTACAGACGAATCCACCAGTGACGCAAAAAGGAATCTGGCTCTCGCTTTTTGGACCTCCAGGAACTGTGTACTCACAAACCTACCTGATCATTAAATCCGCTACTCGCCACGCCCTCTCTGCCCTGTGTCTCATTCCGGGTTTCAGCATCTGGGTCTCCATAGTTCTGTAGTCATGACAAATTTGGACATCATGCTCAATACTTACTTATTTTTTCAAATAGCAAATATGACGTCACCAAATTCCCAAATTAAAAACCCAATAAACGAGCATTTCACTAAGACTATTTATGAATCTACTGTGTTCTTCTGATGATGAAAACTTGAATGACTTATAAAAACTAAATAAAGTATTTCTTTTTACATAAAAAATGTATTTTTTAATAGATTTTGGAATTGCAGATTTGGACACTTCAAAAAAAGGGCAAACACCCTACATAGTGCAGGGAAGGAATTCTGACACAACCTATGGTATTTCTTTTGCTAATTAGTTGGTTTTGGCCTAGCGACTGATTTCATTATAGCAACAGGAGTGAAATCAATATTAAGAGTTTACATGATGACTGGAAAGGAACTTAATTTAAGACATTCAAAGTAAAATGAAAAAGCTGTAAAATAACCCTTAGGAGCTACAACAAAGAAACGCTGTGCTACTCCTAAACATTTTGGTAGATAGATCTTTATTTGTCATTGTCACACGTACAATGAAATTAAAAGTCCCTCCTGGTCAGTGCAACATTCATAACTTTAAAAGAATATTATTAAAAAAAGAAATAAAACCTAAAATTACCTAAAAAGTGCTTTAATATGTGTTAAAATAGTTAAAACCAGAGAAATAAAATAAATGAATATGAAGAAAACTTCCACAGTATCACGATTTACAAGAAGATATTCAGGTTTAATGTTTTCTAGCCACATTTAACTTGTTTATGGCAGTTGGATAAAAACTGCTCTGGAATCTTTTTGTCCCCTCTCTGGTTGACCTGTAGCGTTTGCCTGAAGGCAACAGATCAAACAGGGTGTGTCCGGTGTGTGAAGCGTCTTTGATGATGTTCTCCGCTCTGTTGAGGCAGCGGGAGCTGCTGTGGAGGGTTTCCAGGGTGGGGAGAGAGCAGCCAACAATCTTTTGGGTGGTGTTGATGTCACTGTACAGCTGCTGAACCAAGAGCATAAGTAAGGGTTAATGGCCGACGAAGTGTGCATTATTATTTTTTAACGCACACTGTGGAAGCCTGAACCGTTGCTTCAGCGAACACTGTCTCTGCTGGGCTTTTATCAGCAGTTCACTGGTGTTCATACTCCAGGTCAGGCTCTTCTACACGTGGACTACCAGGAAGCGTAGATTTGCCACCCTCTCCACGCAGTACTCGCTGATGAATGGTGGCAGTATGTCCGTCTTCTTCTTCCTGTAGTCTATTGTCCTTTCTTTAGTCTTTGGTGTGCTGAGGAGGAGGTTGTTGGTTGAACACCATATTGACAACCGTTCCCCCTCATCTCTGTTGCCAGATTCATCCCCATCAGAGATGAGCCCCATCACTGTGGTGAAGTCGTACACCACAGTTGTGGGAGCTGGTACTGAGGCTTAGTGCCGTGGACGTATGATGTCCTAACCTGCCACCAAACTGTATAATTTGGTGGAACAAACTGAATTTGTAAATATTTTGGCTAAATGGAACCAGCAGCTAGCCTTTTTTCCTTTTATATATTTTTAAGTCCCGCTCAGGTCATTTGTTGACCAATTTTAAAAGCCCTCCCAGTGATCTGTTGATTATGATTTTTTTTGTTTTAAGCCTAAATAAAAAAAACTTGAGTTGTTTTCTACGACTTAGTTTCGGCAGAGCGGCAGTCTTACATTAAAAATATGCGCCTCAGTTGTGGGCGGAACTCTCCTGCAGCCTACATCTCCTCACACCACCTACCTAACATCAACGCTTCAAGAAAAATGCAGAGCAATATGTCAGCTCAAACCAGGAAAACAAAGACCTACATACATCTTTGTGTCTGCAAGTGCATGAATTCGAGCAGAGCAGAGAGTAGTAGTTTCTGTGTTACAAATACAAACTTATTCCAATGACAATTTTTCGTCAGCTCATGATTTAAAAAAATGTTAAAAAACAAAATGCTCAAATTACTGTTAATTGTCTTAATATGTCCGCCATCATGACACATATAAAAAACATTAAAACACCATTACAGACGTGGGTCTTTTCGTTTTTCAGACTGATTCCAAATTTCTATTTGTAAGGAGTGATGAAGCTGGGGCCTGTTTCACAAAGGAGGTTAAGTGTAAACTCTGAGTTCATAAACCCGGAAATCAGGGAAACCCTGGGTTTTCCGTTTCAGAATCGGAGGTTTTTCAAACCAGAGAAAGCAGAGTAAGTCAAACCCGTTTCTGAAAGAGAGGTAACTTTTACTCGGAGTCAGTATCCATGGTTACTTATGCTGTGAACCTAACCTGGTCGGGAGCAGGTTTTATTCTCCAAACTCGAAGTTTTTGCCGGTCCCCTCCCCTTTTTAAAGACGAAGCGGTATTTGTCGCTTTAACCTTCATTGCCCACATTTCCGTCACACAGAGACAAGTGACAAGAATGGCTTGTCCTTTTTTGGAGGACCCAATAGAGGAGGAGGCTGCATTAAATTCGTAGAGAATTACATTTACGTCGTGCGAGGATTTTGAGACCTCGACTCGATGTTTTGTCATTTCCCCCATACGTTTTTGTTTGAGCGTTACCGTTTTTCGTTGCAGTCAATCACATATATAAAATGAAAACAACATTAGGTCTTGCTATGTAGATGTTTCATATGTCAAATATTGTCAACAAAGCCTACATCCATGACATGCTCAAATTTTACCTGATTGAATTATGTTTTTATACTTCATTTTTAGCTGCTGCCATGTTCTTTTAATTCCTGCATGATTGCATCAACATGAAAATGAAATCAGGGACATTGAATTAGATTAATGTAACAATTACTTTTTGGAAACACAATTTTCTAGCACTGCTTACTTTCTTAATCCCATATAAACCTATACCACTTGATCAATACAAGGGTTGTGTTGCAGCGTGTGTGTGCTGAGCGGGGTGCGATCCACGAGAGACAAGGGGAGGGGCGAGTGCAGGTGCAGATGGGGGGGGGGGGTGAGCACGGATGAGGAGGACGGAGAAGGTGTCATTCCCAGAATAACTGTTGTGGAGTCATTCTTATTCCGCTCTGGAGGTTGAGGGTTTCCAACGGGAAGTGAACCCCAAAGGAGAATTCCCTTCAGCCCTGAAGGAAATCTCCCCTGCGCTTTTGACCACTGTCGGATAGACGAGAGAAAAGAAGGAAGTCTTTGCGCAGCGAAAGGTTCAACAGTAGACAAAAGTTCACTTTGAAAAACACAATTGCATGTATTAATATTAAAATGACCAACGTTTGCAAGAGGGGAAGGTTAACAAAAAAGTCCTCTAAACATTACTGACGTTAAATGCATTTTCCCCCCAGATTGGTTCTGTACACTATGCAGCATTTCATGCATTTACACCAGGAATAACACTTCAAAAGGACACCTTAATATCGCCATTTTTTATTTCACTCCTTACGCTATTTAAAAAGTTATTACAGCCAATATTTTATAACAATGATTTAAATGCAAACTTAGGCATTAACTTGAGCAGCTATGTTTTCCCACGCTAACTGTCTCTGTTTTGCAGATGCAGCGGTGTTGCTTTTCTTCTGGAATATGTGCTCATATTCACTGTAACTCTGCAGCAGCACGTCAAGTTCAGCTGGCGAGAAATACGCAGACCTCTTTTTTTCACGGTTGCCATGGTGACTCGTGATATCTGCGCTCCATTGATAATGGCTTCTTATAGACGCGGTGCGCACGCTCACCTCCAAATCAGTCCACTCAGAGTTGATTGATCTAACGCGGATCAGCTGCTCTGAAACTGAAAACTCAGAGTTGTTAATCTCTCAATTGACCAACTCAGAGTTCAGGTTTGACCTCAGAGTTGGTTGAACCTCCTTTGTGAAACAGGCCCCTGATGTCATGTTTTTCCTAGCTTCCTGTTATGTTCACAACATCTTTCTGTACTTTGAGGGAAGACTCATTCATCCAGAATGGTTCCATGGCAGAAAAGGTTTTAAAAAAGAACATTTGTTTTTTTTAAGTTGAAGACTTTAGGAAAAACTAAGTCAGGATAACTCTTTTTCCAACTTTCTCAGTTTTAATTCCATTTGTATTCAATCCACATAGTGTTTTCTGTTTGTATCAGTGTGGCGAACGAACAAATATCCAGATCATTTTGTGTTCTTTTGGTATTTCATGGCTGGACACGGCAATGTCTCAAGGTTTCATTCGCAGGTCTGAGGGAGAGGTGGGAAGGCCATCACTGATGTGTTTAGCCTGGCAGGAAAAGTAGGTTGAAGGAGGAGGGGTGGAGAAACTTTCCCCCAAGGCCCAGCTTTTTTCCTCCAAACACTTCCTGGTTCTGAACTTAAATCCCCACTTCAAGATTCCCCAGGGCAGTATCCGCTGACTGGAGGATCGATTTCCCCACGTGATGGACGCACATTGTACTGGAGCTTTGAAGGCTGGCAGCTACATTACACACATGTGAGGATTAGAGGGTTTAACTGTAACATAACAGCTCCATATGAAGTTTGTTGTTTTTGCTGTACAGCTCTGGACTGTTTATAGACACACATTCAGCCTCTGTTGGGATCAGGTGGTGATAAGAACAGCATGCAGCTCTCCACTGTGAATATGAACAACAGCACAAACACTGGATGCTTTGTTAGAAAGTTAAATCTCAGTTCTTCATTTAATAATACACACACAGACACACAACGTGCACTAGCAAGCGCACGCACCTATGTCAGTTGGATTAAAAAAAAAAAAAAAGCGGGTCAGAAGAAAAAGCCCTTTTGAAATCTGAAGCTCCTCTCCATCAGCAGCTCCGTCTCCCCGCCAGGAGCAGAGCAGCAGCAGCAGGAGAACACGGGCCTCTGTTGTCTCAGCCGGAGCCCTTTTGGATACGTTTTGAAGCCCTTTTTCCCAACGGAAACAGCAGCATAGAGGCCTTGTTGTCCTGAGAAGCATGTGAACGCACAGATGACTGGAGTGTGGTGAGCAATGTGACTCGTTACTGTAACAAGGATGCACTGTGTGTGTGTGTGTGTGTGTGTTGCAAAATCCATATTCGTGCCAGAGAGTTCTACAGGCAACGTTAAAGTCTTTATTTTTTGTTTTTACATTTTACACCTTTTCACCTAATTTCAGCAGAAGAACAAACAGAAATGAAAGAATATAAAACCAGAAGCTGGCAACACAAAGTTATCCTCTCAGTATTTCCATGTAAAACTTCAGTAAATATTCTCGTTGGCTCCTTCTAAAGATAAACTGTTTGCACAAAGTTGTGTTGACAGCTGCAAAGGCAGATGTTTTGTCAGTATTTCTGGTTTGGACCAATCAGGTGTGCTTTAAGTCAGGACTGGAAACCTCCTCAGACAAAATTCAAGAAGCATCACTCTAGAAGAGCAACCCCCGGGCCGCGGCTGGTACCGGTCCGTGGGTCATTTGGTAGCGAGCCACACAGAAAGAATAAATAACTTAGATTACTTCCGTGTTATTTATTTCGGAATCTGAAAGATGTTGTATTTTGAAAAAATTGCCTGATTTTCTTTTACATGCGTCTATGTCACTCTTGACGCAGGCCAAGGTGCTCATCTCGGTCACGTGATAGGTTACCCTGGTAACCCAGGAGCTAGGAAAACAAGCAAAAAACAAGCGTCTTTGGAAAGTTTCTTTGCCAAGGGGAAAAAGGCCCAGCCAGGAGACAGAAGAGGACCCTTCGAGAAAGGTACATTAAATAGACAGTAATTCTTTTTGCACCATGAGTGTGGGAAGGGGAGAGGACGATGACACCTGTGCAATGTACAATGTCATGCGTGTCAAAGTAAAAGCTCAGAGTTCGTTTTATCACGTCCCTCTGCCTCCTTCATCATAGCGTTGCTACAGTATTTGTCCGCCACATCTTAAAGGCTGGTCTGTAAAAATTTTGCCTGACATCAAACCGTTCCGTGGCACAAAGAAAGGTTGGGGACCGCTGCTCTAGAACGTTTTGTAGAAACAATGTCAAGCTCACCCTTTAACAGCAAGAGATGTTTACAAGAGGAAAGTGTTGAAGACATTTGTCAATCTTTTTAAGTGTGGAAAGTTCAGACTCAAACATCTTGTACTGTTCAGAGAAACGTACGCATAACTTTGTAAATCTCAACCGACTGCTCAAAAACTCATTTACATAAAGACCTGTTGGCTTACTCAGGTGTGAGTACGTTCGAGCCCTACGCCGGCGCCCAGACGAGAGGCACGCCACCGCCCGGGTGTCCTGAGTCCCCACCCGCCCCCAATCCCAGAGGCAGGCCGGGACAACCCATGGTCAGCCCATACTGCACACCTGTGCAACCTGCCCGCCATCCCTACGGTGGACAAAATGGGGGGAAGCGGCAGAAACTGCTCACTGTGTGTGAATGCGTGTGACTGGGAGGGCGGACACAGGCGATCAGCAGAGGCCCCAGACAGGACCAGGGGACGCTGAGCCTGAGGAACAGGCTCTAGTTGCTTGTTCTAAGGAAAATGAACCAAAAGCCGTCCCCTTCACTAACTAATCTGGAAACTAGGGTAGTCTGGAGGCAAGTTTGGGATTTTCTGTCTGATGTAAAGCTCGGGCATATCTAAATCAAAACTGCAAAAAAGATACCACTAATTCAAGTTGCATCAGAAAAAACGGTAGGATAGCATTTGAAAAATAAATCACGAAGCGCTTTTGAAAAAGTTACAGGCTAATTGTGTGTGAAATGTTGTTGATGAAAGTTAAAACCCACTTTCTGCATCTGCACATCATAACATTTGTGGGAAGTATTTGCTAATGTAGCCCTGTTGCTCTGAATCAGCGTGGCTGCTGTTTTCATTCTTGTTGGGTTTTTAGCTTAGCAACGTTGTTGCAAGGTTTTGCAGTCTTTCAGAAAAAAAACTTTTTTTGCAAAGAGACAGTTTAAAAAAGTTTATAGAAACAGCAACAAAAAACTATGACTATGAATATAGAGATTTTAAAGTGTTCTTAAATTTCTGAATGCCTTGTATTGGACGTGTAGCTCCATAAAATCTAGATTGCCAGTTTCATCCTGAACTCTTGGGTTTAAGCAATGTCAGATGGTGCATAAATGGATCCATCTTGCAGCATACGTTTACATGCCATGTGCATATCCTCTTGCATTTAGAGGGTACTTCAAATTGTGCTGTGCTTTGCGCACCATGACAATTTTGTTGCACACGCAGGTCCTCGGGGCCCTCAGTGGAGCTGCTGAGATCTATTTAATGCACAGCAGCTTTTGAAATCCAATTGATTGGTTGTGGAGAGTGCAGTCATAAACAGGAACCCCCCCCCCGCAGCCTTTAAATATGTTAAACGATCTGACTCCGGTCAGGCTCAACTTTATCCTACCAGGCCAATAAGTGGTCCTATGAGGGAGCATTGCGCGTGCTTTCCCATGTCTTGGCGACAAGAGTCTTGTGAATGAGTGGGTCCTTTGAGCACAGCCTTGGGATGAAAAACAGAAACTCAGAGAGAGGGGAAGAAGAGGTTGTAAATGATAGCAGATGAGAAAAGGAATGCAAATGAACTAGATGGGACAAGATGAAATTGACTGGAAATGCTTCTTTGGTGGGGCAGTGCATTGTCTATGAGTGAGGAGTTCAAAGGCAGGGGATGTGTTTCCCCTAGACAAAATACTGTGTAAGCCACGATACCTGCCCAAAGAAGGAGTAGCCCAGAGGTGTAATTTGGGGATGAGGGAGCATGAGGGGGAACACCAGTGAGGCCAGGGACCCAGCTTGGCCTCCACCCACTTTCATTCATAATAGGGAACAGAGCCAGATTAAAATAACACGGAGGGAATAAAAACAAAGATAATTAAAGCTGTGAGTTGTATGGCGACGACCCCCCCCCCCCATCACCCCCCTTTTTTTTATCTGCCCTCATTGGCTGAACAGCAGTTTTAGGCCCTTCACTTCACCCCTTCTGCCTCTGCCAACCTGGTCAGAGCTGCTGCACATGACAGTTTCGTGAATAAAAAAAACTTTTGTCAAAGTGGCTTCTTTCCTGTTTGGTTTTGTCTCCATAGCAACCACTTTTTTTTGGTTGCCTTGGGGTAGCGAACAGGTCTGTGTAATTTTTAGAAGAATCAGCAAAAGTAAACATTTGAGTTTCCTTGGCAATGGAGAGTTTTTGTTAATAATGCCTAAATTCCTAATATGTTCATATTGTATGTTGTATTGCTAGATCCAATGATTCATGTTTTACATTTGAACATTAATCTAGTAAAAATGTGCAAGCAACAGGGGGACACCACTTTTGCGAGCTCACTACGCAAAACTCCTAATTTCACCATTTTTTCAAATTATCTTGCCAATAATGCTGCAATTGAAGCTCCTTATTGGCTAAACACACCTGATCCAGGTAATCAGCATCAGATGAGACAGAATTTCTGGAAAACCAGCAGGAGGCCGCAGTTTGACACCCTTACGATAGATCAATATCCCTGAAAAGAATGTACATTTGTGTGATTTTTTTTTTTAAATTCAAGATGGCAGCCTCTTTTTGAGGTCAAAGGTCAGTGAGACTTCTGTTGTAAACTTAAGCTGGCAAAATGTGAAAAAAGCCAAGTTTAACACTCTGCCTCAACATCCCCAGAAACCCTGTGGGCATCCTATAATAATTTCAGAATTTCCTTTGGATATCCCTCATTTTTGGTTTCATAAGTGGATTTTTTTTCCAGCCCTATGAGAGAGTTTGTCCACATTCATTTTTTCTCCCTCTGTGATGTCATCATTGGGGGTGGGGGGGGTCATTCTCTATCCCTAAAATTCATTTTCACCATGTAATAGGATCACGAATATGTTGGTATTTTTGCTTTGATTTTGTTGTTTTGAAATATAATTTTGAACCCCATAAAAGGTGTTGGTCCCATTTTTTTTGACAGTTTTGCCCGCTGTGATGTCATCTTTTTTTTTAGGTGGTGGTGGTGGTGGGGGGGTTTGTTCACTATGCCCAAGAATTGGTACCAATTTTGGTGTTTTTATGCGTTTGTGGTGAGGGCAAAAGGCAGTAAGAAAGAAGATTCTGAACAAACTGGTCCTTGCAGTCCAGGACTGATGGGGGACAGAATAGAGGAAGGAAACAGAGGCTGAAGGGGGAAACTCTCTGGTCTCTAGAGTGAGATGGAGAGCAGGAAAATCCAACAAAGAGCTGCCGAAGACACAACGGAGGGGAAAAAAAGATGGAAGGAGAATTAGAAAGCTATCTTAGGAAATGGAAAGGTTAGCAGAGATAAAGAGGAGAAAGAAAGCTTCAGAGGCAGAAGTATAGATAGATAGTAACTGTGTGAGGGACAGACAGCCGGAGGAAGGTGGGTGGCAGGAAGACAGCGATGTGGATGTCCCAGGCCATTTCCTGTGACGATGGCCAGAGGCTTTTTTTTTTTTTTTACTTTTTCACCTCACAGCCGTCAGACACCTCCACTCCCCCCCTGCAGCTTGGCCAATTAAAATAGGCGACACACATTGTGATTACGGAGCGTTAACTCCGTGTGGCTACTGTAAAACTCATCCTGACAAGAAAATAATAGAACCTAGGAGCAACACATTTCTTTCAGCTCATTCAGCTTTACTCAACAGGTGACTGCTTGGAAATAATTACAGCTCATTTCATTTATTGTCAGGGAATTACCAGCCTGAGTGGTCGCACACAATGGCGCCTTGAGATGTAGATCTATGGGTGGTGCTGAAGCAGTGGGTTACAGGGTTTATGCGTCGTTGTCTGTTCATGAATTAAATGAGAAGTCACACAGCTTTATTAAAAAGACTTCTAGTCTGATGACCAATTTAGATCTTGTGTTTCAAGATTTATTTCCATCATTGGGATGGTTGGAGCCTTTATTGGTTTTATTTTTATTTTTTAAGTCCTTTAGTTGGAGCAAAAATTTCTACTTTGTGTTATCAAACGGTGGGTGAAGTATCTCCAAAGCAGTTGAAGCTCAGCTGAAAACAAAAAGCCTGCAGCCAGCTGCAGTTCACAAAGTAACCACTTGAGGCTTGTTATGCATCACTTCAGTTCTCAAAAACAAACAGTTCCACATCCCAATTTCTAGTTCAGTTAAAAAGATTTTGGGTTTCTGTGGTTAAAATTAAGAGCTATGTCCGCCATACTGTTGATTGATTGGTTTATTCCCAACCATAAGAAAGATAGAAAAAAAGACAAGAAAAAATACATGCTTATATCAAGTCTATTTAGGGTAAAATTTCATAAATTGATTAGAAAATAAATAAAAGAAAATCATGCCATCTTCTGCATATTATAAATGCCCCAATCAATCGTAAATATACATGTTATTTATGCATACAGACACATTGATTCTATTAAATGAAAAACAGTGTCGTTTTTTTAGAACATACCAGTAGTTTTTGCAAAGCGTCAGTACCTTCTATTTTATGCCTTCAGGCTTTTTTCAGATGGCATTTTTTCATCTGCTCCTGATCCACAACAATTTGAATAAAGATACACAGAAAAGCAATGTTGAGCTTTATTTTTTGTATCGTCGTCGTCGTTCGTCCATCGTAATCGATGAGGACCATCTAAGATCATCTGGGTAAGGGAGCGTGGGTGCGCAGATGGCTAGTCAGTCCAATCTGCGCACGAAAGGTTCTGGGACAGTGAGGGCAGGGAATGGAGGCTGTGGTTTGGGGATTAGCCGCACGGGCCTTCCTGGCTTGGCGCTGCAGTTGAGCAGCAGCTGTCCTGTTTGCTTCGCACCATTCTGCACCTCTTTGGACTTGGGAGCGCCAGCTGCTTTTGTTCATGGCGTCCTTTTCAAAGCAGGCAGGGTTCAGTTTGAAGGCTTTCAGGGAATATTTCAGAGTGTCCTTGAAGCGTTTCTTGGGACATCCCACAGAGCGTTTCCCTTGCAACAGTTCACCATACAGGAGTCTCTTTGGCAGCCGGTGGTCTGGCATGCGGACGACGTGGCCTGCCCAACGTATTTGAAACTGCATCAGGACGGTATGGATGCTGGGCAGGCCAGCACGGGCAAGGACTTCGGTATCAGGGACCTTGTCTTGCCACCTGATGGCCTGGAGGCGTCTGAGGCATGAGGTGTGGAAATGGTTCAGCTTCCTGGCATGGCGCTGGTACACTGTCCAAGTCTCACAGGCATACAGTAGCGTAGGAAGGATGATGGCACGGTACACCTTAAGCTTGGTGGCTAGGCTGATGCCTCTTCTGTTCCAGACATTCGATTGAAGTCTGCCAAAGGTTGCACTGGCTTTCGCAATTCTTGCGTTAATTTCGTCATCAATCACAACGCTATGGGACAGTGAGCTGCCAAGGTAAGTGAACTTTTTCACTGTGTTTAGTCTCTGGCCGTTGACGTAGATATTTGGTTCTACATAAGGTTTTCTTGGGGCTGGCTGGTACATGACTTCGGTCTTCATGGTGCTGATGGTGAGACCAAAGTTGGAGCAGGCCTATCAACACAGTGTTGCATGTCAGCTTCTGAAGTTGCGTTGAGGGCACAGTCATCGGCAAACAGGAACTCTCTGATGATGTCTTTTTTTACCTTAGTTTTAGCTTGGAGCCTCCTCAGGTTGAACAGATTCCCATCCGTTCGGTAACGAATAACAATTCCAGTATCGCCATTTCTGAATGCATCAGACAGCATGGCCGAGAACAAAAGGCTGAAAAGAGTTGGGGCCAAGACACATCCTTGTTTAACACCATTTGTGACGGGGAATGGCTGGGATGCTTCGCCGCTGTCCTGGACTCTGGCTTTCATGCCATCATGGAATTGGCGCACTGGGGTGATGAATTTCCTGGGGCAACCGTATTTGGCCATAATCTTCCAGAGGCCTTCTCTACTGACAGTGTCAAAGGCTTTGGTGAGGTCGACATACGTAGAGAATAGGTCGACGTTTTGTTCTTGGCACTTCTCTTGGAGTTGTCTGGCGGCAAAGACCATGTCAATTGTTCCTCGCTTTTTCCTGAATCCACATTGGCTTTCTGGCAATAGGCCCTGGTCAAGATGTGCTGTAAGACGATTTAGGAGAAGCTTGGCGAGAATTTTTCCTGCGATGGACAGCAGTGAGATTCCTCTGTGATTGTCGCAGGCTTGACGGTTGCCTTTGCGCTTGTACAGATGTATTATGGAAGCGTCTTTGAAGTCTTGTGGCACTGTCTCTGTCTGCCAAATGGTCACAAATAGCTGGAGAAGCTTGCCCGACAGTGCCACTCCACCTTCCTTCAAAGTCAAAACTCCAGGTTCATTATGGAATATATAAGGCGGAGTTGTACGCTTACAACCAGATCTTATGCAGAACAAGGGAAAGGTACTTCTCTGAAATAATTGGAAGTTGCAGCAGCAACTCTCGTATCCTGTTCACAACAGTTAACAGATTAACTAACCCTCCAACCCAGCTACCAATAGAATTGGTTTGTACACCTAAATGTAATGAGTTTGCTGTATTTTTCAATGACAAGGTTCAGGGCATTAAAAAAGCCATCAACTCCAAAACACATATAACTATCCAACGGCCACCTACTCACTCTAAGCTGACTCACTTTGTACCTGTCACTGACCAAACTGTCCAAGAGACCATCACCCGTCTGAGCTCGTCTACATGCTGCCTTGATGTGTTACCCACTAGATTTCTAAAGTCTGTCCTGAACAGTGTGTTGCCATCAATTACTCAAATAGTTAACATGTCTCTTCAATCTGGAATATTTCCAGAGGCCTTAAAAACAGCAGTCATTAAACCCCTCCTGAAAAAGAGCGGTCTTGATCCCACTGTACTGAATAATTACAGACCTATCTCTAATCTGCCATTTTTAGGAAAAGTCCTTGAAAAAGTTGTCTACCAACAGCTCACTGACTTTCTCTTATTAAACAATTCATTTGATGTTTTCCAGTCAGGTTTTAGACCCCATCATAGCACAGAAACTGCTCTTATCAAGGTAACCAATGACATCCGCCTGAACACTGATGATGGAAAAGTCTCTGTCTTAATCCTGCTAGACCTGAGCGCTGCCTTTGATACTGTTGATCATGGGATCCTTTTGCACAGACTCCAAGACTGGGTTGGCATCTCTGGATCTGCCCTAAGTTGGCTCAAGTCTTATCTAGAAGACAGGAAATATTTTGTTGAAATTGGGAGTTGTGTCTCAGACTACATGGCCTTGACTTGTGGTGTGCCCCAGGGATCGATCCTGGGACCCCTTCTGTTCAACCTCTACATGCTGCCACTAGGGCAGTTAATACGCAGTAATAACATATCTTATCACAACTATGCAGATGATACTCAGATCTATGTGTCACTGACAACAGGTGAATATGGGCCGGTGGATTCACTCAGCCACTGCCTCCAACAGATCAGCGCGTGGATGCAGAACAACTTTCTCCAGCTAAACTCAGACAAGACCGAAGTTATTGTTTTTGGCCCACAGAAACAAAGAGAAATTGTCAGCAGCTACCTTCATTCTCTGTCTCTTAAACCCTCAAATCAAGTCAGAAATCTAGGGGTAATCATGGACTCTGACCTGAACTTTAACAGCCATATCAAGTCAGTAACATCAGCGGCATTTTACCACCTGAAAAACATTGCCAAAATCAAAAACATAATCTCAAAGCGAGACCTGGAGATACTTATCCATGCATTTGTCTCCAGTAGGTTAGACTACTGTAACGGCCTGCTCACCGGCCTGTCCAAACGAGCTGTAAAACAGCTTCAGTACATCCAGAATGCTGCTGCTCGAGTCCTGACCAGAACCAGGAAGTATGATCACATTAGTCCTGTGCTCAGGTCTTTGCACTGGCTCCCTGTACCTCAAAGAATAGACTTCAAAGCAGCTCTGCTTGTGTACAAGTCTCTCCATGGCCGAGCACCAAAGTACATCTCTGACATGTTAGTGCCATATGAACCATCTCGTACTCTGAGGACCTCAGGGGCCGGCCTCCTGTTGATTCCCAGAGTCAGAACTAAACAAGGGGAATCAGCGTTTCAATATTCTGCAGCTAAAATCTGGAACAGCCTCCCTGAAGGCGTAAGACAGGCCTCTTCTGTGTTCATGTTCAAATCTAGACTGAAAACTTTTCTGTTTAGCCGTGTATATGACTGAAAGGTCCTATCTGCACTTTTCTTTCCTTCCTTTCTTTTTAAATCTTTTTTTTTTTTTCCTTTTCTTTTAAAGTAAATTTTATGATGATTATTTCTATGATGTATTGTGATTTTAATGCATTTTTCTGTTTTGTGAAGCACCTTGAATTACTTTGTGTACGAATTGTGCTATACAAATAAACTTGCCTTGCCTTCCTTGAAGACTTCAGCTGGGATGGCATCTGCGCCAGGCGCCTTGCCACTAGACAGTTGTTTGATTGCTAACTGAACCTCTTCAAGAGTGGGTTGTATGTCAAGCGAATCATCCACTTCTACTTGTGGCAAGCGATCGATGGCTTCATCGTTGATGGTGGATGGTCGATTCAAGATGCTGTCAAAGTGTTCAGCCCACCGTTCTAGTATGCGCTGCTTGTCGGTGATCAGGGTTGAGCCATCTGCGCTGAGAAGCGGTGACGATCCAGATGAAGTCGGGCCGTACACTTCTTTGAGACTGGCATAGAAGTTTTTCATGTCATGTTGATCAGCATAGGCCTGGATTTCGTCAGCCTTATTACTCAACCACGAGTCTTGCATCTGGCGTAGATTTTTTTGGACTACTTTGCGAATATTGTTCAGGGTGTCTTTTTTGCTAACGGACATTGGGTCTTCATGTAGCGCCTTAAGGGCTTTGTGTTTCTCTACAAGCAGATGTTGAATCTCCATGTTGTTCTCGTCGAACCAGTCTTTGTGGCGCCTACTTAAGGACCCAAGAAGCTCTGTGGCAGTGTTGTATACAGCCGAGCGTATGGCAGCCCAGTCTGCTTCCACATTAAGGTTGGTCATCGGGGTGGACTCCAGGCTTTCTTTTAGCGACTCGGCAAGTGATTCTGACACTATCCTGCTCTTCAGTTTACCAATGTTTATGCGCTTGGGTGGTTTCACGCCTTGCGGCCGCCGCTTTGGTAAGATGTGGAGATTAAGTTTGGAGATGATGAGACGGTGGTCAGTCCAGCAGTCTGCGCCACACATGGACTTGGTCACCCGTACGTCCTGCCTGTCCTTTTTCCTCACGATGACGTGAAGATACACAGAAAAGCAATGTTGAGCTTTATTTTTTGTATATATACCCTCCTTCATCACAAAAAACGAAAACAACATTTTCATTGAGAGCTGTAACCAATTTTAACACTTTATGTGTTGAGTATAAATGCTTAAACAAAGGTTTTTGTTGTAGCAATAGATTCTAGTGTTTTTGACAGCACAACACACTTCCTATTCTCAAAACACAAGAATCAAATCAGCTCAAAGGATCACTTGACCTTATTTTCTGTCAACTGTTTTTTTCATTTTTGCGGAAAAGGCTTGATTAATTGAATCCAGTCCTAATCATCATACTCCCCCCACCCCATTACATGACCCTTTTTAATAAGTGTTAAGTGTCTCTTCAGGCTTTTCCATAGTCTTGTTAAGGTACCTCTTAACACATGTTTTATTTCCTTAAGCAAATCTCATTTCTCTGAGCTCCTGAAGTTTCTAAAATAATTGTCATTTAAAAGTCTGCCGCCTCCAGATTACGACTGCATCTCGCCCCACAGGGGACCCCCCGATGCCGTTGCCGCCATTCTGCCTCCATTTTCCCTGTCTCATATTGAACTCTGCTTTTGGCTTCTGACAAAAGCAGCCAACACACTAAAACCGACACAATTTAGCATTTGTTGATTCCATTGGAGACATATTTGTGTGGATGCTCAACTGAACAAATTTCTTGTCCAACCTTGGTTCTTGCAAAATACACCGAGAGGAAAAAAGTCTTGCTGAAAGCTTCACCTCTGCAGACCCCCTCTGCCTCAGCCTGTAAACAAGCAGCTAATGAGTTCCATATGAAGTGCCTGGCACTTGTGAGTTTGTGGGGAAATTGCGCAGGAATTATAGAATCCAATTACTAAAATAGCTGAGAGGGAGCTAATTTCAGTGTTATCCTTTTGGGAAAATAACAAGATAGGTATTTTTATGATGACACAATTATAAAAACTGTAGGATGCCTCCATTTTATGGCTGGGGAGGAGAAGGGGGGTAGTTATCTTGTTCAGTGTGCAGTGATAGCGTGTTTACAGTGTTTTTCCACATGTTTGGTATAAGGCAACACATCTATGAAACCTGCCATTTTTTATTTATGGCATTTCATTTGAGGCGAAACACAGGGACAGCTGCAATCCTCTGTGCTGTTTTTACAGGCAGAATAACTACTTTCATTAAAGCTCTTTTCATAGGACCATTTTTGTTTTCTCAGAGGGGCCTGTGTGGTTTCCAGTCATCACACGGCCTTTTATGCCTCGGTCCTGTACGGCGAGTTGACTGTGTCTTGCAGTTTCCTTGTGGCTCGTATAGCCACCTCAAGGAACGTCATGAAAATAGGGTGCGTAATTGAGAGAGTTCAGATTTTTTCAAAACGCACTGCTGTCAGACATACGTACAGCGCCTGATGCTCAAATGGTGCCGCAAACCTCTGATAACGCTTGTGCATTGATGTCAGAAGTCCGAGCTCTGCCTTCCCCTCTGGTCACCGGCGGGGAGCAGTCTCCAGAGTTCTGAAGGCACTTCATCTCCCAGCAATCCCAGCGCTCACTTCCTGGATGCCGCACACCTGACTCTCATTCACAACCACAGCAACCACAGCAGGCAGAGTGACACAAACAATACTTCGCACTGAGCGCTCAGTGCGAAGTATTGTTTGTGCCACTCTGCCTTCATTACCGAGTGTTGTATTTGGACCTGATCTCCTGACCTTGTTCTGACTCGGTTCTTACTTACGTACTCCCACTTGTTTAAGTGTTAACTCCATGCTCACCGAGCCACCTGTGTGACTAAAGCTTTAGTCTTACCCAGCATCACAAAAACCTCTAAAAACGATGCATTTATTTCTACAGAGACCTAAAATAATCACTATGCATTTCTTGATCGGAAAACATGCTAACAAAAGACATTACAAATGGACTTTTCATTTAGGTGCGTGGCCGTCTTTGATCCCTTCACCCAGTCTGTTGCAGGGCATTGCACTGGAGAGGAGGGGAAGATGTAACGGTAAATATTTAATGATATCCATGTGCTATTGTTGCGCTGCTGCAGACTGGAGGCAGAAACGAGCGCCCCGACATATATGACTGTCACACAGCAGTTGGCCGGCAGACAGAAAGAGAGTGAGAACGAGTAAAGTACGGTGGCAAATAAATCAGCAAAATTGGTCTTTCTCTCTCTTTGGATTTATTTTGTTTGTGGGGCAGAGCCATAATGGTTCAATAAAGTCTGCAATAAAATGCAATGAAGGGCTGTGGGAAATAAGTTGACTAAAGCTGTGGCAAGGCTCCTGATAAATGACTGAGTGCTTTGTTTGAACAGAACTCATGACAAACATTATTTTCTGATTAGAGACACGTTTAAATCTGAGTAGCTTCTACCACTTCGACATGTCTTCGGTTAGTAGGACGTCAGAGACAACTTTGGGAGAACCGTTTTCCTTAAAAGCTGTTATATAGATGCTCATTTAAAAAGCTTTTTCTTTTTTTTTTTTTTTACTTTTGAGCGATTTTTGTGCGTCACAAATTATATGAGGTTTTTGTTGGCAGATTTTGAAAAAAAAAAACTCTTCTATTTCAATCAATGCTTTTTGAAGACCCAGTCTGATGAAAATGGTGTTTTTGGTGTTTTTAACATGTTCTTGAGGCATTTGTCTGATGATGGAGGACATTTAGAAAGAACCTGGCGTGTGTCCAAAAAAGCTCACTCTGATCAGCAAGAGTGGTTGCCATAGAAATGTTGACTCAGACTGACTTAGACCAATCACTGCTTACTCACGACACCTGACACCTGAAAACATGACGAGTGAATTGTTTTCATTTAGTAAGACTTTTTCTATGGGAGATGTCGCACTCAGTCCAGTTCTCATATACAGTCTGTGGTTAGGTCCACCCATGCAGTTGCCCATAAGCCAATTATAAAGAACCATAACCTTTTTTATTTTTTAAATCAAAGTGGTTACTTTAAAAAATTATCACCCCCCTCAGTTGTAAAAATGAAAAACATGAATGTACTTAGAAAAGGTCCTTTTAAACAGACTGTACAGGTGTTTTTTTTTTTTTTTTTTAACAAGGTAATCAACAGAGAAATTGCTTTTAGGTATTTATTTATTGATTGATTGATTGAATTTTGCAGAAAAAAGACCAGTGAAAGTTTTACATTTGAACATTCTTCAATATAAATCAGACAATAAACTAGAACCCACTGACGAGGATTTTCTGATGATCACTTTTTCAAATTTGTATTTACTCCAGTTTATCTGATTGTTGCCGGCTCTTGGTCATTATCCATCTTCTATTGGTTATTATTGTTATTATTATTATTATTTTAACTTGTGTTCAACAGCTGAGCAAACAGGATAAAGCTGAAGGCTTTATTGTATTGGACAGATATTACAGTTACAACAGGAGGTTATGAATATTCTGACACAAAAGGTGTATTTTGTATATAACCTTCCATAATGTAGGCTAAACTTTATTTATATTATTTTTGTTTGTATACATGTTTTAATTGGACCGGATAGGAAATAAAGAAGAGAAGAAGAGACTGGGGTATTAAAGATTGGGGGATAAAGGTACAAAAGAAATGGAGAAAGCAAATAGGAAGGGGTAGAAGAAGTTGGAGGATGATTAAAGAAGTAGAGGGAAACCCAAAGCAACAAGTTACCCGAGGTTCATCATTATTACTGTCATGTCATATATAGGTGTTAGTCCAAAGGGCGGGGCCTGTCCAAAGACACACTTCAATATTACAAACTTACCTGGTTACTCTAAAGATCTTCACACACAAAAATGTCAACTTGTAAACAATACAACTACAGCTCACATGCACATACTTATGCATACGACCCATCCTATTCTATTCTTGAAGAAAAATGAAGATAAAGAATGCCCCTCCTATTCTTTAAATTCAAGTTTCTTTCTCCAACTTGTTAACCTCCTTTAACACCCCTTTCTGTATCTCTTCTATTTCCATCTGGTTCAAAAGAGAAAATGTTTGCAGATGGCATAAAGTTTGGCCTCAAATACAGAAGGTTTATAGAAATACACTCCTGTGTTAGAAGATTCTTAAACCCCTATTATAATAGTAACATCTGTCCAATACATGAGTCCTTTTACTTTTATTTGTTTGTTCAGCTGCTGGACAGGACAAGTTTAAATAAATCAATAAAAAATATTGTCCTTTTTAAATAAAATCATGACTCTGTTAACAAAGAAACCTTACAGTATTTCAAACTCCTGTCGTGGCCACTTAAAAATACTATTTAACCCAGTGTGCTCCACTTGTTGTTGTGGACACACCACTTTATATGTACACACAAATAGAAACTAGTGCATTTTAGCTCCCTGAAACTGTGGACTATCAGGATTTTATAGTCTTGGCCAGAGCTTTTCTGCACAGCTGATTTAAGAAACAACTTTCATCCCTTTTTCCTTTGGGACACGCCTGCTTGCTCACTTCCCCCAGACCGCTGCTTGTTCCTGCTCTCTGAGGATGTATAGCTTCCATTTGAGAGTTCCTGCTTACACGGCTTATGTTTAGAATCGAATCAGCCCCGCCCTCTCTTGTCTTCAGTTTTCTGGTAAAGGGATATCGCTGATGCAAAGTGGATGTCATTAATTTTTGTTTTTACCAATGGGGCTTCTTAGCTTGCCAGTTTTTTTTTTTTTCTTCTTCTGTGTCCTGTATCAAGTTATGAGGTTTGGCTGTCTGTCCTGCAAGATGCCTGCCTTTACTCACCCATCTGTCTGTGTCTGTCTGACTGGTAATTCTAGTTTTTCTTTTTTGGTTCTTTTCTAACTATTCTTCAGTTACGAACGGGCGAATGAGGGAAGCACCCAGGCGCAGAGAGGAGGAGGAGGCAATAGGTTTTAGGGAAACAGGGGCTTTAATAACAAAACTAAAACTAAACCACTGCATCAGGCAGGCCAACTGGAAACTCAAAATATAGTCACATTGGAAACAGAGGAACATTAAACTACGGAGCAGCACAGAAGGAAGGGAAAGAAAGACAGGACTTAAATACATACAGACAAACGAGACACAGGTGGAAGCACTCAGGACAGATGGGGACCAAAAGCTAAACTTCACAAAACAACAAAACAGGAAACCTTACAAAATAAAACAGGAAGTGAACTCAAAACATGAAGAAACAAAAGACAACCAGAAAAAAAAAGTAAAGAAACTAAAACCGTGAAAGTCCTCAGCATTTTGGCAACCATCCTCTTCGACAGAAAAAGCCATCATACTTGTCGAGCAATCTCCACTCCATTTAAATCCAGTCTTTTTTGCAGAGCAAACACTGAGAGAATGCTCATTTTTTAAGGCGTAATGCTACTTTCACGGACCGTCGGACGTGTTGATTTACAACAAAAAAAGTGTTTCATCAACATTTGGTGCTATGTGGAAAGCACTACACCCGTTTCTTTCTTACTATATCAAATTCATGGTTGCCGCTACTCATTTATATTTTTCCCGTTATCCCGATCTAAGTGTTTAGGGCCTTCTCTTCATCATTAGGAAGTGATTCTAATTTATCCATAAACTGTTCTTGTCCCTTTTTTATTTTATGGCATTTGACCATTTTCTGAAGTCAGTAATCAAAAATTTGGTTCTGTTTTTCCCTCCCTGCCCCCTACACCTCATTTTTTTCCTCCCATTCCAAACAATGGCCGACTGAGATAAACTCCAGCTGTCACCCTCCTCATCCTCCCTTGACTCCACCTCCTCTAACATCTGTTGTGTCCGGTCAATCCTTAGTCAGGGTGGGGAGGGGGTGGAGGCTGAGGTCAAACCAATCTCTGTGCAGATTGTTACCACTTTCTGTGTGTTCATCCCCCCCTGCCTTCTCCTTCTTTCTATTGATAGGGGCGGGTTGATCCCCAGAGGGGGGTTGTGCTTCTGGGAAGGATGTCTGGGCAGTGAATGGGTCTCCATTACACTGAAGCTGTTGTTCCCACCATCATCATGGATATGAGCAACGGCTCACACACAGGATGCGTACACGCATGCATCAGATCATGTAACAGGAGATGGATGCTTGCACTATGAGGTTTTTATAGACTCACTGCTAAAAACTTGACACCGCATGGCAGTGACTCACAGCTCAGACAAACACGTGTGCGGTTCCTGACAGTCCAGATGAGCACCTCGAACTGCTCCAAACCCGGATACATTATTAGTACCAAACAAACTTTATCCAGCAGCCCCCCCCAAAAAAACCCCAAAAGCTATCATGGCATTTTTTTTCTTTTCTTCTGCAGCACAGCACCATCATCGCTTTATTTGTCTAGAGAATTTCCAGCTGTATGACCAAACCATTTCAAACTGCCGTGGGGTACGTTTCAATCAAAAGTGTCTCAGAGTTCCAAAAGAAACCAAAGAAATTTTTTTAGATGACACAGAAGGATCTCAGACTTCCAGGATGACCATGTATTCATCTGATTTATACATTTTGATGAATGAGATGTTGTTCATATGTCCGTTATATTGGGTATTTAAAAATGGAGGATTATTTGTTTTAACTGTGTGAAGGTTCACAATAAGTCAATGGACAAAGATGGTGTTTCTTGCAAGATCTTTTAAGATGAAAATATATATATTTTTGTAGTGTTGTATGTTTTTGCAAAGGAGGATAAAGAAAGCACAAAACAAAATAGTAAAGTAATTTGGGCCCAACTGAAAAAAAACCTAAATGACACAAACAAGCGGGACTAAACTGAACAGGTTTTTTTTCCAAAAAGCAGCTTATGCTAGTTACCTCGGTAAGTTTGAGGCTCAGGAAGCAGATAACCTCCGCTTCGGTTCCAAAAACAGAGGTATTTTTCAGGGTACGTCAAGTTTTAATAGCAACACATGCTCTGAACATAACCTGGTCTGGAGCAGGCTTAGTTGAAGGTTAGTTTGTTTGCAAAGAGGTGAAGAAGCATGGTGTGTCCATTTGAAGATGATTTAGTGGATGAAGAAGCTCAGATAATACTTTTTCCACCATGAGAGGGTGATAAGACCACATATGGATGTTGGAAAGATAAACTTTTTACATTGATCTAACTTAATTATTTTCCTCAGTCAAGATAAATCTATTTTTTCTGTTAAGTCAGCTTAAAAATAACACTTAGATATCAGACAGTTATTATACCGCAAGGGATTGTGGGATACCATTCCCTTTGCCTGTCTGGACAGATGAATGAAAAAAAAAGTATGTTTAGCTGTTTTACTGTTTTTTGCCGAGTTATTTCTCCTGTTATGTTTAATTCTTTCTGCACCATGAGTGAGAGGGAGGGAGAGGAGGATGAGGTTATTTAGCTGCCCTAGTGATCACCTCTGTAAATTAAGTTGGAGAAATGATATATAACTTCATGCTGCATAGCCATATTGTTTTAGTCATTTTCTTGTTCTAAAAATGAGTATATCTGCAGGCTCAAACTTAGACATATGAGAGTTCAATAAGTACAATAAATTAAGATGGAAAAACATTTAATTGAATTGGAGTAATATGACATTTAGTTAGATGAAAATGTAAATTTGAGTTGTAAAAAAATTGAGTTGGATAGACGTAAGAAATTAGGCTTAAAAAATTTAACCTAATTACTTGTTTCCAATTGAAGTAATTCATTTAAGTTGGATACGTTATATATATGCGTCACAATAAAAAAGAAATGAGATAGAAACTTATGCGTTTACTTTGTCCGTTCTTTTTCTACAAGCAGAAACTCTTTTGCTGATGCAGCCGTGTTACTTTATTGATGGATGCATAATCTTCATACTTCTTTCTCTTTCGGCTTTTCCCATCAGGTGTCGCCACAGCAAACAAGTCGCATGGTAAACTTGGCAATGTTTTTACGCCGGATGCCCTTCCTGACGCAACCTTCTCAAAGCAACTGGGCTTGGGACTGGCACAGAGGTAGAGAAGGGAACAGGGAGCAGCCCGGATTCGAACCCCGGTTTCACGGACGGAAGGCGCCGCAAACCAGCACGAGCTAAACCGGCTCCCTTGGATGGATAATCATACGCCCTCATTAAAGTCTCCGACTCCGTCTCACTGAAGTATTGCGCTCTCTTTTAATTTCTCTATGCGTTTCCGTGGTGACTCCAAAAAAAACGGCGATCCATTGAGAATGTCTTTATGTACTTGACGAGCACGTGCATTAAGACAGGGTTACCAAGTCGAGCGTAATTACGCTAACTCATGTCCGGTCTTTTGGAACCGACATACCCAGAGTAAGCAAGTTCAGGCAGATTTCAGCCAGAGTTCAGGCTTAAAGTCAGGCTAGTCTAATCCTGCTTTCTGGAATACCCTCCTGGCCTCACCAGTCTCAGCCACTGCACTGACGCACTGGGGAAGCTTTATAGACAGGGAAAACCATACTGGTCACATGAGGGAGGGGAAAACAAACTAATCAGACATGGCAACTAATGAATCTATGATTGCAAAACAGAAAAACAAAATGTATATGTGAAGAAACTGGATTTTCTAGAAAGGACTGTATTTGTATTAGTTCGTAACCCCGTCAGTTTCTTACACACAGAAATAATGAATAACGACTCAGAGACAGTTACTTATCTTTTGTAGATTTACTCCGCACAAAGACCACAGATTTGTACGCAGGGTTACAGACAGATGAACAAGATGCATTCAAAGTCTGAACCACGGGGTTCAGCAAAGGGCCTGGCATATATACCTTGTATTTGCATATTCAGAACCTCATTCGATGGATCATGGTGTGAAAAACACACCCACAGACTGTTGCAGGCTAGATGCTCGAAGGTCAGAGCACCTAAAGTGTCAGATCTCTTGCAGACATTTGCCAGGACGCATACACCAGAACACACAAAGATGAAAAGGGAGGATGTTAAAGGAATGTTTGCAAGACAATAGTCTTGGTTGTGCTCTGTCTGGAGTGTAATATAATTTTGAGATGATAATACATAGTAAATCAAGGTTAAGCCATTAATGTGATAAAAGGTAAAAGTTAGTTTAATAAAATGCAAAAGGGAGTTTCTAACTATTCTGTTTCTAATCATTCCTAACAGTATACAATACAAATTTCAACAAAAACTGAACTAAATGATTTCCTTTAAATAAGCAAAAAGAGGAGAGATGCAGGCAATCCCTGCAGTTCCCCAGTGGAATTTCCCAATCTCCTCTGCTGATTTCTAGGGACGGCTCACCTGGGATGGAAACTCAGAAAACAAATAAAAGTGAATAAAATATTTTTCTCACTTAAATTAATCAAATGTGTTAATTTAATTTAAGTAAACAAAGTAAAAGTGAATGTTTTACTCCTGAAAGAAAAATGTAAGAGATTCTAACACCTATGTGGTGGTTTGAGGTTCAACCAACACAAACTGCAAATGTTTCCTTTAAAGTTCCACTCCGATCATTGTTTGTCTATTGTCTTTTGTTAAGGATTTTGCAGTTTTTAGCCAAAATAAAATTTAAAAAATCTGCTGTTTTCTGAGACACAGTTTCTGCAGAGCTCCCATTGTTGAGAGCTCTCTGTTTACTCTCTCCCGGTAGCTTACAGCTAACCCTCACCCCTTCAACATTATCTTACCAATGCAGCAAAGGCGGTTATCAATATCGGAGCTATCCAAGCGTACACTTTTAAGCCAGATCAGACGAAGAAAAAAAGAAGTACACGGATCTGCAAGCAGATGCCGAGTGGGGAGCTTGTGACTTGTTCGGGATATTTTCTAAGCAACAAAAACAATCTTTGTTAGACGTGTTTTCGTCTGCTCATGATTTACAACAATTAGAATAAAGAAATACTCGGAAATACACTTAACTTTCATTATTCATGTCCTCCATTATCAATGTCACAAGAGCATGTTAAAAACACCCAAAAAACAAAAATTTTTTCAGAGTGGGCCTATAAGTGAAGACCATAAGGGAACCTATGAGCCATGGCCGCCGCTGAACAACTGTTCAAAGTCAGATGAAGATGGTGTTGGGATTTTTAGAACCACATCAGAGCTCTGCTTATGAATTGAAAAAATATATAAAACCTAGTGGCTCATTACATTGTTTGTAGATTAATAATCAGCAGATGCTGAGCCAAAACAGAAGCTAATGCTTAGATTAGTACGCTGATATTCAATCGCAAATGCTTGACAGCAATTATCTGACTTGTCACTGATAAACTCTCCTCTTTTGCAAATAATTGGTTGAAAAAGACTAAGAGTTATTAATGACATCATCTATTAATATTGCCTAATCAAAAACACAATTTTTATTGGAGTGGGTCTTTAAAGCTGGTTCAGTGAATTATGCCAAAAGTCAAAATGTTATATAGCATCCAACAGGGAAAATTTAGATTCCCTTTCAAATATTGATATCTTTATGGTGTCATAACTTGTGTCTTGTCAAGTCAGTGTGCTGTAAAGAACGTCAGTCATGGAAATCCTGTGATTATTAAGCATCAATTCCAATTACAGCCGTATAAAGTGGTACAAACGATGCTGGTTCATTGATTTTTTTTCATTGACAAAAATCAATGAATCAAATCAATGAGGTCAGCGTGAATGCGCCTTTTTTCATCGATTCTCCGAATCCAGCCTCTCTTCTGTGGAGTTTACATATTAAAGCAGGAATTTAAAGATAGATTAAAAAAAACATTTTTATGGATTCTTCTTGTTAAATCCCTGAGTGGGCCTCATAAAATAATGAAACAAAAGTGTGACGCTAGCGTGTAAGAATAAAATGACAGCATAAACAATCATTAAACTTGTAGTTGAGCTGAAGAATGACAATTTTGGGATGTGATCTTGTTTCTGTGTTTTTACTTTTTTGTAATGCAGCTTTCAGTGCAGCTTTTTAACAAACCAGAAAACATTACAACATTTGTGATAAAATGCCAGGATGAAAGCCGATTTCCATGCAAGATTCCAAAACCTTTCAGAAAAGTGACAGCAGGTGGGGATCTGATTCAGCCGTGGACAAGATCTTCAAGTCTGTCTCACAGAGACAACCAATTATGTGCCTTCAATCATGGAGGATACATATTTTTAGGATGTTCCCTTTGAGTAAACAAACGGAATTGTTGCTGAAGAACGGAGAAATTATGCAGTAAAAAGGACTTCAAAATTTCATAAAAAATGTTCAAAAACTGGCAATGAGTTAATAAGTAAAATGTAACAAAAGAAACGCAGACAAACACACCAAAAATAAACTCCCAAATGTTTTAATTAATTATTAACCAGTTCCCATAAAAACTTCGAAGATGTAGCCCAAATTAAATTTAGATGGTGTTCATGATCAGTCTCTGTTTCAGAGGAACGCTTTGTGTTTTTAGGTCAGGAGTCAAACTTTTGTAACTTTAACAAAAATAAATTGAAATTGGGACACACAAATTCAACTTTTTATGCAACTTGATATTATTTTTGTTAGAGGAAGAAAATAACAAAGCTTGTAGAAATTATCTCTAATTTTATCTATTTGTCTGAATTATTTAATTATTTAATATAATATTTGAAGTTTTCATACTCATGTTCTGCATACTTATTGTAAAAAGCAGATTTTAAAGTGAATCAGATAATTCATTTGAAATAAATTAATACATTTCAATGAATATTGAAGTTTACAAGATGATGAAAAGTTCCTGTCATTTTTCCTCTAACAGCTTGTTGAATTAGATCCGTGTGTTTAGTGTTTACTCGTCACGCATGGACAATAGAACCATTATGTGTGTGTTTTGTTGAAGGTTCTTTTTCATTGACTTTCGAGAAAAAATAAGGTGCACTAGGTGGTTTAGCTCGTGCTGGTTTGCGGCGCCTTCTGTCCGTGAAACCCAGGTTCAAATCCAGGCTGCTCCCTGTTCCCTTCTCTACTTCTGTGCCGGTCCCAAGCCCGGTTGCTTTGACAAGGTTGCGCCAGGAAGGGCATCCGGCGTAAAAACATTGCCAAGTTTATCATGCGACTCGATCGCTGTGGCGACCCCTGATGGGAAAAGCTGAAAGAGAAACTAGCAGCTATACATCCACGGTTAAGAGTCTGACTCTGAACGCTCACACATTTCTGAAAAGGAGGGGAAAGAAATCTTGATAACTGCATACAGCGGAGGGTGGCACTTGGTTCAGTGGGAACACGCGTGTGCCGTATGTGTCTGTATGTCGACTGCCCGTTCTGCATGTCAATCAAGTGATATACTTCACGCTGAGGATGATGGGAATTCTTTTCAAAAACATATTTGTATGTATCTTTGAAGGCCCACGATCTTCCCACATCTCAATTGCCATCTATGTGTTGGGCTCTAGAGCTCTGTGCTCTAATATTAGGGTCATTGAAAGGCTACTATTGCCTTGTGGCAAGTTAATCATACTTAGGACTCAGCTGTCCTTCACTGAGGATGAGGAGTAAAGTTGGAGCTGCCTTATAATTAAGATTGAACTGAGTGCTGCACGCTGTTCTGGCACGACAGTAGTATCGTTTGTATTGCTGATATGCTCTGCCGCCTGTTCTCCTTCAGCAATCCAGCCTCTGGTTGTAGTGAAGCCCAGACCCCGCCCTCATTTGCCTGTCAGACTAATCAGTGCCGCCACTCAGGTGGAGATGGCAGCTATTCACAAAGGCACAGCAGGAGGGGGTGACCGGCTCATTACCGTGATTCTCTCTTAATCAATCCTTACTTCTCACCTTTTTTTCTTCTTCTCAGTCTTCAGCTCTCTTACAGCTCTGCCCGTTTCCTCTGGATTCTTTCTCTTCATTTTCCCTCTCCTCCTGGCTCCATTTCTCCATCTGGCTAAACAGTCTCGTAGGAGCTGCCAGTTCTCCGAGCCTTTCAACTGGGTCTGTCTCCACGGCCCAGCTTGGCAGGGGTGAGGAGGAGTACGCAGGGCTGCATCTGAGTTAACAAGCAGGGCTGCTGGTGCTCATCACCACAAGTCCTGTCTGTGGAGGCTCCACCATTACTTAAGGGGAACGTAGAGAATGAATGACTGCTGAACACGTGGAGGTAATGGCGCTGTGGGTACCTGTTAGCAGCTGCGGGAGCAGCAGGTAAAAAGTGACCAGCCCACATCCCTGCTGCTGCAACAGGTGGCTATGAAATATTTGGTTCTCGGGCACAATAATCCTGTAATTGGGTTTGCACTGCAAGTGTATAAAAATACAAGCAACTTTGCAAACACCAATACTGAGAGAAAATGTAGTAAACAGTCATCTGTAATTGTGGGACTTTAGATACGTATATGAAAAAAGCAGAAATAACATAATTTTCCTTATTTCAAAACAAAAGCAGGGAAAAAAAGTGGTCAAATAGTTACAACTGTGCCAAACAAACAGAACAATCAGAGCTAATTTGTAGGAAAAACATCTGCTAAAAAGGAAATGTAATATCCTGAAAATCACCCTTGATTATCCACGTGTAAAAATATTTTCTAAAATTATAATCCATTTCCTCTCAACAGTGAGCTGCAAAGAAAAAAAAACACCCCAAAAAAAAGCATGACACTTTTGACATTTCATTGAAGATCCATTTATCCAGACGTGATCGTTTCCATCTGTGGCACAGAAAGAGAAGTTCTGAGGAGAACGCAACAGCGGCTGCAGACTTTTCCTGAAAATGGACTAAAATACAACTATTTTTGCTTCTATGCTATACTGGTCAGCTAAAAAATGATCAATCAAAAAAAACAACTTAAAAAAAATGTTTTGACATTAGGTAACAAGACG
Source organism: Oryzias sinensis (assembly GCA_037389245.1). Taxonomy (NCBI): domain Eukaryota; kingdom Metazoa; phylum Chordata; class Actinopteri; order Beloniformes; family Adrianichthyidae; genus Oryzias; species Oryzias sinensis. The sequence continues at coordinate 23,398,666 of CM074495.1, read as the reverse complement.
TTTTGCAACACTACTTTAGAGGATTTCAGGAAGGGGAGAGAAAAACACGACTTTCTAGTGATGAATAGTGCAATAAATAATTATGAGTTATGACACTGAAAAGGGGAACTCATCCATTCCCACGTGTTGTAAAACTAAGAAAGAAGAAATCATTTATCCAGTTATGGATTGAAAGATTTTATTTCCACTGCTTATGACACAATCATTGTGAGATGAATTCCTAATCACTGTTTACTCCTTCCAGTCACAGACGTACAGTAGAGTCATCATTTTTGGAATGGTATGCTGATCTATATGATGAAGTCAGCACACGCCTGGCAGCTCGAGGATCATCCCTCATTGACTTTTCAGTGTTCAACAAAGCAGCGCAAGTATCTGTCTTTGAAGATTGAGGATGATTAGCTCACAGACACGATGCCGTCGTGGGTTTAAGGGACAATAATCCCATTAGTGTTGCCTCACTTTGTTTCTCTGTGGCTCAAGAGTCCTGCGTGTTAGGATTCCCGTCAAGTAAGTGGCTCGCCGTGCAAACAATCAGGATCTGCTGCTAAGAACCAACAATAAAAATTAACAACAAAACAAAGTGGTGTACAGATGTGTTTTGTGATATCTAGAAGACGTTCATGTGTGTGTGGGAAGCAGTCCTCCCAGTGTGCTGGCAGATCTCACTTGTTTACTCCAGAGGAAAAATAGGGACTCAGAAGGGTTGAGGACGGATAAGCAGCTGTCTTCCTAATTCCTGACTGAGAAAGTTGGTTTTGCCACTCTGAAAAGCCTCTCTGAGCTGCCCCTTTGGCGTTCTGGGAGTGTGCAGCGTCTGGAGAGAGAACGGGAAAATGGGAAGCAGGAAAGACGGGATGTGAAAGGAGAAAAAGAGGAGACAAGAAGCAAGGGGCAGGTGAAGTGTGGGGAGGTCTGTGCGCCTATATCACAATTGTATATCAGTAGGAGCAGTTAGAGTGTAAAGGGGGATTAAAGACAGCAAAGAACTAGGTTGGATGATGAAGACTGAATTAGAACAGGACCCCTGAGAAGGCGGAGTGTGTGTGTGCATGTGTGTGTGTGTATGTCTGGTGGTAGAAAAGGGGAGATGGAGAGGGGTGGAATTAGAGGACAGGAAAAGACACCACTCAGCCGAGCAGAAGAGGAAAGACAAAAATAGAGAGGGTAGGGAACACAAGGCGGAATGAGAGAGAATGAGGAGGTGGATGGGTGTGAGTGAAAAGCATGAATATAACTTTGTGGTATAAATATTGTGTGTTTAAAGGGGTAGGTTTGCAAATACAAAAAGAAAAGGAAAAACTAAATCCTGCTATTGCCACACTTACCCACTTAATCTGGATGCTGTGTGGGAGATGTTTGCTGGCTTTTGGTTTAGGAAGGATCCTAGTTGTACAAAGATCTTCTGAAGTATGTGCGGGCCAGACTTCCTCAAATGTCACCTTTAGCTCAATACACTGTAAGTAGGGAATTATTTTTGTCCAAAAGCTTCATCTAATCTTTGAAAAATCCTGCTCAGCAGCATGACTGACATTAAAACTCGTTACCGTATCTTTTGGACTATAAGTCACACCGGAGTATAAGTTTTCATATGCCAAAATAATGCATAAAAAAGAAGAAAAAATCCATAAACAAGAGCCCATTTGGGACACATTTATTAAGCAAAATATAGGAACAAAAATTGACGTTTCATCTTGAAAGATCATAAGTATGGAAGACATAACAATAATCAACTGAATATTTACATGCTTCACTAACATAACCGTTTAAAGCTTCATGAGACATGGGAGCAGACCTGGGAGAGCTGGTGACCATAGCATACAGAACATGCTAACAAGTCAACCATTTCCCTTTATGTCACTTCAACTCACTAAATCTGTTGAATTCCTCATCGTTTGAATCGCTTTTCACCTTTGTGCTATCTTGTTGGGTCCAGATGACCCCACCCTTACACTGACATGCTATGCCTACCATGGCAAAGGTGGAGAGGACTTCATGTAATTCATGGACACCAGTGAAAATCCAAAATCATTGAAGAAAAAAGGTTCCGCGCACTGTCCTGTGGGGTCCAAATGTCCCAATGTTAAATTGTCTTGATAGCACAAGGGTTACACAATTCTGCCGTGGCCAGTGCTTCTTCTTCTGTGTTAGTGAGTAAGCTCACGAATTGCTTATTAATTAACACAAAAGTCGCATCCCTTGTGCTATCTTGTGGGGTCCAGATGACCCCACTCCCAACGTTGGGACCCCAGAAGACACTGCGCTGAACTTTTTTCTTCAATGATTTGTGATCAAAACTGGTGTCCATGGATTACATGAAATCCTCTTCACCTTTGTCATGGTAGGGATAACACGCCAATGAAAGGGTGGGGTCATCTGGACCCCACAAGATAGCATAAGGGGTATAAGTCTAAATCAGATTTGCTTCTCCCTACTCCTACATCTATTTCACCACGCGGATAGACATGGAAAAAAATAGTGTGTTCAAATTTGGACCTTTCTAGTGCTTGATGACATCATCTACATTAGTGCGTAGCGGCAGCACTCAGAAAATACACGACAGTGGTTTTAAAACTTAAAGAAAGGTCATACAAAAACAAAAACTTAATACACACACTTACAAAACTTCTGGGCTTTGGAGCACACCTATGTGAAGAAATGTGCTTCTTTTTTGTGCTGCAGTGATGAGATGCAGATCACCCTACCAATGGAGGGATAGCCAGTCCTAAGTCGCTACTGCCTCCCCTTAAAAAGAAACTTTCGGACAGCACTACAGCTTGTAATGCCCCTACAATTGGAGCAATAGGGAGGAACCAAAGGAGTAGGGAAGAAATTAAGATTCAGCCGAAGTCGCTCCGCCGGCCAAACTATGCAAAAGCTACGCAACTAATACTCCAGAAAATATAGTAAATAAAAACACAAATTTATATTAATAAAGAAGGATGTCAGCAAAATGAATCTGATTCTGCTACAAAACAAGACATGAGAAAGCAACTCTTACAAATTTATTGAGAGATGAATGAATAAAAAACAAGAACACTTGGTTGGAATCAGGCTGAATCTAAAAAAGAAACATAAAGGAGCTTAATCAAAGGATCATTTTCTAAATCTGCTTCTTCCTGACAGCGTCACAAGGTTGCTGGAGTCTACCCAGCTACTATTGATACACCCTGGACAGGTCACCTGTCCATCACAGGGTTAGGGGATCCAAAGACTTTCAAATGTCAAAATAGTCAACTATTTTTTTAACGTACCACTTGTGCACCATTAAGACTAGTTTTATACATGAATACTTGACCTCTTGACCCAGTTTGCATCAGACAGACCTCTGGTCATCTGGTCTTCCAGAAATCTTAGCAGAAACACTCAGTTTCCATAAATCCAGGTTAAAAACCCACCTGTTCTTAGCTGTATTTGAAAATAATGACATCCACTCTGTTTTTTAAGCTTAGTTCTTTTAGCTTTCTTTACATTTTTATACATCACTTATCTATCTCTTTTGATGAAATGTTTATTTTTTTTTATATTGGCTGATGGCGGTAAAGAGCAAGATGTCATCTGATCAAAGAGATCAATAAGATGAAGACCAGGCGCAGGGTTTGTAGCATATCGATTGGATCCCATTGAGCTCTGGGATTGACAGGAGCCCACTGCAATGAAACTTTATCTGTGATTCAGACTAAAAAAAGGTTCCCGATATTGCTGATTCTTGGACATCTCCATGCAAATCTAGCTAAGTTAAACCCATATCCAAGACTAAAATCCGTTTCTATTGTTTCGGACAACTATCGGAAAGCTTTATGCCAAATTTCTAAGACTAAAATTGTAAACCAAAATAATCAATAAAAATAATTTGTAATCAGTTGCAATAGTGGCAGAGCTGGAACATTTTATATAAGACTTTTTTTTTTGTGTTATTATGATTTTTAATAGGCTCAATGTTTCTTTAAAACGATTACTTTTTCAAATCGTAAAGAAGCTTGTATTGATTTCTTAATTTTTGTCAATAATTATATCAATATTGACTAGCTCTGCCTGTGGTATAGAATCACATTATTTCAGGGCTTTGACCGACAAAAGAGGGTGTCGATTTTTTCATGGATGGTGGTACTAAGTGTGTAAAGAAGAATCATTTATTCAGTTTTCCTCTAGATAAGTAAAGTTTACATAAAAACTGTTGAATGCATTATGTTCACAGAAAAATAGTAGGTCTTCTATCTAAAATTTGGACCAGTTTACTTTAGAAAATATTTGTAATTGCTATATTCATAACCTTCACAAATAAAACAAATTACAAGAAAACTGCAAACCTTCATGATCACTTTTACATATTCTAAAAGAACTCTGAAAGTGGGGTTGGTTCTCTTAATGTTTTATTTCATCTTTTTCATTGTTCTTGTGAGGTTTGAAAAGTCAAAGTAATATGAACAGGGGCGGAGTTACAGGGATACAGTAAACAGTAAAAGGTTATTTGAGATATCAGGTAGCATTTTTTGTTTATGCAAATTATAGAAAACAGAAAGTCTGACAACGTTTTAGATTATTTGTATGGATCGCAATCAAACATCAACAAAAATGAAACACATTTACAATGAAGGCACAGCCTCAGCATTTTCGCCCAGCTGTTTTCATTTGGAAACATGAAAACACTTCTCCGGTTCTTGGAGTGGACCTGTAGAGCCCTGAAGGCAACCTTCACATATTTTCTTGTGGCACAACACAGAGAACATGGTAATATCCACAGTGAAAGGACATGGCACATGGCTGCATCGTCCATGCTGCAGCCTCAACTTTTTTTCTGTTTTGTAGGAAAAAGTTGATAACAACAATGTGACAAAGAACTAACCTGAATTCAAGGATTTCACTGAACAAGAAAACATTGTTATTAAATTGAAATCACCGTATTTTCTGCACCATATGGCGAATTTAAAACCCGTATTCGTTTGGAAAAAAATGAGTGCATCCTATAATCCAGAACACCTTCTTTATGGATAAATTCTGGTTGTGCTAATTGACGTCGAAGCTGTTTTAAGAGGTACTATTACTACTATAATTATGAGTTACAAAGTTGGGTTTTATTGTGAATAGGCTTATGCGGCTCACGTGTATAACATGTATTGGTGTTGGACTGTATTTTTTTTAAAGTAATTCAGACACCATGCTCACTACTTTATCCAAAAAAACAAAAACAAAATTTAAATACATTTTTTTCACAAAAATTGTTCAAGCGCAATGCATTGTGGACTTTATTTACCAATCTTGTGAGCATCAATGCACACTGGCTTTTCGCAGAGACTTCTGGGAAATTTTAGGGCACTTGAGTTTGTAATTGTAGATTCCGACAGCAAAATGTCAAACGCACACTATGCTCCTAGTGTAAACAGTACACTATGGAGCATAGTGTACTGTTTACACTATGGAACATAGCCTATGTGTTACTTACACGGTTGGGAGTTAGTGTCGTCACAGTAATGCTTATTTTACCGAAATTAATCTGTTTTTTACAAAAAAGAATGGTAGTTACAGGTATTTTGACCATGCCAACATAGCTAATGTGTAGCGTGTTACAAACAAGTTTAAGTAACTGCGTAATTAATAAAGTCTGACTGACTTATCTCGTACTTTTTTGTCTCGCTAATTATGTCTTATAGTTCTGTGTGCCTTATAGCCTATATACGACGTAAACATAAAATTTATTGTGTGCCATATAATTCGGTGCACTGTTATAGTGCAGAAAACACAGTAGTCTGTTGTCTCCTGATGCTCTTTTTGTTTCTAATTGCCAAGTAGTTTCGTTTATGTGTCAGACAACATGGTTTTATTTATTTCTTTTAATAAAAAATAACACAGTGATCTGTTTTCATTTTCTTTCTGCCTTCAAACTGTCTCTGACATCTACTGCTTCAAGCGTTTGTCTCCGTATGCAGCAGCATCCAGGTGCTGGGCTTACAAACCGATTATAAAAGGGCAGAGAAAATAAAAGATGTTTAAAGAATAAATGTAGCACTCAGGTTGTGTAATGTCTTTTCAAGTGTATGTCTTAAAATTGCTGATGCAGATGTTTGGTGAGCTTTTGAATATACAGGTGAGCTCCTTTACTGCTTACACACTTGCAGAGAGTGCCATTTTTCTGCATCGTTCAAATCATATTAAGAACATGTGACATGGATGAAAAAATAAAAATAAATCATGGATTATGTCAACATATTTACCAGAGTTGTCTTTAAAAACAAAAGGCTGTTTTTAGTTGAACAAACTAGAATTGAAAATGATGCATCATGCTTGGTTCTTGGTTGGGTAACTGCAGCAGAACTGTGCTGCATTACTGGGTCAGAGTCACTGGAGGAACAGATGAAACAAATAACTTATTGTCATGAACACATTTCTCCACCGTCACCTCAGCTCCAGTAAATATGGTTTTTATATGCACTCCAGCCCCGTGGGGCATTGTTAGATCAAGCTACATTAGAAAACCCTTAATAAATCACCATACTCCAATGGTGAACAGGTTGGAGAGCCACGGGCTTTGTCACTTAGGGCAGTTTTTCCTGGTTCTCAGAGGCAAACGTCTGCTGGCAGAGATGCCTAAAAATGTTTAAATAAAAAAGTTTTGATGAATTTATCGTCAAGAGACCCCACTAGCCCAGTGGATGTTGGACTCCACTTTAGATGCCTGTATCTGGGGAAAAAAGGTTTTGGCATTTTCTGGTTAATTTAAATAGCAGGAACTCAAAGAAGTACCATTCTTTGTAGCTACAACCAGAACCAGGTGTAGTATAGTTGATTGTTACTCAGGTGGCGATACGATTCGATTAAAGAATCAAGCTCAAGGGGGGGGGGGTTCTTGAGCCCATCCCTCACACTAAAAATTATGGTTAAAAACAGCCCAAGTTGGGTTGCTTTTAGGGCTAGTTTACAAACATTTTTTTTTTAATTATGACTTTTAAGTCGTAAATTTACGAGAAAAAATCTTGTAAATTTAGGAAATAAAAATTCATAAATGAGAGAAACAAAGTCATAGATTAACGAGGAAAAAACTGCAGCGTTGTCTCTTTATCGGAGCCTAGCTTTAATATGAAAGATGTGGAGCGTTTTGTGAAGCTTTATTTCATAATAAGTAAAAAAAAAAAAAAAAGAAATTCTGTACCTTTTGACGACTCAAATTCAGATTGTTGTCAGTGTAGCCGGTATTCCGGGGTTCAGTGTCGGTAAAGTGGAGTTTCATTAAAATAAAGAGCTCAGAGACATGTTTGGGTTTAAAGGACCGCTACTTTATTTTCCTTTTCATTCACATACCCAGAAGTCCATTTGTCTCATTACGTCATGAACCTTTTATGCGCAGAACACCAATGTGTAAACAGTTACATACCCCCCCTCCTCCAGATGAAACGTCCTGTTTCAACATAAAACAACAAAGATGAGTAAAAATTGTCTGTTATATTAGCAGAAGAACATTGAAAATGTCAAAAAGTCCTCCTCCTCAGACAGAAACGTCACACAGACTTAGAGATCTTGTCTTAGGGGAGGAAGAAAGGATTGAAGTGGACAGCTGCAGGGATACCGATGTCTTCATCAACGGGCTGCAGAGATCCTGCAAGCCACCCATCAATAAATAAAATATTAATAAATCAAAATCAAACAAATGAGCTTCCAAACATATTTAACATTATCAATAAACGTTCAGCTCATCTGTTCATTTACGTTTAGTAGGTCTGCTCTGCTGCTGCGTGGCGTTTACTTGCTGTACTGTATGCTCATTTCCACTTTAATCTTGTTTAAATCCAGGAACTATTGGTTTTTGTGATAGGTTTGGTAGTGTAAAACTGCCAAATTGAGTCGTCAGGGGAAAGAAACATTGAAATGGTAAAGCTTGAAAACTGCTGCATAAAGTCAGAACAAACCAGTCTTAGAATGCTCTTCAGGGAACAAAGATTTACTGATTTGCAAAAAAATGAGAAAAAGGAGCACTGTGCTTTTTTTTCCACATAAAAAAGAAGTACTTCCTACTGTTTTGTGACAAAACTTCTAACTCTGAAGAGCTCAAATCTGTCTGTGATTATTGTCAAGAGGAGAAATATTCAAGACTTTCTTTACAGAATGAGTTGAGCTTCTGCCACCGTAGCAATACTGAAGTGGTCGTCATTTCTTTGAATGAGGCCAGACTGAAGGGGGCTTATCAGTTAATGCGATGGAAAGCTACAAGTCTGTTTGATAAGGCAGCTGTATTGCTAATGGGGAGAGCTGTGAGCATAACCTTGAACAAAGTGCCATCGTCTAACTGGAGCAATAAAACACAAGTCAAAGTAGCATGCCAGCAGACATAAGTGAAGTGGTGTCTGTCAGCCACAAGGTGTTTATGAGCTACGCACGCTGACAGAACGTCCTTGCAGAGAAATATGTCAGTAAGAGTAAGTTCACGTCAGTGAGTCGTGGTATATGACACCGTCTCAACACGGGTGGTAATTAAAGCTGAACAATAAATCACTTCGGCACATTGACAGTGACATTCTAACAGCTTCTCAATGTCAGCTGGACTCCACGTGTTTTTAACAAATCCCTGAATTTGCAAAATGAAGGGGGCGCTCCGTAAAACGTTTTTAATGATGATAGAAACTCCCATTTCTCATATTGATCCCAACTCTCTAGATGTTTGCGTGCGCGATCCCAGGATCAACATAAAAAAGACTAACTCTTGTACACCACTTCAGGATTGATAGTCCTCGCCTTGCCTGCTGTTACACGCACAGATGGAAACCCTAAGGCTCTGTTTCCTTCCCGTTTGTGGCGGTGAGCTAAAAATGTGATTTGATTGAAAAAAGAAAAAAAAAATATCCATAAAAGATTGCATCCCTTTGAAACCTCTAATGTGTTTGCTTTTCTAATAACTTTCTAAGGGAAATTACCTCGTAGTCCTTTCTATGGGAACTTAAGCAATTATCAGCAATAAAAGATCTCTAGACAAACACACACCCACCTTTGCTGATTTGAATAGCACACAGACCCTGACTTAAAAATAAATAAATAAACAACAACAGCAAAGGGAAACAACGATAAAGGAACATAATTAAAGAGCCTACAGCTTTGCTGAATTTATAAAAACTGCTTTAACCTGCTGACAGCTCACAAGAAGCAGAAGATTGTGCTAAAGTTACTAAAAACCACAATTATGGCTGGTATTTAATTCATTTTAATGTGTGTTTATGAACTGCATGTGCTTTTATATATTTATTTTTGCTTTAGTGGTTGTCGTTATTTCATGCCAAGTGTTTTTGAAGGACAGTCCGTGCTGAATTCATTGTTCTAATAACATCTAACTATGCACTTACACTCAACTTACTTCAATGTAAGTGAGAAATGAAGAAACAATGAAGCTGTAAAGCTTAGAGAAAAACGACAACATACACTTATGCTTATGGAAGAGAATAAAGGCCTCTGAAAACAGATGCATCCCTCTTTGGGGGCCGGCACTGCTTTTGTGGTCTCGCTGTTTTGAGGATTTTTTTTTTTTATGCAATTGTGCATGCTTTTATTTATTTATTTATTTTTATTCTGACAGTTCACTGTGTTCTGCGCCCTAGTTGGCTGTTGACCATGTCAAACAATCTCCTCCGGCCATGTCTCCTGTACAGCTTGCAGTTTGCCATATCTACATTACTCTTTGATCTTTGTTTTCATTCTGCACACATTCTGTATACAATACTGGACTTTTGTTTTAAACAAAAGTTTGAACTTTAAGAGTTTAAACAAAAGAAAAGTGTGAAAAAAAGAGTTTTACAGTCTCAACACATCTACTTTGCAGATTTCACCTGTCGCGGGTTATTTTTAGAAAGAAACATTTGCACTACTGTGTAACTATGTAGCTACAAGAGGGCTCTAGTCTGTGTCTCCCTGTGCCGTTCCCCAGCCCGGACAAAAAACAGTGTTCTGTCAGGAAGGAAATCCGACGTAAAATTTTCTGCCAAACAACCTGTGCGTATCAGTGAGAGCTGATTCGCTGTGGCGACCCCTGAATGGATATACCGAGAGGTCAACAATCCCAGCGTTCCCCTGAAAGGTGAGTGAACACTCTAGTGAACAACTCATCACTTGCACCAAAGTTTAAATGGCCTCTTTATTCTTGTTTGTAAAATGACATACAGCAACCAGTTTTAATGCAAAGGAAAAATTGGATTAGTTTTGGTTGATACCAAAACAAATGTGATGAACGACACAATAACACTAGGGGCCAAAGCAGTAAAGTTTGTCGTCTGGCGAGAATTGCAACGGCACACAGCTAGCCTGATATTCAGATCTCCGCCTTCTGACATGACAGGATCTCCTGCACTTGCACGGATTCACCAAAACAGTAATCACTTTCAGAGGCAGTGATACATATTTCTTGACTAGTAATAATTAATCACAAGAGCTGGCTCCATGATCGGACACATTTGAAGCTGTGATGGAGAGGTGGACTTTAAATAAGCTGATGTCCATCATGGATAATCCAAATCATCCTCTCCATCCTGTTCTTGATGGTCAGCGGAGCACCTTCTCCAATAGGCTAAGGCAGTTTCGCTGTCACACCAACTGCTACAGAAGATCTTTCATACCTAACTCCATTGGACTCAATAAATTCTCATCCATTTGCAGTAGATAAACTCATTTAATGTCTGTCTGTGTTTCTCCAGAGCTGTCATGCAATACAGCTGTTTTCACTGATGTTTCTTCTGAGTGATTGTTCTGTTTCTCTGTTGCTACCCATTGTTGTATGTCTTGTACCTTGAGCCTAATGCTGATGCTGTAATAACCAAATTTCCCAAGCTGGGATCAATAAAGTATCTTTATCTCATCACCCACAAGTTTTGGATTGGTTTGCATTGTAAATGAGTTTTTTGAGCCAACATGAAAAATCTTCCTGATTTATGTATTAAGATGTTTCAGTTTTACATAACTTGGTCTGCAACTCTACCGCCCACAGTCAGCAAACCCGAAATTAAAGGTCCCATGATTGTAAATAGTAATTTCAGTTTATAAGCAGGAATCGTAAGAGCTATAATTTTTAATTATGTTCAAATGTTGCATGAAAATACGAATTTAAATCTTCATATCTCGTTTCAGCTCTAGGAATCTGTAAATCGTTCCTAGATTGAGCAGCAAAAGTTGTTCTTGTTGGCTATGTGAATCTGTCTTACAGGTCCATCATAGCTACTTTTGAATAGAGAAAAATGTTTTTTAGCAGATAAAAAAACAAGTATACACACTTTAAGCTCTGCTAAATGTGGGTTAAAAAAAAAACATTTAGTGTAAAAAAAGATTGTTTCCTCTCTGCTTCCAAATCCTGCACACTACTAAATATTTACCAAGAAAAAATATTTTCAGAGGAAAAAAAACAAAACCCAGAATTATTGTTTTATAGCAGGGGCCTGTTTCAGAAAGGAGGTTAAGTGTAAACTCTGAGTGTGTTAACCCTGAAATCAGGGAAACCCTGGGTTTTCTGTTTCAGAATGGGAGGTTTGTTAAACCAGAGAAAGCAGAGTGAGTCAAACCCGTTTCTGAAAGAGAGGTAACTTCTACTCGGAGTCAGTGTCCATGGTTACTTCTGCTGTGAACCTAACCTGGTCGGGAGCAGGTTTTATTCTCCAAACTCAAAGTTTCTGCCAGTCCCCTCCCCTTTTTAAAGACGAAGCGGTATTTTTCGCTTTAACCTTCATTGCCCAAATGTCCGTCACACAGAGACGGTCTAAGTGACGAGAATGGCTTGTCCTTTTTTGGAGGACCCAATAGACGAGGAGGCTGCATTAATTCATAGAGAATTATATTTACGTCGACGAGGATTTTGAGAAGACTCGATTTTTTTTCACTTTTAGCTGCTGCCATGTTCTTTTAATTCCTGCAGGATTGCATCTACATGAAAATGAAATCAGGGACATTGAATTAGATTAATGTAACAATTACTTTTTGGAAACACAATTTTCTAGCACTGCTTACTTTCTTAATCCCATATAAACCTATACCACTTGATCAATACAAGGGTAGAGTTGCAGCGTGTGTGCTGAGCGGGGTGCGAGGCACGAGAGACAAGGGGAGGGGCGATTGCAGGTGCAGATGGGGGGGGGGTGAGCACCAGTGACGTGCGGTGAGGTTAATGGCTGGTGAGGCACTGACGTCAACAGTCAGATTTACAAATACATGAACCATAATGAGTAACTTATTCACCATTTGATTGACAACAGTTAACATGTTTTGTTTATAATATCATTTCAACATGTTTTTTTCATATACAAACTGCAGCATAGAAAAAGACACAAACGTTATTATCGTCTTACCTTTACTTGTAAATAAAGTCCATACGCCGCTCCTTCTGAAGAAAATGACTTGCCGCTTGCTATCACTTCTTCTATTATTTTTTAGCGTCATAATCTCAGGGCTCACCGGCGCCCCCTAACATGAGGCACTAGAACTACTGGCCTCACCCGGCGGCTTTTTTGCCGGCGTTTAGCGCTCAGCACAGGAAACACGTCCCTCACATACAGTTATTTATAAAAACAAACACTGTACATCATATACATCTGCTAAATTATGTAAACTCAGCTCATATAGTACAAGTAATTGAACCGACATACAGAGAGACAGCAGTACCTTCTGACTGCATAGGTATTGCGCAATCCAAGGTGAGGCTCAGCGGGCTGGTGCCTCATCGCACCTCACTACTTAGTATCTGAACAGCAAATACCGAAATTCAGCGATTTTGAAAAGAAAAAACACCCAAAAATGGTATATTTAAACGGAAGGACAAATTACTGATTAAATATAATAATTGAATTTGTTTTTTTCTCTTTTCTTCCCATAATGACAGGTGAGGCTGTGCCTCACCTGCCTCTCCTGACTGCACGTCACTGGTGAGCACGGAGCTGAGGTGTGTGCGTGGTATATATTGTGTGTTCGGAGGACGGAGCACTTAGTTAAATAAAGAGAAGGTGTCATTCCCAGAATAACTGTTTTGGAGTCATTCTTAATCCGCTCTGGAGGTTGAGGGTTTCGAACGGGAAGTGAACCCCGAGGGAGAATTCCCTTCGGCCCTGGAGGAAATCTCCCCTGCGCTTCTGACCACGGTCGGAAAGACGAGAGAAAAGAAAGGAGAAGTCTTCGCTTCACTTTTAAAAACACAATTGCATGTATTAATATTAAACTGACCAACGTTTGCAAGAGGGGAAGGTTAACAAAAAAGTCCTCTAAACATTATCAACGTTAAATGCATTTTTCCCCAGATTGGTTCTGTACACTATGCAGCATTTCATGCATTTACACCAGGAATAACACTTCAAAAGGACACCTAAATATCGCCATTTTTTATTTCACTCCTTACGCTATTTAAAAAATTATTACAGTCAATATTTTATAACAATGACTTAAATGCAAACTTAGGCTTTAACTTGAGCAGCTGTGTTTTCCACGCTAACTGTCTCTGTTTTGCAGATGCAGCGGTGTTGCTTTTCTTCTGGAATATGTGCTCATATTCACTGTAACTCTGCAGCAGCACGTCAAGTTCAGCTGGCGAAAAATACGCAGACCTCTTTTTTTCACGGTTGCCATGGTGACTCGTTATATCTGCGCTCCATTGATAATGGCTTCTTATAGTCGCGGTGCGCACGCTCACCTCTGAATCAGTCCACTCAGAGTTGCTTGATCTAACTCGGATCAGCTTCTCTGAAACAGAAAACTCAGAGTTGTTAATCTCCCGATTGACCAACTCAGTGTTAGGTACCAGGAGGGGCCAGGGAGGCCGATATGGTTTTTTGATTCACTTCCTGTTTTAGTTTGACACTTCCGGTTCTGGTCACTAGTTACACTCGTTGTCTTTACCTCATTGATTGTTTTCACCTGTTTCCACTTTAGTCACTGTATATATTCTTTGTCAACCCAGTCATGGTCACAGGATCGTTTCGTTTGTTTGTACTCTCACGAGAATAGTAGATTAAATTCGAGTTATACTCATCCGCTGGCGTCCTGCGTTTGTGTCCACCACACGACCTTGACACTCAGAGTTCAAGTTTAACCTCAGAGTTGGTTGAACCTCCTTTCTGAAACAGGCCCCTGATTCTATTTGACAGTTAAACAATCACAAAAACACAAGTTTAGTTTGTGCCTTTACTTTAAATGTTTTGTATGAGTGTATCATCTGTAGCACAATTCTGTAGTTTTTCTGGCCTCTTTAGCCATTAGAACACATGTGTCAGGCGCAAGGCCCGGGGGCCAAATGTGGCCCGCCATGTCATTTTATGTGGCTCGTGAGAGTATAAAAGTTTTTAATTTCTTTAAATAAATTTTCTTTTAGTTGATTACATATTATTTATGTGTTGCTGAAGTTGTGATTATTCAATGTTTGCATGTCTGTATGCAGACAAATTGTTGGCATCAAACCACCAGCTGGATTGCAAGGCTGTGTGCAGCCTTTTTTTGTAAAATCTTACACATGTAAAACACGTTCTTCCTAGCTTAGTTTTATGTTATTTTACTTTATTCACTTGGGACAGTTTGATCCTTCAGTAATGGAGTTATGTGGGTTTTAACAAGCGGACTGTCATGATATGACGTAAGTTCAGAGTGACCCAAACGCTGGAACCCGGAAGTATACTCGGATAGCGAGGTAAGTTTAAGATGGTTTAATTTGGTGGAAGGTGAGTAATGGCTTCTTTCCCGGAGGAGGCGCGACCGCTGGCTGCAGGAGTATTGCAGAGGGAATCGAGGAGCGAGGCACGGGAGACCAGAAGACAGCGACTAGGTGAGTACCAGAGGAGATTTTTCCTGAGATAGAGCGAGAGGCACAATGAGTAACACGAAACTTGGCAACATACAGGAACATGAGCTGGCCAGACTATGCACCGTGGGAGGAACAACGAACTGGCGTTGAATGATGATCCAAGCGCTCCTTAAGAAGGCTGCAGCCATTATGATGGACGTGAAGGCAGCTGGTTGCGTCCAAAACAGAGCAGGCGGGGGAGGGGGAGAGTAGCTGGCAGAGGCACCATGACACGGGACAAAATTGAAAAGGATTTATGCTAGAGTAACAAGCAAACATATGTTTTCTATGCAACTGTAATTGTCACTTTAAAAAAGTTATAATATATAAATAATTAGTTATTTACCATTAAAGTGTGGATGCCATGCTTTGAACAACTTTGTCAAATAAAAAAGCCCTTTAAACGCTGATTCTATTGATACCAATAGTTTGCGTCGAAAAAAATCCGAAGCATATGAAAAATAGACATCTTTCGAAGGAATCAGAGATTTGGATCTGCCGCTAGAGCGCAGGCTGGAAGTGAACCCGATATGACCTGTGACGTAACGAGAGGCGTTGCCTTTCGCAGTTGCGCTTAGGACAGCATGTAAACAAAACAGGTAGTCTTCGTTTCTCTCGTGTTTAAATCTGTTAATCATCAACATGCCAAGTCGTTGTGTGGCAGCTGGATGTAGCAATACATCTAGTGAAAGTGTATCTGTGTATAAAATTCCCAAAACAAGAAACGCTGCTGAAAAAGGGGAAAGTTCAAGAAGAAGGTGGACGGCGAAGGATTTTTCCCTCCAGATCTGCAGGAGAGAAGTCTGCGTTTTCGAAGGGACAAAAACCGGGACACAAACGAAGAATTTTGAACGGAGAGTTGGGAGGAGGATCTTGGCTTCTGAGTCGAGGAAAGGCGGGTGAGCTGGAAGCGAGCGAGCCGTTTTCTGGGTCGGACAGGACGGCGCTGGAGTCGGTCTGGAGCGGAGGCTGCTAAGCTAGGCTAGTGTGCATCACGATGGATCACATTGAGGCGAAGTAGTCGTGTTTTCTGTTGTCCTTGGATCCAACTGGAGTATTTCAACGCACTCAATGTTTTGCAAGAGAAGCAACAGGCCTGCAACGTTTTTTTTTCTTTTGCTTTTGAGGCGCCGATACCGTGAGTAAACTGAACTGTGTGTGTGAGCGCTCGCGCACGAGAAAAGGTTTCAAACTGGTCCAAACAGGTAAAACTGTTAATGTTCCACAGTTGTTAATGGTATACAGTGACTTTGTTAACTAAAGAGTAGTAATATCTGGGAAACTTTTATTATTTTGTGACATTTATTTTGTAACTTGGGTTGAAAACCAGTGTTTACCTTTGTTTAGATTAGGCCAAAAGGGGACATTTTGAGTATATTTTAGGGTAAGTGGAGTAATTTAATTTTATACATTTTTTAAACTTACTGGAGTCTAGCCGAATCTTCATGCTGGCTATCGTCATCGGCATCACTAGACCTACTACTTTCTGCTATACTATATCCTCCTCACTTTCGCAAAAGGGTTCGAATCGATACGGTTGCAAAAGTGACTCATCATCATGATAATCTCCGCAACTTTCCTCTTCATCTTTCTGTTCATCTGATGATAAATCGCTAATAGAGACGGTAGCATCACTCTGTGCTTCGCTATCGGTGCTAGCCATGTTGTCTGCCTTGTCTTCCTTTCGTTACGTCACAAACAGGGGGGCGAGAATTCGGCGGAATGCGTGAAGCCGGCGGCCGTCCTCGTTGTTTATATTGCGTTTTTCGCTATTTATTCTTTTTCGAAAAATATTAAAAACAATCGCAACATGAAATAGAGACTATTTACTATATTTTGGCTTATTAAAATAGACCATGTCACCCACACTTTAAGGAATAGTTACATTTATTTTTCATTACACTTAGTTACATGTATAAGTTATATCTGGCCCTTTGAGGACAGCCACTCTGCTAATGCAGCCCTCAGTGAAAATGACTTTGACACCCTTACATTAGAATATCTTTTTCTTCATCCCTGTGTCAGTCCCCAGCCTGGATAAAATACAAGGTTGTGTCAGGAAGGGCATCTGGCATAAAATCTCTGCCAAACCACCTGAAGGGATATGTAGATAAACACAAAGCAAAAAACAGTTAGTAAAAAATACTGTAAAGAGGAAATAATATAAAGAAACCTCACACTCTCACACACATACTAAAGTGTATTTTTCTCAAACTGATGGCATGAATTGTTGTAATTGGAGCAGTTGCCTGTGAAGTACTGCATTGACCGTGCAGTTACAGATTACAGGACTATCGTAAATACAGCTACGCAGCTGCTGCCATTGTGACATAATTCTTATTTTCAAAGCTTTCTCTAACATAAGAAGGGGCCATTTTCATTTAAAAAACACAAACATAAATTGACTCTCTAAAACATTCAATTATTGTCAAAAGCTGCCTGAAATTGAATCCACTAGAGATTCCAGTGTGTCAGGGGCAAAACTAGCTGGGCTAAAAGGGCCAGCTCAAGCCTGCAAAAGGCAGACAAAATTTTGTTGGTCCTCAGTGTTGTCAAGCTGAGCTTGTAATTCCAAAAGCTTTGCCTCCAAAACAGTAAAACAAACTGCACCACATGTATGTACAAATTCAACTAAATATTTATCAAAGCAGTCTGATAGGCAGAGAAGAAGAAAATGAGCAAAATAACCAGAGAGCTAGCCATGCTGTGCTGGTAGCTATTAATGGCAATAAAGTAAAAATGTCAATAAAGAGAATCAAATGGTACCTAGAGAGAAAATATTTTTTTCAATAAACAATTGGATTCCGAAGTGTAGACAGTGCAATGTCTTAAAAGTTAAGCCTTTTGCAGTATTTAGCCAAAAAAAACAAAAAAAACAAAAACAAAAAAAAACTAGCATTTAACTCCACAGTTGTCAAAAAATCCATGAGCGTCATCCTATTAGCTCAACCATTGCAACCACTCTAGTTCAGTGGAATTGATGGCAGATGGACCGGTCTCTCCAAATTATGTTGATTCTGAGTAAAACCCCTTAAGGTGAAACACCTTCATAGCACCTGTTTCAGTTTCCTAGATGATAAAAAGTGACTAGGAGTGATGACGTGCTGACATTTTCCCCAAGGGTTTCTTTGTTCAAGTGTTGGCAGATGTGACGATCAATAGGTTTTATTTATAGCAAACATGTCAGAGGTGTTGGTTCAAATGAGTGAGGCATCAACATAGAAAGGTAAATCATTTATTGGTGTATTTTCACAAACACAATGGATTTTAATATTTGAATTAGCTCCCTTCATTTTTACAAAATTCTGCATACATTTATGAACTACCATACAAGTGTGCATGCATTTATGTATGAACTCATTTGATATTCAATTTCTCACTAAAGAAACATATTTCTCACAACTTATCTGACCTCATGTCAGTATATGTAGTATATGTCATCATTCTGGTTTAAAAAGCCCTCTAAACCCATTCACTGGAGCCAGTGAGGATGTGTGTTTTTGTGTGTGTGTTTTTTAAAGGTCTTTTATTTTTATTCATGGATACCTATTGTGTTCAGGTTGCTGTTTGTAACCTGAACACACGAAGTTTAAGTTTTAATCTATTCAGCTGCCTCTGGAAGGATGTATGAACAATCTTCCATACATCCTTCCATCTTCTGCTCATCTGGGACCGGGTCGTGGGGGCAGCAGTCTAACCAAAGATGTCCAGATATCCCTCTCCTACTTTCCCCAGCTCCTCTGGGGGGACCCCAAGGCATTTCAAGGCTAGCAAGGGAGATGTCCAGGAGGCATTTGGACCAAATGCCCAAGCCTACTCATCTGGATGTAGAGTAGCAGCACCTCAACATCCAGCTCTCTCCGGGTGATCTAGCTTTTCACTCTAAGGGACCGCCCAGTCACCCTACGGAGAAAGCTCATTTTGTCACGGTGCCTGTCAGTTCTCCTCCCTCTCTGTTAAATCACGGAGTATGTCATTAAACAAGCGCTGGAAAACTGCGGGGGCGTTGGTGAGGCCGAAAGGCATAACGAGGTATTCAAAATGCCCCAACGGGGTGTTAAACGCAGTCTTCCACTCGTCGCCCTCCTTAATGCAAACTAAGTGGTACGCGTTACAGAGATCTGGCTTGGTGAAAACCTGAGCTTCTTGAACTGTGTCGAAACTGATAAGGGGAAGCGAGTATTTGTACTTTACAGTGATCTGGTTCAGCACGCGATAGTCAATGCATGGATGGAGGGTCTTATCTTTCTTCTCTACGAAGAAAAAAACTGCCACAAAAGGGGAAGATGAGGGTCGAATAAGGCCAGAAGGAAGAGCCTCCTGAATGTATTCTTCCATAGCGAGTTTTTCCGGACCAGAAAGATTAAACAGTCTACTTTTAGGGAGAGGAGCGCCGTTAAGTAAATTTATTGCACAATCATAGGGTCTGTGAGGGGGAAGTGAACCGGCCTTGGATTTACTGAAAACTGATTTGAGATCGTGGTAGCATGGAGGAACACGGAAGAGGTCGATCTCTTCCGAAACGTGACTGGAGCTGGGATTAATACGGGGTTCAGCGGATCTTAGACAATTAGCCATACACAACGAGCTCCAGGTCATGATATTACTGCTAACCCAGTCAAACTGAGGATTATGAGTGCGCAGCCAGGAAAACCCCAAGACGAAAGGTGTCTGAAGGGTCTTAGTGATGAAAAACTGTATGTATTCCCGGTGATTACCAGAGGTGATGAGTTGAACCGGTTTGGTGCGGTGGGTGATCCGGGACAGTGGTTGACCCACTAGACCAACATCTAAGGGATGTTCCAGGATTTCTGTGGGGAGATTCAGCTTGGAGACCAGACTACAGTCAATAAAGCTCTGTTCTGCGCCGGAGTCTACTAGGGCCTTGAAGTGATAACGCCCATGAAGAGTGCAAAGCTTGACAGGGACAAACAAAAAATTCTTCTCCAGCTGAGAAGTAGGTTTACCTGCCCGCGGCCTGCCTTCTAGCGGGGGGTCTTGGCTTTTAAACGGAGCTGACATTTACTGACAATGTGACCCGGGAGCCCGCAGTAGAAGCATGCTCCCTCATTTCTCTGTCTCTCGCGTTCTTCCGGTGAAAGCTTTGAATGCCAAATTTGCATGGGTTCTTCAGGGTCTTTGCTTAGATATTTTCGATCAGGAGGTAGTGATGATTCTGGAAAAGTTGTATGAGTGTTAGTATCAGGAGGTACCTTGCGTTCCTGTCGGGTGCGCTCCTTCTGTCGTTCGCTGATACGAACGTCCGAATGTAACGCGGCCGTAACTAATTCCTCAAAGCTATGTGCCTCAGGTTGAGAGCATAAATGATCCTTGATAGATTCATTAAGGGAACCCTTAATTGGACCCCAATTCGTCTCGCCATTGTGGAAGGCTTTCTGCTCGGCGTTAGGGGGCACAGTCAGCCTGACGTCCGGCTATCACCCTCAATCCAATGGTCAGGCGGAGAGGGTTAATCAGGAGCTTGAGGCCGCTCTCCGTTGCATAGCTGCCCAGAATCCCGCCGATTGGTCCAAGTTCTTGGTGTGGATTGAATACTCCCACAATAACCACCCGTCGTCGGCAACAGGGGTATCTCCATTCGAGGCCTCACTTGGATGCTCTGTTCCCCTCACAGGAGCTTGACCTTGCAGTTCCCTCAGTTCAGCACCACCTGCAGCGATGTCAACGCATCTGGACCCAAACCAAGGAAGCTCTCCTGCGCACCAGGGAGAGTAACTGCCGCATCGCTAACCGTCGCAGGGTGGTGGGGCCCTCATATCAACCAGGTCAGAAAGTTTGGCTGTCTTCACACAATATAACCATCCAGGCTTCTTCCCGCAAACTGACACCTCGCTTCATTGGACCCTACACCATTGAATGCATCATCAATCCCACCTGTGTCCATCTAGGGCTTCTCAAGGTTCACCCATCATTTCACATATCTCAGATTAAACCTGTGCAGGAGAGCCCTCTTTGCCTGCCATCAGCTTCCCCTCCGCCCGCTCGTATCATCGACGGCGCCCCGGCTTACATCATTAGCCGTGTGTTGGACATCCGGCTTCGGGGGAGGAGTTTTCAGTACCTGGTGGATTGGGTTGGTTACGGTCCAGAGGAGCGGTCGTGGATCTCCCGTTCCCTCATACTGGACCGTTCACTCCTTGACGATTTCTTCCGTGCTCACCCGGATCGTCGGACTGGACCGCCCGGTGGCGGTCGTTGAGGGGGGGGGGTGTACTGTCACGGTGCCTGTCAGTCCTCCTCCCCCTCCCCTTCACCTGAAGATTGGAACCAGCTGTGGACACTCAACTCATCTCCCTCACCGCCTTCATAAGTGGATCCAGCCCAGCATTCATCGCAAGTCCGTTACTGACCCCGATGCATTCTGACTACCTTATCGTTCTGGCTAAGTCTATGCTCTGGCTTATACTTACCTTGCCTGTCTACTCACCTCCAGGTTCTGCATCCACGAGTGTCCACCTGGAAGATCTTCCTCTCGATCCGCCTCAGCCTCGCCTCGCCTCATCCTCATCTCGGCTCCCAAGACGGCCGTCAGTCACAGGGTTCCTCTCTCTCGGCAAGTCTCGCCCCACTCCAGCCGCACCCCGTTTCCAGCTGCGCTTCCAAGGCTCCACGAGCAGCTGCTACGCTCCACGCTAACAAACTTCTACTGCTTGAACTTTGTTTCCTGCCTTGGAGAATTAAAAGACTCTATTGCACGCTACTCGTCCGAGCTTTCTTCCGGGTTTCAGCATCTGGGTCTGTCACGTTGTACTCACCATGAGACATTTCAGCCCCTTATACTTGAGACCTCTGTCTTTCGGTGATGACCCAGAGCTCATGACCGTAGCTGAGTATTGGAACAAAGATTGATCGGTAAATTGAGAGCTTCGCTTTCTGGCTCAGCTCTCTCTTCACCACAAGGTCTTTCACATATGATATCAGCACCAAGATATATGGGTGTTTCTATCTTCCATCTTTGCATATGGAGAGTTTCAAAGGGATGTAGTGGTCAATTACTGTCTCGCTTTGTTGAAGGCAAAATGAAAGCCTTAGTCACACCTTACATTGTAGGTAGATACGGGCTGTCTGCGAGCAACAAAAGGGCAACTTGTGTGGGCCACGCAGGTGGCCCAGATGAAATACCAAGTTCATGGAGTGCTAAGTAAGCCCATAGTGCAGAAATGTTCATATACGTTTTTTTTCTACAGGCATGCTGCATGCGACAGGTTGTTGAGAACTCTTAAACAACATGCAAGGGAAAGTATGGGTGAAATAGGAGAATAACAGGTGTGTCATACAAATTTTTCTATTCTTCATTTCCCCCAAAACCTGGACTGGAGGAGAAGCCTGTTAGTGCCGTTAATGTGACAAGTTTGCGTTTCTTGCGTGTAGCCTGACTGTTGGAAATGATGATATTTATTAGACAATCAGAGGGTAGTTCAGATGGTTCTTCAATTTCATTGTCCAATGGATAGTGACAATAAAGGCATATCTATCTATCTAGTTTGTGTGGGCATCTTATGTGTCACTTGTACACCACATGAGTGCAGCATTTGCGTGAGGTCAGTAAGGGCCCATTACTTGCACCTTAAGTGCTGCTGAAGTACCACACAAATGTATGACTTACAAGTCAAGGATCACCCCTAAGACATAAGTGTGCGCAACTTACATGTGCCTTACAGATACTTCACGATTCCCATTACCACACGTGCGTCATATGTTATGTTCCTTTTTCATGATGTCCCCTTGAGGTTGCCGGATGAGCCTCAAGGAAACTGCAAGACTCGTCTGCACTCCCCTCTACAACCCAAAACCTCACAAGTCCTGTATGGGTAAACTCCCCGTACAGGTACTGGACATGGGACTAATGCTTTAGCTTTCTCCCTAGGACTGCTTTTCAGATGCTTGTCCAGTTGAACTATCAAAATATGTTTGACTGGTCAGTATTTTCTTTTGCTACATATTACATGCTTGTCATATAACCTTATTTCTGCCTGGTGTCACGATCTGTATGCTCATTGGATGTTCGGCTCAATAAACTGGTGGTTCAGGACCAGCTCTTCTGCACACCCATCCTGTTCTCAAATAGCCAAAGTAAGAGGTCATTCACTTGAGCTTTCTTTCCACCAAGTTCCTGTGTGGTGTCTTTATTTCAACTTCTGACAAATGAAATGTTTCCCTGTTGTTTTTCTGCCATTTTAAACAATCAGTTTTAGAACATTCTGGCACCAAAAAATGATAAATGTTCATGATTTCTGTGAAGTAGCTAGTTAGCAGTCACACAGAGACAAGACAGATGATTAGTTATATGGCAAACATCATTTAGGGTAATAGAATAAAGCCAAAATATCTTAACCATACCATGAATTACACAAATATTTGAAAGTCTAAATCAGGGGTGTCAAACATACGGCCCGCGGGCCGTATCCGCCGCATGAAGAGTAAAAATCATAAGGATATTTAAAAAAGAAAGCAAGTTTCTAGTCCATTCCTGTGGCGAGTTATGATTTTTTTAAAGATATAACTGAAATGCGCAATTCCGCCACTAGGGGGAGCAAAGGAAAATCTTTACAGGTGAAACAGCATAACTCTGCATGTGCCATAAACAAAACCTAACAGCTCTGTGTCTACTATGAGCCACTATGATACTCTCCACAAAGAAAAGTTTCACCATTTGCAGTTAAGAAAAAAAAGAATTTAGCAACTATTAGCTGGACCGATACATAACCATCTGGATTTACTGCAGCCGTGACGTCAGTGATGGAGCAGTGACACCTAGCTACCTTATTGCAAACAAGTTGGAGCAAACATCCAATCCATTTTCTGATGGTGAACTTATTGAAAAATGCTGAAGGCTGCAAAAGGCTTGTGCCCTAAAAAGCAGTCGACCTTAAACATGAGTCTGTCAAGAATTACGAATCCAGACACAACATCTCTGAGGAAACATGGGCAGCCATATAAAGGAATCCGGTCATTTGTTGTATTTTCAGTCACTATTGATGAAAGCACCTACATCACAGAATATGTACAGCTGTGCATATTTATTAGAGGCTATGAAGAGACCGTCACAGTGGAGTTTCTTGAATTGATGGACACAACAACAGCTGATGACATAGTCAGCTGTCTAGTTGCTGTGCTGGATGATGTTGGAGTGAACTGGTCACATTTTGGTCACTGATGGCGCTTCATCAAAGGTCAGGAAGAAGGCAGGTGTTGCCACAAAACTCAGGCAGCAACCAGGAAAAGATTCTTAA
This sequence comes from Oryzias sinensis, assembly GCA_037389245.1. Lineage (NCBI taxonomy): Eukaryota > Metazoa > Chordata > Actinopteri > Beloniformes > Adrianichthyidae > Oryzias > Oryzias sinensis. The sequence goes on along the minus strand of CM074495.1, from coordinate 23,374,633 downwards.
AATAATGAATGATAATAATAATGGACATTTCATTGTGTTTTTTTCACTTGAATGACAGTAAATGTGTTTCTGCACAGGATTTGAATCCTGATTTTGACGATCTGGTGAAGTTTCAGGAGAGAAAGGAGGTTAACTCCAAACTCTTATGTTGACAAATGTTTGCAAGTTTAATTTAGCTTAATTGTGTCATCGTTTGGACGTTTACATTTTAGGAAGATGTTTCATTTTTTTTCTGTAGCCCCTCTTGAATTTATTATCAGGATTACTTCAGTGTCAGATTTAAAATATTCAATCTGTATAAAATTGAATAAACCAATATTTTTTAAAGTGAAATTAATTTTATTGAGGATCCATTGGTCTCTTTGAATGAATGTGTAATAAGAAATGATTAGGCTACCATGCTGGTTGAGGCATGTTTTCCAATTGGGTAAAAAAAACAAGAATAAAGCTTTATTTTGCCTTTACGCTACTGGTCCGGCCCACTTGAGATCAGACGGGTCGAATGTGGCCCCCGAACCAAAATGAGTTTGACACCCCTGGTCTAAATCAATAAATTGGCTCTTGATAGTTTTCAGCAACTGCAGTCATGTCTGCATGTAAATCTCAGAGTTTTCATTGGCGAGACAATAAAGGTTTTGCGACTGATTTGAAACTTTTGCGGGTTAGAACTGCCGAACATAAAGTCTAGATAAAAAATGTCTGCTTTTCCTTTGTATACTGTTCAGCTGTGAAGCAATCTGCTTTATTCCACCGAGGACTTTGTTTATTTATTCAGCAATTTAGACCAAGATTTCGTCAATTTATTCTCCCATGTGTTTTTGCATGACATAATGAGCTGTTCTCTCTAAGATTATTGCCTAAAACGTGCAAAACAAAATAGAATTTGAATACTCCTTGTAAATGTTCATATATTTCTGTTACTTATGATTATACACTGTTAAAAAGCTTTGTGTTAACTTCCTGTGGGGTTAATGCTTTGTTATGAAGTATAACCCTTTAATCCTTTAGTCATGATCCACCTCAGTTTGGCTTTGATCTGTTTGACTCTGAGGGTTAATGGACTCTTGGGTACCCCAGTGTATGTGCTGCTGATGCAATGCTATAGCAGGTGGAGCTAATTAGTTTAATAAGAAACCGGCTGATCAGTGATTAACTCCTTGCAAGGTCACCAAAAGAGTTTTTGATGAGCTTGGTTAGATTTTATAAAGCCTTGGGTGAATTGAGCTCTAAAATGTTATGATATTATATTGAAAACACGTTTGTCACATCAGTGTAAACTCTTTTATGGGCTTTAATCTGCTTCAAACAGACATTTATGTGCTTTACAGAGCTGGTTGTAAATTTTAGAACTTTTTAATTGGTAGTTATTGTTGTTAGCTCAGTCTGGTAAAGACCAATGGATTGCTCAAAATGCTCTAAAAGTAATTCCTGAACCACAAAATGGTAAATTTCCATTAAACTGAAAAATTGTGTACAATTCAGAAATTCCATTACAATTTAAAACTCCATGATAAAAGTTGATAAAGCTTCAAAGGTTATTCCAACTTTTCTAGATTATTTACAGTGTTGAATAAAAGCACTGCTGAAAAACACACACAAAAAAAACAACAAGAAAAAGGCAACTAACAATGGAAAAGACACAGACCATTATAACACAGAAACATGTAGGTCTTTCTGATAGAAAAATGGCAGGAAATCACAAAGTCCCTGAGTACATTTACTTTTACCAACAAAAGATGCTGAGAAACTTTGAGAAACTTTGAGAAACTCGGACAGGAAGAGGTTTGGAGGACGTAATGTCAAGGCTGAAGATGTTTTGAGAGCTGGATGACAGGAGAAGTGTTTCAAGAACAGATTAATTGTGTTAAGCCAGTCTCAGTTTTTACTGAACAAATTTAGCTACAAAGCCTTCAGGATGAGTTGCAGCAGGAAAGTCATTGCAAAAACATCAAAGTGAGAAAAAGATTCTCGTCAGGGGCAGGGAACACCTTGAAGGAGGTGTTACAGAGCATAGAATCAAAATTAAAAATCTTTGCCTCATACAAAATGTTAGTACACAGGTAAAAGATGGCTGGCTCCACATGTGACATCAACTGTCAAACATTGGGGAGGAAATGTGATGATATGGGGCTGTTGGGTTAGTGGCTTTTTATGAGTGAGAGGCATTTGATCCAACATGGCAACTGCAGCAAAATTCAGCATCATGTAATTCTCTTTAATATGTGCCTTATTGATCAGGGACTCTTCCTATAAAGTCATAGACTCACTAAAGAGGCGTCTTCTTCTTTTTCTACTGTTTACTAGCGCATGTGCACCTCCTTCAGTTGGAAGAGGCTCAGTGTGAAATTTCGAAGTGGTGTGAATTTCACATTGCTGCTGTCTTTTCCTTTCACTGTTCCACTCCAACATAAAAAAGACTTGGTGTCATATAATTCCTGCAGTGTTCAAACCAGAATCATTGATGTCTTCTCCTTGATCAATTTTCAAACGGTGTGTACTTCCGTGAGTTAAAGGGGACACCATGCATACATCACTACCAAATTTGAGTCGCCCATTTGTCAACGTTTGTCCTAGTTTAACTGGCAATGGGCGATGAATGGCCACGCATTTTGAAGCGACCTACATTTGTCAAATATTTCTAAGAACGTTTGGAGAGACTTAGGAATAATTTTATAAGGAACATTTCTTTTCTTTTTTTTTGTAGAGATAATTCTGCAAATGTGTTTAAATATTTAAAGCACATCTTGTTTGTAAATTGACTCCAGGACTTTGTTTGCAACTCAATCGGCTTATCTGTGATAATACAGATAGTACAATAGAACATTACACTGAATATAAAAAAAAGAAACCTGGAGACACTGGAATGTTCTAAAACTCTTAACTAGGAGTTTATACAGTATTTCCACAAATGTAGAATTCTATCTCTCTATCACTAATGTCACGGTGCCTGTCAGTCTCCTCCCCCCTCCCTCCTGCTCCTGCTCTGCTGAGTGGAACCAGCTGCCCTGCATCACCGATCATCCTGACTGCCTTCATAAGGATTCTTCTCATCAGTATCCAGTGCCAGTCCGTTATACTCACTCCGGTGATCACGCCTGGCCTCTAGCTAAGTAACTCTCGCTCTAGTTATTCTTGTATTTTATATATATATAAATACATTACAGCATAAATCTTGCAGTTGGACTAGGTCACTCCATTAGCGATCTTACAGAAGGATCGCACCACTGAAACCAGTTAATTTCATGGGTTTCTGCTCGCTAGTGCAGTGGAGTGACTGTTTTTTGTGAGTGGTGTCACCCACAGCTCTGTGATCACAGCCTTGTTGAAACATGACCACAGCTTCTCCCTGATGTATTAGGTCCTCTAAGACATCCATCCAGGCAAATAAGACAGATTAGAAAGAGGCCTCATCCAGACTGTATGAATCCCCTAAACTTTTTGATGATCCTGCTTGTTCTCAGAGGACTGATATCTGAGAGGGGGGCACTGCTGTAGGTGACAACACAGATGAACCCATTCTAGTGTCTTCAATTTTGTTTTATTCTTTTCTTTCAATAGAGAGCAATTCAAACTGTTTGGTTATAATACACATTTTGAAAGTGTTTCAGCATTGCTCAAAGTCACCTAGCTCTTTTCCTCTTTCAATCCAGTCGAATGATCTAAGGACATCTGGCATTTGCCTTTTGTGGGGGTGGACTGTGAGGATCTGTGACTGGCTTTTCTTTCATGGCTTTGTGGCATTTTCACAAGTTCAGGCTGTGTATCTGTTTCCAGTTATTCATGTCATGACCAGGTTTCAGCTATATAGCAATAACTACAGCCACTCTCTACTAGTTCAACATGCATGAACTTGTGATAAAATTTCTCCTGTCATCTTTTCGCTTTCTAATATGGATGGGTTTGTACATTCAGTTATTTGGTTTTAAACCTTATAACCAGTGGTATCAACACACATTTGAGGAGAGTCCACTGTCTCATTAGCATGATCCAAGATGTTCTCAAAATTCCATTGGATATAATTTAGTCCATGTCTTCTGCCTTTGCAGTTCATTGTCCTTCCACTAGAGACAGTGAAAGGCTTTTCTTGCTCATTTCAAAATGGTTATCTCCACAAAAACTCACGAAGACTTTTGGCGGCAAAAGTTTAACTAATTCTCAAAACTTTATAGTTAAAATAACTAAGCTAATGTTTTTTATTGACTACTTGCTGATTAAAAGAAAACCAAATTTGCTGATGATTAATTTATTACAATACAGTTAAACTATATTAAAAATGTTCAGGATCAAATTTAAGACAGTGGGTGAATTAAGTTTTCTTTCCCCTTTTATATCTTGAACTAAAATTTTGCTGAGGAAAAACTTAGCAAATCACCTCACAGATAGTAATAATACTATCTATAGCTCATATTCTTTTTGTGTGTAGATTTAATCCAAGTTTTATAAAACACCTTAGTTCAGAGCAAATTCCATTTTTGTCAATTCTTTTGACAAAGTATTTCTAGAAATTAAGTCTACTTTTAACAATTTTATTAATTCTAAGTTTCAATGTTTCGATGAAAAGGCAAACATATGAATTGGTTGAAGGCATGACAGTCATTGTGTCCTTGGACTGGGCATAGAAATCCACATTCTTTCCAATCAAAGACAATATACGCTGCTTTAAAACCATCTGAAAAATCCTATTTTGAAATGTTTTTACTTATTCTGTGTGTGCCACACACAATGCTGCAAAGGCAAGACCTCCTTTCCCATCTTTTTGTCTGAGCTGTCCTTTTGTTTATTTTAGGGAAACGTTGTCCTCTTTAAATTTGTCCTCTTTAATGGTCTTAAGTGTGAATAAAGCTCAGCAAATTAAACATTTAAAGAGATAAAGGTCAACAGGATTCATGCTCAAAGCACATGACGAGAAACGATTCAATTCCCTCCATTAAAATGGTTGCATCTTGGTTTTCTAACAAAAATAAAAACATTAATAAAGAAAACAGCAGCTACAAACTATAGAGATTAATTTTAATAATTGTTTGATTAATGTGAAGCCTGTGCCTAAATGTATAAATATTAAATTTAGGCTCACGAAACGTGACTCATATTTAGAAAATTGACAATGTATATAGGCAAACAAGACTTTATAGGGTATAAATAAATATGTATGTATACATATGTATACAAAAAACCAAAAACAATACATCTAAGTCATGCATGAGGTTATATAGGATGTAAAGGCTGTGTCAGAAAACCACTTATTACATTTTGCGCATTTTCCATGTATAAAATTGTGGTTTTTCGTGATACAGGCATGATACAATTAGTTCATGTGTTTACTGCGTTTGTCGACGTGAATTTGATTACAGAATTTTTGGTTTGGTTGAGAAATACGCAGTTTATGCGTATTTTGCATTGTTTATACCAGTGTTTTTCAACATTTTTTGAGCCAAGGCACACTTTATCCTTGACAACAATCCCGCGGCACACCAGCATCCAAAAAAGTCCCACAATCTCACGAGCATTTTGTGATAATTGTGGCAGAAAAAGCTGGAAGTTGCAGCTATTTTTTTCTAAAAGTTGTAATAAAGTTAAGTTAGTTTTCTGTAATAATTTTCAACTAAATTATTTGACATTTTACCCTGGTAGTTGTTTTTTCCTTCAGTTTATTAACATGCAATTTTATGTAACCTCACAAAAAAACAAATATATTCTTTCTAAATAATGATTTTTTTTTTCACAAATTTGTTTTAAATGTTGGTGCAAAGGCAACTGTAATTTTTTAACAAATATATGGTCTCAATATGTTTGATCAATTTTACACAAAAAAAAACTAACATTAAATTTATGTTTTCTGTAGCTACACAAAAAGTGAAAATGTTGAAATTTCATTAGTTTTTCTTTTGTCTTAATCAAAGATGAAGTCTTTGAAAACTTTAACAAAAATGTTTTATTTCTTTTTAGATGATTAAATTGTTTCAATTTAGTTTGTGTCTGTTGTGTCTTTAATCCTTTTTCTTAAATGTTGTTAGTGCTGCTACTTAAGTTTAACTTTGAATTTTTCAAAAGTGACTAAAGTCTGAAAGCAAATTCATCCTTCAATCCAGACGTTTTTGGAAAAGTTGTTCAGTTAGAAAGATGACTTGGACCAACCTCTGGGATGTTTGGCTGTTAATAAACACAAACCTTGAAGGAGAACTAAACTGTTGACCTCTGATTTCATCAAGAAGAATTAAAAACTGTTCGATGTGTGTTTTTTGTGGTTTAAGACGTTTAACAATGAAGACTCATTGTAGCGCAGAGATGCTGTCACTTTAACACAATGCATCATGGGAGATGTAGTGGAAAAACTGCCGCAGATCGCAGACAGGCTCACTTCTCTGAGGTTCATTGTTTTGTTAACTTGTTCCACGTTCTGACACTGGATTCTGTGGAAAGCTACACCGCTAAAGAAGAGCTTTAGCTGGTATTTTTGTTGGAACTGAGAGACTTTATGAGCCGAGTTGGAAAAAGGAAGTGAAGACTTTAACCATTTCTGATTGATCAGACTGCTGACGTATGATTAAGCCTCCAAGAATCATTGGCGGAGACAGTTAAAGTGGCGGGACTTTTCTGAAAACAGAGCTGAAGCTGCGGCTAAATCCCGGTACCGTCATTCTTATCAAAGTGTCTTTAATAGAATCAAATAAACACAAAGAATCTTTCATATTCCTAACTACTCAGTGTTTTATCAGGGCCTGTTTGGATGAACAAATAGCTGATATCCTGGAGATGGTAAATGTTTTTAGATCAGGGAAAATGGGTAATTTCCAACGGTACACCTGACCATCTCTCACGGCACACTAGTGTGCCGCGGCACACTGGTTGAAAAACACTGGTTTATACGCAATTATTACGTAAATCTTATGCAAACGTGGCTGTCCACTATCATTCCACTTAAGTCCAAGTCTGTCTGACAGACTTTTCACGCATGTACCATCGAAGTATGACTTTTATATCGCATACATGGGGCATATATCATTTTAAGGATGAATTTGGGTTTTTACGTTGACTTACGTGTTCTTTGTGTGGTTTATTCGTACTTTTTCCATGGTTTTAACGTGGTTCATTTGTGATACATCTGTGAAAATTCAGGTAAAGACCACAACATTTCTCACTTTTTCCATGTACATTCACATAATCTTCATCTGCACAAAATGTGCACAAAATGTATATAGTGTATGTGTTACATTGCCTTAAGAAGGGTTTCTTTTGTGACTCCTCAATACACACAAAAAATGTCTTTTACTTTTGTATTTTCTCACAAGTGAATTCTTGATTAGTATCTTGTGAAAGTGAAATGTCTGTGGTACACAGGAGTTTTTCACCATCACCTGTTGATTCATATATGAGATCAGGCTGGTTAGTTGAAGAGTAGGATCTGAGAGGAACATAGGAATGACAAAGGCAGAGCGGCAGATTATTTATTTATATATGATTTGCTTCTTGACAAAACCCCAAAACAGCATTTACAGCTCATTCATCTGAATGTTTCTATAAAGGGAAAAAAAATTAAAAAACAGGTTATATTTTGAACGCTGTCAGAGGATAACTCCACAAAATATTTACTAATCCGACATTTTGTGTTGTCCCCTCATTTTTGGAAAAAAAAAGGCTTAAGTGTAAAAAGTTTTTAAAAACTGTCACAGGTTAACTTTGAAACTTCTTCAAAACCCACACTGATGAAAATGTGTGCTTTTTTTAACATGTTCTTGTGGTATTTTTCTAATAAGAGAGGCATATAAAAAATTAAGATTAAAATTGCATTCCTGAGTATTATTTTATTCAAATCTACTTTAAAACAAGAGCAGATAAAAAAAAAAACACAGTTTCAAAAAGAGTGTCTCCGTATTTTTGGGTCAAACACGCGTCCTCAGAATCATCCGGAGCTGCACTGCAAGAGAAATGGGAGAATCGAGGGGGGGTACTGTCCATAAGCGAGTGGGACGGCTGCTGAGAGACACTGTGTGTTGCTGCAAAAGAGTATTTATTGATCTGAGGATTAGGATGGCAGCAGGCGGGGAAGTAGGAGAGACGACAGAAGGGGTGTAGGGAGATGATTAGACTTCCACTAAGCCAACTGGGGGAATGGGACCATAGCCAGAAAGACATGACAAAAAGCAAAGAGAGACAATGAAATGGATGCAGAAGTGTAAGAGATGTAAAGAAAAAACTAAGCCTGTGAAAGAAAAAATCATTTAGCGAGAGAACCATGCAGAGGATTCTGAAAAATGGAAAACAATACCAAGGTAACAGGAGAAAGAACAAGGCCAAATGCAAAACTCAGATCAAGAGGTTCTCTTTTTTCAGTCTTATGTTTCCAAAAACCTGACTCCACCGCCAGCACTGACACACTTTTCTCTAAGACAATATGTCCTCCAGATATGTATGATCTGCTTAAAAGCTGAGGACAAGTTGTGTCCTGGTTTTTTAGGGTTTACCAGCTCAGCTCGATGTATTTGTGAGGACCATAAATCCTCCCATCTGTCACTTTGTCAGTAGGGGGGTAAACGGAAAGGATAGTTAGTCTGGAGAATTAATGTTCTTATGTGGAAAAAGAAACTACAGTGAACATGACAGCAAGAAGTTTGACCACAAGCGAAGGTCAAGGTTTAAAAACTGGGATCACATCTGAAACACAGACACTATTGACTTTTTTAACATTAGATTGATCCAACTGAATTGTTTTTACAAAAAACCTAAATGCAGTTCAGGTCTAACAAGAAGTGCAATAAGCAGGAGGTGCAGGACATGGTATGAATACTAAGTGTACCTATGAAGATATGAAGATATGTGCAGGAGATACTATAGATAATGTTCATACAGGGATATTCTAAGTACTTAATGTGCAGTTTGTGATCGGAATAAAGAATTTGCAGATAATACACATGTGGCTATTGACTATACTCAGAAAATTACAGTTAAACCAATCATTCATCCATTTTCAGAACCCGCTGAGGGTTACAGGGTGCTGGAGCCAACCCAGCTACTTTTGGGTAAAGTATACCCTGAACAGGTCTCTAGTCTGTTACAGGGACACACACAGAACCACATGCACATCTAGGGGACAATTAAGAGTGAGCAAATTAACCCTTTAACACCTGAGATGTTGCTGACTTATGCACACGCTGTGTTTCAATCATGTACACGCACAACGTGAATCAGCTGATTCTAAAGCTACATTCACACTGGGCTTGTGACGCTGCATTTAGCTCATGGTGTTCACACCGGACAAGCAGGGAGAGGCTTCTTCCTGTTATTTTTCTACTGTTTACTAGTGAGTGTAGTGGACTGCCAAGCAGTGCAAATCTTGTTCCAGGCTTTTCTTTTTTTTCACATCTCTATTCCAATGTTAAAACCTTGGTGTCATATAGACTGGCCGAGCATGATCCACAATCAATTTTTAGATGTTTGGTACTTCCGTACATGCATACATCACTATCAAATCAGTCCCATATTGGTCAAAGTTTTACCTGGTTTAACTTCAGTGGTCATTCGTTTCATACATAGAGCCTGAAAACGGTCTTTAAAATGTGCATAGCTAAGCATGAACGTGATAATTATGATCATGGAAGCCCGAAAGCACATTTATGAGCATTTACATAGACTTTTTAATGAAAGTGAATGCTTAAATGTGGGTTGCTTAGGGCGGTGTGAATGTAGCTTCACACAAAGAAAAACAGTTTTTAATAGTTGTTACATTTCAGGCTGCTTCAAAAGCTGCTTACTTGAATTGAATTAATTTCATAAATGGTTGAAAGTTACAGTTGTTTAAAATATTTTCAACACTGGAGTTAAACCTATGAAACTGTTTGTGAACTGTCGGAGGAAACCAGAGTACCCAGAGAAAACCCCATACACCCACGAAGAGAACGTGCAACTCCACACAGAAAGGTCCCAGATGGAAAGCGAACCAGGATCTTCTACCTTTCTCTCACCACTACACTGCCATGCTGTCTTCATTAAAGTATTCAGGAATATGCAAATAGATATGATTGTAAAATACAGGTTGATGTAACTATAATCAGTGGTTTACAGAAATGTGTGAATAATCCGAGGTTTACTCTATATATGAACAATGGATGTGCTTTTACAATGGATCTAGTTTAAAGATTAGATGTGTAAAATTAAAAGTGAAGTGTTTATGTGAATGATTGGAGTAGTTTGATACTTGAAAGTGACAATAAAAAAGCTTTTTAACCCTTTGTAACCTTTGTGTTATCTTGTGGGGTCCAGATGACCCCACCCTTGCATTGACGTGTTCTCCCTACCATGACAAAGGTGGAGAGGGTTTCATGTAATCCATGGACACCAGTGGAGATCACAAATCATTGAAGAAAAAAGATTCAGTGCACTGTCTTATGGGGTCATCTGGACCCTACAAGATAGCACAAGGGTTAACGCAAAAATGCATTAATTGCTAGTACCCTGAAACAAGAGGCCATGTACGGTTGTCTTAGATTGCAGGCCTCTGCCAGTTTGGTTCAGTCAAGCAGTAACAAACCAATAGGTCTTGCATTCACAGCTGGGTTTTACGCTCCTCCGCCAACACTGCAGACTATGTGCACAGTCCCACAACAACCATTAACTCTCGTTTGTGTCCAAGTGGAGCAAAGCTTGAAACAAATTAAACTGCACCTCAATAATGAGAACGCGAGGATAAATTTTCCTACTGGGAGAGGGTGAATAGATAATCGATGACGCCCAAATTCTCCTTCTCAATTTAAGGCACGCTCGCCTGCAACAGGATGCAAAATCAATGTACGACAATCGAGTGCCACGTAAACAGGAATGTGGAGATTGAACGACAGTCCGTAATGGAAGCAAAAGGGGGGGGGCAGCTGCCGTCCTCCTTGGCGGCACGCTACAATCCTTTGGAATTCAACCAGGGAGACAAACAGCTACCACTGCTTCCAGTCAAAAAGATAAACTAATCCTGGACACTTCATCATTTTAAGATATGTGACAAAAAGATGCAGCTGCGTGGGCAACAGTTCATAAAGACACGTCGGGTTTCTAATGTGGACTGAGCGCAAATAATTACTATAATTAGGCAGATAATGAGACACACACATTATGCAAAAGATACCAATTACTGAAAAAAAGGAGTTCATTACTTTATGTCTCTTATTATCTCCAGGAAGCTGGAAGAAAAAAAAACAGATGTGCAACACTACTTGTCCCAGATGGTAGTTCATTGTGAATATAATGTAAATGCAGCCATTTCCAGGCAGCATCTGGCATGTAGTTTTAGTTTACTTTGACATTTACGCAGCAGAGTTTCCCCCCAAACACTGGACAAATGGATGGCTTAACAGACAGATGGGCAGACACACACACACACACACACACACACGCACACACCCACACACACACACACACAGACGCAGACAGTCAGACAGACAGACAGGCTTATTACCTATGCTGCCATGAGAAAATGCTGTGTCTGGCAAAGGTTGTCACGCACGATGGCAGTAAATATTTATGTACTTGTAAAATTGCATTTACAGATATGGAGTGCAGGGCTGTGTTCACCTGCTGTCGTTCATGGAAAAGATGAAAGCCAAGCGCGATTACCTGAGGTGATCTTGACGCATGTATTAAAATGTGGCAGCATAGCTTTGCAGGGCTGGAAAGGCCATGTAGATCACAGTAACTGAAGTTTATCAGCAATGCAGAGGATCTCACTATGATGTAGTTGCCCTTGCATTGCAAAACAATTGCATTACTGCCATCCAGTCCAACAAGAAATAAAAAAGAAAATAAAGGTAATAAAAATTAGGCTTTGCCCAACCTACAAATGAAATTTATACAAATACACTCCTTGTGTGTCAGAAGATTCATCACCCCCTATTGTAACAGTAACCCAAAAGGCCTTTAGCTCTCATCTGTATACTCAGCTGCTAGACAGGACAGGTTTAAAATAGACAAGCAGTCAGTCAGTCAGTCAGTCAGTCAGTCAGTCAGTCAGTCAGTCAGTCAGTCAGTCAGACAGACAGACAGACAGACAGACAGACAGACAGACAGACAGAGACAGACAGACAGACAGACAGACAGACAATCAGACAGACTGCCTGGTGCAACAAGAAATGTATGCAAGTGTACTTAATATAAAGTTTAACCTCAAGTACAAAAGGAGTTTACACAAATACTGTGTGTACCCCATGTGTCCAGATTCATAACCCATATTTTGTAACAGTAACACAGGAGGCTTTCAGCTCTCATCTGATTGCTGTGTTGCTAGAAAGGACAAGTTAAATAAATAAATAAATAAATAAAACCATTGTATTACCCCTTTCTGGTCCAACAAGAAATGTGTGTCAGATTTGTAACCCCATATTTTATCAACCAACAAACCAAAAAGGGGTTTATAAAAATGTACATCTCGTGTGTCCAAAGACTCAATGTCTTATTGTAACTGTAACATCTGTCCAACACAAGAAGCCTTCAGCTCTCTATTTGCTCAGCAGCTGGACAGGACAAGTTTAAAAAGAAAATTGCATTAATCATTCTATTTATTTATTTATCTTAAAAACTGTATCATTTGAATTATTAAGATAAAACTTCCAAAATAATTTATTTTTAAAGCCCTGATTTAATGCATGATTTGTCCGTGTTACTTTGATTGCAATTCATCTACGTATGAACCCAGCTCTGTTACGGTTTCTGTTTCTTTGCCCTTGTGGTTTGTTTCCTTTTTGTTCTGTGATGTTTTGAGTTTCACTTCCTGTTTTATTTTGTAGGGTTTCCTGGTTTGAGTTTTACCTTGACCCATCAGTCCTGAGTGTTTCCACCTGTGTCTTGTTGCCTTGTATGTATTTAAGTCCTGTCTTTCCCTTCCTCCTGTGCTGCTCCATGTTGTATTCTTCCCCGGTTTCGAGCTTAGTGCATTTTTAGAGTGTTTCCAGTTTCTAGCCTGCCGTATGCAGTGGTTTTGGTTTTGTCTTTAGTTTTGTTATTAAAACCCTGTTCTCCTGCAACCTCCTGCCTCCTCTCCTTCTCTGCGCCTGGGTACTTCCCTTCTCCCCCTGTTACAAGCTCAGATTGGAATTTTTTGTTTAATATATTTTAATGTTGCAGCAATATTACTTTGTGCAAAAAAGATGAATGACTAGCAGCAAACTTTTAACAGTTCTTCAGAAAAAACTTCTCTTTTTCATGCCTGGTTACCCACGCTGCACAATCAAAATGATTTACTCCTCAGAAAGTTTCACAAAATGATAATTCTAGTTTAATCTATGTTTCTAAAGTTCATTCTATGAGCTTAAAAGTGTTACCAATCAGAATTTTGTTTATAAAAAATGCAAATGTGTCTGTTTCTGAGGTCTGAAGTTTTACTTTCCTTCTGTAAGGAGCTAACACCCTCAGACAGACAGAGAGGGTTGCCATAGTCCACCATCATGTTATTGTATGATGGGTTCACAGATGCTCACTGCTCTGCCCCCAAGCATCCCCAACAGGACCAAACAGCTTCCTATGCTGCACTCTAATGGACTGCTGCAAAATGCGACCTTCTACTCAACCCAACGAGGACACGGAGGGCCGGGGTGGGGCTGTTTGTGCTTTACTTTACTTTTGAAATGGTAGATGGGTACATAAAGGAGACAGAGGACATTCAGCTCATAAAACCAAAGTAGCGATAAGAGGGAGAGGGTGGAGCGGATGGCTTTGAAGAGGAGTTCAGTACAGAGGAAGGCTCCCAGGAGAGTAGGAGAGCGATGAAGTGAGCAAGGCAAGAGGACTAAAAAGAAGAAAAAAACCAAAGGGGAAGGAAAAGATGTTCTTTCCTGTCATACAAATTAAGATGCGGCTGTGACAGTGAGCTAATGTTCCATAAGTCACATTCACCGAGCTGCAAGTAACACAGATCCTTCACAAATGCTGTCTTTTCTGCGCCCCTTTTTTATCAAAAGCAGGAAAAGTTTAACACTTTTCACATTGGGAGGAGGATTAGAGGAGCTCAGATGTCTTTTTGAAGCGGCGAGGAATGTCTCAACACTGAATCCTCTCAACTTCCAGGTGAGAGGAGCCATGAGATGAAGCTGCTGGTTACAAATAGAGACAAGCTTTGGTGAGGTTAGATGAACCTGCAAACAAGTCTGCTAACAACTTTAGCCCTTAAAGTCCCACTCCGTCCATCGTTTGATCTATTTTATGAAGCATTTCCAGTGGTTTTTTATTATGACTATGCTTTTTAGCCAAAATCAAAACAGTAGGAACCTGTGTGTTGTTTTCTAGGACAAAGTTTGTGCAGACAGAGCAGCCGGAGTTCATCAGAAATTCACCTCTGAGTTGTGGGCGGGACCATTGGCACGGAGTATGCCTTCCCTTATTTCCCCACATCCATCTGTTTACACTCTCTCCTGCTAGCTTACAGTCCCTCATAACCCCAACCTAACAATACTGTGCAACAAAAATAGCAAGCTGTATGGATCTATTTGTCTGCAAATATGGGGAGCTTGTCGCTTGCCGTAGTAGCTTCTGTCGCATGTAAAAGCTTTTTCCAACAGCATTTTCTTGTCTGCTCCTGATTCAAAACAATTCAAATTTTAAGTTTAAGTCTTTAAATATCTCCTCCATCATTTATGTTTTATGTTGCTCAAGGATTGTACCCCTCCCCCCTTCTACGATCATCTTTATACCCCCACCCCCCCCAACATCATTCTCTTTTCTATCCTCCTCTTCTCTTCTGTCCGGTCCAACAGAAAGCAGTTAAAAATATAATAATATAAATAAAGTTTAGCCTAAATTACAAAAGGGGTTTATTCAAATATGCACCTTGTATGTCATAACCCCATGTTGTAACAGTAAAATATGTCCAATACAAGAGCCCTTCAACTCTCATCTGTTTGCTCAGCTGTTGGACAGGACAAGTAAAAAAAAAAAAACCCAAAACATCATTTTCATCAGAGTGGGTTTGAAAAAGGAGCAGATTTATCTGATGGAGGGAGTCTGTGAGCAAAAGTGTAAAACAGTTTGAAGGTGGTGAAGCAGCAACAGACAGTTAGGAGAGAACTGAAGGAGGATCCAGATGGGAGACGTGGAGCTGAATGAGAGATGACAGGTACAGCGTTGACGCTGGGAGGACAGTTAATGAGCAGGTGGGGAAAAAAAACACATTTATCATCTGATGAGACGTGATGTGTGAGAAGTGGAAAATTCAAGGGTGAATGATGGCTCATTACATCCTGTCTGAAGCCCAGCATGACCACGGCGGCTTGCACAGATGGATTACACTTGACACCGATTCCCACTCACTCACAAAGTCACAAAATGAGGGCAAAAGTGTTTATTTTTACGTTGTATAATCACGGTTTGATTGTGGCGACGGCAGTAACTTCTAGAAGTAGAGCGAAGAACACTTGATAAAGTCAGAGCTGGTCATCTCTAAGTTTAAACTTGATGGTGAGTAATGAAGAATCGTCTCCGTGTGAGACCGTGCAGCTGACATGAAACAGAGCAAGAGCTGGGGAAAGGGGGGTGGGGGGGTTGGCAGGATCAAACGCCCCTCCCAGCTTGGGGATGTGCTGACTTGCAAAACAGCAACCACCATGGGAGGAAGTGGGTGGATCGGACGGGTGGGGAATGGGAGGATCAAAACAAGAGGGAGGCAGAAAAAAGGGGGGGGGGGGTGATGATTGTTGACGCTCCATGCCACAGCCACGCTCCGACACTCAGTGAGAACACACACACTGCTGTCTTTCTATTCGGTTGCACTGCATTGATGCACAGTGTAAGAGGGGCAAAACAAAGAAATGATTGAAAAAAAATTAAATGGCGGAGCTAAAACATTTTGTATGTGGAGGCTGGAGGGGGGCAGAAGACTTTGAAAGGGTGGCACATGAGAACAGCAGAGTGGACGGAATGACAAATGCAACCCTTGTCCCCTGTAGCTCCGCCTCTGATCAAAATACTTTTAATAGGTAAATATTGCAAATAAACAAAAAGCTGAAAAGGATCATCAAAAACACAAAAGTCATGAACATTTTTGCAAAAAAGATATGTATATAAAGCAAACATGAAAGCTATAGAACAGCTACATACTTCATTAAAAACATTTTTCTTTGTCTCCTCAAAACAAAGAAAGCCAATTGTCATGGTACTCTGCGATTCTGTCCTTCCTCTTCCCTTCTCTGCTCTTCCTCCCCACACCCTGGGTTCCACCCTTCCAATTGGACCCAGCTCTTGGCACTCTCCTTATCAGCATTCCTGCTACTAGGCCTTCTCCAGTATTCATTGCCAGTTCATTGCCCCTCTATGGTGCAGTACTTGGTCTCACACTATTATAGTTAATATCCTGAAGTTACTTCTAGTTCTTCATAATATCTCATGTACTCATGCCTACCTCCTTGCCTACAGGATCAATCATCACTTGTGCCGTCCTCGGTCCACACATCCCTTGCCGTCTTGTTATGCCTGAGCACTCGACATCCAGCCACGCCACCACCAAGCAGCCACCACTTCATCCCTCAAGTCAAGCCCTTCTGGTTTGCTTCAAACAAGGACTATTTATCACAACAGAAACAAGGACTGCTACACTCATCATCTTGGACCACATCCTGCGCTCACCTCCTCTACAGGGACTCAAGCTCTACCATCAGTCAAAGACGTCATCACATATTCTGCCACCAGCTACCGAACACTTCCACTGATTGACAGTTTCCTCCTGGACAATAAGGCTGTGATTTTATCCAGTCTTGTGTCCTTAATCTTTCTAGGATCTTTCTTAATTTTTTTCAGTAGCGAGGGGTCATATTCCTAAATTTTGTTTTGTAGAAAAAGAATCATTATTTAAATAACCCACTGGAATCAACCCAGCAGATGTGAGGCCTAGCAGGGTACCTCTTGAACAGGTCACCAGCATGTTGCACCCACGTATAACTCCACACAAAAAGGTTTCAGTCGGGATTCAAACCTGTGAACTGTGAGGCGAGAGCGCTTACCGCTACACGACCGTGCAGCTACGGTTTTCAAGTAAATGTAATATAAGTGCTGATTGTATTTGGATCTAAAGCTGCAGCTGCACCAACAGGAATGTGTTTGAATGGATTTCTTTCTGGGTTTGATGGCATCCCTCATCAAGGTGAAAAACTCCCCACCCAAACTACTCTCAGTGTTTTGGAGGACCACTGCCAATTGAATTTTCTACTGCTGGGTTGGTTAAAGGGTGTAGGTGTTTCCCTCCTTAATGGATGAACTTGAGCCAAAAACAGTCCAATTCCATTTCTCAGACTTCCTGGTGATGTTATGGTAAAGCCTCTGATTGAGGAGGAACAGTATGGGGTGCCCTTATGCCCATCCATTATTGGATCAGTTTTTCACACTTCTAGATCCTTCAGGGATCTTAGGAGTTTTGCACATCCGATCTACATGTTTTTTGTGGACTCAGAGAATCTTTTAATATCTTTTTGGGGAACTTTGGTAGTGTGGGAGACATAACCAGCTGTTGACCACAACAGAGCAGGAGCTTGGTTCACAGAACCAACTGTAAGTCAGACATGTTTCCCAGTGAGAGCTGGACCCCAATAGGGTTGGCTTTCATCTACAATTCTGTTCAGTTCAAAAATGTCAGAAGATTAGTCTTGGGAGTTGTGTACTATAACCTTGCTTTGAATGTTTGCAAATGTTCTGGTCCTTTTGGCTTCCTCAAGCTATGACCTCCAGCTCTCACTGGAGTAGTTAATATCAACTAAACTATCAAGTTTATATCAACTAAACATGAAGCTGCTGGGAAGAGAATCAGCACCTCTGTTTCTGATGCCAAAGTTCACTTCAGTCATGAGAAAATAGTCACAAGAGAGGAGGAGTCTCTGTGCCAGCCTGGGAAAGCCTTGGTACACTTCTTGGTATGGAAGAAGTGTCCAAAGAGATGGAGGTCAGGGTGAGTTCCAATTTGAACAGGGTTTGGGGTAGCAGTCTCAGCAGAGCATCATCGCTATGACTGCTATCCCAAACCCTGGTCAAGTTGGAGATGACGAATAGATTAATGGATAGATGCAAAAATAAAATACACTACTCTTTATGCAAACGATTCCCACTAATTTTAAAGTTTGGCCACAAAAGGGGTGATTTATCTTTTAGATTTTTTTTACTCCATATGGCAAAAGCAATAACGGCTTTGTGTGAAGAATGAATGAGAGCAGCAATGGATCGAAATCACAACTTAGTTTCACTTGTGATTACTTGTTTTTACTATGGTTTTACATTTCAATTTATTGTTAAATTTGCAACATTTCTTATTTTCAACCTTTTTTTTCTGGTAAATGAGATTCCCTTTGTTTTGTAAATGGCAATTAAAAAAGAAAGGATGAATCTAAATGAGTAAAGTTTGTTTTTTGTCTCAAAACCCCCACTATATTTGTTCATTTAAACACACTTTTACAATTTTTCTCATTATTTTTTGACGTTCACTGCTCATCTGCATGTTTTAGTGTCTTTGCTCCTCCTTAGTTGGGGTTTTCCACTATGCAGGAATTTGCAGTGATTTGGCATTTGATGCCCTTCCTGTTGCGACAGGACTGTGACTGATACAGGTCACAAAACAGTCAAATCCTTTGGAACATTGATACAGCATGGTGCTGTCTTTGACACACAGTGCATCCTTTTCACGCTGTCCACAGATTTTGCGTGTTAGATCAATGTCTCAACCTTTTTCAAAAGTCAAAATATTCGAAAGCCCTGTCAGGATGATCCAAAGGTTTCAATCTTATCAGTTCACGCGACCAAATGCACATTATATATACATTTTGAAAAATAATTGACAAATGAGCAGCGAGCTGTTTTTAAAAGCTTAGAGTGAAGGACTGGTGTTCTCTGGCTGACATGAATGGCGTCATTTCAAAGTCAAACCTGATTAAACTCATCTGCTGTCATCCACAGCGTTTACCATCAACAAGTATGAACTATATGTGAGATTTCATTTTTACAGGCAATTCTTTTTCATTTCCCAGGTAAATTGGAATAAAAAAGTATCAAGAGTCAGAAATAAATGTGCTATTTTTCTTCTGTTATGGTCATTTGTTAAAAATCTCTTCAATAAAAAAGTCATATGTAAAATTACACTTTATTACCACATAAAAACATCTTTCAATCCAAATTTGATTACAACAATAGAATTTCCTCCATGATCCAAAGGTATCATGCAGACACAAAACCCATGCAGGTTCAAATATGTCTCACTTGTTACATCCTTGTGTTTGTTCAAAGCATTACACAGGTGCAAAGCAGGAGTTTGATAAAGGAACTATAACGTGGGTCACACAATCATCTATTAGAATTCTGTGTTGGTCTGGGTCGCTGTGTGTGGTTTAAGTGAATGCAGGTTCACTGAAGGAAATAAGAAACTCCTTCTCGCTGTCATTTCCTGTCAGTTTTGAAGCTGCAGAAGAGGCCTTCAAAAAACCCTGAAAGAAGCAGAAAAAAACAAACCCCTTACTCAAACAGGCAGCGACATCCAACAAATCTCTATAAATTAAAACAAACGTGAAGACATCCAACCATTCTCTGTACCAGTCATATATTTGCCACTCTCGTGCTTTCATTGGTTCAGTTTAATTCTTAGTCACAACTGTCCTTACAGGTGTTTACGGGGTGTTTGCGGATAAAAGATGAGCAAACCTGTACGGGACACGCAGAACAGTCTGTTAGCCCACAAAGTGAAAATGTTTATGCATATTTTATAGTTGTAGTGACCAGTTAAACAACATGTAAGGCTAAGTAAGGGTGAAGTAGGTGAGACGCAGTTGTGTCCAGGGGATTTTTCTTTTTTACAACTTCCCAATCCCTGTAAACTGCACGAGAAGCCCAATAGTTATGTTCAAGTGGCAGGTGTGTCCTCCTTGTGTGCGTAGTGTAACACTTGCTTAGCTTGATCTTGTCATGGTGCCTCTGTCAGACTCCTCCCCTCTCTGCTTGGTTCCTGATGCGACTCAGCTGCGACCACTTACCTCATCACCTGCCTGTCTTCTTAAGGAGCCCCTGGACCAGAATTCATCGCCAGTCCGTTGCCCCTGATGGAATCCATAAACACGAGTGGTCGTCTGAGTCTTTTTCATCCACGGATCCAAGCCACAGCATTCCCTCCTGTCACGCCTAGAGCCTCTGCCGTAAATCTTGAAACACCACGAGCCTCTGCCGACCCACCAGTGACGCCACGAGCCACCGGACCGAACCATCCTCGCCGTGGGTTCCTCCAAGGACGTCAACTCCGCCAAGAACAATCCCCAAACCAAGAATCAGTATTAAAAGCTTTTTCACTCCACCACGTACTCACCTGTGTTTCTTCCAGGTTCCAGCGTATGGGTCTATCCGTTTCGCTCGTCATGACAGATCTGACCTACAGAAGATGTGTTCGCCTCACGGAGCCCAGAGTCTGTGGATAGAAAACGCAACACAGGGATAAAGCAATCAATTGACTGTATTAGAACATAAAGAAAACAAATAACAAAACAAATAAGTTTAAACATTGGAGAGTGAAGTCCAGAAATCCACAAGGATATTTTCAGTCTTTGGTTTTCAAAGTTCCTGTTTTCTTTGGGTATGGTGTCTTTGTCAAAATTCCTTTTTCATAGGTTTGTTGATTAAGTTCTGATTGACAATTCGTGTGTAGTTCACCATGCACCATTGCTGAATGGTGCAGATCAAAAGTGGTTCAAATGGGAATTTGTCAGTTGAAATTTGTTTGCCAAACTTTACTGCGGAAGATTTTTAAACACAGATGCAAATTTTGGGTGTGCAAGTTCTCACATTCTATATTACAAGTTCTCACATCAAATCTACAAGTGCGTTCTTTTTGGAACATATTTACCCTCATAGAACTGGCCCTACCACAATAAGAGCGCTCAGGTGTTCCAAATCTTTGATGTAAGTGGGGCAATGATCCGGGTTTCAGTAGCTTGACTTAAAATTTAGGAAACTGATCAATCAGAGCGCAGTTTTCTGTGGGCATCCTACGAACATATCACGTACACAAGCATTTGCGTGCGGTCAGTAGTAGCTACCTTACTAAGTAGAGCGTGGCGTAAGGGCACCGGATGAGGTCATCCCATTGAGGGCACTAGATGACAGCATCACCTGAACGTGTGAAACTTAAATTAGGCGTATGCTACATTCACACCGGGCACGTGTGGCACGTTTAAGAACGACCTAAATGCTTCTAGCATTTGGTTTTCACACGGTGAACGGTGTGTGGTGGTAGGCCTAAAGTCCATTAAGGATTTTTCCTTTTTATTGGAGATAAAGGTGCAGAAATAAAATATGAATTGTATTCTTCTCACTGCTCCTTTTCAGGTATGAAGATGTGTGGACTTATGTTACATACTGACTATGTTATGGTATTGTTGTACTCATAATGAAAGGAAAAAAATAAACACAAATAGAAACACTGGACTGTCTCTATCCAATACCAGCGCATGTACTCACAGCTGGAAGAGGCATGGTGCGAAATGTCAAAGTGGTGCAAATGTTGCTAAACTTGCTACGGCGTTTTTTTACAGCTCAATTCTGAGACATGAAATACTCTGTGTCATATAATTCCAGACGGGCACAAACTAGGATTATTCAGTACTCCTTCATGATCAATGTTCAAATGCTTGGTACTTCTGTGAATGAAAAAGGTTGTACCCATGTGTCACTGCCAAATACAAGACCCTGAATGATTATACTTCAACTGGTTTAACTTTTGCTGCGCAGTCAATGGCTGCAGGTTTTCTACGCAGACTTGATAACCTGCGTTGCGACGCATGGATGTAATGGTTTCGAATACAGAAGCTTGAATAGCACATTTACATGTGTCTACATAGACTTTTCATTGGAAGTGTTCGCTTGGTCGTGTGTAAGGCCGGTGTGAAGGTACCCTAAAGGATACTTGACAACATACTTACCACACGCGAGACAATCCTACCATGTTCCATTTCCATGACGTCCCTTGAGGTGGTTGTAAAAGCCTCAAGGGAATTTGCAAGACAAACCTGTGGTTTTCTTAAGATGCAGCAGCTCCTCTTTGCAACCCTCTGTGGGCTCGGACAACCCAAGAGACTACAGCACCCAAATGCGTCAGCCCCTCATACGTGTATGTGACCAACGCCCACGGCTTATCAGATTTGGTAGAGCTTAGCTGTAGACCTAGCGCTAGACCTTCAGATCAAACCTGTTCGCGGTCAACAAAAATGAGTCTTCATTTCAGTCTGACAAATGAGCTAGTGACACTTCTTAATTCTGTAATTAACTTGAAATCAAGTCAGGCTTGCCTGTTGTGTGGTTTGTGAGCTCTCAAAATGTGCATGTGCTTAATTAAAGATCAGTGGGAGGGGGTTTCTACTCACTCGTCTCTCCAGTGGATTGTAACACCAAGCAAATGTCAGCAGTTGCATTAACCTTTCTTTACATCCCACCATAATACACGCTCTCAAAGAGATAATGTTGTTTCAACCTTTGAAGCTTCGAAAGTACCTGAAACTAGCAATCCCCAGGCCACAAAAATATACAAGAATCTGATTGTTAGAAGCAGCTCGGCGGAAATGTCTTTGCTCGACGACATGAATTTGCTTCTGCGGAAGACAAACATGCAAACTGGCGGCTCATCTGTGAAATGAAGATGAAGACTCCATGAGATGGAGGTGGGATGAAGGTACAGGAAGGTGGTGGGGATGATCGGAATGGCTATTATACATTTTTCATTTCATTTCCAGGCACTAAGACACATCAAAGCCTGGCAGAGATGGAGAGGAGGGGCAGAGGCAGTAAAACAGGGTGAAGCATATGCAGGATGTTCTCATTAACGTCATGGTCGCTTCCCAGACTTCTCTTTCTCAGTTCTCCTCACTGCATCTGAGCGCGTCTCCCAACTTTTCCCATCCCCCTTTGTAAATTCAGCACAACACCTCCTCTTTTGTGGAGGAAGAAACGATGGAAGCCAGCTACAGGGCTTTGTGACTTATGAAGGGCAAAAAAAAAAAAAAAAATAAAGCAGGGAAGGCCCCGGGGGGAGAAAGGGGGCGGGATGGGAGTGGCAGGAAAGGAAGATGGAGGGGAAAGAGAAAAGAAGCCCTGAGGTGTTGCTGCCACACCCCACCAGGAAGAAAAAGGAGTGAGGAGGGAACAGACTGGTGGTGCATTCGGCCCACTGAGGTGGAACATCAGACATCAGCTCTTCCAGCAAACTTCTACTGCGTTCTCTCAACTTTGCAGAGGCAGCAAAAAGTTACTCCAGCTGGGAGGTCGAGGTGATTAAAAGAGTCGCTTTATTAGCTTTTTCCTTGAAGCTGAAGACGCTGTTTTTCTGTGAAAACATAAAAAAATGTAGTTTAGAAATTCAATACAGAGCAGCAAAAAGAGGAAGAAAAAAAGAGTTTTACCTGGGAAATCTTTCATCCAAGTGCCCTTGAGGGCATAATAGTATTACCCTCCCCCTCACCCCATTCCTCATTTGGACTTCCTCGATTCCTTTTTGGTGTGAGTCAACAGGAAGTTGAGTGCACTCTTCACATTGAGCAAATTGTATACGAGTCTTGTCATCTCCAAAACATCTCAGAGCTATTAGTGTTCTGGCAGAAAGCTGAAGGAAATGAACCCAGAGTTGAGGATAATAACTCCGGAGTGCATCTGGCTGCCTGAAAACTGCCTGAAAAAAAAAGACACGAGCTGAAAGCGAAGAGATAGAAATGACTAATCACTTGAAAAGTATTGGCCTCAGTGTGCTTACAGCTTGATCAGCTTTGAAAATCTGACAATGCAGCCCAGAAGATTGACCTGTATGTCTTTGTTTTACTCATGGAGATGAGAAAAGAAATTCCTTCAGATTTTGCTGGTGGCATGCTTTGTACACACACGTCGCGTCTGAAAGACTGTGCTACACGTGGGTCGCTACCAGATACTAGAGGACGTACTCGGAGTTGGAAGAGTCTTGGTGTGAAATGTTCATGTATCTTGTTCCAAGCTTTTTCTTTTACAGCTGTATTCTGTTATACGAAAGACTTGGTGGAGTATAATTCTGACCAGGCACAAACCGCAATTATTGATTTCACATCCATGATCAATTTTCAAACGATTGGCCAGTGTTTTGAATAGGACGCAAACCACAACAAATATGACCCCCTGATTGGTCAAATTTCAAGTCGTTTAACTTTGACCGTTTCCGTTTTGTACAGAGAGCCCAAAAACTGCCTTAAAAACATGCATACAGTCATGGTGGCCTGTCAGACTCCTCCCCCTCCAGCTCTGCTGCTCATTCATCTCAGCTGTGACTACTCAACTCATCAAGCCACCTGCTACTAAAGGAGACCCAGCTTCATCATTCTTCGCCAGTTCGTTAACCCTGATGGTGCCTAGGCCTCTGAAGTTTTCCACGTCTGGCCCCTTGTCTCGTTCTGAGCTAACCTTGCTTTGTCCTCTGCACTCAGGTTTCCATCTCATGCCACGAGAGTCACCTGAGTTTTACCACCTCGAGCAGCAGCTGCCACAGCTCTCCACCGCTGACGCCGCTTGCCATTGTGAGCCACAGTCTCTGTGCTCCTCAAGATCTCCAGCCACGTCACGCATCAAGAACCCAAACCACGAACACTGTCTCGCTTCTCGTTCAGGGAGTTCGCCATGAACGGTTCCAGAGCCTCCAATCAAAAGCCGCAGCCTTGATTACCCACAGCTTCGTCAGGACATACCAAGAACCCAAATAAAACTTTTTACTTACCTTTCACTTACCTGTCTCTACCTTCTGGGTTTCAGCATCTGGGTCCGTCCCGCGTTCTAGTCATGACACATATATGTGTGAATGCAAACGTTTTGAATGCAGGAGCACTTATATTGAAAGTGGACACTTGGACTTGCGTTTCCGAGCCCAGTATGAACATAGCATCAGAGGATGCTGCTGTTGTTAATGTTCTGGTGTTTTCATTTTTCATCTGAATCCAACCCTGTCGTAAATGTCTCTGATTTAGCCCCGCCTACAATGTAGTTTATGATAATCACACCACAAAGGTGGATGTGCCACTACCTAATCCTGTTCTCTGCATCTTTGTTAAATCCTCATTCACAACATCCATAACTCTTTGGTCTTCTCATGGTCTCCTGCCAAGAGAACACTTAAAAGAACCAGTTTTTTTGAAAACAATTATTTTTTATTGACATACTGAATTAGGACAGCCATGGTGCAGAGTTGCGCAGAACACCCGCAAGGGTGTTCTGCGTTGCGCTGTGCCTTGGAGGGAAAGTGTTTTTCTTCATGTGGGTGTGCTCTGATGCACAGAAGTTTTAGCAGCCAGCTGCCAGGATGCCGGTGCAGGTACCAGAACTGTTCGGCCTGCAATAAGTGTTTGGGGGCCTGCGACCAATGATGACGTCACACTATTTGATGGAGAGCCGCTGTGGTATGGGGACGCAGCAAGCTCGGGCCTCTTTTTAAAAAAAAAAAAAAAAATTTGGGACCAAATTAATCACAGGCTCTCTTATTTATAAATGTAGGGGTAGAATCCATAAGGGAAGAATTTGGATTCGGCCTTTGACTCTGTCAGATTTTGAGATGAGCTGTAAGTTTGAACTGTTCTGACATTCTAAAATAAAGCTTTAAAAGCTGAGATTAATCTACAAATAACTTCACCCTCATGGTCCCGTGACGGCGACATATCAGCAAAATCAGTGGATGAGCGGGTCGGATTTATCATGGATTGTGTTTTTCTTTGTGGTCTTTAAACATCAACGTGAGACACTTAGGCGAATCTGAACATCAAAATAACAGAGGAGGTTTGGAGACAAAGCCTGTTATCACTGATCCTCTGAGAATCTATCCTCAGCAGCAACAAACGGACAAATCACCTCCTACTCAACCATCAACAGACAGAATATTCTGCAGTGACAACTGCTGTCTGAGGAATTTAGTAGTTTTATATTAATGCAAGTTTGCAATAACTTCAGAATTTATTATTATGCAGGTTTGCCTAATTTCATTAGCTGAGTGACAAGTAGAAACTTCCATCCATCCATCCATCTTAATTCCTTTCAGGGTCATAGGGTTCCTAGAACTTAGCCCAGGTACTGTTGGGACAGATATCCAATCCATTGCAAAGTCATACAAAAACACACACATTCACACCTAGAAACCTAGGGAGACCCAGAAACAAATTGAAGCTTCACCTGCAAAATAACTTAAACTTAATATATTTATGGCACTGCCATTATGGGGGAAAATAAGAACATGTAAACCTGAACAATTAAAGTTCTGGTGCTGCCAGAATTGATCAGCATGGTAGCTGATAGCAGCAAGTCATAGTGTAGCTATACACTATGACTGTTGGCTCTTTAAAGACGTGTAGAACTGCCTAATTGAAAAGGCTGCCATGGTCATTGTTACATCCCACCCCAAGGGAGGGAGAAAAAAGGTAACATAAAGAAATAATATTAAAGCCGGTAGGGTTTAAAGCCTGCCAGTGCAGCGGTTTATTTGAGTGACAGCTGCAAAAGTGAATAGAAGGTAACAAACTTAAATTCTCAGGCACTATTGCAATAAATAACAAAACCAAAATGGGACTTAAACTAGAGGGACATCACCAAGACACAAAACATAACCGGAAACAAAGATCACACGCAGAGGGAAACCCAGGCCGTTTCCACAGGCTTCTAATGCCAAGTTTGAAAGCAGGGATAAGCTGACATAACAGATTCCTCCCAGGAATTCAGCTGCCACTGGAACAGGGGTTGCCTGAGGCTTTTATGCTTCCCGCCCAGCCTGATGATTGGAGGAGGGAAGGAGGCTGCAATCATCTCCTGTAGGAGGTCAAGTCAGATGGTGTGGTGGAGGCTTGTGAAGGACACATACACACACACACACTCGCACGCACGCATGCACGCACACACACACACACGCACACACAAACACACACACCAAAAGGCCTGGGAACAGTCATATAACTGCATAAAAGGCCTTACGCCAACAACACTAAATGCATGTCTGACTACATTAAACCAACTGTGCAGTTTGGTGCAGTTACCTCCACTAAAGGAGATTCGATTAGTGGAAACAATTTAGAAAAGGCATTTCTTTCAGTGGGAATATGGCCCATTACACAAACCAATATCCTAAAGAAACCAGACTTGGTCCACACAGACCCCTGACCTTAAAGCTCAGGTTAAAAATCAAAGGTTGGTTTTACTTGTCAGGCTTCTCAGGCCATCACTGGCACCTTCTGGAAAAGTGGAAAAGCACAAATCCAAGGCAGGCCATTAAAAAGTCACAGTACCA
Organism: Oryzias sinensis; assembly: GCA_037389245.1. Classification (NCBI taxonomy): domain Eukaryota; kingdom Metazoa; phylum Chordata; class Actinopteri; order Beloniformes; family Adrianichthyidae; genus Oryzias; species Oryzias sinensis. The sequence goes on along the minus strand of CM074495.1, from coordinate 23,347,383 downwards.
TCCAGGCCTTTGAGTACAACTCAAAGAAGAAGATAGCCCAGGGCATCAAACTGCATCTCTAAGCCATACACTGATGCAACACAGGCTGTTGCATTCAGATCAGGGGTACTGTGTTCTGTTATTTATTCAGCAACTTTCGCTATAGAATCTCTTTTTATTATTTAAAGCAAATAAACCAGCTTTTTACTTTAGAAATAAACTACAAAACATTTGTGTTTCAGATGAAAATTGGTGTTTTAAATATCGTATGTTCTTGTGGCATTTCTTTTGAATAAGATTATACAGACCCGTTTCAAAAACTTAGAATTATATGAAAAAGTGAATTCATGTCCATAATTACATTCAAAAAGTTACTTTTTTTATAGAATACAGATTCCCTGTTTCCCTGATTTCAAGTTTATTTTCACAAAAATTGGCGCTCATAAAACGCACAAAGTCAAAAAAAATAAATCTTGTTTTTCATAGAACAAAGCAGAACTACAGACCTAAGGTTATTTTATCATAGTAGTTTGTTCTGCTTAACTGTGACTAAGTGTGTAGAAGGTTGGATCAAATTTTAGCTTGGGTATTGATAGCTTCAACCAAACATAGATGCAACTTTTATTGAAAATATGGACAGTTTTTTTTGCCCAAACAAAATACACAATAGTTGTATTTCAAGTCAACGTTACATATAAGCACAGACAATGAGGTCTATTTGTGAACCTCCAGTTTATAATTCCAGGTTTTGTTTTGCCAAATATCTGTAAATTCTAATTTTAGATAGTTGCAAATTTGTGCATTTTCCTTTCGTTTACAATGTTGTGTCTCCTTTTCAGATGCAAGCTGTTGCAACCCAGTGAGACACAACCCTCAGTCACCTGCAGCGGACACCTAATTAGTGCAGAGAACGAGAGAACATAAGAAATGACAACTTGAAATAAAGTGGTGTGTGATGCCCACGGGGATGACACCCACCGCTCTGCACAAAGTAATTGGCGGTGCAGCCTTGGATAAGGAGAGAGAGAGCAGTTGTAACTTGTTACAATTACTCATAATCGTTTTTTCCGGGGTTTTTTTTTCATTTTGTTGTCACCTTGCTCCTTAATTGCTTGCTACATCTAACATGTTTGTAAAAAACAAAAGCGCAAGCATTCATGGAGCACCTAATGAAACGTACTTCCTTCCCTTATTTGATATTTCGATTCTGCTTCTTTGCTCTGCTTCTGGATGCCAAATTATCAGCCAAGTTCTTGTTCTCACATCAATAAAATGCAGTTTAGAAAAACTTGCAAAAGCAACGCCTGAGATAAAAAAAAGAGCGAGAAGATCGATATGAAGGCATGGCATAGGGTTTAGGCACAAAAGATGTGTGCGTAGATTAAAGTGTGCGTGTCTCGACAATGCTCAGAACAATACGGCATAAACATGCAAGTTCAAAAAAAAGAAAGCCAAGTTTGCATTGTTTTATTCATAACAATTATACTTTTTGGCTGCACAAACTTTTGCTTCTCTATAAGCGTTCACTTGTAAACTCTTGTAAACAGCACAAATCTGTCTGTGTGCTCGTTTCCAAACATAAATTTGAATAATTTACTTTTCTTGTGAAGACATCAACATAGCAGCATAAAATGTGATCAAAATCTTAAGCAATAGAAGTCTTTTTTTTGTCTGTTGGAAAGCCGAAAAGGGCGCAATAATGAACTATAATGCAAGTTGTTTTTTTGGGGGTTTCATCAAAAGTAGCAAAAAAGTTATCCAACTGGAGCGGAAACTGTCCCATTTCATCTTTAACAAAACACAATGCTGCCTTTGAGTGGTGTAGGCACAGAGCGGGAGGAGAGCTGCGCTGTCAATAAGTTTCGCAGATGAGCCCATTAGCTTGTTGCTGCTGTCAGCACCAGGCTGATAAGTAGAACAGACTGGATTTGGCCTTCAGAGCCCTACATGGTTGTCTGCTGTTCCGTCTGACAGACACTGACTGGAAGCAGCGTGAGGACGTCTTCCTCAACATGCCTTCCATCCACACGGTGTGTCATAACCGGCTCAGTGCTGGTGCAGATCCTCCACACAGTTCATCAGTGGGAAACCAGGCAGCCGGAAGAGTAATGAGCAGTTTGTATTATTTGTGTCAGGACAGAAAGAGATAAACAGTCACACTGAGATCTGGCGGCAGAAACAAGACGCTCTCTCAGTGTGTGTTTTGCAGATTTGGACCAGCAATCTGAACAGAGACGTGTCAGTACTGAGTTGTAAGGTTTGATTAAAGTTTAGTCAGTGATGGAGAATCCCAGCAGTCACACTCAATGAGAGTAGTGGTTCAACACATTCATTGTATTAAATGTATTTTTTTGGTTAAATACTTTTCATTTTTCAACAGTTGCCTGTTTTTAGATCATTTTTATCAACCTATCAACTTTAGAATTAATTCAAATTCAACTTGATTTATAGAGAATTTTTCCTGGTGCAGAACAACCCAAACCAGGGCTGCCAGATGTCTGTCAGGGGGCAAAATGAACCTTTTTTCCTCTCAGTTTGCGTGTAAAATTAATAAAATTTGCGCTAGGGGGCCCAGACTATCGTGTCAACGTGTTGTTATAATGACCATATTTTGCGCTCTGTGTAGAATACACTGGAGGAAAAACAGGAAACAGAATTCAAAACATGACAGAAACAATATGGAGAAAACAACTAAGGCGAAAATGCCAAACCATGACGTGATCTATATTAGCTAATCTCTTGAGGATCGATGCACACTAGTTTTTGCAGAGACTTTCTGAGAAATTTCTAGGGCTCTAGATTGTAGGAATTGTAGATTTGAACATCCCAACAGCATGGCAAACTCTCCATAGTGCACTTAGCAGTGATTAATGAAGGACTTTGGACACAACTTTTGTTTAGTAACTTTTATCCTTCAGTGACTCGTTTTTATGTGAACGTGCAAGTGAACAACAATAAATCAAATCACTTTGATTGTTTATATATTTCTCAACAAATGACAGGTTGTACTTTAGGCTCCTCCCACACTCCAATGCAGACACAACATAGATTGTGCGATGGAGCCACAGGCTCACGATGCAGCCTTTGTAGTGAACTGACTACAATACCCATAATGCAACAGTTTATGTAACTTACTGGTTGAGAGGTAAGCTGGTTTTCTTATTACCATCTCATCATTGCCTTAACTTTTTCAGTAGTTGGTTTAGTTTGCTGATGACACAAGTCTTAGATGCTTGAAGCTGAAACTGGCTATTTCTGATTTCCATCCTTTCCGTCAGTCAATAAAATGAAACAGGGTTGGTGTGAATATGATCCAAACATATCCACATTCTGGGACTAAAGCTGGATTGACCATTTGGGCAATTGGCCAGTTAGGAGCAAATAGTTTTGTGCTACCAAGGGGCATTACGGGAGTTGAGTTCTTTTTCCCTTTTGTTTGGGGTCGACTTGCTGGTGTTTTTATAATTTGGTCTAGTTGCTTTGTTGCAAATTGTCATTTATTGCTGTATGTTGCATCCAACCAACATCATTAGTTCGGAGAGTTTGTAGGAGAGACATCCATGCTGAATATGCTAATGTTTGTAGAAAACAAATGCGCACTAAAAGCCACTGTGACTAATGCTGCTTTTCTTTTGTTATTTGTAAAACCCTGGGTATTCCGAATTGTGGGAATGCAAAGCTAAATTCATAATTGAAAGACACTTAGTGTTCATACTAAATATTACTTATTTGAAGCTGACTTACTAATCACTACAAGCCATGAACAGATTACAACACCTAAATATTGCGTTGCCGAATTGGCATGAGGAAAAATGCAAACTCAGCAATGCAAAACTGCAAGATACATGAGACTTATTAACCAGGTTTCATGTGTGAAACAGAAAAACCGTTCCCACAATCCATTTAGTTCTTTTGCAAATGATGAAATGCAATATGGTGACGTTTTTGGCAGAATGCACAAAACACTGGGATAAAAATATGCAAATCGGTGTTACGCAAAGGGATTTGACAAATGTGTTTGCCGTTTTGCCTCCGTATTTTTGTACATTAGCCAGGTGCAAAGAAACACGACTTGAGGCACAGACATCAATGTTTCAAAGAGGATGTGTTGATAAAACTAGAAGAGATAGCTAGAGTACATATTTTCTGCAAATATTTTGCAATGTCAGAGACAAAGGCTATAAAGACAAAGGTTACTGTATATCCAGCGACACGCTTTATGACGAGTTAAGGGCTGATATGGATGCGGTCATGGTCATTAAAGCTGGCATTAATTATGTCTTTCTACTTTTTCTATTTTTCTCTTCCAATGACACAGTTTTACCTTGGACATTTCATTTGTGCAGAGTGTCTCCATCCCCCCCCCCCCTTTTTTTTCTTTGCTGCATTTTGGGACAGCAGACATGAGCCCTCAACCCCATAATGTATCCCATCTTAGAACCAACCCTTATGGCTATATTTTGTTTGCCGTCACCTGGGCAGATAGAGGCTGATCAGCTGCAGACTATGCACTGCAGTATCCTGAGCATCCCCACCTTGAAGCACAAATCACGTACTTCTTCGCATTAAAGATGTCAAGGAGCGGCAGACAGTTTCATTAGTTCCAGCAGGACCCCCCCCCCCCCTTTTTTTTGTTTTTGCATCGATTTGGTTTTGTCCATGCATTGCATCTTTGTACTTATCCAACATACACAATTCATAGCCTACTATAAATCCTCATGAAAATACTGTGATAAGACGGTTTTATCCATTGCAGCATCCCTCTTAGTAAATAATAGCTCAAGCATTGTGCTTTAATTGTGTAAAAGGCAGTGAAAGATAGTTTTGCTGGTAGCAATTAAAACTGTGTTGCTCAATAGCAGAAAAGTTGCACATAAGAAACTTTTTGTATTGAAGTATTATATTGTGTGAGTATTTAATTTAAGTTTTGGGGTGTAATTCTCAATATTCTGCTTCTCATGACTGATTTAGATTATTATTTATTACTTTATTTCCAAAAATTTTTTATAATGCTATTTCATAGATTCAGTGAATGCTATAATGGTCACCTCTTTTATGGGTTTGTCGGGTCTTTAAAGAATATCAGTCCAAGTCTTGGACAGTGTTAATCAAGCCCTGATTAGAGTTGAGACTGTCATGGTGGCCTGCCAGACTCCTCCCCCTCCAGCTCTGCTGCTCATCTCTCTCAGCTGTGACCACTCTACTCATCAGACACCTGCTACTTAAGGAGACCCAGCTTCATCATTCTTCGCTAGTCCGTTAACCCTGATGGTGCTTAGGCTCCTGAAGCTCACTACGTCTGGCCCCCTTGTCTCGTCCCAAGTTAACCTTGAATGTTTTCTTCGCTTCAGGTTCTCACCTCACGCCAAGAGTGTCACCTGAATCCCACCTCCTCGAGCAGCAGCTGCCACAACACTCCTCGTCGACGCCACCTGTGCTTGTGAGCCACAGTCTCTGTGCTCCTCTGGATCTCCAGCCACGCCACGAACTCTGTCTGGCCTCCCAGCTCTTGGGACTCTGCACGTACGGTACCGGAGACTTCAATCAAGAGCCGCAGCCACGTTACCCACAGCCTCGCCTGGAATCAGCAAGAACTTCAAATAAACTCTTTACTTACCTTTCTCTCACCTGTCTCTGCCTCTGGGTTCCAGCGCCTGGGTCCGTTCCGTGTTCTAGTCATGACAGAGACAATGAAAGGAAATCACTAAAAAACTAAACTAGCAGATAAAATTTTCATATTTTTTGAATTAACTGCTAAAAACCAAATACTCTTTAAAAAAGGAAAAAGGTTCAGATATTTATCAAAAAGGTTTCCCTGGCAACCTCCATGAATCTAATGCGGACAAAGCAGCTTAAGATAGCGGATGAGAGCGTTAATGTAATGCCAAATCATAGAACTTTTTTGCATGAACAATAAATTTCTCATCTCGAAACAATTGTATCAAATTTTCTGAGTAATCATGTAAAAAGGAAAGACTGATCATTGATGGTATTTATCCAGTTATGATAATAATATTGTCCTGCACAGTTTGCATGTTCACCTGTACATGTGTGTTGCTGTCCAAAAACATGCTTTATAGATGAATAGGTTCCCATTACCCAGAAAGGGATTCAGTGGGTTCTGAAGATGGATCATCTGCTTGTAAAATATATATTTCTTCTGAAACAGCTAAATCCACTCTTGTTAAGTTTAATTGTTAGGTTTTTGATTTGTACATAAAACACAAAACATTAAAGTTCACCATGGGATCCTGGTTGGCATGGCTTTCCAAAGAAACCGCTATTTTCTCCTCATAAATCAAAGATTCTGCAGACATACTAGTTCCCTCACTAGCAAAACTTTAATGCTGTCTCTGCCACTATGTTAAAAAAAAGAACGGCACAAGTATTACAACAAAAAAGTCAGAAGTGCATAGTAAAAATTTAAAGTTAACCTTTTCATACTACAAACTTTTTGTAAAAATTTAAAACCTTGTTTTTCTACATTCAAGATATAAGTTGTTTTAACTTCTCTTTGCTCTAGTCTACACCTTACCAAACTTGTCTCAGAGTCAAACAGTCTAAAGGGCTAGGATCTAGAAATAAGGAAAATTATTATTAAAATTAGTCAAAAATGTTTTGCTCCATAGTCATGACAATAGAAAACACTAGATTTATATTCATGAGCCTTTTTAATAAAGCAACAGAAATATTTCATAACATTGAGAAGCAAAATTAAATGTCTCAGTCTTTACCATTTTTATATATTAAAATTTAGATTTATGCTCTAAGAAAAAGTGCTAGATTTAGAATTTATAAGGATGCATTGAGAAGAGCCACTTGATACTAAAATGTTCTCATTTTGTTTTAAAATGAGTCTTTTCACTTGTTACACTGGTTTTTATTTTTATTTGTTACTGTAATCAAAATGAACTACAATTAGAGTAATTAAAAAAAAACTATTTGCTTGAAACAAACAAAACATGACTTATTGGTGGTGTCCGAATTCCCTCCCTAACCCCTAACTACTAAAATACTATATAGCGCGGCACTATGTAGTGCCATGAATTTTTAAAAAGAAATTCGGATACTACGCTCACTACTTCTTTTTTAAATGGCGGATTAAATAAAGTCATCAATTTCACAAAGTAAAAAAAAAATAAAAAATAAAATAAAGAGCGTTTTGCGACAATTAATAGTCCAATGTCTTCTGAAGATAAAAATGTTGATGGTTTCTTAAAAAATTACATTTGAATAACATTTTTTGGTAAAAATGTTCCGATGCAATGCATTGTGGTCTATATTCGCAGATCTAGTGAGTATAGATGCACTTGATTTTTCGCAGAGCCTTCCGGGAAATTTCCAGGGAACTGGATTTGGGAATTATAGATTCGCACATCACTATAAAATGGCAAACACATTATTTAGGGCACTTTAGGGGCAAGGGTGGAATTCTGACATTGTGTTTGTATTTTCCACACTAGAGGGCGCACCAGATTAAAAGGCTCACCGTCAGTAAATGGTTAATTTTTGAACTCATGTAATCTAAAAGGCAAATTAAACGAGACAAATAAGTTAGAAATAAGTCCATCAGTCAGACTTTATAATCTGCTTTCACAGTAATGCTAGAACTTGTCTGTAACACATTACACGTTAGCCGGGTTAGAAGCGGTACTCACAGTACCTGTAACCCCAAATTTACACTGGTCTGTCTGCGGTGCGTCACGGTTGCGGTGTTCGGGGAGTCCGTCTCACGGCTGTCAGTTAATTTACATTGACTCTGTTGCGTCTTTGGTCCGAGCCCCTCCTCCTGTTTGCAACTTGCTACAAGTTAGCCATGTTAGCGGATTCACATATAACTCCCAACCTAGTTTGCAACATGTGAAAAAACAGACTAGTACTGATAAAACAAATGTTACTGTGACTATGCCAACTCCCAACTTTTTAGGTGACACGTCAGAAAAACCCAGTCGGACACCACCACATGTTAGCCACATCAGCATGTTTACCCAACCTTGATTGCAACTCGTACAAAAAAAAAAACCAGACTTTGACAGAGCGGCATGTAGCTCATAAAATCAATTCAACATCAGTACATTTTTTTGAAAAGGATTTAGGGCTGTTGAGTGCGTCTTGTAGTATTGCAGGGTTGTATTAGCATTCCATTTGAAGTAATTCTATCTAATGGTAAGCTTTTTTAGATCATTTTTCCCTTCTTGAATGTTTGTGTGGAATCTTTTTTTCTTGATTTTAATATTACATCTCTTGTTGAGTAAAAATGACTCGCCGTATGGACAATTTACTCCATAATTAATAATTTACTCTGTTCTAGTGAGTTTCCTCCTAAGATTAGGTTTTTTATTTTTTATTTTTAGGCTACCTCTGTTTCAGAAACTGCTTCTCTGAAGACAAGTTGCTGTTTTTTGTGGTTATCTGGTATTTGTGGTCATGTATAAACGGTCTTACTGTGTTTCCAAGGAAAAATTCTTTTAAATCCAAATGTTTTGGGCTTTTTTGGAAACACAGCTCAGGATAAACAACAACCCAACTTTCAGATGGATGTGGTTTAGTTAGCGTTCTATATTAAACATGCTATCATAGTTGGCATACCACAGTGGGCTATCAAAGTCTTACAGTACAAAGCTAGAATTCAGTAAATACATTCAGTTTTCCTCTTATTTTAAAATTCACGCTTTAAAATCAAAGTTCCTACATGTGCAGCTCTTTTTTAAAGCTACCTGCAACCAGCCTTCTCATATCTCTTCTGGATATGAACCCAGGCTTGCACGCCAACACAACAGATACACACACAACACAAGAAATAAGTCGCTAAAGAACGCCTAATTGGTTTTTATTGACTTTTAGCGCCAGCAACAGATATTGTGCGATAGTGTTATGACAAAAGATTAGCGCAGCTTGGTATTAGCAGCTGAGGTGGGGAAGAGCTTCACAGAAAGCCATCGTAGCAGATAGGCCCTGTAAGCAATGTGATTATGTGGATAGTGTTGTAATCCGAACCCTATTAATATGTTTAATTGTAACCATTGCACCAACCCTGAAGCTCTCATCCATGATTGCTTTGCTGTGTTATTTCATAAAGCGCTGAGCTAAATTCTCTATTGGCAGACAACAATTATAAGGCTCTTATGCAAACAGTGGGCATTGTGCTGAAATTTAAAAATTCAATAAGGTCGAGGTACAGAGGTAGTAAATGCATCGGAATATGAATACATGTCTGGGTCTCTGTCTCCTTGCTGCCTAATTGTGTGATTCCTTTCAGAGAAACTCTCATCTGCTTTCTCCCCCTTTTCTCTTTGTCACCTTTTGGTTGTCATCTACACGTTCTGCTTTGCCATCTATCCTTTCCATGTCTTTCATATTTCCAGGGCAGTTGCTCTCCTGTTCCTCCGCTTGAAAATCTGAGGACCCCCCACCCCCCCAACTCTACCTACCCCCTCCAATCCCTCTGTTATCAGATATGGGCAGTTCAGCAAAGAAAAGCCTGTCTGGACTTCAAACAGTCTTTCCTGTCTATTTGTCTCCTCCCTGTCTCCACTGGCAGAAAGAAAAGGCTTTCCAATCAAGTCGTTTCACCCCCCCAACCCCCTCCCCATCTTATTCCCCACTCATCACGACATGCTCGAATTTTCTGCTGTTATTGATCTCTACCGACTACGTCTTTGTGTGCTTCTGTTTGCATCCATGACAGTCTTTGTTTCTTTTTCTCTTTGCGCTCCCGTGTCCTCGTAGCAAACTGCCTACATGCTGCTGTCTCTAGAGGTTAAACAGGAATAACTTTTGTCTATTTATTTGTCATTTTTATGATCTTATATTTTGTTAGAAAAACAGATTGATGGATAGATGGAAAAGAACGTAAAATGTGAGCAAAGCTAATATACTGTATTTTTTTTTACTGTAAGGCGCACTTGATTATCCCTTGTGCTATCTTAGATGACCCCCCCCCCCCTTACATTGATGTGTTCTCCCTACCATGATAAAGGTGGATAAAGGTGGAAAGATTTCATGTAATCCATGGACACCAGTGAAGATCACAAATCATTGAAGAAAAAAGGTTTAGAGCACTGGTGGGTCTAGATGACCCAACTCCCAACATTAAAATGCCTAGGATAGCACAAGGGTTACAAAGGGCACCATCAATGAATGGTCAATTTTCAAAATGAAGTCATGAGGTGCAGGCTGCATGGTGGCGCAATGGTTATCGCTCTTGCCTCACAGCAAGAAGGCCCCCAGTTCAAGTCCTGGCTGGGGGACCTGAAACAGAACATCAAGGGGGGACCTAGGTGTGAGTGTGAATGGGTGTGTTATTGTGGCCCTGCAACAGACTGGCGAACTGTCCAGGATGTCCCCTACCCTACCTTCACCCACAAGTCGCTGGGATAGGTTCCGGCAGCCTGGTGACCCCGAAAGGAATAAAGCAGCAGAAGATGAATGCATGAATGGATGTCATGAGGTGCACCAAACTATAGTGTGAGAGGCTTTACGTGAGACAAAAAAGTCAGACTTCTCTCAAGCAACATTTGTTTTCTCAAAACTTTATTTCAACTCTCGCCATTTCGACTTTTTTTCCTGTAAGTGAGAGGGGAAATAAAGTATCCCCCAGACTTTTTTTCTCACTGCGGCCCTAAAACTCTGTCGTAAAATCTTTTAGTAACATGTAAAAAAAACAACAAACAAAACAGGCCCTAAACATTAGCTGCATGAGCATATTTACAATAACCTTGTGCTATCCTATGGGGTCCAGATGACCCGATCCTTTCATTGACGTGTTATCCCTACCATGACAAAGGTGGACAATGGTGAAAACGTTTTCATTTAATCCATGGACACCAGTGAAGATTACATATCATTGAAGAAAAAATGTTTAGCGCATTGTCTTGTGGGGTCTAGATGACCCAACTCCCAATGTTAAAGTGCCTAGGATAGCACAAGGGTTACCACCCAACCTGGTTTGTAATAAAAAATAGACTGACATATTAACAGAGCGCCGTATACCCCTTGATTTATTTCTAAATTTAAAATGCTTTGACATCAGTAAACAAAACATAAATTAAAGGTTCAATGTTGTTTTCTGAGACAAATTAGGGCTATTAAGTGTGCTTTAGTTTAGAGTATATAGTAAATTAAACAGCAGTTGCAAATACTGTTATAGATCTCTGATATTTTTAGTTGTTACTTGATCCGTTTGGCAGTGCTTAAATCTTTTCACATCTTCATAGTTCCTGTTAAGGTGAGGAAAAAAGAAAACAATGATGCAATGAGAGGAAACCGTTTACAAGACGACCACAGAAATTCGTCCTCTGGCAAGATCTGCCATGACGGTTTAGAAGCTGTAAGTAAAATCCATCAGATTTAGTGAATTGTTAAATTGCTGCAGCATGTATAGATTAGTTACTGGTAAAAGAGTCAAGCACTAATAATAAAACATCAGACAAAACTCAAACAAAGACAAAGCCTGTTACAGTAGAAAACCCACAATTTCCCACCTGAATTTATTCAGTTTTTCTGCCACCTGTTCTCGTAATCCGGAGGTAGCAAATTCTCACGGATTATTACTGTTTTTCCAACATTCGCGAATGCTTTCAAGTCCCAAAATGTTCAACTATCGCTCTGCGACATTTCTGTCAGAACACAAGTGTGCATTTTATAAATGTGTTTATGAAAGCTCATACCCCTAATTATCAGCTTGTTTACGCACACAACTGGAGCAGAAATAAATCGAGAGGAGGGGTGTGCGGTATCTTTCCTGTGATCTTCCCTCCCCTGACAAGTGGCTTGGCTATTCCAACCTGGAGTTGCTTCACTCAGCAGAGAAAAAGAAAGATGAGGAAGGAAGGAAAGACGCTTTCAAAAAAAAAAAGAGCTCCTGGAAAGATACACATCTCAGAGTAAGCAGAACACAGTAATTAGTCGGCCTCAAACACAACAGCAGCTGCATCTCAAATGTTTGTGAGGAACAAACAGGTTCTGACAGTTTGGTGGTTTTTGCTTTGAGGACCAGGAACAGATGACACAAGCAGAAGTTCAAATCCCATGTTTGAACCTCTGAAAGTATAGAGGAATCATCAGAAAACTGTATGGGGAAGAATCCTGTGCAAAGGATGCAAAACCTCATATTTTCTCTTTCCATGTTCACAGCTCCTGGCCTAAATTACTAACTATAAACAGAGATGGATGATTCCAAATATACAGCGAGTACATGCCTATTATTAGCCTTTGTAGTGCCGCATATGTTTCTCAGAGCTGTGGGTGTGTTGTTGTGGCAAAAACTTACAACTTACCAAAAGAAAGGGCCAATTTTTCATGCTTTTCGCTGTTATCTTTGTCATTTGTAGTGGAAGACTGTAGCTGCTGGGAAAGTAGAAAGCAAAAAAAAAAAAAAGGCAAATTTCACGCTTCGCTACACAAGTTTTTACGACAATTTCCTGGCTCTACGCACAAAACGTGCAGCTACTGAACGCGTGTTGAAATTTAAACCAAGACTCCAATTTGGAACAAATGTATGTCCCTTTCCGTTCGTGGACGTGCCAACCGTTTAAAAATTGACCATGAAGGACAACTCAATAATTGCAAATTATATGACACAAAATCTTTCATATATCGGAATAGAGTTGTGAAACAAACAGCAAGATTTGTGAGATTTGCACCAGTTCGACATTTTGCATGAAGCATCTTCCAACTGTTGGTGGGGGACATGCACTAATAAAGAGTGGCAAAAGACGAAGTAACGTCTCCCCTCTCGTCCAGTGTTAGCACCATGGGTAAAACGTGTCTTCAAGGCTGTGCAGCACATAACCAGCGCACGTAGCTTGAGGAAACTGTTTTAATCACTAGTTTCATCTTTAGATTAAGGTGTCACCATTAAATTTAAGCAGTTTAATAAAAACACTTCTTTACGGGGTATTTTTATAAAACTGTGTTTGATAGTAAATTGTATACAAAAACAGATCCAATTATTTGTATCATACGTTTTATAATTGTGATTCTGATTATTTGTGCATTAGTGAAAATACTGCGGCCGCTGCAATTCTGAAATCAGGGATCATTTTGTCAAATTTTAAAGTAGTCAACACAGAAAACAACATCCATCCCGTACAGCAGTTTTTAACTCCTCTAACCTCATACACCATGAAGGATTGACAGAAAAGTTTACATTTAAGGCTTTAACACCTGTGATTTAGCTCCATGTTTACATACTGTCGACTACCCTAATTCCCCCACCGTTCACGCAAATAACGTAATTCAGCTTTGCACCGATTTGCAACTCCTTACAGAATGCTTACTCAATATAAATATAACTGATTCTAATGCGGGGAAAAGCAGCTTTCCTCTAAAACGCAACAATTCCATTGGAATTACTTTAAATACATAAAAGTGTTAAAGAGATATGGTAGTTTGACAAGTGTGTTATTTTGTGACTGCTCCAGTATTACATGTTAGTGAAATTCAACTGATGTGTTTGCCATCTTTGTATTGTGGTTTAAAAATCTACACATTTTGTCTCTATTGACACCTTTTAATGTGTTTACTAAAAGTGAGTTTCTCCTTTTGAATTCAAAAGACAAGATCAGGTGATTATAACGAGAATAAAAAAGCCACTTGACGTTTTTCTAATGTTCAGTTCTGCTAACTTTGGATGCCCATGCATCTATTTTCAGAACCCGCTATATTCCATTCAGGTTCTCACAGGGTTGCTGGAGCCTATCCCAGCTGCTGTTGGTTGATGGTGGGCCTCCCATTCACACCTAGCCGGAATTCCTGGAGAAAACCCACGCATGCACGTGGAGAACATGCAAACTCCACACAGAAAGAACCTAGCTGGGATTTAAACCACTGTAAGTAAGGTGAGAGCGCAAACCACGGCGCCACTGTGCAGCCCCCGGTGGAATTTAGTAAAAACAACCCAACTCAGACACTTCACCCCCCATCTAAGAATGCTTAGACAGTCTGCTGCAAGCATCTTGGTGTTAATACAGCTTCAGGAAGTGGATTCCAAATTTTGTCTGGTTATATTTTATAATGTAAATTCCAGCAGACCATCTTTCAGTAAGAGCCTTTTTAAGGAAAATAAAATCATATGTAACGAGAGGTTTGCAATGTATCCTACTTATTGTAATGCTTTTTTTTAATGCAGCTAAAGTATGCATTTAGCTTAACCAGCTTTTCAGAAAAGCTACTGTGCATTTGCTAATGACAAAAATGGAAGATATGGATTGGATGGGAAATTGCAGTATTTTCTTTGAATGTATTGGGTTCACCTACATGAGCTCATACATATGTCTGTGCCTTGTCCAGATCTGCAGCATGAGAATATGAAAGATCAACTCCCGTTATCACTACTTGGTGGAGGCAGATGCATACCAAGATCCTGTCAACAGAGAAACAAGTTTCATTTCTCCTTTTGTTTGTTCCAGCGGGCCGCCTTTCCAGGCTGAATGAGAAAACCAAAGAATGACTTTTCCTGATGAAAAGTGCCACTACAATCACAGCTCTGCTTGTACGGTGTGAGCCTGTGCACCACGAGTGTTAAAGTCAATCTGACAGCGGAGGGAACTTCATCAATCTCCAATGCGCACTGAACAATAGATCTTTGTATGCAACTGAAAACAGCCTGATGTCTTTGTATGCCACGCACATGTTTGCCCCGCGTCCCTAAGGTCCTCATTGTCTTCTATTTGTTTAACATGATGGAATATGCTAATCAGGCAAGCAATGCGGAGATAAAACTTGCACTCGGGTGCTTTCGTACCAACCAGACGCACCAAATAAATCTGTCATGCTTTTCACTCAATGTTCCCCTGTCAGATGAAATAGTGATGCAACCGAGTTAAATAAACAAACTCTACGGTAAATTCAATGACTCTCTGACACTTTTTCTCATTCTGAGCACATGTTTTAAATCCGGCTGGACATCAAACATTTTCTTCCCTATGTTTCTTGTTTCTGAGTGGCAATTCTGTTTGAAATTGCCATCTTTTTTTCTCATATAACAGAGACAGGCATAGCTGCAGCCCAGGCCTGCTGCTCCTGGGATCAACAGGGTTCCATGCAGCGCTTCAGGCTCTTCTGACAGACTTTTAGAACCCAGATGACACACACACACACACACACACAACAAACTTTAGGCAACAAGCTTTCAAAGGAAAAAATGAGCAGAAATGTAAACTCGGCTGCACATGCCAACACCCTGCCCACTCCACGTGTCGTATGGCGCCTTCGCCTTTCATGTCCTCTGCCCGTACTTTTGATCCAACAAGCAAGCAAGGGACACTTGTTTACATCCTGGCAGCGAGTAAATATTTTACTCAGAGTGCCTTCATCTCGGCAATCTGAGCCCTGAAATGAAAGACATCTTGTCAGTAAACAACTGGCAAGCTGGATGCCAGGAGGAAGGACTTTTGACAGGCCTGACCCAGTTCGCGAGCGCAGATTTACCAACGCTGGTGCAGGTTTGATGCGAGGCAGGTCAGGATTTAGCCAACTCCACAGTGTGCTAAGAGTTTGGGGAGTCAAATCCGTTAAAGACCCTAAAATACACAGAAAACCATGTTATCAGCACAGAAGTTCATCTATCCATATATCTATGTCTTATATGTTTAATGCTGAAACTCTTCCTGTCATAACCTTCTTTATTTTTCCAGGCTTGGGACAGGCAGGACACTGTTTTATGCATTTTTCAGGCTGCATTTATCTTTTTATTCTTCTAACGCCCATCTGTCCATCCATCATTTGTAATTTGTATTTCTCTAGTTAAATTTGAATTTGGAGGGGCAGTCGTGGCATTTAGGGGGGCACTGGCCCCCCTCGCCCATGCCTTTATGTGACCTTGGCGTGAGGCAAAGTTCTTGGGCAATCGTGGCTCCTTATAAGTTGACGAACTGTCTTCCGCTGGAAACAAAGAGGGGCGGAATGGAAAAGACAGCGGGGAGGAATGGAAGCCTTGACCGCGGCCCACAGATGTGTGAGCAAACCTAAACAAGACACTGCCACATAACAGCTTTTTAATTGGAGGCCTTGCGTCTGCTCGCACCCCAACAGAGGAATCTGTGTCAGCCACCTCCAAATGACAAGAATTTTATTCCACCACTGGAGCAGAACTGCAGACTTGCCAGGGATGTGACACAAACATAATAGCCAGCCGACTAACCAGACTAACTGTGGGAGGACAGAAAAAGACATATAATTCAAGGCCAAACAAGAGAAAGGGCAGATGAACTGAGAGAAGTCAGAGGAGTAGTAAAGGAAAGTAAAATTCTGGAATAAAATAAGACATTCATGATGGTGGCATCATATTTCGTGGAGCTGCAGTCTGAGACCGACGAGGTATTACAACTTGTGAGTTGGGTTAAAAACGGGTTCACATTCCCCTAAAGCAAGCAGAAAAGTGAATGAAAAATACATGTGTGGCTGCGGAAATTGGAGTGAAATGAATACATGTGTGAGACCACTGCAAATTTTAAAACCCTGGCTTCCAGTGGAACCATGAAGTCTTGAAGCGAGACTCTCGAGATGCAGTTCAAGGCCTCTTTTTTCCAGTGTCAAAAAGTTCCAGCAGGCGGCATTCAGACGGCTGTATGTTGAACTGCGGATCTGGGCTAATGAGTGTCTCACACTAACTCTTGACAGAGACAAATGACTGGGGAAAAATAGACAAGGAAGTTAATGCCACAAGTTGCCAGAAGCGCATCATACGGCACAATAATTTCACATTCACCACATTTCTCTACAACGAAAAAAAAATGCACGCCACAGCGTGTTTAAAGTCCTCTTTGGATCTATTTTAAAAGTGGTCCTTTAATTATGATTATGCTGTTTTTAGCTAAAATCAGAAAAACTTGTGTTGTTTTCTACAACATAGTTTCTGCAGAGCGGTGGGAGTTCATCAGAAATTCACCACTGAGTTGTGGGCGGGACCGTTAACGGGGTGTAAGCCCGCCATCACTTCCAAACATCCATCTGTGCTTAGAAATGGAGCGGAGCAGAGAACTTGTGGCCTGTTGATTGAAAAATTTTACGTAACTATAAGCTTTTTCAAACCGCATTTATTTGTTTGGCCCTGATTCAGAATAATCTGAACAAAAGTCCTCCATCAGAAAAAATCCACAAGAACATGTTAAAAAATGTCAAGAAAATAGTCTCACTTTTTTTTTTTTGGTCCTCCGTTTATTTATTTACTTTCAGGAGGGGGGGGCACCCTGAGGGGGGTGCTAGTCCCTTAGGGAAGTCAGAGCATGAATGGTGGTGCTGGACCTCCTGCCCCTCGGGGTTGGCCCTTTCCATGCTGACTTTCTCTCAGCGCTGGCGCGGCACTGGCCTCTGTCTGCAGCTAGCTTGCCGTCTCCTGACTGCCTGGCCGCCCTGGGAGGGGGGACGACTATCAAAGCCGGCTGGGGGGCCGGTCGCTCGGGGGGAGCCTTCTTCCCCCGCTTGTGCCCATCCGCCTGTTCCTCCCCTCTCCCACCCAAACAAAAGTTGCACACAGGCACATAGGGCTCCAGGAACTGGATGGGTGGGACATGCTGGCGGGGATCACTGGGGGTGTCTCTCTTTGGGGTCCCTACGGCGCCCGGCTTCCATTCCACTTTTACTCGCAAATTAGACACCCTGATTCATCTAGGGCCTTGTGGGGATGGTCTGCTGGAGGGGGCACAGCAAAACATCCATGCCAATCTTTCACTGGTCCGCCCCACAATTTTAACTTCCACTTTAGACACACACACTGCATGTTAGCAGCACACACAGAGCAAATACACACCAATCACAGAGGGACCCCAGAGTGGGGGGGCTCTACTTCTTGGCAGCGGTGGGGCCCGCCAGCAGCACACACACAGTACACCCACACCACCAAACATGGGTGGGGTCGGGGAGGGGCGGCCGGTCTTCACCCGCCTGGCCCTCTCAGGGCGGCCAGGCTTATGGGTATCCTGTCGGCTGTAGTGGTGGTCGGGCGTGTGGTCCAATCGCCGGGGTGCTCCTGGCTTGGGGCTCTCTCCCCCCTCTCGTGGTCTGTCTGGGAAGGATCTGGTTCACCTTATGAACACATGGTTCACTTCGGCAGCATGCATGCATCTCCACCCCCCCGTGCACGTGCACTCTGCCACACTGCTCCCTGTCTGCTTCATCCCTCCTTCTAACCCAGAGTGTATCGATGGACAGATACCTTCCACTCATCTTTGTGTCCGAATTTCACCTTTGGATGTAAAATTTGTCCTCTCAGCAGATCTGGTATAATAGTTACGCCTTAAAATAATAACTTATTCGAATCGGAGTTTGTATCCTACGACGGAGTATTAGGGCCACCAAAAAAATTACGAGATTTTATCTCGTAAATTTAGGAGAAAAAAACTCGTAAATTTGCGATTAACCCTTGTGCTATCCTAGGCACTTTAACATTGGGAGTTGGGTCATCTAGACCAGTGATTCTAGTGTGCCGCGGGAGATGGTCAAGTGTGCCGTGGAAAATTGCCCTCATTAACTGATTTAACAACATTTCCCATCTCCAGGATTTCAGCTCTCTGTTCATCCAAACAGGCCCTGATAAAACACTGAGGAGTTAGGAATATAAAAGATCGTAAAATACTTTTTCTTTGCGTTTATTTTATTTTATTTAAGACATTTTGATAAGAATGACGTACCGCGATTTAGCTGCAGCTCCGGCTGTATTTTGGAAAAGTCCCGCCCCTTTAACTGTCTCCACCAATCATTCTTGGGGAGCTTAATCACATGTCATCAGTCTGACCAATCAGAAGTGGTTAAAGTCTTCACTTCCTTGTCCCGATTTAGCTCGTAAAGTCACTCAGTTCTAACAAAAATACCAGCTAAAGCTCGTCTTTAGCGGTGTAGCTTTCCACAGAATCCGGTATCAGACCGTGGAACAAGTAAACAAAACAATGAAGCTCCGAAAAGCGATCACCGCCGGCCGTTTTATGCACTACATCTCCCATGATGCGTTGGGTTGTGAGAGTGACAGCGCACAAGGAGATCTGTTGTTAAATGTCTTGAAACCAACGAACACACATCAAACTGTTTTAAAATCTTCTAACTTAACTTTAATTGCATCTTTTAGAAAAAAACAGCTGCAACTTCCAGCTGTTTCTGCCACAATTGTCTCAAAAATGCATGTGAGATTGTGGATGGGCTGTAGATCAATACAGACTATGAGTTTCTCCGGTTTTTTTTTTTGTTTTTTAATTTTTAAGTTTAAAGTGTGCCGTGGCTCAGAAAAGGTTGAAAAACACTGATCTAGACCCACTAGACAGTGCTCCGAACCATTTTTCTTCAATGATTTGTGATCTTCACTGGTGTCCATGGATTACATGAAATCTCTCCACCTTTATCCACCTTTGTCATGGTAGGGAGAACACGTCAATGTAAGGGTGGGGTCATCTAAGATAGCACAAGGGTTACAGTGGAGATAAGCATGCAACAGAGCAGACCGACTAAACTTAGTTGAACAGGTGATCTGAATGTTTATTGATAACGTTCCAAATGTCTGGAAGCTCATTTGTTTGATTTATGATTTATTAAAGTTTTATTTATTGATGAGTGGTTTGCAGGATCTCTGCAGCCCGATGAAGCCGTCGGTATTCCTGCAGCTTTCCACTTGAATCCTTTCTTCCTCCATTAAAGACAAGATCTCTACGTCCGTGTGATGCTTCCGTCTGAGGAAGAGGAGCACTTTTTTGGCATTTTCAACGTTCTAATGCTAATATAATAGACTATTTTCATTCATCTTTGTTGTTTTATGCTAAAACGGGAAACTTCATCTGCAGGAGTGGGCGTATGTAACATTGTTTACTTCCACATTGGTGTTCGGATGACAGGTTTATGACGTAAGGTGACAAATGAACTGCAGGTTACGTGAATGAAAAGGAAAATAAAGGCTGCAGCGGTTCTCTACACCCAAACGTTTCTCTGAGCTCCTTATTTTACATATGAAACTCTGCTTTACTGACATTGAATCCCGGAAAGCCGCTACACTGACCATAATCTGATTCTGAGTCGCCAAAAGGTTCAGAATCTCTTTGTTTTAAACCTATAATCCAGAAATAAAGCTTCACAAAAGGCTCCACATATTTCATCTTCAAGCTAGGCTTCGATAAACATACAACTTCGGTGTTTTCTCCTTGTTAATCTACGACTTTTTCTCGCAAATTTACGAGATTTTAAGTTGTAAATTTATGAGATAAAATCTTGTAAATTCACGACTTTTTGTCTCCTGAATTTACGAAATAAAATCTCGTAGTTTTACTTTTTTTTTTTTTAGTGGCCCTAAAACTCGTCGTAGTATCCCCCACTTTCTCCACCTCTCTTCCTTTTATTTTCTTCCATTACCCCCCCTCACACTCTTCCCCTCTCCCTCCCTCCACGCACTAAATGTAACAAATAAATAACAATTAAAAAACAATAAAAAACAAAAAGGGGTTTATACAAATTTACACCCTTAACACTTCGGAAAACCATCCGAAGATATATAACCTCGTTTTGTAAAAATAAAACCTGTCCATTACAAAAGGCCTTCAGCTCTAATTTGTTTGCTCAATTGTTGGACAGAACAAGTAAAAACAAAAAAATAAAGAAAATAGTCTCACTGGATTTGTGTATGTAAGGCTAAACCCAAAATGCTTCCCTACTCCTTCTGGTTGTTCCAACTGTAAGGGCATTTGAAGCCGTAGTGGTGTCTCAAAGTGTTCTTTTAAAGAGGAACCGTAGGGACTTAGGAGTGGCTATCCCTCCATTGGAAAGGCAAGCCGCATTGCGCTTGTTTGTGGAGGAGAAACGCATTTCTTCACGTTGGTGTTTTCGGAAGCACTAAAGTTTACATTTTAATGTAAGTAAGGAGTTGTTTTTTTTTAAGTTATAAAACCGATGTAATTTTTTTCTCTCGAATACTGGCAGCTATGCACCAATGTAGCTCACCGGTAACAATGGATGATGTCATCAAGCGGTATAACGTCTGCATTTGAAGACACTATTTGTCCCATTTCTCTCTGATTGGAAGGATTAGTGTAGGGGGGAGAGAAGCTATTTGGATTTAGCCTAATATGTGTCATGTGTGTCTGTCAGGCAATTTGTATGTACCATTTAAAGATGTGTATGAATAGAAGCCGTTGTGCGTGCGGAAATTGTATTTTGTATTCGGACATTTTTTATATTTGAGTGTACATGTGGATACACAAGTGCAAGTACACACTGTTGCGCACAGAATGTATTATATACAGTACAGACCAAAAGATTGGACACACCTTCTCATTCAAATGAATGGGAAGGTGTGTCCAATATTTGGGTCTGTACTGTAAGTCAGAAATCAATTGTTACGAACACACAAATCCAAAGTTTTACACGAAGCAAATTACACACAAATTCAGTGAGACTGTATTATTTCCATGAAAAAGTAAAAAAACCACGATTTTCATTGGAGCGGGACTTTAGTGATTGTACTATTCCGAAGCTTCCGGAATTAACCCTTTGTTAGGTCTTGGTTAAGAACAAATGGTTGTTGGTTGAAAAGTTTGGAATTCGATATAAAGGATCAGTGTTTTAACTCTTGCGGGAAGGCGGGCTGAGCTGCAGCTTGGTGCTACATTACACACAGCTGGGGGAAAATAAACAGCTGTGAAAAATGATGCTCCAAGTTCAAAGCAACTTCAATCAGGATACATTTCTCTGCTTGATAAATAATTGAGGAACAGCTCGAACAGCCTTAGAGCTTTGCACTTTTTGTTGTGGAGGCTTTTGCATGAATAAAATACTGTTTGGCCTGCAGAGCTGTCTGCTTCACAGGGATGCGGCGCTGTGTGGTAACTGCTGAGATTGTTCGTTCTCTTCGGCTACTCCTTTTGTGCTCTCTGCCGCTGCATATTTAATTCTGCTCGTCTGTCTCCGTCTGAAATTCCTTTGTGCCGCCGCGCCTCGCTTTTGCTCTTTGCCATTTCTCTCTCATTAAGTTGTTATTATACCCTCTCTGCCTTTCAGACACAAGGGCCTCGGTGAAAGACCATTAATGAATGAGTTTTCTCCTGGAGAGCCAGTTAGAAAAGCGTAATAAAATACAGTGTTTCCTCACAATCAAACTCAACGAAAGGTGCTTCAGCAGATGATCACACATGAAGCGTGATGACAAAAAAAAAATGCCTTTTAATTTTTCTGCAGTCAGATAAACTAAATCTGCTCATAAAATTATTCAAGTGCTTATTTTTTGGCCATTTAATTTGAATCACTATCCTTTACTCAGACAGCTTTAAACCGATTCTTTCCAACTGTTTATGGACTACTTCAACGGGGCAATCTGTACAATTTAATCTCAGGTACGGGTAAAATCGGGAAAAGCATTTAGGCTTGTCTTCTTACTGCGGCAACGGCCCCTAAAATGGGAGGGGCTGCCAAAAGGATTCCTCCTACTCCATGCAGCTAAGTGGAATCTCTGCCTGAAAGGAGGAGAGTGACACCTTGACCCTTTAGGAACCTCCTCCTCATTCTGACTGATTGGACAAATTGGGTTTAGTTTAACCGTTGTGCATCTTGTGACCGTTGTGGGCAAGACAGTGCGCTGAACCTTTTTTCTTCAATGATTTTTCTTCAGTGATTTTTCAATAGGTATCCATGGATTACATGAAATCCTCTCCACCTTAATCCACTTTTGTTCTGGTAGGGATAACACGTCAATGTAATGGTGATGTCATCTGGACCCCACAAGATAGCTCAAGGGTTAGAGAACAAAGTTTTAGCTTGAACAATTTTTTTCTAATGCTCCAGACTGAACGGACATCACGCCAAGCAGCAACTCAGCGGTCTACACTACTGCTACTCTCTCTGTACCCCTTGTGCTATCCTAGGCAGTTTAACATTGGGAGTTGGGTCATCTAGACCCACAAGACAGTGCGCTGAACCTTTTTTCTTCAATGATTTGTGATCTTCACTGGTGTCCATGGATTACATGAAATCCTCTCCACCTTTATCCACCTTTCATTCTCATAGTAGGAGTAACACCTCAATGTAAGGGTGGGGTCATAGGATAGCACAAGGGATAAAACGATAAAAAATTAAGAATTGAAAAAAAAAATCCAAAAATAATGACAAGCGTGTTCAGGAAAAAAGCCACTGTCTCAAATTTGATCCACTCATTTCTAACATGGTGTCACTGTTTTATAAAGAATTATTTATCAACAATTTTTAAATTCTTTCATTAAAACAAGTGGTCATGAAAAATGAATAACAAAACATGACTTATTCTTACCATAAAGTTTTGAAAACTAGTAAAACTTTGGCTCTCTAAAAGTGTTTTTGTGGTTTTATGGAAGCAACCGTTTTCAACAGAGCAGGAAAAGCCCTTCTACTGCCCCTAGTGGAACCATGATGAACTACAGAGCAGAAAATGTGGACCATGATGTATCCAATGGGTTTTTCAGGAGTGTGGATTATGTTAATAACATGGGGGGTCACAGAAATGCATTTATTAAATACGATCCAAATGGTTATAAGGTTAATCCATGATTCATCTCTTTGATGTCTTTGATAATTTCTACAAAATTTCAAATTTGTGTTTCAACAAAATCCACAAAAATGTTCTAATATCCCATTTAGCAATTTCCCATTATTGTTTTAGCCTCTTTTGTTAAGCAACTCTTAGATTCTTCCCATTTGCCTTTCACAGTCTTTGGCTAATCGAACTATTGTTGCCATATAATATTTTGACTATAAAAACTATAAAAACTACTGAAGAATTACACGTTTGTTCAAATTCTGTCCACATTTCTTAGGCAGTTTATAGATTTTAATGTTACATTAAGCATATTTGGCATTTTTTTAGTACCCAGTCTTTGTTTGGGAAACGTGCACCTCTTTATCTTAAATGTAATTATATATTCGTTTAGCCCCAAATATTAAACATTAAATATATTATTTCCCATTTTCATTTGTAATTCAAAAAGTAACTTTTCCAAGTTGATAGTTGTAGCAATTGGATTTTATGAGACAAATTTGTGTATTTAATATTGTATTTCATGTTTTTCTGATCTCAGTTTTATTCATCGCTTTTGGAAAATGAAAACTTGCTCCACTAAATGTTAAAGTAAACAAAAATAATCTGGATTTAAACACATAACCTGTGAAATAGTTGGTGCTGGATACGGTGAGGATTGTGTTTTTTACTTTTATTCCTGGTTTGTTTAGTTCATACTTTGCTTGTTCATGTCATGTTCTGTTGTTGTTTTTGACTGACACACTACAGTTTTTTGTTTCACCCTCATGGTTCTCCCCTAGTTTTCAGATTTCTCCATTCTTTTTTTTCTTTCTTCTTTTTTTTCCATCTTTTGTTATGATTTGGGTTTTTTCAAGAGTCAAAGTTAACCTGGAAGAACCAAATGTTTCAGTTCCCTGAAAAAAAAAAGAAAAAAACTTGGAGGCAGCTTTAAAAAATGCTCTTTCCTTCCGACTTCTATGTTAAAAAGGCCCATTTAAAACCAAAAATAAATATTTGTACAGCCGTGGTGTGAAACGCTTCTCTGATGCTCTTTGCTTTATTTTCTATCCAGGCAATTAGATGATTGTCCTTAAGTCTTTCATGCAACCAATACCAACCAAGAGAAGGTAAAAGAAGTGCTAACATTGACATGTAAGAACATTTTGAGAAACACTTTTGTGCTAATTTCAAACTTTTATTACACTTTAAAAAATATGTGACATGTAAAAATATATTTTACATTTTACCTTTTTTTTCAGTGCAAGACAAGCTTTCATTTAATGTTTAGAATTTTTTTTAAATGACAAACACTTTTTTACACATTTTTTACACTTTTAATAACACTTTTGCAGTTTTCAATGTCAAAAGTTTTGTTTCTGTGCTTTAAGTGGCCTCTTTGCTGTGAAGTAGAGCCCTGCGCGGGACTATTTTCTTCATCCCGCTCCCGCCCGCTCCCGCTGAATTTTTGACCAATCCCGCCCGCTCCCGCAACGTATGCGTTACACTCCCGCCCGCTCCCGCACTATGTATGTCCACTCCCGCCCGCACCCGCAAAACTCATAGAATTTAGTCCCGCACAGTAATAGAGATGCATTGATTTTGTATCGTCCCCCGTCCCGCAGGAAAAAAACACGTATTTTTATTGATATTATTAAAGAGATTCATGACCTCCTCCAGCCTCATCTTTTCATGCATTCCTCTTTTGTGTAATGTACAACTTAAATATTAAATATATTTTCACAAATCCCGTTCGGTTAAAAGTGTGCGTGTGTGCGCGCGCAGACAGACGGCCTGAAGCGCGCTCTTAGTAAGAGGCGGGGCGCACCCCCAACATCAGGTTACATGACAGAGCCCATTGGGCGTCTCTACTTGGTGCGTTCACGGAGCTTCAGTACATAAGAAACCAACAGCTGCACAGCCTAACGTAGTCCGCTAATATATATTCATGAGATATTCATGCCAGCACTGATCCCGCGGGGTTTTTTTCTGCCGCCCGCTCCCGCCCGCAGCACAGTCCAAACCGCCCAATCCCGCGAGATTTGGGTTGGGTCCCGCGGGACCCGGCGGGACCCGATCCCAATGCAGCCCTCTACTGTGAAGCTCTTTAAATTCTCCTGAATAAATTGTGCTTTATACATAAACCTGCTTCCCAATACAAATGAAAAGGGACCACCTTGCATAAATACACTCAAAGAAACACTCAACATTTTTTTTGCATTGAAAGAAACATATTTCTAAAGCAAAACATTTACATTCTGATTTCAAAAAGTGACCATTATGAGAAAGATGCTTCAACACGGTCCTTGTGCTTCATCTGGCCTACTATCCCATGCTGCATTCTAGAGTCTGCTGCTGCACACGGCAGCTTCTGAGCACAGGCCAACTTCTAACATCCTGGGGATGCATGCCTACCAAATTAGCTGCTTTGTATCACTGCTTCCTCTTGAGCAAAGTCTGCTCTAGCCCAAGGGTGTCAAGCTCCTGGTATCCAGGGTCGGCCTCCTCCTG
The DNA here is from genome assembly GCA_037389245.1 of Oryzias sinensis. Lineage (NCBI taxonomy): Eukaryota > Metazoa > Chordata > Actinopteri > Beloniformes > Adrianichthyidae > Oryzias > Oryzias sinensis. The sequence continues at coordinate 23,321,438 of CM074495.1, read as the reverse complement.
GTTTTCCAGAAATCCTGCCTTATCTGTTGCTGATTACCTGGATCAAGTGCGCTTATCCAATAAGGAGCATCAATGGTGGGAAAACATGTCGGATACCAGCCATCATAGGGAAAAGGTTTGTCAGTTATCTAAATGATCACGTAGAGGGAAACAGAGACGGTAAAGGGTAAACAATGAAAGAATTTTAGGATGATGCTAAGGTCCAGTTGTGACTGAGGCTTTACCACCACATTTACCATTTCCATTAGTTCTTTGGCTATTTTTGTTTTGTCTTTTTACTTTTTCAGCCCTAAACACAACAATCATTCTAGAGTTTATATTTTGCAGCAGTAGAATCTGTGATTTCCTTTGTTTCTCTTTTTTTTCCCCTTTGTGTAGGTGCAGCATCGTCATCTCCAGATTTCTAGCTTTTCCTGCACAAAATAGACGGCTGGCGCTGAAGTAGTTAAAACATATGACCTTAGTTTATGTGGCCAAACTAGATGGAAAAATGTTCCTGGGTTGAACTAAAACTGTGTTGATCTGCTAATCATGTAGCCACCTGAAAGATAAATCCAGGGATCACTGCATCGATAAAATCATTTCAGTGGGACTTTGTGATCCACATTTAGTGACAAAATCAATCTTTACTGAGCTGCTGAAATCTGAAATCCAACCCGATGTTAAGTACGGCGACATGAATAAGAACCTGACATCAACACTGACACTCTTTGCAGCCAACAATCTGAAGGCTTACAGGAGCCCAGATCATAAAGTGCTGATTGCAGTTTATACTTCTTTTTGCTGTTAACACACTGAGGAAAGGTCATGGGCTCACATCAGTTTTTTGTGAAAAAAAACAAGAAGAAATAAAACAAAGATAAAAACAAAAATATGTCAGATACCTAAGTTGTTGAAAGATGGACACTTCCGATTTGATTTTCTTCTGAGACAGTCCAATCAACTCGTGAAATGATGTCTAAATGTCTGGTTTGTTCTTCTCATGATCTAAACTCAGTCAAAAGGTAATCTCATGTGTAAACAAAATCTGCTGCCGATCTGCTGCAGTGCAACAAGCAGGAACATAGTTTAATTGCTGCAATCAACAGATCTCTTCAACAGTGATGATCAAATCAAATCCCTTTTATTTATGTGGCGCTTTAGCATGACTGTAGTCAGACAAGGCGCCATACATAGTGAAATAATAAGCAAAAGCAAAAATTAAAGAAAACACAACAGCAGAGCAGAGCAGAGCAGAGTCTCATGGTGTGTCTAAAAGCCTGGCTATTAAAATAACTTAAAAGCTACAGACACACCAGGCATGTGATGCGTGTTCAAGCACGCGTCTTTAGGCCATGGTTTCACACGGGAAAGCAGGGAGGGGCTTCTTCTTCTTTTACTTCCCATGTCTGCAGTTGGAAGAGGCTTGGTGTGAAATGTCCAAGTGAAAATCTTGTGATTCTTGCTCCAGGCTCTTTCTTGCCCAGCTCTATTCCAATATATGAAAGGCTTGCTGTCAGGTACAGACCACAATTAGTAATTGCTTTTTTGAATGGTTGACCATTCTATGAACTAAAAGGGACGCCATCCCTTCGTCATTACCAATTCTCAGTCTCTAATTGGTCCAACTTCAACCTACTTGTAATGCGCGTTCAATGGCTGCGCTTGTTGTTCATAGAGCCCAGAAACGGTTGTAGAAACTTGTGAACGCAGAAGCCCAGAACACCTGTTTACGCGCATTTACATGGACTTTTCATTGGAAGTGGCTACATACAGTTGGCTGGTTTTTGGGGTTGTGGCTGTTGGACAAAGGCGGGTACGTCATGAACAGATCGCCAATTCTTTATGAGGCGATTGAGAAAGACGAACAGCAAGTCAGAGCTAACCACTTTGCACTGCAACCTCACAATAAAAAATGCTAACAGAATTTAGAAAACAGTCTCCTTTCAGCCGTCTTCAAAACAGTCACATTAACATTTTTTGTTTAGAGGCTTTGAGCCTTTCTAGAAAGTCCAGCTGGGTGCAGGTCTATTCAATTAAAAAAAATGGAACTGTATCGCTGACCGTGTGGGTAGCTCAATTTGAGAGAATAGACCAAAAAATATTGCAAACACCAAGGCAACGTTGTCCAACACTGTCCAAGCCTGATGACAATTTGGCCATTTAAACAGATTCCAACATTCGATCTTCTCTGCATGCAAAAAGGCCCACAGTTGTAGCGTTTATGGTGTCTTCATTCTTATCCTATTAACATACAAATTATAACAGTTACTTTACAGATAAATTAAACACCAAAACATTTGCCCTTTATGGTAACATAATTGATTATTTACTTACATTTTGTTCTTAGACTAACGCAGCATAATCCTTATCCAAACATACGGTAGAGTTCTTTATATCATTCTCCCTGGCAGCATCTGTGTCATCCTAGAAAAGAGGGAAAAAAATGCAAAGAATGAGTATTCATCTTTTGACAACCTGAGGAGATCAGTAAGCAGTGGATGCGAAAGTCGTGGCATGCGCTATCCTCAGGTAGCGGTAGCTCACAAAAATTCTCCTGAATTGATCCACAAACATTTGTGCTTGTATTTAGTTGAGGTTTGTGTTAGAGCCTATTTCTAAAGAAAAATGTTAAAATAAAAACGTTTTTGTCAAAAATATTCTGACATTTGTTATTTTTGTTACAAATTTTTGTTACGAATTTTTGTTAAAGAAAGTAAAATCAGGGGGATAAAAATTGCTTTAAATCAAATTTGAAATGTAAAAATCTGAGATTTTATTTTTAGGCCGTGTCGCCCAGCTCTATGTGTGGGCTTCTGCACTGAAGTTTCACACATTGAAAAGTCTTCCAGTCCCTGCTGGTTAACATGCAAACACTAATGCTATTTGTAAAATGCAGTTGGAGCAACCGAGTGAAAGAAATGCCTCGGCTGCTATCGGAGCTGTGATCCTGAAGGCTTCAACTGTAAGCTCATTAATGGAAATGATGTCGTCACAGACGGGAGGCTTCAGGAAGCAGTGGGAAAGGGATTTGCTTACAGTCCGACATGGAGAGTAATGGCCCGTCAGATCGCTGAGAGGAAAGTCCTAATGATCAACACTTTAATATTTAATGCCTCACTTCTAGCTTTTTTCCTTTTCTTCCATGGGGGAAGGACGGCTACAGTCAGCACAACAATGAGAAATTGAAACGGCGGTTGACAGAACTCCGAGTTGATCAATGAGTCATCCTTTCAAGCTCTAATTGGAAACACTGTTTTGCACATCCATGAGTTAGTGGCTTTAATTAGAAATCTAGTTTATGCTTGTTCTGTGAAGACAACTGATGAAAAGATTCATGACGGTAGGTAGGTACCACACGGTCTGACGAGAGAAGACAAAGAGAAGAACAACTAGGGTTTATATTAAACACACACCTCCTTTATTAGCAGTTTTATTTTGTCCTCCTGGTTTTCTTTTATTAGGAATAAGGATTAAAAAACTTTTTTATCAACTCAGTATAGTGAGAGTTTTGTGAAATAGTTAAAAAAACTACCCCTCTTTTTCTGTTTTTCTGTGTTGTTTTTTTTTTCTTTTTTTTTGAAGAAGCCTGCATGAAGACGAGCGAGACAGAAGTGGGACTAGATGAAATGGTTTCAGTCAAAATATGAAACAGAAAGTCAAGGAGAATTAGATGTACTGTCCCGGGGAGTAAAAGGGAGCAGGGGTGTGGAGGATATCCTGCCAGAGCGGGGGGACCTTCGACCTGGGATATCCTACTTAAGATACAAGTTTGCCAAGGCCACAACGCTTCCTCTACTGTGCCAAGGCCTCCTTTTGATACCGGGTCCCCCGCGGTACTTGTGTGTCGCAAACATGATGCGTTATCAGTGAAATGACGTGTTCTTGATCTGCTTTTCTGAGAATCTTGCTGCCCAAAGGTTTTCGTGGTTCTGTTTGTCTCCAAGACTAAACCCAAGTTCAAGAGGGCGCCTTTGACCAATCCAGCTTTCATTTTCTAAAGCTTCTTTTTTTTTTATCAGGGTGTGTTAGAGCCTATCCCGGCCAAGGAAACACTGAACAGGTCACCAGGTCATCCCAGCTTCACTAAACTCTCTAGCAGAGCTGTAGCAACAGTGATGAATTTATTTTTCTACCGTAACTTGTCGACCATTTATGAAATCAACGTAATTCCTGCAGATTGTGAAGCGCAGAAAAGCAACTTTTTCACTAATATGCAACACTGTGTTGCCTTTCAGTACAAAGCCGATATGAAAAGCCAGCGTTAGAATCAGGTGATTCACGTTGATCACATAAACGGTTGAATAGTTACCGTATGTTAAAGAGTCTGTGTTATTTTGATGTCGGTGCTGACATCTCCAGTGTTATAGGGTTAAAGACAAAAGGCGTTCTCACTACAGGCAAATCACAATCCAGCGAGGTAGAGCATGAATTAGTTCACCTAATGTGACTCTTTCTTGGTCAGTTCTTATGCTCCTGGTCCTGAGTCTTTTGGGTGTAACAAGATATGGCAAAGGTGGGGCCTGATACTTACATTGTCTATAAACACCTAAACCTGAGCATATATCACAATGTTTTACACATTCCAAAAAACTATTACCGTAATTTCCGGACTATAAGCCGCTACTTTTTTCCTGCGCTTGCAGCCGTGCGGCTTATTTAGTGACGCGGCTAATTTATGAATATTATTGGCGGCCGCCGTGTACGTATTTTCGGACTCAGTGAATGGCTTGAATTTTCTAACATCAAACACAAGTCATTTATTTTTCAACACATCTCTAAGCAGCCAAACAGCATGGATGTCACTTCAGGTCTTAGACACTTCAGTCATGGTTCAACAAAACGAAACACGCATGCCCGGCCGCATCCCAGAATCCTTTGGTGCTATTAGACCCAACGTGATCGCCGCTACAATATGATGAAGCTTTCAAGTTAAAAGCAATCGTTAAAAGCAGCGTGAAAAAATCCACCATCACCAACGGGTTTGGAAAAGCCGGTCAGCTGCGTGACGGAGAGAACAGCGCATGCTCAGGAGTGAATTTACCTCTGAGTCATAGTGACTCGGCTGGCTGCACGTAAATATATGGCAATAATATCAGCCTTTATTTTGTCGGGACACGACTGGAACACGACTGGAAACACACTGAGCGGAGTTTTGCATTGAAACGCTCACAGCCTCCGTGTGAGCTGGAGACTGCGTGTCGTGTGAGCTGCGGGGCCGATGGCAGTCTGAAGGCTCCCACACTTAACAACGCATCCGCCCCTCATACACAAAACGTACAGTATTAAGTCCGATTGCTCTGCACAGACACGATTTGCTCCGTTCACCGGCGCAATGGGGACGAAGCGCTCCTCCTTGAAGCTGCCCTGGCCAGAGCTGTCGGAGTAGATAGGAAGGGGAGACAAGGAGCGCGCGGGAGCGCAGAGGCGTCGAGCCATTCTGCAGGCTGCAGCCAGGGCTTACTCGAGGCGTCCGCGGAGCAACAGTGTTTGTTGTGGAAGGAAACTTCTGACCCACGCGCCGCGAGGAGGCGCGCGTATCGCGCTGAGGCGCGCGCTTTTCAGTCGTCGCTGCTTTATTTTACTAGCGTGTTTTTTAACCAGCCCTGTTACTCCCATAATGCTGCCGCGACACAAGCGGAAGGAGAGCTTTTCCTTTTGACCCCTCCATGCACTGCTGATACTTGCTCATTCTTAAACACGTACAACAGAATGGCGAGCCGGGCGTTGGCCCCGCCTTTAGCCCCTAAGACTCATGGGAAATGGGGGATCGCGGATGTAAATTTCCTCATCATAACTGAGGGATGTAATGTTGATTATATGGCTACTGTTTGTAATTTTATGTATGATACCTAGATTGTCAATAAGTTAAAAAAAATAAAAAAAATAAAAACCATAACTGAGGAACTTGTGAACAGAATATATTTGCATACTGTTTGGCAGATGCATATATACTCAAATTCATGAGCCTGAGGCAATACTGACTCCACCCACCGCGTGCTAATTAATCACACTTGCTCTGTGAGTCAGGACGTGATCCGTCAGGATGGTTGCTAATTCATGCGGCTTGTACTCCGACGCGGCTTGTGTATGTGTAAAATTAGTTAAACTCGTGAAAATAGGTGGGTGCGGCTAGTAATGGGGTGCGCTTTGTAGTCCGGAATTTACGGTAAATAGAAAGAATAACATAATGTTGACTGTAGTTTTGGTTTGTATTGCACTGCATAGACCATCACATAGTTATTGTCATCTTTTTGAAGGACTACACCCAAACACATCTAAGTCCCACTCCAATCCTCTTTTGATCTATTTTCAAAGCATTCCCAGGTTATGATTATGCCTTTTTTTAGCCAAAATAAAAAAAATCCTTTGTCATTTTCTACGACATAGTTACTGCAAAGAAGCAGTTAGAAATTTGCCTCTGAGTTGTGGGGGGTACTGAGGGTGCAGTACCACTAGCTTACAGCCCTTACAACCACAACATAATAATTACAGGTGGAACAAAATAGTGAGCAATATTGGAGCTATCCAGCCGTACACTTTTTAGCCAGATGCCAGCTCAGACGAGGAAAACAAAGTCGTGCGTGGATCTAGCCATCTACAGTGGATGCACACATTTACAATCTACAACCAGTTTATTGCTGTTTCTACAAGAACCTGGAGAAACTGGATAATTGCACCTAAGAACATTCAAACGCCGCACAGCCAGAACCAGAGCTTCTTTCTGGGCAGATGAAGATGTGCAGCTCACATTTCTACTTCACACTCACATGATACTAACCCCAATTTACATTTCTTTTTTGGTTCTTCTCACAAACATTTTAGATTCAATTTTTTGTTTTCAAAACAAAGACTTTTTTTTACAAAACTAAAATGGGACTGTTTTTTTAATTAGCAGATCTTATTTTATTTGATCATTTTATTGATTCTAGTATCTGCAATGGACGCTCAGTATCATCTTTTAAAAAATGAACATAACTGATTTACCCATCTCATTTTTGAGCAAAATTTAAACACACTGAAACTGTTCTGAAGTAAACACGCCACGCAAACATTAAAAAAAAAAGTTTGAACAAGCTGGTCTCCAAGAGAAACCTTTTCTCATTGAGCATCATATCTAGCACTAAGACAGATGATGCAAGAAATTCCGTTGAAAAACGTTGCAGAAGGATTCCACAGCCCATACAAACACACAGAACCAGTGCTGTTCCTTCACCTTTGTCAGCCCTGCAGAGCAGCAGCTGTGGCACTGAGCAACAGTCATTCCAGTCAAAACTATTGTTTGCTAAAGGGCTTTTTCTCAGACATTACCAATCTGCAAACTCCTTACTGATCACCTGGTAGTGTTATTGGACAACGTTTTTGGTCACAATTCTTGATTCATTTTAAAGCAATGGAGGAAAAGCTAATATCGCCAAGAGCAGAAAAGTCAGGAATGCCATGGTTAGTAAATGCCATGTAAACGTTGAATTTGCTGAAAAAGCAGGAATACTTCTCTAAAGAAGACTTGTTTTTCAGGAAAGTTGCAAGCTAAGTTCACGCCACCCTGGGCAACCATGTTCAAGCGGCCTCTTCCAAAAAAAAAAAAAAGTCTCTGGAAAGGCAGGTGAGCAGTTGTTACGGAGTTCCATGTTCAAAACTCTCACGTTCACGCATAGCTACACAAGTCTTTACGTCTTTTTTCAGGCTGTACTTACAAAACATGTGGCCATTGAACGTACGTTGCAAATCGAACCAGGTCAAACCAATCAGGGACTTGGATTTGGTAGTGATGTATGGATTTGGTCTTATCTGGTAAACCCAGACACAGCAACGAGCCTGACACCCTCAGGTCTAACAAATATTGAAAACGTACTTAAGCGTTTGATGGAACCGGGAACATGGCCCGTCACTGATTGAAAGTACTTTTTTTTATTTGTTTTTTTTTATCTGGCTAAATAACTGCATATTTTTGTTTATTCTTTTGCATTATGATAAATGAAGTACTGGGGTAGGAAGTTGGTCCTCTAAAGAGTTGAGGATTATTTCGGCTGATGTGTGAGGAAACTCCCGGTAAAGCATGTTTGACTGTGTGTTCAGATAGAAATTCTTCCTGAATTCTCCTGGCTAAAAAAACAAAACACCAGTTTTAAAGTCTATCTACAATATGAACAAATTCTATTCTTCTATTTTGCTTAAAGTCCCACTCTGATCATCTTTTAATCTATTGCAAAAGTGTTGCCAGTGGTCTTTGCATTAATATTACGCTGTCTTTAACCAAAATAAAACAAAAACAAGAAAACAGTGTTGTTTTCTAGGACATAGTTTCTACAAAGGAGCAGGAGTTTATAAGAAAAATGCCTGTGAGTTGTGGGCAGGACTTTCTGCTTTCATTTCCCATCAACCCTTTATTGATACTGTCTCCCACTAAGACTTTTATCACGGAGTAAGTCCATCTCCACTTCCCATCATCCATCTGTTAACGTACTCTCTTGCTAGCTTACAGTTCCCCACAACCCCAACCTAATATTATCTGCAACAAAATGGCGAGCAACATTGGAGCTACATTTTTGAGCCAGATTCAAGCTCAGATGAGGCGTGGAGCTGAGCAGGGAGCTTCATTGTCACACCAACAAGCTTTATCCAACTGCATTATTTTGTCTGCTCCTGATTCACAATGATTTGAAGAAAGAAATGCAATGTTCAGCTTCATTTTCCTTCATCATCAGAAAAATGCCACAAGAACATGTTAAAAACACCAAAAAACATGACTTTTATCGGAGTGGGTCTCAAGGGCTTTTTTAGCTCATAGCAAAGGTGAACTCCTCCGTAAGCTAAAGCGTCTTGAGCCTTGAAGGTGGCTTTGTTGTGACTTTCCAAATGCTTTTTGAGCAAACACTCCTCTGAGCCCTTTCACCCCCGTCTGTCTGGCAGAAGGTTTAGGCTGTGAAAAATGATTAATCTCTATATTTGGGTTGCCCTGCCGGTCACCGTACCCTTGTTGGTGTGAGTTGGAAACATAATCCGCTTTTGAGATAGAACTTGGCTTGGAAAAACAAAACAAAGAGATTAAAAGGTTCATCCACTTTATGGTGATTCCCATTTCTCATAAGTTTATGTATGTATCAAGTGAAAAGTATTTATTTTTAGAAGTGTTGAGATTTGCCACTGAATCCTGCCAAAGAAGGTGTTATGCTCACACTTTTTTTTCCATGTAAAATGAAAAAAAGAGGCAGCTTTGCTAAATGGGATGAAACTAAATTACATGTTAGGAATTGGCAGAATTGTGCAGCAATTAGATAAACTGGTGAGAGTGGGTGCGAGGTGAGTCTGTGAGCTTGCAGCGAGCTGATAATGTGTTGAAAGGAGCTTAGCTAAGCTCTTTGGAGCAAAGATTACAATCCTGCGCGAGAGTGAGTGTGCAGATCAGATTCCTGGGCTATCGAACTGCATTTCAAGGTTGAAAGGAAATAAGACGGGGATACGTGGTCGATGTACGTGGACCTCTGTGAACTCCAGACAGCAGATCTCCTGCAAACCCGTCCGCTCAAACACTTGATTCTTTGCCATTACTTTAAAACGATTGCTGCTCTGACAAATGGACTGTTCAGATGACAATGATAACCTATTATGAGCTTCATTAAAGTTAGTTAACTGAAGGAGACCTTTTTGCTGGCAAAACTGCTTTTTGTGCATATTTTAAAAGGTACGTGACTTAAAACCCATATATATTTAATATATTCACACTGTCTTAAATCATGAACACAATAGAATATCGATGAGTAAGTAATCTGCCTGGATTCCTGCATATTAATGCATTGTTGGGAGAACAAACGTGCAACACCAACGACAAAAACAACTTTTTTTGTTTCATTATATTGTTTTCACGCTGTTGTTATTTATCTTTGATGTGTTTTGGACAAAAGTTTTCTGGAATATGTCTCAAAATGGAATAAGAATGAGATTAGGATGGCAACATCATCTTTTGATTGTTTGATGCAAAAGAACAAACAAACATTATTTGGGGGGGAATGCTTAATTCATTTCAGAAATACTTTTTTTCTTAAGGGAGAATAAAAAAAAAATCCTTAAATATTTAAATAAACAAAATATATAAAAAAAATACTTTTCAGTCCTCCCAATAAATAGAAGGAAAAAAAAACAAATTGAGAAATTGAATTTGAAAAATAACACGTACTAAAAATCAAGGGACAGCAAACATATTCACATTCATGTCTGCATTTTCATATTCTCCTTACAGTTTTCTCAATAGAATTTGTTCCGTAAACTTTGATTAGCCTAAATGAGGCCTGGTTCCACATTATTCATAAAATATTATACATTTGTTCTTATTATGTTTTTGTATACATGCACTTTCCTGCCATAACAACAAGCATTTTCACACTTCTTGAACCTTTTCCTAAATTGTTTAACATAATCTGGATTATCAGAGCTGTATAGATTGATGTTTTAAACACATTATGAATTTGGCATGGATGTGTCCTTTGATCCCCTCTTTAGAGAAACCCATTAGTCATGAGGAAAATCCAAAACAGCAGCCATTACAAAAACATTCAATGTCTATTTGCCCCAATATCAGCTAGATGGGCTGTTAATGCACAAAATGCAGTGTAATCTTGAGGGGTACCTAGAGAATACTGAATATTTGTTTTAATCCAAAATATCATTGTGGGAATGTTATGCATTTTGATCCAGGGATAACAATAATTTAATTAATTTACCAGATCACTATTTTATTTTTCTATTTTTTTTTGTTGACAGGTTATTTACCAGATACTCAGAAAATGCAAATTGTAATATTTATTCATGTAGAGGAGGTTCGCTTTATTTTAATAGATTTATATACACATTGCATCTATGAAGTGATAGAAGTCTGAGCAGCACTGACAGGTTGATCCTGCAGCAGAGAGACGCAGGGCTCTAAAGAACAAGCCGGTGATGAATGTCTCTTGTTCCAATAGACTCCTCCCCATTGGTTTTGTCTGTTCTCTAAATCATATCTGATTTAAGTTTGAGCTAAAATAAGTTTGAGCTTGTCAGATAACAGATTTATCAAATTTAGTTCAATTTAAACCAATGTTTTTTATAAAATGTGCTTCAATGCAGGCTTTGGGAAGATTTGTTTGCAGGAAAGTGGCTATAATTTGTTTTTTACATTCAAGGGCCCTCCTTTTGTCAAGCCAGTGTGAAATGAGCTGTACACATGCAGCCTCTCTGATTATACCTTTTTATTGCATTTCTTTGTGTCTTTAAATTCTGCGCTTTGTATGCTTTACCAATTTGTCAGACAAGGCAAAAATGGGCTCAACTGTTGAATTGTGCGAGCACATTTTACACAGACTCATCTCTAATGCCCAATAGTCATAGATGGACATGCAGATGAAACCTGGAACTGCTTCTGATTGCTATCACTCATATTGTGTGGATCACTAGTAATTCAAGGAGAAGATATTACTTGACAGATGGGATTAGAACCATCGGCACATCCAATAAGCATGTATAAATGCTGTCAAAGTTCATGGTATGTGTTTTTGTGTTTGTTTGTTGTTTATCATGCAGTAAAAAAGGAAAAAAAAATACATAGATTAATCTAATTTATTCAGTCATTTAAATGGCAGTGTTTGAATTTAATGTTTAGTTTTAGAAAGTTTTGGAAATTTAAAACAATTTAATTTATTTAAAATAAACTCCTATTAGAATGAGAGGTAAAATTTGTTTAAAATTCTGAATAGACCAAAAAAAATCTATTGATATTTAAAATAAAACAAATTTTTAATTTCTAGAACAATAAAAGCTGTTTCAGGCTTTCATTACAATTGTTTAATAACTAAAATGCTTTTATTCTATTCAATAAAAGACTTGTTTCATTTCCATTTTGTGCTTTCAATGATGACATAATTTAGTAAGTGGTTCTTGGCTGTATCCCTACTGGAAAAAAAAATAAAAAGGTCCAATAATAACACAGGGTTGTGAGCAATTTTATAAACAATAATTCTGGTATGAGATTGGTGTCTTTTGTCTGAGTTTTCATTGCTTAGGTTCTGTTTCAGTCGTGTTTTGTTGCTCCTCTCTGTAATTATAATTATGTTTTACTATTTTTACTTATATTTCTGTTTTATGCGCATTGTCTCTATTGTTATTTATTGTTCTGCATGTTTGCTTCGGGGTCTGAGTAACTCCATCTGTGCCCTATGTTAAAATATAAGACACAATTGACAATAAATACATCTTGAATCATTTTTGTTCCGTTGTGTATTTTTCCAGTTTGAATGGTTTGTGTTTATCCTGTGTAATTTCTGCTTGTGTTAAGTTGCTGTCACAAGCCTGCTTCTCCTGCATTTTGGGGCCTGCATCACCCGTACATGACAGAAACAGCTGAGAGTGGGTCAACGGTTATCAAGCTCAGAAGGCAACACTTCCTCCATGTGAATTCCAGGAAGTTCAGATTGACAAAGACAGGAAGGCAAAGAGAGGCGGATGTGAGAAGCGAGTGACGGGTAGGGAGGAGGCCAATAAGGAAGCGAGGGAGGAAGGAAGAACAGTCTCAGAAGCACAAAGGGATGGATGTAAGTGGAATAAAATGGTGGAGATTTCTTCAACAAACTGGTGTTTGCTGAATAAAACAAATCAGTTCAAGTCCAAATCATGAAGCCTTAAGCTATGTTCATATTGCCCTTGACCATGCACGTTCAGGCCCACTTCCAATAAAATCTGTATATGTAAATTCACATATATGCACATTTAAAGTTCAAAACTTTCACGCGTCATTATGTACATTTTTATGACCATTTTTGGGCTCTATGTACAAAACGTGCCGCCATTGAATGCGTGTTGCAAGTTGAACAATTTGAACTTTGACCAATCAGTCTTGGATTTAGTAGTGACGCATGGAAGGCGTCCCTTTTTCCTTCACGGACGTGCCAACCATTTGAAAATTGGTCATGGAGGAGAACTTGCTAACTGTAGTGTGTGCCCTGCTGGAATTACATTGCGCCAAGTCTTTCATGTATCAGAAGAGACCTGTGGGGGGAGGAGCCTGCAAAAGATTCACAAGATTTACACCGCTTTGACAGCTTTGACATTTGGCACCAAACGTCTTCACACTGTAGGTGGCGAACATGCCCTCAGAAAGAACACCACAGGCTTAACACGTGGTAAATAACATGTGTTTACTACGTTCATGTTTAACGCCTGAAGCAGACGTAGCTTTAGTCCCATGCATCTCTACAAGCGGTTTACCACGGGAGCAGTGGGTTTTTTGGGGTGTCTAGAGGTTGGGCTGGATCTTAAGGAGAGCGCAGGTGTGTCTGTATTCCCTTGCTTGTGAGGCCACCTTAAGTGACGTGGAATGTATCACTGTCGTACAGTAAGTAGGTGTATCATGAAGTATTTATATGGATAATGTAAGTTACACACACTCATGGGTGATGCTGTCATACGGTGTCCTTACGCCGCACTCTACTGCATTACTGCATGCACAGGGTGTACAGGTGATGCCCAAGCGCCCGTAGAATACCAACACAGACTACTGGTACGCTCTTCTTTTCCTCTATTCTACGGCTACAAATTATGTTAAATAATGATAATTATAATAATAATAATAAGAAGAATTTGGATTTATCTGCACTTTTCCAGACGCTCAAAGCGCTTACAATGCACAGTATGTCCATTATGCATTCACTCCTCAGTCAGCACCAACGGGTTCCTTGTTCAGTGCGCTGAAGGAAAAATCTGTACAGCGTGCCTGTGTCTCACCCACTCCACCCTTACTGACCCTTACATATTGTTGAGGTGTTTGCTTTAACCTGGTACTCGCATCGTGCCATTAGAAAACTGTGCATAAACATTTTTGCTCTACCAAGTGGTCCACGATACCAATTTGGACTGGGTCACCTGCGTACAGATTTGCCAATTTTTCGTTTGCAGACAGCCTGTTTCCACCTGTGAGGGAAGTTGTGACTAAAGTATAAGGAGGAAGAGTGTAAAGACAAAGGAGGAGGAAGACAAAGAACACAGCAAAAATCACAGGGAATATATAACTACAATTAAGGTGAATATATGAAAAGAAATTGAAAAGAAATGGCAAAAATAAAGATTTGTTTATTTAAAGCACGGCACCGTAGCCCAAAGCAGAGTGATGGAGCGCGACCAACAGAGCTTTCCCAGCAGGGATCCTCGTTTTCCATTCAGAGTATGGACTCTGTGGTCAGACATGATGAGATGAAAAAGAGAAATCTATGCGGACGTAGAACTGTGGGGCAACAGGCTTCATCAGCAGCAGCAGCTGGATTCCTGCACAGAGAGCAGCCTCTGTGCTCTCTGGGCTTCAGGGAAAAAGGCTGCATGTCCCCAGTGGAATAGCAAAAGGTCGCCATTTATGTAGAAATAACCTGGAGAAGCACACGCACAAATCCTATATGCAGGAGGAGTGACAGCAGGCAAACAGCATTTAGAACATAATGTAGCAAAAGCTTTGGAGGGATTTTTCAGCTGGATTAAATATACCGGTAATGTCTGACAAGAAACTTGTAAAAACTGCTTTGAGTTTTTTGTGTAGATTAATGTTTATCTATTAATATGTGGATAAAGGCTTTAGATCCTGACTCTTTTAAACTGAAAAAAATATTTCATTTGTTGTTGTTTCAATTTGTGGATAAAGTTCCAGCATACAATAAACTGCAATAAAAGCTTTCCAGCAGCTTTTTAAAATGCTCTGATACAATGTCAGCTGAAACCACAAGGGTTGTGAATTATGCTTCAAGCTGTTATTTTTTTTTCAGGCATTTATGGGGAATTGCTTGACAGATTCCACACTTGTGTCATGCTGACTTCTGTGCCACCACGGCAGTTCTTGTGTTCTCCTGTGCAAAGCAGATCAGAAAACTAATTAATGGAACACGCGTGTTTATTTGGCATGCATTTGGAAGCCAAAACACCTGCAGAAAAACTCACATCTGCACAGCTAACAAGTGCAGCAGGAACCTCGGGAATTGCTGCCCTGCAGCCAACATAAACTTCTACTTTCTTTCAGAATGAGCCTCTTTAAGTAACCTTTCCCGCTGATTGTATTATGTTTTTTTTTTTTAATGTCCCCGTACAGGAAATGCGAAAACTTCCATCAGCTGGAGAGAGTATCGCGCAGCGACTGCGTCTTTGTAAAACCAAGTGGAGGGAATTTAATTTGGATTTCAGTCCCACTGAAAATTGCTCAGGGAGACTCAACATAATTTGCAGCAGCTACATACTTGCCAAACAATTAAAATGCCAAACTTGATCTACATTTTCCTCCAGGGCTGTGTGCTGACATTGACATTGTGCAACAATGTGCCATGTTTGATAAATGATTTTTAGCAGCAACTCAGACAAAAGCACTGGCTTTACCAAAGCGCCACGGGGACAGAGGACAGTAATGAGAAAGAACAAAAAAAGGAAAAAAGGGACCAACAGATATCTCATTAATTTGTTTATCAAGCTGAATGTGTTCCTTGTGTTGCAGAATAATAGAGTAACATCACAACAGAATTAACTGTGACATTTTTTATCAGATATGTTCCCCAAAATAGAGAGACAGACAATATGGATTCTATTTAAAAAACCAGCTGTCATGCTTTCCCTTTACCTGAATAGTATGCAATTACCCACCATGTTTTAACCCTTGTGCTATCCTAGGCACTTTAACATTGGGAGTTGGGTCATCTAGACCCACTAGATAGTGCGCTGAACCTTTTTTCTTCAATGATTTGTGAACCTCACTGGTGTCCATGGATTACATGAAATCTTTCCACCTTTATCCATCTTTGTCATGGTAGGAATTACACGTCAAAGTAAGGGTGGGAAACATCTAAGATAGCACAAGGGTCTATACCATGCTAAATCCACTATTTGAGTGTTTTAAGCATTGAGTTAAGAATCAAGTGTTTGAGTATTATAATGTTCAGTCCTCACAAAAAAACGAGTAGGTTCTCCCACTGTGATGTAGATAATTGAGAAGAGTCTGTGCTGCCAGCACCGCCCCAAGGCTAACACACACATCCACTTTCTCTGCTGAGCTAGCAGTGATCAGCAAAAACGCGTTCATTTTTTATGCACAAAATGCACATCCATCCTTGTAAAAGTTTGAATGTTGTTTTGTTTTCGTGGGCGAGACGCAGACACGCTGCTGAGGCCGGCTCTAGTGTGATGTCATGAAATGGGCGGCACCCACAAGGAGCGAAAGGCGGTGCCTCAGAAATCGAGTTGTCTTACTTCTGGGTAGGAAAATGAGCTGCAAAAATCACAAATATTTCATTAAAAAAATCGTTTTTTAGTGTACCAAAGGTAATTTATTATCATACTGTATATATGGATATAGTTTTGTCTGAATTACATAAGAAAAGCACGATCAGCCTTTTAACACATTTGTAGTAAAAGAACTCCAGAAGTATCCAAAGACAGTTCTTTGTGGAATTTGACTTGTTATTCCTGGAAAAGAGAAATCTCTCAAACATTTTTCCCACTTTCCTTTCTTTTTTAAAAGTATAGGAGATTCTGGGGAGACTACATCTCTCGGCTGACCTTGGAACATCTTGGGATCGCCCCAGAGGAGCTGGAGGAGGCCGGGGTCAGGGAAGTCTTTGCTTAGCCTGCTGCCCCTGCGACCCGGTCCCTGGTGTTGTGTGTGTGGTTATCGTATTGTAACGTATTTGTAAGTATAAGGAAGTTACAGGCACTCGTGATGTACAAAAGATGCTGTTGTACAATGCCCTTCGGTTACACTGCCATTAGTAAAGTGCACGTACCGACCCCTTATGTGCAAACGCTGCACAAAGTGATATATGCAAGTGGCCGTTGGATGCACACACAAAGTACACCTTGTTTTTCTATTTTCCTCATTTCTAACAGTCAGGCTGCAACAAAAGAGCACACACTTATCACCTGAACAGCACTAAGCCTCCTTGTGCAGGGTGGGTTCAGGGGCATACATTTTTTATTTTATTATTATTATTATTAGTTTTAATATATAAGGAATATAGTTTCAAATACTTTACCCTACTTAATCTTGTGTTCTCTACCACCTTGGGCCCGCAGCAGGACTGTAGAACAAAATTTGTATAAATATTTTTGCCCATTGTTTGTCCTCATACAGCTCGTATCCACCCAATAGGGCAGTTGTGTCTGAGGCATTACCCTGTGAAGACTTCAAAACATGTTGACAATTATGTAAATTCATATTCAGGCATTTGGGACTGATGAATGCAAAGGCTAAGAGCTGTGAGAGGAGTAGATAAAACTTAACACAAACAATATGATTTTTCAAATTTATAACAGGATTGTAGTTGCTGTTTTGTTCTTTTAAGTCTGAATAGCATATGCGATTGGTTGATCCTGGTATGTTTTAATGTACTCTTAACACATGCCATCTGTGTGTCACTGAATGCAAAGTAATTCTTTTTGTGCAAGCATACCAAACATTCCAACAAAATGGAAGCAAATGAGCCACTGTGCTGTCATTTGTTTTGTTCAGATAACTGACATACTACACACACATGAGAGTCAATCCGTCACACAATTTTCTAATTAATGAGACTGCATCAGTGGGTGCATATGCTGCATGCAATCCATTTACAGTTAGTTTATGTGTCATGTGATTATATGCGATGGTCAAAGATCTAGAGGATGGGACAGAACGAGAGACAGTCACACAGTCAGATCAAATCCAAAGCATAAAAGAAAAGTGGATCCAGTAAAAGAGGTGATCATCTACATAACCTTGCACACTATTTCTATGTAAATCAGGGGCGGGGATAGAACATATTATGAATAGCGGGAGGGGGACAGAAGACTTTCGAAGGATGGGGAAGGCCGTTACAAATGAAATGGGGTAAAAACATGTATTTCCAACATTTTATTATTATGTTGTTTTTGTTTCATTTTAAAATATTGCTTTTGTTATTTTTGCTTGTACTGATGATTTCTAAATTGCTTGTTATAAATAATACTAATATTGACTCAAAAATTGGCTGGGGAGGCAGCTGACCCCCTGTAGCTCCGCGCCTGGTGTGAATGGGTTCCAGTAGGAAGACTAAGGCCGCCTTTACACTGCATGGTTCAAGTGACCCAATTCCAATTTTTTCCTCTCTTGTGGCACAGATCGGATATGATCGGTGAATGTGTAAGCAGGACAAAAGCGCATGGATTCCGTTTTTCTCAGATCGGATACAGGCCTCTCTCATATGTGGAAATAAATCGGAAACGAATCGGATATGTGCATTTGCGTGTGCCATGTAAGCAGACAAATCGGATATTCCCCAGTAAATGTGTCAATTCAGGACACCACCAACTGAGATCACATGACTTATTAAGGTGCTTTTTGTGCGCTGATTTTGCTGTCAGCTGTTACCTTTCAGCCTCAGGCTTCAGACCGTAGTCGGAAACTGCTGTTATGTCCGGTCCGGAGGCAAAATGGTAACTAATGAAGCGGGACACCGTTGCTATAGAAAAGGCTAGAAGCCTTTTATTTTTTTGGGGGGCGTGTATGATGGGGACCGTGTGTGTGTGAGCGCGCGCGTGCTTGCGTGTGTGTGTGTGTGTGTAAGGAGACAGAGTGAGTGTGAGTGCGGAGCGGGGGACTGTCGGAGAACCGTAAATTAAAAATAAGGTGTCTCGCCCAAAAGTTTTGGAGTCTTTCTTAACCCACTCTTGAGGCTGAGGGTTCAGAACGGAAAAGTGAACCCAGAGGAAATCTCCTGTGTGTTTCTGACTACGGTCAGAAAAGAGAAGTCATCGCGCAGGAAAGGTTCAACACTTGGATCAAACTGTTAGTACAGCACGTCTGCAAACACTTCCTCATTCAAAACTCAGAGAGAGCCGAGCAGCCCCCATTCTTTTCCTCTCCTGTGCATCCCCTCTGGAGCGCCCAAGGCAACGCCTCCTTCAGTCGCCGCCTTGCCTCCATGACAACCGCAATCACAAAAGTCTGAAGGAGGTCCGCGGAATGCGGAAATGCTGCTACGTAGTCCTCAGAACGTCCATGTTTGATAGTTTCAGCATTGTATAATGTAAATGCAAAAATCAGATACGGGTCACTTTTAAAAGATGATGTAAGCGGGTCGTTAAAAAAATCGGATATAGTCAGAAAATCTGATATAGGCATCAAGACCTGCAGTGTAAATGCGGCCTAAATGACTTAGTTCCAACTGCCCTTACAGGCTACAGGCCGTCCGTGGGTGAAAAAATGGGCGAGCTTGGTGGCACGAAATTTTAAGTTCGTTCACCACTCCAGGAGCCCGTAGAGGAAGTGTTTATCCACATTTCATGCAAGGCTTTTCTGCACTACAGATAAAAAACAAAGCATAATGAAGCTTGTCAGATCAACTGTACTCAGCTGAGATATTGTCAATATGCAAGTTAGGTTCCTTTCACGTGATTCATTTCTTTAAATGTACTTTAAATTGTGTTTTCCTGATATTTGAAAAAAACAAAAATAAATAAACAAGCCCTCCAGATAACGTTCTGTTTTTGTGAGTTTTTCATTATTTTCTTTCACCAGAGGACAATTCCATTCAAGCAATTGTCCAGCACACTCCTGCACGCTGTTTGGCAGTGGTTTAGAGCAAAAAAAGTGCATTAGGAGAAGAAGTGTGGCTTTTATTTAATTAACCTTTTTTACCTAGTTTTTGTGTTCTCAGCAAAAAGGAGGTTTTTGTTTAGTTTTACCTTTTCTCCAGTGAAATGAAAACGCTGGGTCAACTTAATTCTAGTGACCGAGGGCATAGAAGCTTCGTTTTTCCCCCTTGAGCCTTCTTAATGACCAGAAAATAAACACAGGAAACAGCCTGCCCAGCTACCAGCTATTAGTTCAGCTCCACTCATACATGGAAGAACACGCTCCGCTGGAAAACTGTACAGCCTTTATATGTTGAAAAAGCTGGAGCTCGTAATGACAGGAATTAAGGGGGGAAAAAGAGGAGCAAAAATCATAATCATAGGTAGCAGAACTGTGTCTGCAGCTGGAAGATTAAACAGTTTGGGTTAAATGTGGAAAACGACCACTGACTGTATATGAGAGCTGGACCGAGTGACCCTTCCCCTCACATTCCAAACAGGAAGTACCCACTGCCCCCAAAAAGCCAAAATCCCATTAACTTCAGTTGAGAAATAAAAAGCTATTACTGTCACAAGAACAGGCAGACTGCTGGATCCAAATGCAGCAGGTTTATTAGCTCGGCTAAAAGTCCACAAAGCTAACTCAGGGCCAGACAGGCAGGGGACAATAGCAGGCATCAGATCATCAGAGGAGAGACAGGGTCAAGATCCAGGCGAGAGTCGGGGCCGGCAGCATGCAAACGGAGTCAGAAACAGGGTCAGGAGACAGAAGATCTGTTTTTTTTCTCCAAAAAGCAGGTTATGTGAGTTACCAAGTTTGAGGCTAGGAAAGCGGATAACCTCAGCTTTCAGTTCCACAAACAGAGGTATGTTTCAGGGTATGCTTAGTCATGCTCTGAACATAACCTGGTCTGGAGCAGGTTAAGTTGAAGGTTACTTTGATTTCAGAGAGGTGAAGGAGCATGGCATGTCCATTTGAAGATGATTTAGTGGATGAAGAAGCTCAAATAATACTTTTTCCACCATGAGAGGGTGATAAGACTACGTATGGATGTTGGAAAGATAAACTTTTTTACATTGATCTAACTTAATTATTTGCTTCAGTTAAGATAAATATTTTTTTTGAGTTCAGTCAACCTGAAAATAACACGTAGTTATCAGACATTTGACTTTCATTCAAATGAATTCAGCTAAGTAGGTGTAACCTTGGTGCTGCTGTTAGATTGACAGCTCTAGGAATTGTGGGATACCATTCCCATTGCAGCAAAAAAAAAGAGGAGCAAAACAAAAAAGCAACTGCAAACAAAAAGAAAATGAAATGTAAAAAATAAATAAATGCTGCAGATAATAACCGCCATCACAGCAAAAAAGAAAAAAAAGCGATGCAAAAAAAAGAAATGAAACGCAAACATAAAAAAAGCGATGAATCTACGAAAATGGCTGCAAATTAAAGGAAAGGCCCGCTCCCGCCCGCAGTACAATTCAAACCGTCCAATCCCGCGAGATTTGGGTTGGGTCCCACGGGACCAAATTCAAACAGACACTAAGATGTCATGTGCCTGCTGGTCCCCACATTCAACATCTGAAACATTTCATTGACAAATTTCATGTAAAATTCCGTGTAATCCGCTTTTAAGTGGTAGGGGTGTGGACTTCCAACAAGCTCACTCCTGATTGGCCAGAGTGGTTGCCATAGAAATGCTGGCTCAAACAAACTAGGACCAATCACTGGGTACAGTCTGGTTCCAACATGGCAGCATTTGTTTGGACAAAAATGACTGATATTACTTTATTTGGTTGAAGCTAAAAGGAACTCATTTTCTATGGGTGACATCACAGACGCTCAGTCCAGTTCTCATTTACAGTCAATAATAACAACCAAAGTGTCCTGGTGATCAAGATCTCGGTGTCATGGCAGGCTAAGCTAGGCAGACCCAGATGCTGGAACCCGGAAGGAAGACAGGAGGTGAGTTATGGCAAGAATAGGGTTTATTGATACGTCTGGTGATGGAGTCTTGGTATGGCAGGGAGGTAACGTGGCTGGAGGGAGTCCGTGGATCCGAGATCTGACGAGAGCAGGAGGCACCGCTTGAGGAACCAGAACGTGGCTTGAGAGGAGCCGGGAAATTCCCACTGCGTTCCACTGCAGACGGTGAGTGTGGTTGGAAGTTGGCTTGACTCGTCCGCTTGACCGCTCACTCGTGGATGTGGATTTTCCTGGAACAGGACAGAAAGCATGAGACAGGATGCCGAAGATAATCTAGACAGGATTTCACTTGAGGCTTGAACATGCACCATTAGGGGCAACGAACTCGCGTTGAATGATGGTCCTGGAGCTCCTTATGAAGGTCTGGTAGTCTGATGAGATGAGTGGCGGCAGCTGGGGAGAATTGGGCCAAGCAGAGAGGGGAGGGGGGAGGAACCTGACAGAGGCACCGTGACACTCGGTCTTCAAAAGTAAATTAGCTTGTTCCTTAAAGGAACAGAAACCACTTAAAATAATCTTAATGCCACATCACAAGATGTATATTTCTTTGTAATTTCAAATAAAAAAAAATGTTAAGGCTGCTATTTGATGGATGCCTGCGTTTTTCTCAGTCTGTGAAAGTTTTCTGTGAAATCTTCTCACGCTTTTCCCAGCATTTGAAAATGTCACTGTGGTTTTATCCAAAGGGCCTCAGACTTCCAGATCACACATCTGTATCCTCAGCAATTACCTTAATTGATGGCTCTCAGGAGCCTTCTGAAGTGTAACGGTTATTGCTGTTTTATGTTATACGGTGATTTAAGAGCTGGAGAGGGCAGAGCCATCGGAGAATCTGATATCACCCAAAAAATAATAAGATAAAAATCTGACAGGCTTTGATGGATTTTTAAACATCATTTCCAAGAAGGAAAGAAAAATCATGAGTTTTCTCCAGAAACGACATTAAAAAAAATAAAGAAAGAAAATCAGTTCATCGGAAAATGATTTACCCACTTAGTAAATGTTTTTGTCTGCAGAGGTCAACTTTCTTTGTGCTCAACCTCAGCAGATACTTTAATACACAACAACAGCTAAGTTAAACGGCGTACAGCTACATTAGCAGTGTGGGATCAGCTCTGGATAACAGGCTTGCAGGGCTATCAAAGAGCACAAAGAAGACCTTGAAGTTCATGTATAATGGAAAGCCAGACAGAATTCCTCATTCCTTGTCCTTCACAGTCAGAAAGTTTGCTTCATCTTTCATAAGAAAACATGGGAGAAGTTTTAACTGGCAGGCAAACCTCAGCAACAGTCTTGCAAAAATAAAAAGCGCTCATCATTTGAAAAGATTTTAAAGATCAAACCATTTGGAGAGCAAGAATCCAGCATTAAATCTACCAAGCAAAGCAAAGTTTAGGAATCCCTGCAAGAAAATGGCAAATAATGTAAAAAATGTTTTTATTTCTGCATTTGATAAAAATACGCAAAAATATAAAGTGCAATATTTTCCACACTTAAGGTGCACTGAAAAGCCTCATTTTGTTTTCAAAACACAACAGTATATTTTATAATCTGGAGTGATTTATGTAAGGGAAAATGACCTTCGCAGTGTTCATTATCAGAAATTAATGCGCTTTGCGGAAGCAACCGTCCTTCGTCCAACCGTCCATTAATATCTGATAATGCACACTTTGAAGGCCATTATCCCGCTTATACCATGGTCACTTACAAAATGTCTTAGAATGAAATACAATGGACATCAGATGATTAAAAACATTTTTAAACAAAAAAATATAATGTTTTAGGAGCTTTGTGTTTTACATTATGTGTCAAAAAAGAAGCCCTGTTTATGAGATGTTCAGTATTGAGCCAATGAGACCACAGAATAATTACAATTATTCTGTTGGAAAGGAAACGGTTTCTAATCAGTGCCTCTTCAGTGTGTGGTTAGGCTTAGACTGTTTTCATGACTTAAAACATCACTAAAGAGATTTATTTGAGTTTTGTTTATAAATTTAAAACAGCAGAATTCCACTTAAAATCCTCAAAGCTCTTGGAAAAAAAGATCAAAGTTGACATGTTTGGCAAAAATAAAGAAAACTGCATGATTCAAAAATGTAAACATATTAAAAGAAAAACACTGTAGTGGAGGAGAAATTGACACATGCAGTCAAAGAAACATAGAGAAGTCAATAGGTAAAGCCTAAGTCACAAATGTTCTTTCAGGTGGACAGACATGTTTTTTTGCAGACAAAAAATGAGCAAACCTTTTTGGTTCTAGACTGCTTGGTGAGCCCGTAGAGCAAAAATGTCATTTTTGTGCTACAGGTGTGCTGCAGGAAACAGGTCATAGTGAACACCTAAACATCACGGATAAATAAGGGTGAAGTAGATGAGACGCCGCTGTGTTGTAGAGATTCTTCTTGTTTTTCAACCTGCTCCTTGTTGGGTTTTCTATGGAAGCATTTGTGTAGCATAATTAAAAAAGGCAATACCAGAAACGCGTTTTAATTTTCAGAATGAAGCTGCATTTGTTGACTCAAAATTAAAAAGAAAAAGCAATCTTCTTCTTCAACACTGCTTATTCTGTCACTTAATTAAAATGATAATGAAAATGGAATTTGACATTTCATTTTCAAAAAGTTCTCTGGTAGATGTGTAGCAAAATTCAATCAGAGATATGTAATTTGACTATTAAAATGGATGAACAGAAATGCTTTTTCATTTTCAAAATGTAACTGCATCAATTGACTCAAAAATAAAATTAAAAATCAATCCTTCAAAACCCTTTATTAATTTTCTACTTAAAAACCGCTTATTCTGTGTCATAATTAAAATGAAAATTCAAAGAGGAGATTGCATTTTCATTTTCACATCCACCCTGTGAAAGGTGTCGTATAATTCAATCCCACTCAGCATTTCCAGAGGGGAGGTGGGGCGTCAAAAGTGCATGCAACTTATATTATCCCTACAAATACCTTGCGATACACTTACCACATGCACAACAATGGTATGTTCCATTTTCTACGTCATCCCTTGAGTGTGGTGATACAAGCGTCCAGGGAACCTCTAGACACACCTGTGCTCCTCTTAGGAGGCAGCCTTTCCTGTAACTCTCCACAAGCCCAGACTACTCAAAAACCCACAGCTTTAGTACGGGTCAACCCGGTGTTGGTGCATGTGACTAAGGCTTAAGGCTTTACACTGTATGAAGGAAGTTCTTGAAGTTATTGAACCAGTAAATGTACCTTTTTCATGTGTCTCTGGATTTAGCCTCTTTCCATGATCATTTTAGAGATAGTCCTGTAAAATATGCCACATGCTTTTGGTTTAAGTTTGATAAATGTGTTGAATGTCACATTTTGGTTAAAAACAGATGCAACTTAATTGGATCCAGACCCTTTTTTTTAGTTCAAAATGCAGCGAAAATCAAAACCAGCATGCATTTTGTACTCAGGAAAGGCTGGGGGCTCTTTTAGTCAACATAACCCATGTATGATATGTCCCTGCTCCGATTCTTTCAGAGAGTAGCGTCCTGTTTTGGAGTCTATATATTAGACTTTCTGATTCATCATTATTCATTCTAAGAGTTTCAGAAGCCTCTTTCATGGTGTTCTTTCTGAGCTTTTGTTTTATTCCTTGCAGTGAACTTGCAGTAACAGTGTACTATTTCATTTTAATGGAAGAGGGAGATGGAATTTACAATGACCTACTCCAGAGGTCACTATAAAAGGGTCAGCTGGAACTAAGCTCACCATGAATCTGTAGATAAAACAAAGACAGGTCTCATTTGTTCCTTTTTTCCTCCACACCACAATGTAAGGGGCTATAGATCCCCTTCACAACACAGAATAAACAAGGCAGAGTAGTTATTTCAAAGATTTTACTGAGACCTGACTGAACAAAGGCCAGAGTGACATTGTTGTTTCATGCCCTGTAAGCAGAGGGCAACGAGAATATGAAAAAAAAAAGGATGAAAGAGCCGTAACAGCTGGCACTGAAGCTGTCTCCACCATCTTCTTCATCTCATGGCCCCATGTTTTAATTTGTTTCTGCTCCTCTGAGCGGGGAGGAGCTTTTATTCTCGACAAACCCGCTTGCGCAGGCACAACACACTCTGAGAGAGACGCAATTATGATGGGGCCAAAAGCAGCAGCCTGATATGCTGCGGTGGAGATGTTTAAAGGAAAATGACCATGTCGGAAACCAGAGGGGGGGTTGAAAGTGAGGTAAAAGGCCAAAGGAGAGAAATAAGGGTGTTTGGATGAAGCAAAACAACAGGAGGGACTGATCACGGAGACGGAGCTGTTGCCTGAGAGACATAATGAGCGAGGCTCGGGAAAATATGACACAGAGGAGCTGACGACTGGGAGCTCAGAACAGGAGGAGAACAAGTGACAGTGTTCATAGAGAAGAGAAATAAACTTGAAAGAAGAGCTGTCATTGTGGCTGAGGCTGTGCCTGACCACAAATACCTTTTTTTTTAAAGCAATGCTTCGTTATAGTCTTGCATTCAACTCTTGGGTTAATGGAGTTCTTTAGCAAAGTGATGCGTGTGTTTGTTGACGTCATCTTCTGGGAATAAAGGGACAAGTGTGCGACGTGTGTGAGTGAGGATTTTTATTTTATTGTCTTTTTTTTCCGTGTGTATTCATTAGAGCGTGTGCCTCCTTTGGGCTGTATCCTGCCGGATGAATTTGTTTCCTATTTCCTTTCCTGCTTTGTCTTATTTTAACCTTTTGACACAGGAAGCTCACACTCGGACAGCTGTGTGCATTGTAAACGTACACACAAAACCCACAAAGTGTCTTCTACCATTTTACCACATTGTCAAATTACCGTATTGTCCGCACTATGAGGCACCTTGGTTTTTTGTTTTTTTTCAAAAAAACCACAGTGCTCCTTATGATTTGGAGCCTCTTGTTTATGCATTCATTCTGGTTGTGTTTAACGATGTTGAAGCGATTTTGAGAGGTACACGGTGCTGTGTTACAATCTCAGTCTGTCTGGTTGTCATCTGAATATGCTAACATGTCGGACATTTTGTTTACATGTTGCTAACGAGGTTGGGAGTTAGCGTAGTCACAGTAATGTTAGTTAGAGGGGTATCAGTCTGTTTTTTGCAAACAGTTATTGTAAATTCGTGAATGTGTAGGGGTGTCAGACTGTTTCGTTTTTTTATGTTACTAATGAAGTTCGGAGTTAGCATAGTCACAGTGGGGTGTTATTGTAAATATGCTAATGAGGCATTGTCAGAATGCTTTTTTTTTACATGTTACTAACAAAGTTGGGAGTTACTGATGTTATAGTAAAGTTTGTTTTATCAGTTTCAGTCCGTTTTTTTTAAAGTTTCAAACAAGGTAGAAAGTTGCAGGTATTGTGAATACGCTAACTTTTCTTATGTGGCTAACATGTAGCGTGTTTCAAACAAGTTCTAGAGTTATAATCTTTTGTCTTCCTTTGTTTGCCTTATAGTTCACCCTATAAATGACAAAAAGTTAGAAAAGAGAGCAGTTATTGATGGTTCACCTTATAATCCAGTGCGCCTTATAGTGCAGAAAATAAACTACCTTTCTTTAGAATTAAAACTTGTCATCTGGACTTGGTTTTTAAAGTTGAAGACGTTTCACCTCTTGTCCAAAAGGCTTTGTCAATTCTGACAATTGGCAAAGCCTTTTGGATAAGAGGTGAAACGTCTTCAACTTTTAAAACCAAGTCTAGATGACAAGCTTTAAACCTACTACTATGATAGAATCTACATGGATGAATGAGAGTCTTCATAGACACTTTTCTTTAGATGTACACACCTTTGTGTCTAACTGGCATACAGCCAGATTCTAAGTGTGTGTTTGTGTGTCAGTTGGGTGCAGGATTAGTCAGTGGACCACACAGAGAAATTATGGCAGAGCTGAAAGGAGAAGGTTGCTGTAAGTGTATTTATTTTATCAAACCTACTGTGGTGTTTCCATTGTGACAGATAGGCTCTTTTTTTCTTTTTTTTTATGCATACACTTAAACACACACACGCACACACATGCACATAGTGGGAAGGACCGGACCAGCTACCCAGGGACCAGTCTGTGACTGTCTCTGCTGCAGCTGATTGTTTTATTAATGGATTGCCTTGGCACTGTCAGCTTACTGTGTCTCAGCAGAGACATACACACACATCGACACACACTGATGTTAGGGGACAGAAATATACACTGTGGGGATTGATGACGCCTTAGATTCAGACACATATATTTACACTCACACACACACACACACAAATGCACAGCTTGCGTGTGAGAAGGGAAGCCAAGGAGTTTCCCAGCCTTAAAAAAAAAATTAATGAACCCTGTTCCCGACTTTGACAACTTGGACCAACCCTCTTGACCTTGATCACCAAACACACACACACGCGCGCACACACAACCAACACACAACATGTACTCTGATGTGCTGTGGAGCACAGACTTACTTTTATTGGATTACTCTGTCAGTGAAGATACTTAAAGGAATAAAATGACTTCTCATCCAACAGCACAGTATATTTTGATTAAAGTGCACACACACCACTGTAATTGTAGTCTTCTATTTACTAAAATTGAATTTGAAAATCAATAATTTGCTTAATGTAATCACTTTGTTGACGGATTATCATGCAGATTTAGATTTGGTCTAATAACATAAAGTCTGGCTGTTACAAACCTTTTTTTCCATTTCCTCTATAAAATTCTCGGCAATTAAAAAAAAATTACACAAAGCAAACCCCCCAAAACTGTACATTTCTGTGATTGTGACAAAGATTTGCAGTATGTAGGATGTTTGTGCTTTTCAAATATTTTTAAAATGTTTAAGAATGATAAAGACCCACTTCAATGAAAATAAGGTTTGGGGTGTTTTTTTAACATGTTCTTGTGGCATTTTTCTAATGTTGAAGGACATATATGAAAAAAATTGAGCAAAAAAATTGTATTTCTGAGTATTTCTTTATTCAAATCATTGTAAATCAGATGCAAACAAAAAAAAGGTGTTTGAAAAAGATTGTATTTGATAAATATACAAATTTGTTAAATATGCTGTGTAGGCCACAAGCTCCCTGCTCTGCTCCATTCTGATGTGTCAATTTGCAGACAAATAGATGCATGTATGTCTTTGTTTTCCTGGTCTGAGCTAGAATCTGGTTCACAAATGTACAACTGGATGGCTACAATATTACTCGGTATTTTTGTTGCACCAGTGATGTGAGGCTGGAGGGTGTGAGGGGCTGTAACTACGTTTTCAAGTTAAATTAATGTGCACATTTATTTCCTTTTTTCTTTTTTTACTACCATTAGATTTCAATTCACTCATCATGGCAGCTCAAAAAAAAAGACAAGTGATAGTACAATTACAGCTCACTACATATCAGATCAAACAAAAGAAAAAAGTAAATAGATACGTAAATCATTTTTCACCATATTATTAATTGGGTCTTCATGCACCAGAATGTGATCAGACCATCCTAGCAGGGGGATGGGAATGGAGAAGTATACATCTTTAACATTTGCATACAGTCAATCCAGCATCTTCTCCTCCCTGATCTGGCTCTGCAAGCACTGGAGAACTGTGGGGAGGGTCCCTGGACGAATGTGGGCAGGGACTGCGGGTGGTGCGTCTGCATCCTGAAAACTCATTCATGTACTGTATACCACAAGTTTCCCGCCTTTCTTCTTTCCACTCCCCACATAAACCTTGTCCATGCGCAAAAGTTTAAATCCCTCCATGGAAACCTCAGGGTTTGGAGTCAGTCCATTCAGCCATCTCTCTTTGATACGCATGAGGCTACACTCCCTGAACTCCAGTTGTAGCCGGGTCAGCGCCGTGGGCTCGTCAGTTTTGTTGAGGAAGGAATGAATGTTGCCCATAATAATGGATGGTATAAACAGCTGTGTCTTTCAGTTCCCTTGAAGCTTGTACGGCCAGCTTAAGGTAGTCATAAAAATAGAACGTACCCTTCTAATTGTTCTACTATTGACACACAGCCATACATCACTGGGTTTATTGATAAAACTGCCATCAATTATATGCCACTACACTGATTTTGTCTTGAGACCTTTTGAACATCTGCATTGCAAATAGGTTGCCTATGAGAAACTGAATTTCTAAGAACAAAACAAAAATAAAATTGATAACAGTTTTGTAGAGATTACACTTAGAAAATAAAATAACACAAGACATACTTGTTTTGGGGTGATACCGCCCAAAGTCCAGCTCAGTGCCCTTAGAATGTCCACCCTAAAACTGGAAGGTTGTGAGTTCAAATCCATGGCCGAGTCATACCAAAGACTCTAAAAATGAGACCCAATGCCTCCCTGCTTAAGGGGTTGGATATGGGGTTTTAACCACCCAATGGTTCTTGATCGCTGCTGTGTCAGCATCCAGGGTATGGGTCAAATGCAAAGAACACATTTCAGACACCTAGAGTGTGACAACTCCTGGGACTTTAACTTTAATCTAAAACAAGTACTAACTAGCAACAACAAGCTAAACAACAATGGCTAGTATTCACAGCTCTCTTGTATTTCTGTAGCAAAGTCAAAAACAAACAAGCAGAAAAATCTTCTAATAGGAGGAACATTATGTAGAACCAAACATGATTCCAAATATAACAGAAAGATAAAAAAATATGTATGCAGCATTAAAAGTTGTTTCTGTTCTCTTTAAAATAGAGAAAAAATTTCTCTGCCACATTTGGGTATCTGGACGACTGACATGAACAAATCACAGTCAAATCGAAATGACACCCAGCTGTAATTATTAGCTCCGGTTGGCAGCCGCCTTGTCAGTCTCTGTTAAGCATTCTGGTAAAGATGTAGTTATGCAACATGTTGAGACTGTCCATAAGCACATCAATTAAATGCATCATAAAAGAGCAAAGTTTAAAGAAAATCAAAAACGAAGTGCTGGGGAGTATAGAGGCAGGCTCGTTAGGAATTAAGTTCCATTAAAAGCCAATTAAAAAATATCCTTCTGTTGGCACAATGCAGTGTGAAGAATGGACTTAGGAAAAATGTGAATGTGTGTGTCTGACGGAGTGCAAGAAGCTCAAAATTACTTTTTAATCACGTCATTAGAATTAATTTGAATGATAAATTTGTTATAATGACTGTCTTCAGGGTTGGAAGGGGAAAAGAGAGAAGGCCATATATTTTCAAATTTTGTGATCAGGAGGCTTCCTGTCTGTCCCTCAAAGGAAAACATTTAGAATAATCAGTCATAAAAAAAATCAACTCTGATAAAATTTTTAGTTTTTGGTGTTTTGAACATGTTCTTGATTGTTTCTGAGTATTTCTGTTGTGAATCAGGAGCAGACGGAAAAAATGGCAGTTGAAAAGGGAAGGGGGGCTTCTTGCCTTTTATTGTAAAACATAAGCCGCGGTTACATGGGCAGAATATCTTGATCGGATCAGTGGTCGGGTTAAAATTCACCCGTGCACATGGGCACAGAAAACCTTTTTCCGATTAGAACAAACGTTCCCATGGCTCACACTCTCGTTCGGAATGAATCATCTGGGCATGCGCAGTAGTGTAAAATCACCCGTATCCGGAAATAGGTCCCGTTGTAAACAAACAACTGCCAGACATTTATGCAGCAGCTCGGTAACATACGAGACGATCTTCCAAACGTGCTTTTATTAATGTTATGAATATTATGAAGTGCCTGTTTGCTCATCGTTATATTTAATCTGTGTGGTCAGTGCTTTTTTGTGGAAAAATTAAGATGGACGAAAGCTTAGGACAGACTAACACGGGCTAACATCATTAGCCTAATGGATGGACACAAAGTCCAGGACCGTGCGAGAAACGCAGCAATCTGCAGCTTTCTAAGGACTGAGCTACATTTATTTCTGCTCTGAAAATTTTAAAACAGACCGCCCCAAAGCCACTCTGTGAGCTAGCGGCCCGAGCTCTGTTCGAACACGGTTCTGCAGCCGCTAACCCAGGGCGGCGGGGCGGCTCGCAGTCTGGATTCTCCCACACATAACAAAACAACAAAACACGAAAAAAAGCCCCCCGGACACAAAATTATTAATCCAGCTGCTCTGTTCACTCGGGTGCCAGTGGACCGATTGAGCGTCGGGGGGCATGAAGCGCCCCTCCCCCGAATCTCCCCCGTGAGGGGTTTAAGAGAGGGGAGAGCCAGCGAGGCGAGAGCGGAGGAGCGGCGCTTTTCACGGGGCGTCCGCAGAGCCAAACACCATCTATGCATGACGTAACCCAGAGCAGTAGTGACACACGATCGGAATGACCGTTTACATGCTCCACGATCGGATAAACGATCGGTATAACCCACCTATCTCGATCGGAAAGAAATTCTGATCCGGACGAGTCTGATCGGGGCAGACTATTCGGAACGGGGCGTTTACATGACGCATTTTCTTTCCGATCAGGCGTTCTTTCCGATTACTTTTGCCCATGTAAACGCGGCTATAGATGCAAAGGTAAAAGTACAGTTTTACAGAGCAACAGAAGCTTTATATAACATGAAAAAGTAAGATATGAGTCGAAGAAAAGGAAGGTAAAAATATAAAAAGACTTGATGTAACCACTTGTATAGTTTCAGTCTAGATGGATGAAAAAACAAAATGGTGCTTATTTTTAATTTTCAAAATGTGGGCCTGTGCACAGTTAAGTTTTACACTAAACCTATAGACTAGAATTTCTTTTCACTGTTGCCACACCTTAACCTGAGAAAACAGCTTAAGTTAGAGAATTCATGTGCCTTCGTCCTCTGTGTACACACATAGGTTTGTTTCTTTTTTGTCAGGAGAAAGTTGTAGTTTTTCCTGATACACTGAAACGCTGGCCTGCAGTTTTGCTAGGAAGGTTTTGAACTGTCAACTTTGGGAAGTTTTAGGCTAGAGAAGCTTGACAAGTAACACTTGGTGGCCACCTTTTTAGATGAAGGATTGATGTTGTATCTCACAACCAGGTGCAACTTAGCGGGGCACTGTTGATAGAAACATTGGGGGTGGGTTGACAAAGTAGAAAGAGACAGGAGAATTGCAAAAAGGAAAGAAAGAGTCTGATAAACAGCGTCCTGCTCTTTTCCTCCCTACTTCTGTCTGTCTGCCTATGCAGCATGAACCTGATAAAGACAAAATTGCATCGGTTGAGGGCAAAGAAAACAGGAAAGATACACCCACTGAAGCCCTACAAGAGATAAGAAGAGGGACAAGGGAAGACATGAACTAAGGAGTGTGGGAAGATGAAAGAAGTAAAAAATGGACAGAGGAAAAAATTTCAAAAAGAAGGGGCAAATGTGAGGAAACAGGTAAAGACTTAACAGTCAAGAAAAAACGTTCACAACACAAGCATGCATGTCAACATGATGGAGGGCAACAGTCTATGCAAAGATGCCCAGACCTTCTTCTCCCTGGCAGGAGCTCTCTACTCACCCAGAGAGAACAAAGCCTCTTTCTGGTCGAGATTTGTGACCTCAGACTTGGAGATACTGACCCCCATCTCAGCCAAAAACTGCCCTTAGACATGCTGGATGCCCTATGACGCCAACAGGAAAACGCTTCATAAACCAGAAATGAAATGCAGTGGTCCCCAAATCAGACTCTCTTTTGCCCCTGGCTGCACCTAGAAATTCCGTACATAAAGATGATAAAAAGGACAGGTGATAAAAGGCAGTCCTGCTAGAGTCCAATAATTACCTGACATGCCGTGACGGACACACAGGAGTCCACCAACAGAACACCAATTGGGCTTATCCATTTTTTTCCTTTTTAAAGCACCTTCCACCACCATCTAAAGAGGCCAAAAGGGCAGTACACAAGGTCAGACCAATGAATAAAGGTCACCGGGAGCACGGCCTTTTTATCCATAGGTGAGAACTCCAACACTTGGGAGCCAAGCTGGAATTACGAGTAAACCCACCCCAGCCCTCGCCCCACCTCACTCCAGAATGATGGCGAGTCCAACCTCAGTCACCTGCATGGAGGTGAGCCTAACTATATCCAGCCGGTACCTCTCAGTAGCTATCCATCTACAAACACAGGAATCTAGGCTCATGCTGGCTGGGCTTAAACTGCGCAGAGACCAAGATGGATAAAACTGGAAAAAGTAGTTTAAAATGTGACATGTTGAATGGGCAACAAAGAACTGTTATTCAAACTTCAACTTTCAGAAACTAAGACAATAAACCAAACTTTTTTATTCCTGAAAAATAATATGAGTGTATTTTTACAACTGGAACTTCCAAATTGAAGAAAGTGGGAAAAATTCCACTTTTCAAATTGCACGTTGGCTTCTTAGTGTAAAAGCAAGAGTGAAGCGTTGAGCTGTGGAAGAAGTTGTTTTTTTCTGTCTGAAAAGGGGATCTTGATCTGCTTATTATGGGAAAATAAACTGGGCCTGATCCAGCCAAACGCCGGTAGCCTTTTTGGAACTAACAAGCTACCATGGCCAGGCATTGAGAGAATGAACAGCTGTCAACCTAGAACAACAAGGAGACACAGTGCCTCCCTTAGATTTGGGCAGACACAGGCTGCAGCTGCTAGATAATGTAGGAGATGCATTAAACAAAAATGGGAGTTCTGTTTGTTACACAGGCAACAGCCCTACAGATGAGGATTCATCCCATTGTGTTGGCACAAAATAGCAAACAGAACTTGTTGAAACAAACTGTGAATCAGCTTCTTTTGAAAATCAATTTGATTCCCAGAAATTTCTCACTGTGACAAGCAAATTGTTTTGCTGACAAAATAAGTGTAGTATGATTCTCCATAATCCTTTTTCAGAAGTTATTTTGTGCTTCTCTCATGATTTCTGGCAAATGTGTGCAGCAATCATCACACACCTTGGCGGCTGCCACATTTTTTTTCCATTGCGAAAAGGTCAATGAGGATATTAACTGAACTGATGGAAAAAACTTAGTCCACACTCAGTATGAACCCTCAAAAGCACACCAACATACTCCCCTGGTCTGACTGCACCCTTAAAGGGGTTTTACACCTTATTCAGTTTGGTTTGAGTGAGGAAAAACTTCAGTCTTTTTTTTTTTTGGTTTGATTTTCTCTTAAACCCTACTGGACTTTACAAGTCGTGTTGTCACAACAGGTGCCCATTTAAAGGTGGAAATGTGGCCCAAAATATGTTGCAAAGAGGAAAACTGGTTAGCCTTGGTAGTCTTTAATCTTTATCACCTGATCTATCATCACTCACTCTGTGGTTCTTTCACATTCTTGTTGAACTGGATTTTGATATTTTTAATTCAAACTCACCAGTGTTCATTTTTAGATTTACCTCGACAAAACATTTTCTGCCTTGTTTAGCTTTAACAATGACCATAAAAAAAGAGAAAATAAACAGTGGTGCTCATGAAAGCCAAACATTCTGGAATTGTAGTTCTTAGATTTAGTCTAAACTAGATTGTATGAAAATCGACTAAAATACATAGCTTTGACTATTCAAAACTCTGACGTGTTTTTTGATTGGTTAAAATGGTAATGCACAATCCACCACATTTGGGTTGGGAGAGCATTAAAACATCACTAGCTGCGTTTCCATTCACTATGAAATTGTGCAAATTGGATTTGCAATAAAAAATTAGCCTAATGAAAACACCACAATATAAAAATAATTTGCATTTATTGTTTTTACGCTTGGAGGAGGTGTTTTTTGAGGCATATTGCAAAACTGCAATGGAATCACTTTATTCAAATGAAATAAGTGAGCTAGGTAACAATGGCAATCCGCTTCTTGGTAGGACCTTGCTTTCTTGTGCACTGTACAGCAGGTGCCACAAATTTAATATTCACGCAAATGTGAATATTCAATTTAACATCGACTCACTACTCTCTTACTCTGAAGACTCCCCAGATGAAGATTTGGAGCAGTAAGTCATTTTCAGAAACTTATTTATCTGCAAAAAGCCCATCGAGACGACTGTTGTGATTTTGGGCTATACAAATAAAAATTGAATTGAATTCTGAACTGTTGCACTAATCTGTGAAAAAAGGCCTTATTCTTAAAACATTGGAAAGCCTTCTACTATCAGAGAGTAACATAGAGTACCCAGTGTGCATTAAGGGATTGTGTACACCACTGCAGATAAAGAAAAATACGACCAAGCAAGAAAGAACAGGGCTACACTTAACAGCTACTTAAAAAGTATGTCTGACAGATGTTAAGCTGGAGCAAAATAAAGTAGATTGAGAAATCAAACTGTAATGATGTTAAAACTAGTAATTCCAAAAAGTACATTTGGTAAATTGAACATTATCTAAATTAGGACACTCTCTAAAAGACGTCATTGAGCAAATTGGAAATGATCTCAAATCGTTATGGCTTTTGGGTGTTTTGCACATCGACTCAACAAAAATATAAAAGTTAATCAGGTTGTGGATTGTGGCCTGTGGAATGTTGGTCCACTCCTCTTCAATGGCTGAACGAAGTTGCTGGATAGTGGGAAGAACTGGAAGATGCTGTCGTATACGTCGACCAGAGCGTCCAAACATGCTCGACGGGTGACATCTCCGGTGAGAATGCTGTCCATGCAAGATCTGGGATGTTTTCAGGTTACAAGAATTGTGTACAGTTGCTTTTCTAGTTCTCCATTTTGAGTTCATTTTGTTTTCCGTCATTGTTTGTTTTGTGTTATTTTGATTTTAATAGCCCTAGTAAATTAAAAAACCTTATTCACACCAATGATTTTACTCTTTAGATCTGTTGTTGTGACGTCTAGCTAGATCTGTACTTTAGCATAATCTACATGTGAATGCAGTTTTCCATTTGCATCAGGGAGTCCTTTTGCACTGAAGGAGGTTTCTATATGGAACAGTTCGATATTATAGGCAGCCTCTAAGTGTTTGCATAGAGAAAAGGCGGTATTTAAAATAAATAAGAAATTTTTTCCCCGGGGTCTGCCTTTATTTTTCTACAGTCCACATAATTAAGATCATTAAGCAAATAAGTAATAACAAGGGGCTGTAATACAATAGATAAAGAGATTTTTTTTTAAATATTGCATTGACCCAACAGTATGTACAAGTTGTCTAAATAGCAGAGTTGTCTAAATTAAGTAGCCTAAATGTAGTATGTTCTCTAGATTATAGGTTCTCTAGACTCTTCTTTCAGGCTACATTCCGACCGGCCTTGGCAACATGCGTTCAAGTGACCACTTCCAATGACAACACAAGAACACTCAATTTTGACCCATTTGGAAATTAGATTTGGTAGTAACCTAAGGGTTACCTGTTGTAAACATGATCACACAAGAGAAATGAATATTTGCAGTTTGTGCCAGAAATAAATGGCACCAAATCTTTCTTTCACATATCAGAATCAAGCTGTGAAAGAAAACACCCGGAGCAAGATTTGCGAGATCTGCAGGGCTTCAACATTTCACCTTGAGCCTCTACCAGTTGTAGGTGGCGGACAAACACTAATAAACAGTAAACAAAAAAAAGAAGAAGATGAAGCCCCTCCTTTCAAGAGCACGCTATATGCATTCATGAAACCATGTATAGCGCGCTCATGAATGCGCAACACATGCCCAGTGTGAATGTAGCTTTACGTTCACGTATTGCTATGCAAGTTCTTTAGACAGCACTATACAAAACGCACAGTGGTGCATGTTAAACCAGTTGAATTTGAACCAATCTGAGACTCTGATTTGGTAGTGATGAATGGGTAGCTTTTCTTGAGTAACAACCACATAAGTTCACGTTTGGAAATCAATCATGAAGGTGAAATAAATGAGTGCCTGTTAGTGTCCAGCCGGAATTCTATGACACCAAGTCTCTCATATATCGAAAAAGAGCTGTAAAAGAAAAATCCTGGAGCAAGATTCACGACATTTTTCACCAGGACTTTTCAAACTGCAGGTACATAGGCTAGTATGTTTAGTGTGAACACCACATGCTATACACGCAGCATCACATGCCCATTGTGAACGTAACATCACTCAACTTTTGAGAGGCCTATACTATCTAACCTGGAAAAAACATTAAGAAAGTTTCTCTTGTAACCAACCACCTCCAGTCCATCCAATTCAAAAAGGTTATCCTGATTATTTTACTAGAATTTTTTCCTCATAATATGAGTCAATCTTATCAGCAAAACCTTAGGTCACTTTCTACTTTCAGTTTATCATATCATGCAACACATGCTGCCATAATCTAAATGAAGCTGTCAAAACAGTTGAACATTTAAATGCATGTGTAATACATTAAATGTGGAAGCAGCAACCTCTACAGTCCTTTTTATGCTTTTATTTGAAATCAATTTGATCTGTGAACTAATCAGATGCTCATTTAGTTGTAAAATTATTCTGGTGAATCATAAAAGGATGTCAAATTTATTGCACCTTCATTTTTACTAGATCCATTGTGCCTGTAGAGACCCATAACTTAATTAACTGCGTAATTATGAAGGAAACAACATTCAAATGTAAAAAAAAAAAAAAAAAATCTGAGTTATTCACTTAAAATGGTTTTCCTGGATGTTCTTCTACAATTGTGTTGAAGTGTAAAATAAGATTAAAAATGCCAATACAAACATGTTTTGTCTAAAATACTAAATCATTCCTCTCACTTCTATCTTTAAAACTGAGAAGGAGGGACCAGCTCTTTAGAGGACTGTTTGTCCCTCTCACTTTATAATAAAAACATGGATTTATTCTGAAGACTTACGCATGCACTTTCTTCAGCTGTGAGTTAATTTCTAGCACGGCAAACATCAATGCATTGTGTGGGCTGAGTGTTTGGAGGATGTCACATTGTGACCGTGTTCACTGTTAATGGTTTCTGCAAAAGCTGGAAATGTCATTTTCGCCAACTCGTTCTTTCAAGTCGTCCTATTTTCTGAAAGAAAAGTTAAGCACCGGGGACAAAAAGGTGGACAAAGTAAAGCAGAAACTGTTGCCACGGGATGCGATGTTCAAACGAGAGTCGAATATTCAAACGCGCTAATTGACACACATGGGTCTCGAGTACAAACAGTTTTCAAACAACCTTGGCAGTTAGTCTACTGAAGCAGATGATGATAATGCAGCTCAGTGAATTGCCAAAGTCAAAGTTAACAATAGCAACTTCCCCTTTTGTGATGACTGAAAGCCACAGTGTTTTAACTCAGAGAGCTTTTTTTTGGGGGGGGGGGCATAAAAGCACAGCTAAAAGCTGTAATTTGGCCCAACGTTGAACAGATTGCAGAGTATCTCTACTGTTGTCTGAAGATAAAAGTAAAAACCTTATATCTCAGCCCCATAATTGTAGTGTTTTGGCTTTTATGGACATTTGTACGCAGATATAGTTGGTTCTTTATTAAGAAAAAGAAGGCAAGTTCAAGAAAGAGGTTAAATGAAACCTCCAAGAATTCTTATTCAGATTGAGATCATATCAGCAAGATGTGAAAGGAATAGAACTTCACTTGTAATCGGTGACACACAAATAATAGGCCTTTTTTATTTTTATTTTTGTATTGTTTTTTTTCTCTCTCAGATCTTTCTTAAAGCTCACCCACAGGTAAGTCACAGCATGTGAAGCCTTCACC
The DNA here is from genome assembly GCA_037389245.1 of Oryzias sinensis. Classification (NCBI taxonomy): domain Eukaryota; kingdom Metazoa; phylum Chordata; class Actinopteri; order Beloniformes; family Adrianichthyidae; genus Oryzias; species Oryzias sinensis. Next base: position 23,282,380 of record CM074495.1, on the reverse strand, counting down.
TAATATTGTTTGTTCACCTTGCGCTGACCCTCTGCAACACTTGTGCGGGGCCTCATCCAATTCTTGCAGAAAGATGTTGGTAGCCAGTAAGGGAAAGGATAAATCTAATGCCTTAATATTGCATACTGGATACAACTTGGGAGCAAACCATAGCTGCCTTAACATAGGCGTTTTGATTTTATCCTCTTATCACTCTACCCTCAGCAGTCTTTTAACTCACCAGTGAGCTGGCCAGTCATATTGTCTGTTTACAGTGTGGGACAGACACAGAACTTCCTTAATTATTTCAATTTTTCAATTGAAAGTTTTCAAAAAGTTCTTAGCTTCACATTTTTTGGTTAAAAACAAACATAACATATACTAAACCTGTGAGACCCCATGCAATAAATCCTTAGAACTTTAGGTGGAGCTTCACCTTGGTGTTTCAGGGAACTTTCACATATTTTCGACTTTGTCTTTGCTTTTTTGTGGATTTTTACAGTTTTATTCAGTCCCTACATGTTTAGTCTTTTGTTATAAAACCCCAAAAAATGGTTAGATCTCAACGTTTGTGGTTGTTGCACCAAAAACCAAAATGACAACATTAACAATTAGTTATTGATTTTTTTGGACAGTTTCAGGTACATTGTGGAATTATTGTGTAATGTAAGCAAAAATTGTCTAAAAAAGAGGCTGGGCATCAAGCATGGTCACAAAAATCTATCTAAAGATAAATAATAGAGCAAATAGTAAAGTAGAACGCTCTGGACTTCTAAGATTTACTGTGTTTTTTGTGGTTAAAACCTCTTGCATTCACGTGTAGCAACATACATTTTTAAGACTGTCTTCGGGCCCTTAAGTACAAAAGAAAAAACAATAACACAAAAAACGGGTTTATTAAACGTGATTTGAAAGTTAAGGAAAACTTTGACCAACCAGTGACTTGGATTTGGTAGCGACGTATGGATGGCGTCCCTCGTAATTCCTGGAAGTACCAAAGAATTAGTAATTGCGGTTTGTGCCCGGCTGGAATTCTATGACACCAAATCTTTTATACATCGGAATAGAGCTGTGAAAGAAAAAGCCTGAAGCAACATTCACGAGATTTTCACTGGTTCAACATTTCACACCAAACACCTTCCAACTGTTGGTGGCAGACATGCACTAGTAAACTATAGAAAAAAGTAAAAAAAGAAGAAACCCTCCCTGCTTGCCCAGTGAGAACAACATGGGCTAACGCACGTTCAAGATTGTGCTGGTTCTTGAACCACTTGTTAAGTCATTTTAATGTATTTTTTTTATTTTGTTTTTGTTCTCTAATTTTTTATTGCCACAACAAGTAAAAGAAATAGCACAGCTGTTTGACATGTTTCATTTGTGACCACTGCTAGTCACAAACTTAGTGCAGTGTCCCCACTTCCTAGAGAGTCTTGGATTGTTCCAATTGAGATATTGAAAATACCAAGCATTCAGGTACTATTAAATGAAGCATAAGTTATTTGGGAGTCTGAGTCATTGCCTTGGGCTCTTTGCAGAGCAGAGTTTTTGTGGTGTGTCGAGGTGCAGGCTGCAGCCTCCCACAGGGTTTGAATGTTTAAGTGCGTCGTAGGTGTCAAAGTAACAACCACATGCATGTCGAGAGCCAAGATTTCCCCGCAGTACACTCAATTCTAATGAGATGATCAATGCTATTAACTTTACTTGTCAGTGGTTTTAATTCTGTGGTTGATTAGTATATACCAGGAGAAATAGTGTGGAAGAGAGGGAGAGAACAATTTCGAACCCAGAATTCTTAAAGAATTTGGTAGAAAAAGAAGTATTTCGATGTTATGAAAAAAGATGGACCTTATAAGGATTTAAGAGTTAAAGTATGAAAAAAAAGGTTCAAGATTTACAACAATGTGAAAAGGGGAATTGAACAATAGATTACAGAAATTGCATCCAGGGTCAGATGAATGCGTCATAACTCAGCTTCATTAGCGAGTACGTCTCCTGACCTATCGACATCCACATCGCGGAACGTAATCCTCACACATTGATCTGCTGACCTCCTGAGCTGCAGCATTCTTACTCTGCTACTCGTAGCTCTATCTGCCAAGCTCCTCTATACCCGTCAGGCTCTCCCATGCCACCTCCCAGCCACCGACCCCCTATCACCATTAATTCTGAACTCCCACGCACGAGTACAAAGGTCAGGATTTGTTTATGCATCCATCAGCAGTGCAGAGTGCAAATATTTCACAAAAAGCTAAATGCCAGCTTGCAAATGCAGAAACTAAAAAAAAGGAAAAAACAAGTTCTGCAGGGCTATAATGATAAATTCAAGAGCTTGACTTTGTTTTAGTAAAACACTCTGAAAACTGGTCCAACTGTTGTTCTAAATCCCTAGCATGTGAGATAAATAGTTCACAAAAAATCCACTGATTAATCAGTCAATAGTTTTAAGAATGGGCTGCACAGTGGCACAGTGGTTAGTGCTCTTGCCTCACAGCAAGAAGGCCCCTGGTTCAAGTCCCAGCTGGGGGACATGAAAAACACAACATCAATGGGGGACCTTTCTGTGTGGAGTTTGCATGTTCCCCCCATGCATGCGTGGGTTTTCTCCAGGATCTCCAGCTTCCTCCCACCGTCCAAAAACATGCTACATAAGTTGATTGGCAACTCTAAATTGTCCATAGGTGTGAGTGTGAGAGTGAATGGATGAGTGATTGAGGATATTCTACCCTGCGACAGACTGGTGACCAGTCCAGGGCATCCCTTGCCTACACCCAAGGGGCCGGGATAGGCTCCCGTGACCACAAAAGGTAATAAACGGTTAAGAAGATGAATGAATGAATAGTTTTAAGAATGAAGATTTCTCCAAAACAGTATAGGTTTTCAAATTCCAGTGCTTTCAACATGAGAAACAACTACTTTTATGCTAAAACATTAAATTTCATTGATTTACCATCAATGCTTATAGACTAGAGACATCGCCTGCGACATCAACTATCATACGCTCTTTGACCTTTACAGTAACTCTCTCCATTTACGCAATCAGGGGTAACCAGCTGATTCTGACGTGGAGAAAAGTAACTTTTTATTACGGCTTTGCATGGGCATGCAACGCTTTATGTTCCTTAAGTGCAACAGCGAAGAGTTGCATAATGAAGCAAAGACGCTTTTCTCTGCGACAGAACTAGCTGATTTACCTTTGCTTTGGTATAACAGTCTCTGATTAAAAGATCCCATGGTTCAGTTCCCGCCCTCGTTGCCCATGTGTCATCGTGCTTTTGGGCAAGACACTGAACCCCATGTTGCTCCTGTTGGCATCAGTGTGTCCATGAGACTGTAAAGTGCTTTACAATTATATACTTTATTCAGGGCATTGGCTAGACTCTGTTAGGAGCCAGTCTAGAATGGAGATGTAAGGCTCCTCCTTCCCTCCACTAGCCTGGGTGTACACCTTGGGCTAGTGATAGCACACCCTGAGCCTCCCTAGTCAGGGTACAACATTGGCAGTTCTGGCTATCAACTCTGTACCAGTTCCGGCAGTCGGCAGTGATCTCTACGTCAACTCTGCAACATCTCTGGCAACAAGCAACAGAAGAGTCATGCAGTCGTCTCAACTATGTTGTGCCACTGGGCAACATAATCTTCTGCCAAGGGACACTATTGTGCACCATTTAGTGTCGTCATCGTAAGTGCAGCCTCACTTTAATCATGGAATTAAAATTGAATTTGACAAATCATATTACCGCATTCGGGGTAGCCAATGCGCCACAGGACACGGCCGTGGTAAACAAGAAGCGAAATCCGTGCAAATCACTCTCACTATGAATTACGTGAATGCATCAGGCTTTGAAAAATCAATGGTTTCATGAAAGAGCAGCAGAAGCTGAACGTCACGGTCAGTCCAAAGACCACAGAGAATTCTATGCAGCTATCAATAAGATCTACGGTCCCAGGAGCAAAACCACACTCCCAGTACGGTCGAAAAGTGGCGTCCTTCTTACATCAACCCCGGACATCAAAGGTAGATGGGTAGAGCACTTTAGCGAGGTACTTAACCAACCAACAAATGTCGATGCATGTCTTATTGATGATATCGAACAGCTCCCAACCAATGTTTCACTTGATCTTCCAATAACTGAAGAACTTGATACTGCACTCAAAAATACAAAACTTGGTAAGAGCCCCGGTCCTGATGGTGTTTTGCCTAAAGTACTTGAACATGGTGGAAATACCCTAAAAGAATTCCTTTTCAAGATTATTTTAATGTTCTGGATCACTGAAAACATACCATCAGAAGTTACCGACCCAAACATCACCATCCTCTTCAAAAACGGAGATCAAAGTCAATGCGGGAACTATCGAGGGATTTCTCTGTTAAGTGTGGTGGGGAAAGTGTCTGCTAATATCCTCTTACAGAGACTCAAATGCATAGCTGATAAGGTTTATCCCCAGTCACAATCCGGATATCCTGAAAACAGAAGTACCATTGATGGAATCTTTACTCTCAGACAACTTATGGAGAAAGCTAAAGAAAAATGTCAAAATATGTACATTGTTTTTGTATATTTTACCAAGGCCTTTGACACTGTAAACAGGGACTTTCTCTTTAAAATCTTGGGTAAGCACCAAAGTTCGTCAGGCTGATTCAAAGTCTTTATAAGTTAATGCCCTACTTATTGTTGATGAAGTCTTGACCAAATCGTTTGAATATAATAGGGGTGTGAAACAGGGATGCAAGTTAGCACCCACACTGTATGGTATCTATGCTTATGTTCTTCTCTTACTTGCATGCAAAAATATTAGCCAACAATTCAGTATCAAAATCAGATTCTGCTACAATAGTGATCTCTTTGACTTACAGAGATTGAAAGCCATAACTAAAACTTTTACTAACTTTATCAGAGAAGCACAGTATGCTGATAACATCGCCATCTTTAGCGACTCCTCACTTGGTCTGCAGACTTTGCTAACAGCATACAATGACATGGCAAAACGAATGGGTCTCTCTATCAATATCCAAAAGACTGAAACTTTGTGCTTTAGTCTGGAAGAGCAGTTCTTCATCAACGGCAAGCCAATCAAAAATGTAAACCGTTTCAAATACCTCAGGAACATTGTTACCAGCAACTATTCAGTAAAAGAGGAACTAGTCACTCGTACACAAGCTGTATCATCTGCGTACGGTTGGCTACGTTAACATGTTTTCGATTCTCATGACCTCACACCCGCCACTCAACTCATCAGCCTGCCAGACCTTCATAAGGAGCTCCAGGACCAGTATTCAACGTGAGTTCGTTGCCTCTAATGGTGCATGTTCTAGCCTCTAGTGATCCATGTTTGATTACCTCCTACACCTCGCCTCACGACTCTTTGTCCTGTTCCGGGTATATCCAAGTCCACGAGTGGACGTCAAGCGGATGCGCCGAGCAGTTTTCCATCCACACTCACCTCCTTTAGTGGAGCGCTGTTGGAGTCCACGCCAACTCTCAAGCCACAGTCGGTCCCTCAAGCCACGTTTCCTGTCCTCGTCTTGTCTCGGATCCACGGACCCCCTCCAGCCACGTCGCCTCCCTGCCGCATCAAGACAACATCACCAGCTGAACCAATAAACCCATTACTTACCACTACTCACCTCCTGTCATCCTTCCGGGTTCCAGCATCTGGGTCTGCCAAGCCTAGTCAGTCATGACAGTATTCTCTTACAGCTTTAACCTATTGTAATTTTGATTTATAGGAGAAAAGGCTTGTGTGGTCATAGTGACGCACTATAAGAATTACCTATTCTTCTGGCTTGTTTTTGTAATGTGCATAGTGGCTGTGGGGTGGTTTTGTTGGTGCTTTTCCTTGCTTCAATGCCTTAGTTGTGGTAGGGTAGTACTTGTGCTCATATACTCATATTCATCGTATCATACTTGAGAAAATTTATTTTGTTAGCACTTCACTACCGTGAAGTGTTACATACCAGCTCAAAGATGCTTTTCTGTTTCAGAATCCGCTAGAATTACCTTTATTCTGTAAAGGAGTTAAGGAGTTATGGTATGCATGTAGTCCAAGGAATGTTAGGAGCCAAAGCTCCGATGCTAAAGGGTATTGAAACATATGAAACAAAACACATATATTTTACTTGTGTTCAAGCAATTTAAAATGCTTTAGATGGCACAAATGTCCTAAATTAATGTATGATTTCACCTGAAGCCCGCTGCCATAACAAGTATTTTTAAAGCTCACAAACATCAAAGCAGATATTGCCATGAATTTCACTATGGTGATGGTTCTTTCTGTAAATTATTTAGGATTCTGAAATAGATTTAATATACAACATAAACCCAGACAGAATCCTGAGGCTCCACACAGAACACCCCTAACACAATACGTTATAAATGTTTATCTCTACAAACCGTCCTGTATTTCTGAGTTGTGTTTCTCTTATTTTCTGACAAATCAATATCTTTTTTTTTATTGGTGTATGGTTTGTTTTATCTTCAAAATGGAGATACTGAAGGTACTTTGACACTTTCAGCATTTTACTCCATCAAACAGTTCTCTGCCAAATCGCTGCCAGGTTCAGGGAGAATAAAAGTTTTCCACAGTCTAAAAGCTGGCTAGAAGAAGCTGGTATGTCTTCCAAGTTCTCCCATCAGCAATTTTAAGCGGATCCCTGACACTGATTGCTGGAAAATTTTGTTGGCTGATCAACATCCAGATTGTAGAGTCTACTTAATGTCAATTATGAAGCCAATGTGCTCACAATTCATGTCTTAGCTACTGAAGCTGTAAGGCTCAGACACACCTTGTTGGGTGACTTTTCGGAGGTGGTAGCATTAGCAGCTGAAAACAGGATCTGTTGGCAACAACAACGAGCATCAGGAGAGTTATAGGGAATAAGTCTGTATGCCAAACTAGACATTAACAAGAACCAATGTACGCTGTGATAAATCGGCCACTGTGTTTTTCTCAGAAATCTCCTCAAAAAATCATAAATCAGAATTACCCAGTTGCTAAAACGTGTCTGTATCACAGAGTGTGCTCCAGACCCAGTGTTATGGATTACACGCGAACATTGTCAATAAGCATGGTCACACCGGACACTGGAGTGCTTGTGAGGTAGTCAGGGTTGCAGCAGTTGAGTCAAATTGATTTAGATAAAAAAAACGGAGCTTGTGTGTGAGATTTAAAGGGTTAAAAAAAATAATCTTTTGGATATCCAAAATTAGGTGTCAACACAGTACTGTCAGTTAATTTTTTGTAACATTCCTTGGAAAACATGAAAGTAGACAAAAAAAAAGCCTTGATTGGCTAATCCTATGAGACTTTAGAGAAGCTTTAAATAAAAAATTTAAAGAGAATATTAGTCAGTTAGTAAGTCAGGAACTGGTGGTTTAGGACCCAGTATGTATGAGACCAGGCTTGGTTGCAGAAACTTAAAAATGTAATAGAACTGAACATGACAAAAACACTGCACGGTGGCGCAGTGGTTAGCGCTCTTGCCTCATAGCAAGAAGGCCCCCGGTTCAAGTCCCGGCTGGGGGACATGAAAAACACAACATCAATGGGGGACCTTTCTGTGTGGAGTTTGCATGTTCTCCCCATGCATGCATGGGTTCTCTCCGGGATCTCCAGCTTCCTCCCACCGTCCAAAAACGTGCTTCATAGGTTGATTGGCAACTCTATATTGTCCATAGGTGTGACTGTGAGAGTGCATGGGTGTGTGATTGAGGATATTCTACCCTGCGACAGACTGGCGACCAGTCCAGGGCATCCCTTGCCTACGCCCAAGTAGCCGGGATAGGCTCCAGCAACCCCGTGACCCCGAAAGGGACAAAGCGGTACAGAAAATGAATGAATGAATGACAAAAACAAAATGGGACAAAAACCAAAGAAACATCACAAATATCCATCCAAGTGCAAATTGCTGACAGTAGCTCTCCACAAAAGGGTAGATCTCAGTGGACACAAAAATCACAAAAATACAAGAGCAGACTGTTCAAAATATAACTATCCAAGAACGATTCATTGAAGCAAATTTGATTTATCATTTATGATTTTTCTGTCAAAACTTTGTCATATTTTCATGTGATTTAACAGTTTTGAAGTAAAAGTTTGATCTACCTTTAAATTCTACCTCATAAAATATATCCCTAGCCTCTTCATAATACGGTCTTGTTGGTTCATGTCAGGAGATTTCATTAAGTGACAAAATTGAAGTATTGCCACAGAAGTATTCTAAGATTTTATCCTTCGGTATATGACAGAACTAATGTATTATTCAGATTTTAATATATGTTTTCAGATATTTCCATCTATTTGACAGCTCCTCATTCATAATGCATATCCTGATTCAGCACATTAACAGGGGAGTGTCTGTTGAATGAAAAGAATAGTCCAATTTCTATTTGTCTGCAGGGAAGTTTCACATGTCCTCTGACGTCTGGCCTCCCCCCAGCCCGCCCCCCAGGAGCATTCTTATTTACGCCAGAGTTTGATCTCAGCCAGAAACATAAAGATTCAATCTCACAGAATGGTACTTGTCTACACCCGAGTGGGAGAAATGTCCTGCTTCTGAATCAATGACCAATTCAATTTCATGCACCATGCTGACATTTAACCAACAAAGCCGGAAAGGTTAATGCAATTCCATATGTGAGCACACACAGTGTGTGCAGTGGCTGATGGTATCGCAATGCTACTTAGCAGAAGAGCCAAACTTAAAAACGAAAATCCCCCCTGCTAAGCCCCATATCAGCACTTTCTCATTCAAGGCCCACTGCTGGATCTGAGTGTGTCTTAGTCTACCACCTACTTTTGCACCCATGACTGAGTCTCCTTTCACAATCTGTCCTTATCATTCCTCCCTTGACTCTGCCGCTCTTAGTACTTGTTCAACTTCATTATCTTCTACTCATAATTTCTTCCTTTTTTTGTGTCTCCAGCACATGTGTCTGTTTCTGTGAATGTCTGTTTACTTATGTTTCAGCATGTTCTGTTCAATCTCCCTGCCACCTTCCCTCCCTTCCTGTCTGTCATGCCTGTGCAGCCACCCAAAAGGGCCTTAACACCCACTTTTCATGAACTAATCATTGTAGCAGCCTCCTCCTTCTTTTTTCTCAACTCCTGCTAGAGTATAGTTTTTCCAGAGTATGACGTGGATTCTACCTGCTGTAGTTTCGCGTCCTACACAGCATTTCAGCTCTGGGCGATGGAGGCTGTGCTCGTTGTCTAGTGAGGAGAATGGGAAAGACACTGAGTCCCAAAGAGCGTAATGCAGTAGGACAGCTTTTACAGAAATATATTCATCCAAGACACAAGGGAGTAGTCTGTGTCTTTCCGTGTGGTCTGGATGACAATAAAATGGAGTGGACACAACCCACTGATCACTAGGGGTGGTGTGCACACATAAAAATGTAACACACACACATTGTGGAAGTTACAGATACTCAGCTATATAGAGCATGAGAACCTTGTGGTAAACTAATAATATAGGCTGTTCCCTACAAGGACAATCACGAGTTTCTAAATGTTGTCATTGTCCTTAAAGAGCCACTTTGATGAAAACTGTGTTTTGGCGTTTTTAACATGTTCTTGTGGTATTTTTCTCATGATGGAGGACAAATATTGAGAAAATTAAGCTTAAATTTCTGAGAATTTTTTTTTATTTAAATCGTTGTGAATCAGGAGCAGACAAAACAATTTTGTTTGAAAAAGATCGCATTTGTGATGTAGGAAATACAATGGGCGGGGGCAAACTTCCTGCTCTGCTCCATTCTGATGCATCCCGAATAGAGTGGATGTAAATGAATAGATCCACGTACATCTTCCTGTGTAGCAACCAAGTCCAGTCAGCTTAAAGCCTATGAGCTGATTCAACTTTAATTGGCAAGATGACAGCGCGTACAGATGCAGCAGCTCGCAGCTCTTGGATTTTGGAGTTACTTTTGTGTTTTTTGTGTTTCTTGTGTTGCTTTTTGTGCTCCTCTACACACGCAAACAGCCACTTCAGTCGACAGAAACCAAAGTTTCGCCGTGCACACGGCATTCCCATGGAGATAGGGAGACCAGCGGGTGCCCCATGGTTTGTTTTCGGTGTCGGCAGGAGACGGAGGAGAGACAGGACGCAGAAGCGGGGCTGCTGCTCAGGCCTGCTGGAAAGACTCAGGAAAACGCCCATAGGCCTCCTCTTCCGAGTATGTTCCTTGCCAATGCATGATCCCTGAAAAACAAAATGGACGAGCTGGAACTACTCATGGAAGGAAACCGCTATGTCCGTAACTGCTGTGTGCTGGTTATATCAGAATCCTGGCTACACCCGCAGATTCCCGACGTGGCTATCCAGCTAACTAGCCGCGTTGTTCACCACAGCGACCGAAACAAAGAAGGCTAGGGTAAGAGCAGAGGGGGAGGCCGTCCACTCTACTTACCCAAAGAGCTAACAGCCGTGCTAATCACAGCTGTTTACATACCACCCGATGCTAACGCTAGCATAGCTCTCTCACTGCTAACAGACACAATACACAGCCTATAGAGGTTTCACCCCGACAGTTTTCACGTAATAGCTGGCGACATTAATCAGACGAACCTGAACTCTGTTCTGCCTAACTTTTACCAACATGTTAAGTGTCCAACCAGAGGGAAAAATACCTCAGATCATGTTTACACAAACATTAAACATTATGGGTGTGTATTGGCAAGAGTCTGGCGAAACGATACGTATCCCGATACGCGCCCTGCGATACGATACGTATCCCGATATTTTACCGAAACATGTTTTCTTTCTGTTTTTTTAAATATGACTTTGAAAAAACTCAACCTGAATTTTAATGTCTTCCACTGTAATAAAATGGTCAAATTCGGTTTATTGATCATAATGTTAAGCACTGCAATTGTATCTCATATATAAGTTGCATTTACCAAAGCAAATTCATAGTGTTTTTATTTTGGTAAGTTAAAATATAGAAAGGGAACAGTCAACATTGTCTGATTTAAAATATATATATTTTTTTTAAGTGTAAGAAAAAACAAAGAATGAATGAGCCTTAACCAATAAGTTTCTATTGGGGAAATAAAATGCTGTTTATTTTCAGCATTAATGTAGCTTCTCTAGTGCTTTTAAACAGTTCAGGAGCCTGAATGGTGCTTTAAAAATAAAGGGTGGGGGAAACACACTGATTCTTTCCAGAAACAATAAACTGGGATGATGAGGCAGCATGACAGAACGAAGGAAAGTTGCTTAATGTGACAAAAAAAAGGGGCTTTGTTTACATATCTGCTCTGTTGCACCTTTGCAGCCACGCTTCTGACACACGGAAGTAAACTGGTAACGCTGATCACCACAATGTCACCCTTTTTCAGAGCATTGTACACATCCCTCTGATCCATCAGGTCCCTAAACTAGAATCCATTCCTTTGAGGTTCTGCAGAACTCTGGCTGCAGTCTACCTGTTGTCTTGTGCAGAGTAGAGCTGCTTAAAGAGGCTCTGTGTTCTCTGCTGCCAACTAGCGGTTGGAGGGTGAAGTGGACAACAAAAGTCAGACGCTGAAGGACGCTCAGAAATAATTAAATATTATAATATTTAATAAATATTATAATATCGATCTGGCAGCATTTTGAATCGATACAAGTATTGCCAAATGACGGATTGGGATATACTGCCAAATCGATTTTTTCTTACACCCCGATTAAACATGCATACAGAGCCACTCAGCTCCCCAACCTAGGCCAGTCAGATCACCTCTCTCTGCTCTTAACACCTGCTTACACACCTCTGAGAAGAAGCTCAACTCCACTCGTCAAGACCATCACAAGGACCCGTACAGGACCGCCAGAGCCGACCTGAGGAGAGGGATCAGGAAGGCCAAGTTGGACTACAAGAGAAAAATAGAGGACCACCTCTCCAACAACAAACCTCGACAGGTGTGGCAGGGACTACAACAGCTGTCCAAATTCAGGGGACAGACCAGCACCAAGACACACTCCAGCGCTGCACTAGCAGAAGTGCTAAATGCGTTCTTCTCAAGCTTTTAAACTACACCACTGCAGTCTGAAGCCCCATCACCTCATCCTCAATCTGCTTCCAGCTCCGAACCCCTGACTGTGCAGACACAGGACTTGGCACGGATGTTCAGCAAGGTAAACCCCAGGAAAGCGGTTGGACCTGATGGAGTTCCTGGGAAGGTTCTGCGGGCCTGTGCTGACCAGCTCTTCCAGGTCTTCACAAAAATCTTTAACCTGTCGCTAGCACAGGCATTCATTCATGCTTGCCTGAAGTCATCCATTATCAATCCAATACCCAAAAAGTAATCCACAGTCGGCCTCACGGACCATCGTCCAGTTGCACTCACCCCTGTCATCACCAAGTATCTGGAACAGCTGCTCCTAGGACACATAAAAGACTGCTTTCCTCCAACCTTTGACCCTCACCAGTTTGCTTACAAAGCAAACAGATCTACGGAGGATGCCATATCCGTCACCCTCCACACTGCGCTGAGGCAGCTGGAACACCTACGCAGGGTGCTCTTTATGGACTACAGCTCAGCCTTGAACACAATAATTCCTGACATTCTGGTCAGCAAACTGTCTGACCTAGGACTCCGCCCATTCACCTGTTCCTGGATCAAAGACTTCCTTACAAACAGACCACAGACAGTCAAACTTGATCCCCACTTCTCCTCCACCCGGATGCTGAGCACAGGCTCCCCACAGGGATGTATGAGTCCTCTGCTGTACGCGCTCTACACAGCAGACTGCAGACCAGCCCACACCACAACACCATAGTGAGGTTTGCAGACAACACTATTGTGGTGGGGGTGATCTCTGGGGGTGATGAGACGGCCTACAGAGATGAAGTCCTGAAACTGTCCAGGTGGTGTCAGGCTAATAACCCCATCCTCAACACCACCAAGACCAATGAGATCATCCTGGACTTCAGGAAGAACAGAGCAGATCCACCCCCACTCTACATCAACGAGAACTGTGTGGAGAGGGTCCACAGCTTCACCCCCCTGGGCACCACCATCTCGGCTGACCTCACATGGTCTAACAACACCATGGCTGTCATCAGGAAGACACAGCAGCGCCTGTACTTCCTGAGGAAGGCTCAGGAAGAACAATGTTAGCCATGAGCTGCTGGTAACCTTCTACCATTGAGAGCATCCTGTCCTACTGCATTACAGTGTGGTTCTCCCACTGCACTGAAGCAGAACGGCAGAGCCTCCAGACAGTGGTAAAGACGGCACAGAGGCTCATCGGCTGCCCCCTCCCCTCACTGAAGGATATCTACCAGTCACGCTGCCTCAGCAGAGTGACTAGCATCATCACTGACTCCACCCATCCTGCTTTCCCCCTGTTTGATTTGCTGCCCTCTGGCAGAAGGTACAGGTCCATCATGACCAGGCAAACAGACTAAGGAACAGCTTTTTTCCACAGGCAATCACCATACAGAATACACATACTTCAACCAACTACACCCCACTCTGACTTTTTTACATATGCTAAATCACTGACTACTACACATGTACAACATATCTTGAATTCTATGCAATAACCGGGTCTCTGTGCAATAACACACAATATTTATACAACAATGAAAAAGTTAACAGATTTTCACTAAGTGCTGCCAAAAGTGAAATCGTGTGCAAAATCACCTCGTCAAACTGAAATTAATAATTACTTTTACTTTTAGAATAATATATTTATTTTTGCAATTTTCTTGTTGTATTTTTTCATGTTCAGTTAACTCATTTTTTAAACATATATTTCAAATTCATCAATGGGTTCATTAGTCACTGTTTCTTCTGTAAGAATGTGTTTGAAAAACTGTATTTTTAAGTTGTGTTTTGATAAATAATTGAAAATTTGGTTGAGAGAAATGAACCCAGAGACCAGCCAAGATTGCTTATGTAGCAGTAGCTTAATCCATGTTATTGGGCTCTCTGTGGTCATTAACGATGTGCTTACCTTTGTACTTTAACACAATTAATGGCACTGTGAACACAGTATAAAACAAAGTGAACAGACTCAAAGGCAGCCTATACCTGTAAAGTCCTGCTAAATGCACTGTCTTTAATAGGCTGACAGCCAATGTGTACTCCCTCTTAACCAAGTTATTTTACAACCTCATTAAGGCCATTAGCCTTTGGGTGGCTGATTAGGGTAACAAATGTTTCTAAGGCACCGGTTTGACACGGCACAGTACAGGACAACTGTTTCACAAGGACACATCCTCAGTCTGATTTTAGAACCAGCTTTTTTACTGAAAAGTAAAAAACTTTCATAAGCTGAGAACGGTCTGTAGTTGTGACAAACTGGGAGACAAAGCCACAACATTAACTGGTTCAGGCTGGTTAGTCTTTGAATTGTAAAATGACACAGATAGACAAAGGAACGAAGGTCATTTGAGGAAGTGTGGTTGTTAGCAGCATTCATTCCTATCGCTTTATTCACCTTGCATTTCTTATGAGTACTGACCCTTTAATGTTCCACTCCGATCATCTTTTAACCTATTTTAAAAGCTTTCCCAATGGTCTGTGAATTATGATTATGCCGTTTTCAGCCAAAATAAAAAAAGAAAACTGTCATTTTCTAGGAAAGAGTTTCTGTGGAGTTGCAGGAGTTCATCAGACATTTTCCTCTGAGTTGTAAGCGGGTTTTTGGAGCAAATTAAGCTTTCCTTCATTTCCCATAATTCCTTTGTTTAGACGCTCTCCCACTAGTTTACAGCCCCTTGCAACCCCAGCTTAACATTTGGGTGGAACAACAATAGCAAGCAACATTACAATTATCTAGCTGTACTGTTTTGAGCCAGATACCTATGGAAGCATTTGTGTAGCATAAAAATAAAACATAAAATAAAAGTCCAAATCAGAAATGCTTTTTCATTTTCAAAATGAAGCTGCAATTTTTGATTCAATATTAAAATGAAAAAGCAGTCCGCCAAAATGCCTTTTCCTTTTCTACTTCAACACTGTCTATTATGTCACTTAATTAAAATGATAATGAAAATGGAATTTGACATTTCATTTTCAAAAAGTTCTCTGGTAAATGTGTAGCAAAATTGATTTAGAAATGTCTAATTTGACAATTAAAATGGATTAACAGAAATGCTATTTCATTTTCAAAATGTAACTGCATCAAATGACTCAAAATGAAAATGAAAAATCAATTCTTCAAAATGTTTTTTTCATTTCTACTTAAAAACTGCTTATTCTGTGTCATAATTAAAACGAAAATGCAAAGAGGGGACTGCATTTTCATTTTCACATCCACCCTGCGAAAATTGTCGCATAATTCAATTCAACTTAGCATTTCCAGAGGGGAGGCGGGGCGATGACGTCAGTGCTATGTCTGTGTGTCCGGCTGCTAAGAAACGCATCCTAGGAGCAGTGTGGGCAGGCTTGTCGCCTTGTGATAGCCGCAGAGGAGAGGGCTTTGTGACGGATGTGTACTGATGATTGTACACAGTTTCTCAGGACTACGTAGCAGCATTTTCGCCTTCCGCGGTGTGCCTGAAGGCGGACCGCGGTTTGTCAAAACTTCCCCCTGGACTAGCTTTATCTTTGGAACGACAAGCCCCCGCGATCCGAAACTCTAGATCGCCAAAGGCAGAAGTGCTACCACGAAGATCTGAGAAACCCTAAATAATTATATGAATTTGTGTTTCCAGCGGTGTCCAGACAAAATAAAGGCGGATGTTATTCCCACATATTTACATCCAAGTTGCTCATTGTTGGATTGACGCCTGGAGTCAAGTTTCACCGTGGTTAATGTTTTTAGCGCGTTTTAGCCTGATGCTAACAAAAAGCAGCACTAGGCAACCCCTACACCAGCTGCAATGGTTAAGTGATGTACCGCTGGAAAGTCTCCTGGAAGCTGTGAATGAAGCATTGAGGGCAATTCCTACCACAAAAATCACAGAAACCAATAAACTGGTTTACACCTCAGCGACAGTGATCCTTGAGATGCTTGGCCATCAGAGCAACCATGGAAAACAATACCCACCATGGAAGCAACAGTTACAGGCCAAAATCAAGGCAACTCTTAGGGATGTGAGTAAGCTGACAGAGGCTCAAAAAGGTACAATGAGAAAAAACAGCCAATCAGACCCACCAAGGATGGAAACTGAACAGTACAGGAAAAGTATATGAGAGAAAGCGACACCACATAACAGCAATGCCCAGTGGCTGGTCTCTCTAAGAAAAAAAAAAACATAAGAACCTCCCTGAACAGAATCCAGTAACCATCACAGTGGCGTACATTCAAGAAAGAGTCTCAGGTATGAAGAACTGGACAGCACCGGGCCCTGACATGATACATGCCTACTGGCTAAAGAAGCTCATCGCACTCCATGAGCGTCTGGCAGCACAAATGAACCAGCTGCTAATAGATAGGACTCACCCGGAATGGCTAACGAAGGGGCGAACGATCCTGATCCAGAAGGATCCCTCAAAGGGTGCAGTCCCGTCCAACTACCGGCCAATAACCTGTCACTCCACAACATGGAAGCTCATGTCTGGCATCATTGCAACCAAGATAAATAGGCATATGGATCAATACATGTGCAACACACAAAAAGGCATTGGTAGAAACTCCAGAGGAGCCAAACACCAACTCCCGGATGACAGAACAGTCACTCAAGACTGCAGGTCACGACACACCAACCTGTGCACAACCTGGATTGATTACAAGAAAGCCTATGACTCAATAGCACACGTTGATCACTGAATGCTTGGAGCTGTACAACATCAACAGGACTCTAAGAGCCTTCATAGGATATTCGATGAAGCTGAGGAAAACCACTCTTGATGCCAATGGAAAGCCACTTGCACAAGTGTCTCTGTCCCCACTGCTGTTATGCATAGGTCTGAACCCCCTCAGCCAAATACTCAACAAGACTGGCTATGGATACCAACTCAGAAATGGGGCCAACATCAGTCACCTCCTCTACGTGAATGACATCCAGCTATTTGCTATGAGCGAGTGTGCCATTGACTCCCTGATCCACACCACCAGGATCTACAGTACTGAAACTGGGATGTTATTCGGGCTCGAGAAATGTAGCCGGATGGTGACAAAGAGAGGAAAGGTAGTCCACACAGGAGGGGTCTCACTCCCAGAAGGAACAATGGCAGACATTGAAGACAGTACCTTGAAATTCCACAGACAAATGACAACCTGGAGCAGGCAACAAGGAAAGCTGCAACAGCTAAATACCTCCAATGGGTAAAGCAAGTCCTGAGAAGCCAGCTCAATGGCAAAAACAAGACCCAGGCAATAAACAGCTACGCACTGCCAGTTATCAGATACCCTGCAGGAATAATAAAATCACCAATGGAAGAGATGAAGACCACGGTTGTTAAGACGTGAAAGCTCCTCACCATGCATGAAAGGTTCCATCCCAAATCCAGCACACTAAGACTGTATGCTAGCCTCAAGGAAGGAGACCGAAGACTAGTGAGCGTGGAAGCCACTATACAGGATGAAACATCCAAGATCCACAATTACATCAAGCTCAAGGCCCCACCTGACAGTGTGCTCAGTGAATGTCTCAGGCAATGGAGAGCAGAGGATACAGAGCTGGAGGACAGATCCTCATGGGAGGACAAACCCCTGCATGGGATGTACCACCGGACCATAACTGAAGTGGCTGATATCAAGAAGTCCTACCAATGGCTAGAAAGGGCTGGCCTAATAGAAAGGAACTGAAGGGACTTGTCCTGGCAGCTCAGAACAAGCTCCTGTTAATTGTGGTTTCATAGAGTGCTCAGATCTACCACACCAGACAAGACCCAAATTGTAGGCTGTTTAAAGAGGCGCATTAAAACAATCCAGCACATAACTGTTGTGAAAGATGCTGCAGAGGAAAGAACATGAACGCCACAACTATGGCTGAATAATATACGGAACATGCGAAGAATATGGACTGAAACCTCATAATGGGAAACACCTCCTCAAGGTGGTAAAGAATGAGAGGCAAATATCCTGTCGGCTTTTTCTAGATCCAGACTGATAGAATGGTAATGGCTAACCAAATCCAGACATTGTAGTGGTGATAAAGAACAGGGGGAAAGCTGCTAGGTGGATGTGGGCGATGCCAAGTGATGAGACCAACCGGAAGAAGGAACATGAGAAAATACCAGGGACTCAGAGAAGAACTGGAGAAAGCATGGAGAGTGAAGGTGACAATGGAGCATGTGGTTATTGGAGCACTCTGGGCAGTAACCCCCAAGCTGGAGGAGTGGCTACAACAGATCCCTGGAAAGACCTCAGACCTCTCAGTCCACAAAAGTGCACTGCCAGGAACAGCTTAGATTCTGTGCAGGACTCAAGCTCCCAGGCCTCTGTAGAGGACCAAGGTGAGAGTTACCCGCTGAATATATATATATATATATATATATATATATATATATATATATATATATATATATATATATATATAGTATATATACTATATATATATAGTCTCACTAACTGTTTTTTTTGTGTTACAGAACTTAAAGGTGGATGCCATGCTTTGAACAACTTTTATCAAATAAAAAGCCCTTTAAAACGCTTTAGATTCTATTGATACCAATAGTTTACGCTTAAAAAATCCGGGCATATGAAAATAGACATCTTTCGGGCGAATCAGGAGACGGATCTGGCCGCTAGAGCGCAGGCTAAGTGAACCTCGACGGACCTGTGACGAACGAAAGGGAGTTGCCTTCAGAAAGGCTTAGGACAGCATGTAAACAAAACAGGTAGTCTTCGTTTCTCTCGTGTTTAAATCTGTTAATCATCAACATGCCAAGTCGTTGTGTGGCAGCTGGATGTAGCAATACATCTAGTGAAAGTGTATCTGTGTATAAAATTCCCAAAACAAGAAACGCTGCTGAAAAGGGGAAAATTTAAGAAGGTGGACGGCGAAGGATCCCATAGCAAAGCAAAACTGAAGATGAGATCTCGTTTCTGTCACATTTACGTCTCCTAGACATAAATGAGAACTGTTTGAGACTAAACTGCTTTTCTCATTCTTCTCAAACATTTCTCCTGAGAAATAAGTCTCACAGTGAGCACTGTTTGAGATCTCAGAATTCTCTCACAACTGTCTCTTCTCCAGATCTCAATTAAGAGAAAAATGAGCCATATTATGTTGTGCTCAAGTATGTCTCAATTTGATATCCTTACTTCAAATCCCTATCTCAGTTACGTCTCAGTGAAAGACATAAAGGGTTTTCTCTCGTTGCTCAATAATTTAGATCTTGTTTTAGCCTCTTTTTTTTTTGTCTCAGCAAAAAGAAAAATGAGAATAGTACAAGCCAAAATGAGTCTCATGATGACAGCATTACAGTTCATCTCTGGAAAATAATATTTTTTTATTTATTTTATTTATGTTCAACTTAAAAAAGTTGTATATTGTTTACATTTATATAACTTAATTACAATTTCAAGAGAAAAAAGTTAAATCATTAAGACGGTCATGTCCTCAAAAGACATTTTTGAAACATTTTAAAAAACATGAAATTTCAAGACAACGTTGCAGTGTCGATTTAAAAAACTCTTTTTTGACTGCTTAGATAAACATAAATGAACAAGAATGTATGTTGGGTTAATGATGCCAGGTTTGGTTAAACACAAACACACGCATGCACTGGCACACATGCATACATGCACAAGTGCATATACGCACACTTATATGTTGGTGGGTATAAAACATTTAACACATTAATGTCTGAACTAAACAACTAAAGGACATTTGGGATCAAATTTGGATCACCTTAAAGTGAAAAAAATAGATTTTACATTTGAAACAAACAAATAAAATACATAAATAAAAATAATCAAATAAATAAATCAACTTTAGGGTGGTACAGATTTATGGGGTTCAGTTTGAGTTACTTTATCTCCCCCTTCATGCAGCCTTACAAGCTGAAAATATTTCCTTTTTTCTTGTTTTTAGTCTGCATCATATTGAAACAAACAGAAGCCTGGATAAACCCGATTTGAATTTTAAACTGTATCACAGCCTCACGTGACACAGATTTCTGATTGGTTGATCACAGTGGGAGGGAAAACTCAGTGGGTGACGTCACCAACGGGCCGGAATCTGCAAGCGGGAGAAGTGCAGAGAACGAGAGACTTTTGACGAGCATTTGTCGTAGTTTTTCTGCGTTTTAACAAACCGTGGGATGAATCTCCAACATTTTTTTGCATGTCTGGAAAAGATTCAAGTAAAATCTATGAAGTTTGCACGGTAAGTTTGCGATTTCTTTCCTCCAACTCTGAACTCAGTTGAATGCTAAAGGTGTTTTAAGCTAGCTCCGGTAGTACTGCAGACGTCTGGGCCACTCGCGGTGGCTTTGGCTGTATAAGTAATTATTACATTTTAAAAAGCTTAACCTGTGCTTTTTGTAGTGAAAAATAGACACATTGTAGAGTTATTTGCAGTGCAGAGTTTACAGAATGAGCCTCGATATTTTTCCAAAGGCGTGCCGTGAGTACTAAGTAACTGGAAGACATTTTGCCCTTCAGTGAAGAAGCGGGTCTGCAGGGTTCATCCCATTCACAGTGTGACGACACCACAAACCATTTCCATTATTGCAAACTTCAAAATGTGCAGTTTCACTGTATGTTCAATTTTTACGCTGTAAAAACCTTTTATCTTGTTTAAAAGATCATCTTGCAGACGTTTGGCCTGGCATGTCATCTTTTGAAACTGGTTATGGACATGTGTTTAAGTAAAGTCATCATTAACTGCTCACATGTCTAGAAAGCATAATCTGAAAATTTAAGTATGCATATTAGGAAAACATATTCTCAGCCCTCTGTCAGTGGTGGAGATGTTTAGAGAGCAGAGATGTAGCTAAGCCAACAATGTCAACACTGATATGTAGGAGGATTTTAGTGAATCATATAAATCATATTTAAAAACCTTTCCAGATCTTACTTTGTGCTGTATAAAATGTGTGTACACGTTTTTTTCCCCTCTCTGATTCAAGGTGATCTAAATTCTACACGTGAAAATGAGTGAATCAGAACCCATGTTCCTCCACACTGCCATAATGGAAGTCATACCAGAGCCACAGAAGACATCCTGGAAGAACACTTGCAGTCCATTGGAATAAATGGAGTTGTATGAGGATCTACGATTCATAGAAGAGGCTGACTTGCTGCCAGCTTTGAGACTTGTTCAAACCCGGAAACGTCTTGCTTTCTGGAAATTGAAATGTGAGTCTCAAACATTACAAATGAGTTTTTGTAATGCACGGATGTGGATATGAATATGAATGGGTAACACACTGACAGTACAGTGTAAACTTAATACACTTATACTGTTTGTTTGTTTTTTGTTGCAGACCAAACGCCAGAGAACAGCGCATCTTCATCTGTTGAGACCTCACCAGCACAAGCATCATCCACACCTTCCAGAAGCCGAGGACTGTACATACATTGACTGGGAGGACATCTTTGAAATTCCATGGAGTAAGTTTTCTGAGGAATTTGTGCAGTCTTTGGAGAGGGGAAAGGGACCTGGCCCAAGACTAAGGAAGGAAATGGTTTGTACTCTTGTTGCAGAAATGATGAAAGCAAGACGTTTTTCCAGACTCTAAAAGGCTGCAGATGATGCGGGGAGAGCAGAGTGGCTGCTCAGAAGAGATGAGATGTTAAAGAAACGCTCTTTCTTCTGCTCTGCTACTTTAATGAGGAGGATGCCATGTTCTTGTAGAAGATGCAGACGAGGTTCAGCTGCAGCAGGTGCCATTGACTCCAACTGTAACTCCAATTGTATGTGGTAAGTAAAGTTTCAAATGTTAAATGATTCTAGAGGTTTTGTCTTTGTACACTGTACATGAGTGACATGTTTTCTTTATCCATTGTTCTGTCTTTAGGACAGTCTTGCTTTTCCCCAAGGAGGTTCATGCTGAGTTTGGACCGCTCCATCGTACACAACAACATTGCAGCACTGTGCCTGATGTTCAGAAGCTACTTCTGCTCTAACAGTCATCATCCAACTGAGCTGGCTTCAACCCTGGAGTTTCTGCAAAGGTACATATTTATGAGTGCTGTCATGCGATTCATTTTTGGGTGTGTTAGTTAATCATGAACTGAAGTTAATTATTCTAATTAATCTTGTATTAATCTAACTCAGGGCTGCTCATCCCTGGTCCTTGAGATCTAGCAGCCTGCCTGTTTTCCAGCTCTCCCTGAATTGCTTGCTGCTGATTAGCTGGACCAGGTGTGTTCATCCAGTCAGAATGTGGAGACGTCTGGTTGAACTGATCAACACCTAGCAGGGCTTGGAGATCTGGAAAACAGTCAGGGTGATGGATCCCAAGGACCAGGAATGAGCAGCCCTGGCTAACCTAAAATTTAGCTTTGAAAATCTTTATTTTGGGGTAATTTGATTTAAATAGCAAGATTTTGTCACATTAAAAGAAATAAAATACAATTTAAAGGGTGGCTTTATGAAGTTTTCTTAGTATAACAGACTTTTTTCCAACCTTTACTTTTGTACCATTAAGGGGTAATTCTTCAGTCTCAAACAGAACAAAGACGTAAGCCAAAGTGCTCTACTTTAAAAAACTAATGGAAATATTCTGAACAATCCAAAAAATATTGACCACAAAATTCTTAATCATACCATAATATATTTTCGTTGAAATATCTTATTCCACAGTTTGAAGGGTATTATTTTTCCCTTGTTAAGAGCCAACCATGCAAAATGTGACTTTTGATAATTTCTTAAATGTTTGATCTGGACTGTATCATGAAAAATGAAATGAAACAGATTTGAACCTTATTTGTTAAATAGGTAATGCCCATAGTATGCTGCATTTCAATTCTTTTAACTGAAACAGATGTCCTCTCAAGCGACGTGTGGCTGCTTTTAGGGATGACAGAAACGTAATCTCATGGTAGCATTATGCAGCTGCTTTTATATAACTACAGTTTGCTTCTAGCTTGAGGTGTTATTGTTTGTTATGTGCTGTCTATTATCAGTTTACTGATGCCAGATTTTAATGTTCTTGTCTTACAGCTCATGTCCTGAGATGTGCCACTCTACCTGGTTGGGAACAAATTGAAGAGGCCAAGCTCAAGAAAGCCTTTGTCAACAAATGTAGGGCAGAACAGGTTCTAAGGCCACTGCTATGATCTACAGTATGCGGACTGGTTTCTCTTCCATCTTTTTTCTTATTTTTTGTCTTAATTTGGTTCTCAAATTGGTTCATGGATTTGATAGTCTGTAAGTTTCAGAGAATGTTTTTATCAGGTACTTTTTTACGGGGTTACATAATCTTGTTTTTTTCCTTGTACCTCAGCAGTGCTGTCAGTGTGTTTGTTGTTTAAAATCTGGAAGTATTCATGACCAGCATGTCAACCAGATTGAGTACGCCACGCTTCATGTACTTAATGCATTTAATATTTTAAAAAGTGTCTCATACTGCTACCACAATTCAAATGCTGTACTGATGATGGTGCTGCCCAAATAAAGTGTAAAGCATTTACATTTTTAGTATTGTTTTTACTGTTACTGTATATCAGTGGTCTCCCATCCTGGTCCTTGAAGGTCACTGTTCTGGATGTTTTAGCTGTTTTCCTGCTCCAACAGATCTGCTGCAGTGGTTGAATTTCCTCCTCAAGTTCTGCAGGAGGTGTTTAATCACCTGTTGATTCACATCTGGGGAGCAAAGAAACATCTAAACCCTGCAGGATGGTGGCCCTTGAGGACCAGGATTGGCGACCACTGCTATAAAACTAAATTCTCTTTTCTTTCTCAAATATATCTCAAATATCATTCTCATTAACGGCTTTGGTAAGACATTTAAGAGAAATGATTTAGACATGAAAGAGACATCAGACAGACAACGATGAGATCTCTTTTAGGACTCATTCTTCTCAGATTTGTCTCATGAGCGTCTTAGGGTCGTCTCTCCCACTTCTTAATTATTGCTCAAACAGTTGTCTCAACTCAACCTCATTTGTCTCAGTGATGTCTTTTCTCATTCTTGCTTAACTCTTGCTCCTAAGGGACCCTTAGGAGCAAGAGTTCAGAAGCAAATGATCACAGAATGATACAAATATGAGACGCTCAAACTGATCTCAAGAGACGAGATCAAGCAACATTTGAGCAACAGATTTTTCCTATGGGATTTTTCCCTCCAGATGATCTGCAGGAGAGAAGTCTGCGTTTTCGAAGGGACAAAAACCGGGACACAAACGAAGAATTTTGAACGGAGAGTTGGGAGGAGGATCTTGGCTTCTGAGTCGAGGAAAGGCGGGTGAGCTGGAAGCGAGCGAGCCGTTTTCTGGGTCGGAGAGGACGGCGCTGGAGTCGGGAGCGGAGGCTGCTAAGCTAGGCTAGTGTGCATCACGATGGATCACATTGAGGCGAAGTAGTCGTGTTTTCTGTTGTCCTTGGATCCAACTGGAGTATTTCAACGCACTCAATGTTTTGCAAGAGAAGCAACAGTTCTGCAACGTTTTTTTTCTTTTGCTTTTGAGGTGCCGGTACCGTGAGTAAACTGAACTGTGTGTGTGAGTGCGCGCGCGCACGAGAAAAGGTTTCAAACTGGTTCAAACAGGTAAAACTGTTAATGTTCTGCAGTTGTTAATGGTATACAGTGACTTTGTTAACTAAAGAGTAGTAATATCTGGGAAACTTTTATTTTGTGACATTTATTTTGTAAATTGGGTTGAAAACCAGTGTTTACCTTTGTTTAGATTAGGCCAAAAGGGGACATTTTGAGTATATTTTAGGGTAAGTGGAGTAATTTAATTTTATAAATTTTTTAGACTTACTGGAGTCTAGCCGAATCTTCATGCTGGCTATGAATATCGTCATCGGCATCACTAGACCTACTACTTTCTGCTATACTATATCCTCCTCACTTTCGCAAAAGGGTTCGAATCGATACGGTTGCAAAAGTGACTCATCATCATGATAATCTCCGCAACTTTCCTCTTCATCTTTCTGTTCATCTGATGATAAATCGCTAATAGAGACGGTAGCATCACTCTGTGCTTCGCTATCGGTGCTAGCCATGTTGTCTGCCTTGTCTTCCTTTCGTTACGTCACAAACAGGGGGGCGAGAATTCGGCGGAATGCGTGAAGCCGGCGGTCGTCCTCGTTGTTTATATTGCGTTTTTCGCTATTTATTCTTTTTCGAAAAATATTAAAAACAATCGCAACATGAAATGGAGACTATTTACTATATTTTGGCTTATTAAAATAGACCATGTCACCCACACTTTAAAGCTGGCTTGACGGTGCTGTGTGTGTGTGGGTGTGTGTTTGTTAGTAAAGTTAATACTTTGCTATCTTTACGTACAAACTTGGCCATAAGTTAGTCCCATCCTCAACATTTTTTTGTTAGTTGCTAAACTGTAAATTTTACCCGGTGGATTTTATGTTTTCTCATTAATGAATTCCCTACATAAACATGAACATTTTGTGGATAAAAACAAAATTGGGGGATTTATCAATTTAATCAGGGAGTCCTGGGCTGAGTTAGAGGCAGAGAGATTGTTTGTCTTTTCTTGAATGAACAGACAATCAAAAGGGTCTGGATCCCTGCAGAGAACAGGATGTCTCAAATGTAATGTTTGCAGAATATGGACAGATTTGATTTCCCAAAATTATTTTCTACCGCCTGTTTAATTACTCTTATCAATATAATTACTTTCATTGATGGTGAAGAAAGATACCAAAGACAGACAAGAGGGGCTCATGAAGCTATGATTGACATTCTTTTGTAGACAGCTGGAACAGTCAGAGGAAGTGAAAGAACATCTTGAGTTGTAGATGTATGCTCTGGAAAGTAGAAGAATGAAAGTCAGCCGCAATAGGACAGAGTATCTGTGTTTCAAGGAGAGGACTCAAAGGGATTGGTGATGTCACAGGTAGTTGAGATAAAAAAAGATGGAGGACCTCTAGTACATAGGGACAACAGAGTGTTACGGTTTCTGTTTCTTTGCCCTTGTGGTTTGTTTCCTTTTTGTTCTGTGATGTTTTCAGTTAACTTCCTGTTTTATTTTGTAGTATTTCCTGTTCCATTGTTGTTTTGAGTTTTACCTTGCCCCATCAGTCCTGAGTGTTTCCACCTGTGTCTTGGGATGTGCAAGCAGGTTGGAATGGGTGAAGTAAGGTTTTAGTTGTGATGTGTGACATAAAAAAAGTGTCGGCAAGAATAATAGGTACATTGATGCGGAGGTTGGAGCAGTCTGGAAAGAGCCAAAAAGGAAGACCAAGAGGAGATTTATGGATGTAGTGATGGAGGACATGAAGGTGGTTGTTGTAAGTGAGGAGGATATTGAGGATTGAGGAGGATTGAGGATTTAAAGACTGTCTCTCTAGTTCCTCATTGCCAGTGAGTAGCAAACTTCAATTACAATCTCTGCTCTCAGTTCATTGTTTGTCTTGTTCGATTTTCCACTCTTGCTACGTTCTCGTTGCACGGCTCTTGTCTCATCCCTGTATGGGATGAGACAAGAGCCGTGTATTATTTAATCTCTAACAGTCAGGCTGCGTGCAAGGAGTGTTGTACAAGAGTTCACTAAACCTGTCGCCCACAGCATCCCCACAGAAAAAATGAGCATGAGGATTTCGGCTCTACGGGCTCACCAAGCGGTGTACAACCTCAGTATTTTGTGCGGGTCCCTTGTGTGTTCCGTACCATTTTCACAAGCAAAGAGAGTTGCACTGTAAACCCGAATATTACAATGAGCTCAAGTTTTATAATTATAGAACGCAAAAGTAGCAACCATTCAAGTCAGCTTAAAACCTATAAGCTGATTCAACTTTGACTTTTTATATCTTTATTGGACTAAAACATTTTGAGTACATGAAACCTTGGTGTCAAAACGTATAAGTAAAGAGACGTGATTACGTCATAACAAACGCCCAAGAATGTTATGACATGAACTCAGCCACATACTGAATAAATTGTTCAAGGTGAGGTGGCACAGTGGTTAGTGCTCCTGCCTCAGAACAAGACAACCCTGGTTCAAGTTCCAACTGGGGGACCTGTAGCAGCACACCTTTCTGTGTGGAGTTTGCATGCATTGGAACTCTGGCTTTCTCTCACCATTGTTCAGGCAGGCCCGTTACCCAGACAGGAATGTGTATGAGTAAAAAGTTTAGCTTTAGTTAGAATGTTTGAGTTGACACTTAACACTTTGAGTTCTGATTAACTTATAATTTTTTAAGTAGGATAACTTAAAAAATATTATGTAATCATTTTCCTCATGAATTTTGAGTTGACTGAACCTATTTGGGTTTATTGTGTGAGACTAAAGCATCAAGGAGTTGAAAACTAAATTTGACCACAAGTCAGAATTGATAAAAGCTAAAGTTTAAATTATTAAATATTTTAAACAACAAACAACCTTCACCAAAGTGCTAACATTTTTATACTCCTTCATTCAGAATAGGCATAAATGATTAACAACACATCAAAGATGCAGATGAAAGTAACACAGCCATCTCATACTACTGTGAAAGAAAGGTTTTTTTGTTTCTGTGTGTGTGAGAACAAGAGAGAGCAATGCTTTTAAGATGTAAAATCTACGCATATATATGTTACCAACTGGATAGTGAAAATTATCCCCATTTTGGTTTTAACAGTTGTAAATCTTAGGTGATGGGACCCTTTAATTTGGTTCATTTCTGATGTTTAGTTTCTTGGAGAGTCAATCTGCATTCACACCTAACCGTTCTGATTCTCAAAAGAGTTAAAGACCCATTGGTTGAAATTGTCATGGTGCCTCTGTCAGTCACCTTCCCCCTCCCAACTCTGCTCATTGGAACCAGTTGCACCTAATCATCAGCAGACCTTCTTAGGGAGATCCATCCCAGCATTCTACGCCAGTCCGTTACACTCTCTCCGGTGCCTATGCCTGGCCTCAAGCTATGTCTCGTTTCTCCCAAGTCTAGTCACGCTCTTACCTTGTCTTGTCCTACGCCTTCAGGTTCTACTCTCCACGTGTGTCGCTGGTCCTTCCACGCCTCAGGCTGTTCAAGCCACGCAGTCCTCCTCGATGCAGGATCATCCGTCACTGCGCGTCCTCGCGCTCACAGGATTCTCGGCGCCAAACCACAGACGCTCTTCTGGATACTCCACTGGAACTTCCTACCAGACTCTCTTGCTTCCAAGCTCTACGCTTATTTCTTGGACGTTTAATATTAATTAAACTTACAACCAAGTCCCTGACTCTGAGTATCTTTCCGGGTTTCAGCAACTGGGTCTGTTTCGTCATCGCGACCATGACAGAAATAGTGTTTTTAAAATGTTCTTGTAGTGTTTTTCTGATGATGGAAGACATAAAGAATGTCAGGCTTAAAATTTAGTTTCTGAGCATTTATTTATTCAAATCATTGGAAATCATGAGCAGACAAAAAAGAGCAGCTTGAAAAAAAATTGTTTTTGTGACGTAGAAAATATGCTGGGCGGTCCACAAACTCCATGCTCCACTCTTTTCTGATGCATCCACTTCTAGACGACTAGATCCATGTACATCTTTTTTTTCCTCATCTGCGCTGACATCTGGCTAAAAACTGAATACGTCCAATATTGCTCACCATTTTTGTTGCACCGATAATGTGAGGTTGGGGGCATGAAGGTCTGTGAGCTATTGGGAGAGAGCGTAAACAATGGAAGATGGGAAGTGGGGGTGGGGTTACTTTGTACCAACAATCCTGCACATAAGTCAGAGGCGAAATGTCTGCAGAAAGTATGCCCCAGAAACCAACAAATGATGACTGGAGTGATACTTTAAGGTGGGCTTTCAAACTTATTAAACCAGTAAACTACAGTATATGAGAAAACTAAAGCTAGTGTGAACCAGGAAGCTCAGTGTGAAAGTAACCTAAATCCTCTCCAGCATCAATCCCCAAGTATTAACATTTATCGCAGTAATGTCTGACATGTTTTCTGTACATTTTTAAATGAAAGATGCAACTAACATTTTGTTAAATGCATGCCTCAAGTAATCCAGCTAAGTGGGCCTTCATTAGTGGTTCATAGAAAGAGGAATAAAGAAAACATCTTCCCATAATGACTCAGGAGGAGTCGGAGCTTTATGACTCAGAGGCATTTTTTAGGCTTTCAATCATTTCTATAAGTGATTTTAACTAGTCATTTTAATCACATCTTAAAACTCCTACACACCGCGTGTACCGGTGTGTCCCCACCAAGCATACAGCACTGCCATGAAGATAAGAGCTTTGGTGAGTCTTATCTCAGACAGCAGCATGTGGTTGTCCTCTGTTTTAAATGCCATCATGATTAATGCTGGTTTTTACAGTAATGTTATAGAGCAACATGCCTTTTCTCCTGCTGCCGCCTTTCAACTTTTGTTCACTTCATTTTTACTGTTGGTGTAAATCAAGGTGATTCATTGAAAGGCAGTTTTGCGCTCCTTCCAGCTTTCTAGATACATTTTTTGGACTTGGAAAATAATGAGGATGTTCAAAATGTGTCAGGGCAGAAATGCACAGCATTCCACACTTTAAATTTCAACGTTTTACCAAGACTGGTTTAAAGTCCCACTCCGATCAACTTTTGATCTGTTGTAAAAGTGTTTCCAGTGGTCTTTTATTTATGATTATGCAATGTTTAGCCTAACAACCTGTGTGATTTTCTATAGTACATAGTTTCGGTAGAGCTGCAGTAGTTCAATAGTAATTCTGAGTAAGCCTACATCTATTTACCCAAAATTCCTTTACATGCTCTCCCACTACAGCCCCTCACAACCCAAACCTAACATTACTGGGGTAATAAAAATGGTGAGCAGTATTGGAGCTATCCAGCCGTCCAGTTTTGATCCAGATGACAGCTCAGATTAGGAAAACAAAGATTTACATGGATCTATTTGTCTGCAAGGTGACGCATCAGAATGGAGCGGAGATGGGAGCTTTAGCATCCCGATTGTAGATTTTACGTTGCTAAAACGCTCTTTTTCCAACAGCTTTTTGAATAGAAAAATACTCACAAATGTAATGTTAGACTTAATTTTCTTCATATTCATATTCATTAGAGAAATGCCACAAAAACATGTTAAAAGCACCAAAAAATAACACAATTTTCATAGGAGTAGGTCTTCAAAAGAGAATTGAGGATGGGGGACGGTGGAGCCTGGCATTTTCTTTCAGTGGGGCTTCACTTTTTATGCTAAGTTCCATGTGTCTTGTTACTTGGTGCCTGTTTCAAGAGAGAGGCTTAACTAACAGAGGGAGGGAAAAAAAGAGGGAGAAGGCAGGGAATGTTGAGCAATGGAGGATTTCCTCTAGTTCTGTGCCGAAACTAGTTTTTCGAGCAGAAACAATCATGGCAGGGACAAAAGGAGAAAGGGGAGTTAGGTAGGATGGAGAACTACAGGGAGAATGCTAGAGGATTGATGATACAGTAAGGTGAAATATGGCCAGAGAAAGAAAAGATTCTGAGTTCAGTCCCAGAAGTGGGGAGGGAATCTCATGGCTGCTGTCAGCTTCAAAGCTTTTTAAAATTGAAAATGTTAATAGAGAACCGGATGAGACGGAAAGGTGAGAGAGGGGGCGAAAGAGGAGAGAAAGGGAAGAAAAAGGGAAAAAGGAAGAGATAAAGAAGGCGGAGGAGGGCCAGCGCAATTCCCCAATGATGAATTCTGCATATGAATTTGAAATCTGTAACAGAGTGGCATGTCACTTCTTTGCAGCGGAGCTAATGCAACGATGAGAAAGGGCGTTCTCTGCTTCCATCCTCGCTGTCTGTTTGCTGAGCGGTGCAGATGGTGCAGTGTTCGCCTGCAGATATTAGGAAACCCACGAGACCAAGTGTTCGAGAACGCACTGGTCTCCTTGGAGGGACGGCAAACGTATACGCAATCATTTTTGAGAAGCCGAACCGACTCATCTCCACTTCATAAACATGTGCCGGTGCGCTCATTTGTGGGTTTCCACACATTCTCCCCCATCCGAGCATGCTCAGAAGGTGCTGGAGTCTCGTGCCTCCACCGGCAACATGCAATTATGTGGCTATGATGTCATTGATTTTCTGCAACGGTTAGAAGCTGTGCGATGCAGAGCGATTACAGAGTGCAGGAAAGTGCCTCGCTGTGTGGAATACTAATATGCTCATTTGTGAGCAGGGGCTAAAAGGGAAATGTTTTTCCATGTGCACACACACGCACACACACTCCCACCACCTCCATGCCAATGTTTACCTCAGCAGAGTGGAGAGTGAAGGAAAAGCTGACTGACAGACTGCACGACTGGCAGTCTGACTCAGCCCTGATGGACATGTTGGACCCGGCTGGCTGTCAGGTCAATGGAGCGACACTGGGCCCAGACACAGAGAAAGATGAAGAAACAAACAACTGGGAGAAGAAAGTGAAGGATAAGCCTGAAGCTGTCAACAGACAGTGATGGGTTTCAATTCAAAACTAAAATGGCAGAAAAACTTCCACAAAAGGATTGACAGAGCCAAAAAGAAGAAAAAAGGGAATTTTTGACATATGAAGCGTTCTTCTACATCCCACTTCTTATTCAATGCTGTGAATATAGGCAACAGTGAATTGAGTGTAAGAATAATGTAGTTTTAGAGATATTAATGTGGTTTGAAATGATTTGCCCTTGTCATTTTTCTTACAATTCCTGCTTTTTATGCACTTCTGTTCAATCAATTTAAGGTAACATTTTTATTGAATAACTGTAGTAATTATTAAACTTTAGATCTTTGAAAATAGTCATTTGAGTCATCATACCGATTTAACTAATGCTGCGATTTCATTTCATTGAATTTTGACCAATCAGTGATTCAGATTTGGAAGTGACTTTTGGATGGCATCCACTTTAATTCATGGAAGTGCCAACCATTTGAAAATTGGTTGGAGGAAAAATTAGTAATTGTGGTCTGTGACTAATCTCTAATTATGGGACACGAAGTCTTTTATAATTTGGAACAGAGATGGGAAGGAAAAAGCCTGGAAGATTTGTGAGATTTGCACCGCTTCAACCATTCGCATTAAAGCCTCTTTCAACTGTAGGTGGCGAATATGTGCCAATAAACAGTAGCGAAAGAGGAAAAATCCCATACCTGCTTGTCAATTGTGAACAGCATGTGCTAAACCTACATTCTGAAATGCACATCACAGACACAAAGAGCATGTTTTCACAAAATTCTGTTCTAAACCCATTTAAATATAATGGGTTTAGTGTTGTGCGAGCTTTTAACCTCACCTTGTTGGGTTCCAAATGTCACGTCTACTGATCGCTTTTATCCACTTCCTGACACATATTCAGTAGAGGAAATAGGTATTTGATCCCTTGCTAATTTTGTAGGTTTGTCCACTTAAAAGGAAACGGACATTCTGACATCCATATGGTGGTAGGCTCATTTAAACAGGGAGAGATAGAAAGTCACAAGAAAATTAGGAAATCCACTTTAAAGAATTTATATTTATTTGCATTTCATTGAAGGAAATAAGTATGTGAACCCTCTTGCTGGGAGGACTTAGTACTTTGTGGCAAAAACGGAGTTCAGACATTTCTTGTAGATGATGGTCAGGTTTCTGTACATTGTCAGGAGTTGTGAGCAGCTCTTGTTTGTTGATACCTGGAGTTTGCTTAAGTCAGAAAAAATTCAAGACTCCAGTTGTGGAATTGGAGACAAAAATGAGAATCTGACATTGTGGATGCATAAAGGTTGTGAATTTAATATGTAACATGCTTGTGTACTTCAAAAACCTTAGCCTGCTTTTGTTGGTAGTCCCTGCAGCTCTCTTTCAATGCAATGTAAGTATGATGATAAACAGAGTTCTTTTTTTGTTGGAATTTTCTGCCAGCTTTATTACTTTTTTTCAGGTTAATAAATAATTTTTGTGAAGCATTCTGCCTGACCACAGTTACGAACCAAAGTGAATTTTGTTCTGCAATAGCAGTATGTTTTTACATAAAAGTTTCAAATAGTTTCAGATTTTAGTTAATCAAGTTTATATAAAATTCAAAACATTGCCATAATAGGTCATTTTAATTTACTTCAGAATCTGTCTAATTCTGTCTTATCAAGCCGGTTGCCTCTATTTTCTGTGTTTCATCAATGTGCAGATGTGTGGAGGTTGCAAAAGCAAAGCCAGGTCTGAGTGAAAAGAAAGAAAATTCATGGACTCCTGCTGTCAATCAGATGATCCATGATGGCACCTGCTTACTGTACAGACAAACAGGTGTGTTTTGTGCGTGTTTATGTAAGAGGGGGGCTTCCGTGTGCATACAGTGGAGGGCTGCATAGAGACAGCGGCTTGATGTCTGAAGCGTCCCTCTCACTTTATACTAAAAACTTGCAGCCGAGTTTAGCACAGAGAAAAAAAAAAGGTTTTGATATCCTAAAACAAATCATGGGGTTTCAACATTTAAATAAAATATTTTAGCATAACCAATGCTGTACCATTTATAGTGCCTCAAGCTAATTACATTAAACTGATATCAACTCAAAGAAAAAAGTGACCCTCAAAGTGAAAAATTCTTTGTGTTTAGCGGGAACTCTTTTTTTTTTTTTTTTTTTTTTGCCTTGAGAGTAGATTCAACAGAAAGGTTGGGATGAGACTTTGAGGGCACAGATAAAAGAAAAAATATAAATGACTGAAAGTCCTTTCTTGAGCTCCTTTCTTTTAACTTAAAATATATGCTGCAGTTAAAGTTAGATACAGTTAAATACATTTTTTTCAACTTACACAGCATTTGTGCTCTGTAGTGGAGATTCGACCATCTAATCCTGGGGTTGCTGGAGCCTATCCTAGCTACTGGCAAAGGCGGGGTACATCCTGGACAGGTCGCCAGTCTGTTGCAGGGCCACACATTCATATTTACAGCGAAGGACAACTTAGAGTCATCAAATAACCTATGAAGAAAGTTTTTGGGCTATAGATGGAGAAAACCAACACATGCACAGGGAGAATCCAGGCTTTCTCGATATGAGGCGAGTGTACTAACCCACTGTTTTTCAACCAGTATGCCGCGGCACACTAGTGTGCCGTGGGAGATGGTCAGGTGTGCCCGTGGGAAATTTCCCTCATTAACTGATCTAAAAACATTTCCCATCTCCAGGATATCAGCTCTATGTGCATCCAAACAGGCCCTGATAAAACACTGAGTAGTTAGGAATATGAAAGATCATAAAATACTTTTTTCTTTGTGTTTATTTGATTCTATTAAAGACAATTTGATACGAATGATGGTACCGCGATTTAGCTACAGCTAATTTCGAAAAAGTCTCCCCCCTTCAACTGCCACCAATCATTCTTGGCGGTTTAATCACACGTCATCAGTCAGACGTGGTTAAAGTCTTCACTTCCTTGTTCCGATCCTGCTCATAAAGTCTCTCAGTTCCAACAAAAATACCAGCTAAAGCGGTGTAGCTTTCTGCAGGATCCGGTATCAGACCATGAAACAAGTGGTAAATGGTGTATACTTGTATAGTGCTTTTCTACCTACAAGGACAAAGTGCTTTTACAGTCACAGACCCATTCACCCAGTCACACACACATTCACACGCTGGTGGCTGCTCTGCTGCCAAACACAGGTGCCCACCTACCACCAGAGGCAAGGTGGGGTTCAGTGTCTTGCCTGCGTGCAAGACGGGAATTGAACCTGCAACCTTACGATCATGGGTTGACCGCCCTACCGCTGCCCCAAAGTGAACAAAACAATGAAGCTCAGAGAAGCGAGTCTGTCTGAGTTAGGCGCCTGTTTGCACTACATCTGCCATGATGCATTGGGTTAAAGTGACAGCGTCTCTTTTAACTTACCTTTTTTACATCCTTTAGAATAAACAGCTGCAACTTCCAGCTTTTTCTGCCACAATTATCACAAAAATGCGTGTGAGATTGCAGAGGGGCAGATGCTGGTGTGCAGCGGGATTTTTGTCAAAGTTAATGTACTAACCACAACAGCGCCCTGTAGTGAAAATAAAACCTTAAAATAACAGAATGTTAAGTTATATTCTTTTTCCTCAAATGTAGTATATGTTTTTATTTAACAAATGTTGGAATTTTCTGTCATAATTAAATGGATGTTACCGTTCCAAAAATGTTTTTTTAGACATGTGCACCACAGAAGAAATAGTGTTACATTTAAAGAAAATACTGTCATATTGAAGTTTTGAAATAAATTTTATACAACAAACTGGTAAAAGCGAAAAAGGAGTATTTTCTTTACAACCACATAATCACATTTCTTTTTCTGGGTTTCTGGGGGCTGCAGCCTGTCAAAAGAACAATACCATTTGATGGCATATCAGCAGTTTATTGCACACAAACACAATGAAAGTCGCTCAATCATACTTTTCCAAAAACCTAGATAGGCTAGCAAAGCAGCCCTGAATTTGCAGTTTTTGGACTACATCAAACAACCTGCTGAAAAACTTCACATCCTTGTAGGAGAAAATGTCATTTTTAGTGAGATGTTCCTGCTGTGATTTGAACCAGATTTTCTTACAAACCAGAAGGTTTGCTGATCTTCCCAAACCTATTTTCTTTTAACAATTCATTCTTATTAATAACAGTTAATGCGGCTGCGTGAGTTTGGCTTTCAATGTTCTGACAGTATAGGGAGTCAGAGAGACAGAGATTCCCCCTCTCTTGTATAAAAAGCTTAATGTTTGCTCAAACTATTTTTCTTGACATTTGTGTGAACCTCACTAGTTGAAATAAATAACTGACTCCCCCACACCTCGCACACAAAAAAGCAAGGATCTTTTCTATCATAATTACCCTTTTCTAAGAGGATAAATCGGGATTCTTTCTTCTTTGTTGGATTGCTTTTACCATTATTAAGTTTTAGTGCAATCAGGCCACACCGATACAAGTCTCAAACCCTGCCAGGCTGCTGATGCATTTAGGGAAGTATCTAGACAACAAGAAGAGCTTCTTAATCATTCTTGGAAAGTAATCAGAACTCTCAAAGTGGATTGTTCCCTAACGAATTCCCACTCGTGTCTCAGTTAAGATTTCCTTCTTTCCCCTTGGAAAAGTCTTTTGGCATCTCTGTGACGGTCACTGCCACCGCCAACCCTTACCGGCCTTGGGGGCTCTTTCTGTAGCTCCAGAACTATTTCATGAAGGCATTGGCTCATAACAGACATTTATTTTCCCTCCTGCACTCTCGTCCTCATTCAGTTTGTCTGTTTATAGGCGGAGAGAAGCAGGTCAACTGTGCAGTCCACCTGTGACCTGGCACACACAGGCTGAGAAAGCCCGTCAGTGAGTTTCACAACGATTTCATAACGGAAACATCAAAGGTCTTAATAATCACAACCGAGGGAAAACACAGCCAAACCTCCCTTTTCATAGAAGCCAAAAGGAGAATTATGGATGACTTGAATGGAAATGTAGCATTATCATTTTCATAAAGTCAAGATTTTATTGAGCTTATTCTTAAAATAGGTGACTCGCTTTCACAATCCTGTTGTTGTTCCACCAACTTGTCTTTTATATAATATTCCTGCTTATTAGGCATCATTGGCATAAAAATAAAACATTATTGGTGCATCACTGGCTGGAGCTATCCAGCCGTACAGTTCTGAGCAGCTCAGATGAGGAAAACATAGACATACGTGGATATACAGTATTTGTCTGCAAGTGGATGCATCAGAATGGAGCAGAGCAGGGAGCTTGTTTTCTGTCACAAATATGATCTTTTACAAACTGTATTTTTGCATCTCCTCTTGATTCATAAAAAATACTCAGAAATGAAATTTTATGAAATTTTAAGCTTCATTCTTTTCCTTCATCATGTGAAAAATTCCACAAAAACATTTTAAAAACACCAAAAATGTGGGTTTCAATTGGAGAGGGTGTTTGCTGGTGATAAGAGAGTTTTCAAAACTAGAGTAAAAAAGTGAGACAGCAGAGGAATGAGTCCAACTCTACAGGAAAGCACTACTGTGGAAAAGGCGCTGAAAACAGTCAGGAAATCATTGAATAAAAAAGCTGCACTCAGGGGTCAAAAGGCTGCAGCTGTGCTTGATGGAGGGAAGATGGTAGAAAGGTAAAACACACACAGGGAGGGGGGAAGTGAGGACAAAATGTCTGTCGCTAGCTGACAGAACAAAAGGAACCTTTTTTTTCCCCAACTGAGTTCAGAAGGAGGCGAGAAAAAGACAGCAAAATAGATTAAATGAGACAGAGAAAAAGCCCAGAGGACAGAAACCGAATATCCAGTTCTGTTGCCGTGGAGTCAGCTCCTGCAAAACCTCTCTGTTTCAGCGATTATGCGATGAGGCAGAAGGACAGAAACAGAGAAGTATTGAAGTGAGAGACAGCAGGAAAGACAAATGGCTAGCATGGGGTTTTAGTGAGAAAAGGACTATTAGAGACTGTGGGAGACGTTAAGAGACAGTTTAAAGGAGAATGGAAGAGAGGTTAAGTGAGAAAGCTTGAGAAATAAAGGCAAAGGATGTGGCAGGTTCAGGCACGGTAAAAGTGAGAGATGGAGAAGCTTTGCCGTAACAGCACAGCTCTTTGTGAGTGTCCTGACAAGAGTCAATGCGCCAAAAGACTCCCAGACTTCTACTTCCCCAGATTTAAAGCACTTGCCAGTGCATGAGAGTGTGACCAACTAATTTTTGGAGAGCAAAGAGAATATGCAATGGGGCGAGAAGGACAGAGACAGTGAGGGGAAGAGGGAGTCAATATAAGCCCTCGGAGTCTGAGTGAGCTTCAGAAACTGCATCTGCTCCTGTCAGCTCTTTTTTTTTTCTTAATCGGACAGCAAATATTTGCATTAGAAAGAAGCATAATCAGGTTTCTCCCTAAAAAGACTGGAGAAAACAATATTTGTGCTTTTAGACATCCCACTTAATGAGTCTGAAATAGAATGTTAATCCTCTAAAGTCCACTGCTTCAAGAATAGATAGAAAATGCAATTTTCTGGGGATTAAAGTCTTTTTTACACCTTTTGATGAAATCCACATTTTTTATTGCAATATCATTGTTTTCATTAGATATAGATAGTATAAATCAGGACCAGGTAGAATATTACAAGTCTGGATGTGCTGAGAGTTTATGCTGTCAAATTCCTCTGAGCCACTGAAATACACAGAAACCATGCTATCATCATATCACTTCATCTATCTATAACTATCATTTTGGATCTGTTTGATGCATCTACAAAGCCATTTGTTAAATGCTGTTCATTAAACTGCATCTACCAGGATTGGGACTGGCACAAACCAGGTTTTAGATGCTAAAAATATTGACATGAATGTTCTGAAATAAAAAAAGAGAAAACAAACACCTTATTTTATATAACTGTATTATAAATAAATATAAATTTTTCAGTACAGCAAGTATTCATTAAAAAAATTAGTAACAATAGATGAGTTATTCTCAATCTCACTTCTGCTTTTTTTTCCCTCTGGAAACTTTCCTTTGACTTTA
The DNA here is from genome assembly GCA_037389245.1 of Oryzias sinensis. Lineage (NCBI taxonomy): Eukaryota > Metazoa > Chordata > Actinopteri > Beloniformes > Adrianichthyidae > Oryzias > Oryzias sinensis. The sequence continues at coordinate 23,244,030 of CM074495.1, read as the reverse complement.
AGAGATTTCCATGACACACTATGTTCAGAATAGAGAGATTTCATTTCTCTCTTAGGTTACTTGTCACGTCTTAGTTACAACTGTCCTTGTGGTTAGATATGGGTTGTCTGCAGGTGAAAAATGGGCAAAGCTGTACAGGGCAAACATAGGTGGCTCACACCAGTTATCAAGGTTGCAGACCGCTCTGTGAGGCCACACAGAGAAAATATTCTCACTTTTTTTTTTTTTTTACCTGATACCAGCAGGTCGTAATGAACACGTAAACAACAGGTTAGGGTGAGTAAAGGTGCAGCAGCTAAGATTGTGTGTTCTGCAATATGCGTCACAAGTGCATGCAGTTTACATTAGCCTTACAAATATTTTGTGCTCATCTTACCACAGCTACGTCAACCGCACGTTCCATTTTTATCAATCTTTAGGTGGCCGCATGAGCCTCTAGGGAACTGGAAGACACACCTGTAATCCCCTTAAGAGGCAGCCCTTCCTGTCTACAACCCTACACATCCCCCAGACAGCCCAGAATCCATTCGCACCCGTACAGGTCAATCTGCATGTGGCTAATGTTTTATCTTTTCAGTTTCTTTTAAGTGTTACAAGTCGTTTAGCATTATCCCTCCACCTTTGGAGTTTAAGAGCATTGCAACATCTTTGAGCAAGCATGCAGAAGCCAAAGTTGGAGCCCAATAGACACCCAATAACTCGTGCAGCAAATAAGAATTTACGTTAACACATGACTTTGATGACTGTAGACTGAAAAGCATTTTCTTATCTTTCATTTCAGTAACTAGGAACTAGTCTAGACCTTTAGGTTTGAAATGAAATCCAGAAACAGCGTTGCCTTATAATTTCTTTCTCTATGGACACAAAGCCTTCTAAAGACAAAATGCAATCAAGAAAGCAAAAACATTTTTAGAGTTCCACTTGTCTGGTTCGGACAAAACTTCCCTTCAGGCTCAAGCTGGGTGGCAATGATAAACAAGAAAGGCTCTTTAAAATGATCAACCGTGTTGGGCTCAAACCCAACCAACGAGGAAGGGAAATTGAAATAAAATATAAGTTTACATTAAATTAAAAAATCACGTCAAATAGAAAAATAAATTCTGATTCATCCTTCTATAATAATCAGAAAAAAAATCTTACAGAGCTTCCCACAATCACATTCAGCAGTTTCTGTGCAGTAACTACAGCACATTTCTTTAGGGATACCAAAAAATTTTTCAACAGTCTGGTTATGAACTTTTGAAATAAATGAAAAAAGAATTCATCACTAATTTCTCTCTACTACTTCAGTAGTAACAAATTACAGCAGGAGTTTTAAAAACAATAGTTCTGCAAAAATGTGCATTTTAATTAAACAACACAGATTAACACTTACCAATTTTGTCATAAAGATTACCAGACAGCCATCGTTTGGCATCTACAGTATGTCCTTTGAAAGATGAAAGTTTAAAAAAAATAAGGGAGTTTGGTGAACAGGAATGCAGGAGGACAGAGGATCATGATGATGATTGTAAATGACATTGGTGAACACATTTTTCCTGAGAAGAGTGGAGCACGGCGTTACAGTGGAGGGTGGAGCACACAGATTCAGTACAACCTGTGCACTCTGTCCACTCAGCATAGGATGGTGGTGTGTAGGATTACTCTAGTGATGAGGAAGATGAGGAGGGCAAGGGAAGAAAAGAGGAACAGGTGGTGAAACTTTAAAAGAAGGAATAGTGCCATGTGGTCATTAAGAAATTGAAACAGGATTTGGGAGATTAGGAGGTTTTCCCCGATGACTGCACAGAGAAACAGAAATGGATAGATGAGTAAAAAATGGAAATCTCTATTTTTTTTATTAGTCCTTGACCACAACACAATTTAAGGAGTTTGTTGATTGCTTAAAGTTATAACAATATATATATTTCCCATTTACAATTTACAACTAAATTACATTTTGTCCTTTTTTAATGCACAATTGGCTGATATTCATATTCTCTGTTTTTCTCCTGAACTAGTAAAGAAAATCAGAAAAGAAAGCAGCATTTTGTTTTCATTTTTAAACTATCATCAAGGAATGTGACGGTTTTTTATTCCACTATGACACACTTTCTTTTCTGCCAATGCTCCCTTGTACACAGATAACATTAAAACCCTGATCAGGAAAGTTTACTGTGTACTCAATGATGCAGTAGCATGTTGTCTGTGTTGGTTTACTGTGCGCCAATGGGGAAGAAAAAAAAAAAAGCTTTCATCGCCAAATCGATTTATGTAAAAAAAAAAAACAAAGAGTTTGTTTCAAAGTAAAAAGTACTGATTTCTACCACAATTTTTATCTTGGTGTGCTGTCCAGTTAAAGTTTCGCATCAACTTCAGTCAAATTACTAATTTATGATGTTGAATTTTTCACAATAAATATTCCAGTTAGAAATTGTCTGTTTTCGAACATTTTCATGTTGTACATTTGGATTTAATGCCTAATTGCCGAATTTCTGTAGATAAAATGACATAATACTTCAATTTGACCAGATACACATCTTAAAAAGATGAAAATGTAGCTGTGTTTGCACCATAACCATTACAGTCTTAGAGGCTGAATTGAAAGTGACCTCTAAAAAGCATCATTAATGTTGAGGTGTTGAGGAAGCTCACAACCCTTGTTTGGAGAATTTTCCATCTAATCCACTTTCAAGTAATTTAATGAAAACACTGGATTATTTCAGTCAAGACGAGCTGCGCCAATCCCCTGCCATCACAACCTCACTGAAACAATCTCATCCTTGTGTGTGGAAATGCTGACAAAGGCACAGTCGCATCAGGAAGTAAGCCGAGCGAGAAAAAAAAATGTAAAAAAATTAGCAGGCTGGAGCACATGCACGCGCTCAATTGATAAAGCAGCACACGCACATTTGTTCCTTCAGCACTTTAAAGCAAACCATTAGTCGCTCAATCAGGCAGACCCCACAAGGGAGAGAGAACTAATTAACAGCCGTATCGAAACGCCAAGCCTCGCACTTTATCAAAGTTTCCGGAAGCTCAACGGGTCCTCACAAATGACGTATTGTTCTCTTTAGTCTTCCTCTCTCTGTCTGTCTCTTCATTGAGAAAGCTTAATAAATCCAAATATTTACCAAATGCATAAAGACAAAAAAAACAAAATACTTTAATGTATGCCGCACATTCATCATTTTATTTACAGAAAACTCAATGGTTTCATATATTGAGGCTCAACATTACCCTATGTCAGCTTAAAGAATGAAATACTTTCCATATTAAAAAGACACTTTGTATGTAAATCTCCTCAAATTCCATGGTTTAATTTTTTAAAGACCCACTCTGATCATCTTTTGAACGGTCATAAAACAGTTTCCAGATGTCTTTCAATTGCAATGATGCCATAAAACCTGCATAAAATCTGTGTTGTTCTTTTGACATAGTTTCTGCAGAGTAGAAAGCAGCGCAGAGCACTACATGGATGGAGTCGTCTACAAGTGGACGCATCAGAAATGGACAGATCAGAAAGCTTGTGGTCCGACCAGCGTATTTGTGACATCACATCAATCTTTTTCAAACAGCATTTATCCAAATTTAAAATAGTCAGATTATATTGGTTTGAAAAATAAGAAAACTGCTTTCAAGCATATAAATAAATCAGAATTAAATATATCAAATTATACAAAGGATTTAAATGGGGAGCTGGTTTAGCTCGTGCTGCTTTGCGGCGCCTTCCGTCTGTGAAACCTGGGTTCGAATCCGGGCTGCTCCATTCTCTACTTCTCTGCCAGTCCTAAGCCCAGTTGCTTAGAGAAGGTTGCGTCAGGAAGGGCATCCGGCATAAAACTTTGCCAAGTAAACCATGCAACTTGTTCGCTGTTGCGACCCCCGATGGGGAAAAAGCCGAAAGAGAAAGAAAGAAGATACAAAGGATTTAAATACATATGGTTTCCTATTAACAAAGTTAACTATATTTTGAAAATTGCAACAATTGTAAAAGTAAAATTATAAGGTTGGAAAACAAAGTTGTTGTTTTTTTCCTCCAGAAGTGGGTGTAATTAAAAAAGAAAAGGTCAACAAAATGATTCAAAGCTTATGGTGAAATAATAAATTGCAGATCATTATCATGTCGCTGGAATATTGTTGTTAAATTATAGGCTTTTTTTGTCTCCATTCTTTACTGGCTATTACTAGATGTAATGCATTTCATGTCAGAAGAAAAAACTCTACTATATGCATTTTGGTACATTGAAATTGATTTCATTTTGTTTTAACTCAGCCAAGCATTTCCAGAATTTCAGTTATGAACGTATGAATGTGTTTCCATGCTTTAAGGTAAATTCATCTGCATGGGATTTCACAGCAAAAAATAAATATAAAATTGATTCTAAATAAATAAAAACAATAATAATAGACCAATCCAGGACTGTTGTCATTTCAGACCCAATTTAGGCTGATTTGAGCAAAAAGAGACGGACAGAATAAATTCTGGGGGAAAAAAAGCATTTGGATTCGACAATTCCATCTGAAAAACTGAAATTCCTGTAAATTTCTAACTTTTCTAACCCCAGAAAGCCGCCAGCATTCAACCCATTTGCTCAGCTGCTTCTGTGAAGACAGAGCAGCATGTGGCCAGTTTGGCTTGAAGGCCTGTAATCCTGTTTTGACATCTGTGCTCGCGGATGCCTGTGAGATGACTCCAAGTGGCCCAACACTGTGTGACCATTGTTGGACAGATGCTGCACACGTGTCTCTGAAAGTCAGTGATCAAAGCCTCCTCGCTTCATGTGCTTCTAAACTATATCGTGCCTGTAATGATGAGTTCTGAGCATTTACTTCCAATGTCTGTGATCAACAGACAACTTTTTTATCATGTCATTCTGGTTCCCTACTATTTTTCTCATTTTTAGGGTAAAATTGATTCATTTAATTTCTGAGAGAATGTTTAGGGCTGTAGTACTGACCATCCAACTCTACTTAAATTTAATGCGTGTGAAAATCAAAGCCTGTAACATCAAATACAGATAAATAGAAAAGAAAAAAATGTAAAAAATAAATAAATAAAAAACTAAACTGAACTCTAAGTAATTGGTTGATTTACTTTAAAAGAAATCGACTTGCAAAAATGATGGCTGTAGATGACAGGACGGCTGTAAATCTACCATGTCCATCTCTGCTGTGGGCTGCATTGGAGGCTCCATTAAATATGCCATCAGCCTGAAACTAAGTGCAATTCAATTTAGTTGACTTTATTTACATAGAGTCTGTTCAGAATCACTGCCCACCCAAGGCTGAATGTAGGGAAATGCGGAAAAATAAGTAAATTCTAGCATTTTCTTGGTTTGGTATGTTCCAATCCAATTCAGCCTGAATTTTACATCAGTTTCACTTTTGTTCTTTCAGTTTTGTGGTTATGGTACTTGGGAAATGAAGGACATCAAAGCACATGGAAATGTAGTCAAATTCAAAGGCGACTCAATTAAGACATGCTATATAGGGATGTTTCTCTTTAGATTGTTTTTTTGTTGTGTTGTTTTTTTGATTCTTGTCATGTTTTGTTACAGTTTCACCTGGTTTAAGTTACTAATTATCGACAGCTTTCCTCATTCAGCCAATTGCCCTCTATGTATTTAACCTTTTGTTTAGTTGTTCAATATCAGGTGAACTGTAATTTTAAATGTTTTTAAGGTACCCTTTTTCATTTGATGTTTATTTATTAAAGCGTGCACCTCTTCAACATTTTGCACCGAACCTCTTCCAACTGTAGGTGGCGGACATGTGCTGGTAAAGAAAAGAGAGAGGAAGGCCCTCCCTGCTTGTCCAGTGTGAACACCATGGGCCAACTGCACGTTTGAGAATCCACGTTTAGGTGTTCGTTGACGTCACGTGCCTTGTGTGTCCATAGCTTGAGATCAAAGGACAATCACCAACACATTAGTCAATTAGCAGCTTTAGCTAAAGGCACACGGTTTGCAAAAAGGCTCTAATTATAAGCTTGATTTAAAAAAAAAAAAGTTTCACGTTATGAATTTAATCAGAATTTGCAAAACCATGGAGTAGGCTCACTCTTTTTTAATCAATTTTTTTAACAAATTAAATGCATCTATAAGCCGAAGAAGATAAACTTTCACAGCTACTATTTTTAAACCCAAAAAGAGTTGCTTTGCAAAATAAAATGTAAACATCTAACACAGTTACATTTAGCTGAGAGGGACAAAAATAAATATATAAATAAAAAAGCAACAGGAAAGTACCATATGTAAGGAAGCATTCTTAGACTTGCATTTGTCCTACACACGTCTACAGCTTGACTAAGATTTAGCCTTGAGCTATCTTGAACATTACAATCAAAGGAAGTGGCAGTAGATGTGTGGCTACAGCTTAAAATGTACAGGTAGAAATGATTAGTAATCTCAGAAGCAATGGTGTTTTGCCCTCTATTTCATATTCTGAAGAGAATCCTGTATAATGGAAGCGAACACAGAGGCTTTTATTGTCCAATTGACCATTTGTAAGGAAAAGGCTCCTCAGAAACGAATCTGTGGAGTAAATCTTTAAACTATCGAACTGACTTGGCCCACATCTCCTTGCTTTTCATCCCATTGGACTCCTTAATTAAATGTGACGGTGCAGACTACATCTTTTTGTATGCCTGAGAGTTCATTTGACTGCTATTATCAGTAACATCAGTATCCTCCACTGAGCCTGGTCCAGGGGCAGCCGTGCATGCTGCAATCACAAGGCTCTGCTCAAGATGCTTCACAGGTGGGATGAAGGGAGGTGCAGGTTTCCCTCTTTGTTCCTTATTATCGCAGCGCTTTCAAAGTGGATGTGAGACTCGTCTAATGTGGTACGTTTCTGTGTTTTTCTTCATTCATCTTTTGAATTCAGGGTTTGCTGTCAGTGTCTTTTGTTGAATTTATTTTTCCATTCACCATTGTAACATGTTTGCTGTCCCTTTTTTCTTTTACACTGCTCATTGCACTACCAGCAGTCATTTGTCATTTTAAGCATCCATTTATTGATTTCTAAATTCCACCTGCTGTACAAACTGAATTGGATTTTTTTAAACAAGTTGTTCTTTATAAAAAGGCAGATCCTTTGTTGCCAAATCACTGTTCCATCAAACACAAAGGACTGCATAGACACAACATCTGCCAAAGCATTACATCCTGTCCATAATTACTGAACGAGTGAACACCTGCATATGCGGTAAGATAACTGTCAATAATAAAAGTATTCATAAAGACAAAGTTGTGCACAAATTATTCATTTGTCGACCATAGAAATTGGCTGATAATAAGAGGGTAAAAAAACAAAAACAGCTAGGCTAACCCGGAGATAAAGATAGGCTAACTTGCAGCCGACTGTTGCGGCAGTAAACAAAAAAAAATTTAAACAAAAGAAAAAAGAAAAAAAAACATAATTAGGATCAAAATTTCCCAACTTTCTTTCTGTTTTTTTTCTTTCTTTTTAACTATCACATAGTCGGCTGCCAGTTACCCTACTTTAGCTCCGAGTTAGCTTTCTGATTTTGCTCTTTTTCATCCATTTTATCCCTTTTGGTGTCACAGTGCAGCTGGAGACTGTTGGGCTACTGTTCGGCTAAGGCGGGGTACATCTGGACATGTCCAGGGGCTGCAGCGAGCGCAAGGCCGTGGTGCAGTGGTAGGGCGGTCAACCCCTGATCGGAAGATATCAGGTTCCCGCCTTGCCCGCCCGGGTGTCGAAGTGTCCTTGGGCAAAACACATGAACCTGGCCTTGTCTCTGGTGGGAGGTTGGCGCCGGTGTTGGGCAGCCGGCATCAGTGTGTGAATAGGTGACTGGGCCTGTGGCTGTGAAGCGCTTTGGGCCTTCGAGGAAGGTAGAAAAGCGCTATATAAGTATTTTATACGCCATTCACTATTTACCATTCCATGCAGGAGGTGGCTGAGGTCAGATGGCAGCGGCATAGACAGGAATCACTCCACCGCCTGCTGCCGTTGGTCTGCCGGGCAGACGGGACAGCGGTGGCATTTTTGTTATTTTGTTTCATCATTTTCTTATTATCATATCTTTCTATGATGATCATGGACTTTTTTTCACCTAAAAAGAGGGATGTCTGCTGCTGTTTTTCCCCATCACCTCTTGGTCTGGTGCATTGTTTATGTGATCAGCTGTTGTCACCTGACAGCAAAAACTGCGGCAGGACATCACTGTTATCAACTTTTTTTAATTTAGCTGCTCTATAGTATCAAGACAATTTTCCTGCCGGGGAATAAGTAACATTTGAAAAAGTTTAATTTCTATTGTAGTTTAATAAATGAGGCCCAAAGCACAAGCTAACTCAGTTGAATCTGACTCAATGTATGTGCCTGTGAAACCGTCACGTATTTTTGACAGTTTGCTAACTGGAAATTTCGTATTCAAGACAAGGAAGAGTTGTATTCAAAACAAAAAGAAATCGTAAATAAAGCAGACATGCCAAACGTAAAACTAAATCTTCTTATTGACAGATTATTAATTTTTGCACTACTATGTTTTTATAAATACGTTTCTATTGACAGATTCCTAACCCCATACTTGAGTCTCTGACAACCCCTGCTTCATCTGTTATCCCAATATTTGTTTTCCCCTGAAAGTCTGAACACTGCAAATTACATTTTTGAATGCTTATTTAAGTTATTAACATTGTAGGCTTTTGGGGGATGTTTATTCAACCACAGCTGTTAGTATAAAACACTACAATACAAGTCATCTCAGGGCTCTCTACAAGGATGTTCATTGCAAATCTCATACATTTCAAATCAGTCTCCATTTCATATCCTTGGACCTGTTCATGTTATCTTCTTGTCAGTTTAGAAACTGACATCATTATTATACCATTTCTAGTCAATCACAGATATTTAGGCTGTATTCAGACTGGAACAATTCAGATTGACTTTACCCAAATATTTCTGTTAGGAACCAAAGCTTGTAAACAAAACCATGTGACTAAAGATCTCTTCAGTTATTGGCCAGGAAGTTCGAGGGCGGGGCATAGCAACTAGAGGCAAAATAAATACGTAAGTCCTACACTTTGCAATCCTTGTCGGGATAGTTCACTGATTCAAAATTTATATATTGCTGACCAATTTTGAAAGTCTGTATCGTCATGTACAACACTTTTTACTTGTGGCAGAGCATTGCTGCAAGGTGTTTACTGAGGACGTGACGGCTAAGAAGGTACACTGAGAAGTGTTTAGGGCATGCAGATTATCAGGAAAACAGTTGGAGAAACTATGTGTATCAAATTAAAAGTTGTTTTAATGAGCCTGCATTCATCTGACTACATTTCAATGAGTTACAGTGTCTTATGGTCATGGTTGCTACCTTCCTCTGTTTATCCCTGCAATGCTTGGCTACGGTGGCAGTTTTGGTCCAGTATAGTTTCTGCTCTGGGCACGGAGCCTATTCAGTCTGATGAAACTCAGAGCAAACCGAAGCTCAGTCTGATTGGAAACGCACCTGAAAAGATGGGTCAGAGAGCAATTCCTGGGTCCGCTTGTGTGTTTTCAGAATGAAAATTACGGATTATCGAGGGAAATGAACTCTGGTTCACTTTAAGAAAACCAAATGTGTCCAGTCTGAATACATCCTACGATAAGAAAAAAGAACTGTTGTTATCATTAACTCTGAGATGGTCCAGCGGTCTACAAATTTTACATCCGTCTCTGCAGATATCAGGAAGAATTTCAGCTTCCACAGTCTTCAGCTGGTTTATATACCCACCTCAGTCATCTTTTGATCCATTCTAAAAACGTTTCCATTGCTCCCTTAATTCTGATTAAGCCGAAAAAGCCAAAAAGAAAAAAAAAACGGTGTTGTTTTCAAGGACATAGTTTCTGCAGGGCAGAATGAAGGTATCTGGGTCATAATTAAGGGGGAAGGAACACCCGCAGAGTGACAGCCCATCAGTTGTGACCCACAAACGGCTCTGAGCGCTGACTTCTGCTGTGAGCTGCTTATTAATATTATTTAGACGTTTCTTATTCCATAGTTTATTACAACAGCATGACTATATCCTACTCTGCTGCTACTTCAGCGCTATATCGGAGCGTGATCTGTTACCATGACAACGTATGCACTGCGTATAAAATAGGTGGTCCGCTTTTTGTGAAAAACATAAATATATATATAAGAATGTATATAAAGAACCAATATAAAGAACGTATTGTCATGATCAGAACACGAAGCGGACCCAAGTGCTGGAACCCAGAAGGAAAAACAGGTGAATGGTTGGTAAGTAGGATTTATTTTACTGATCCAGACAGGGCAGTGAGCAGACGTGACAGTAGATGTGGAGGGTAGCTGGTATAAATGACGAGGAGCGTGGCATAGGCTCTTGAGGGAGGCGAGGCTGGAGCTCTTGACGAGTGGCGTGGCTGGAGTTCTTGACGAGTGGCGTGGCTGGAGTTCTTGAGGAGCGCTGAGACTGTGGATCTTGAGGCAGGAAGGCATCAGCCTGGAGATAGAGACAGCCGCTGCTCTAGGTGGTGTTGACTGAGGACTCTCGTGGCTTGAGATTAACCTGAGGCAGAGGAGACAAGGTTCAATTAGCGAGGTACAAGACTAGGGGAGCCAGACGTGAATCACAACGTGACCAAGCACCATCAGGTTTAACGGACTGGCGATGAATGCTGGAGCTGGGTCTCCTTATGAAGAGCAGAGGCTTGATGAGAAGATAGGTTGCAGCTGAGAGTCAGGAGCAGAGCAGAGCTGGGAGGGGGAGGAGTCAGGCCGAGGCACCATGACACGTATTAATATTTGATTAAATATGTTTTTCCTTGTTGAGTGAACAGAGTATAAGTGGGTCAATATCCTTTGACCTTTACGTTGTCATTTTAAGATCACACAAAGGAAAGAAGGGCTAGACCTTCACAAAAAAGGTCCTGGTCCTCCTGCTGGACACTTTCAACCAAAAGCCTCTGTGCGTGGCAGAAACCTTTGGACGCGAACGGGACAGTGGTGCAGCTGCAGCTGTGTGAAACACATGAAAATCGGCTACACGAGTTTTAAAGAAACAGGAAAAAAATGTTTTTTCTTATGGTTGCACTAGAGAGATTTGATTAGGAATGAAAAGTTGTATTCAGTAAAAACAGAACCCTTCAGATGATTAATTTTCCTGGCAGAGTAATGGCAGAACACATCAAATGTTCTGTCCTATTTAAAAAGAGAAGATGATTGAGGCATATGCCTACATTTTAACAAAAGCTGAAACAAAAACAGAGGCAAAACAGCCCAATTTCCTTCATCATAAAACCCAGTTATTAGTACTGAAGCATAAATAGCATCCGTGAGAAAAATTACTGAGTGAGAAATGAAAAAAAAAACAGAACTCTCTATCAAAAACGATCTAGATTTTGCATTGTTTCTTTAAACAAACTTGTTGATTACATGCCCTAAATAAAATCTTATGACTCAGTTTGAACTCCCTGGGCTTGACTCGCTCGCGGATTCCGCTCCGGAGAGGGAATCCCGCAGAGAGACTGCCCTTTAGATGCAACCCAAAGTCTGTGAGTCACGAATCATGGCAGAAGCCAACTCTTAGAGCCTCTCCTGCTACATATCCGCTCAATTTATCAACAAAACTCACACCACTGAGAACTACGGGATAATATTATGGGACAAAATGAATCCGCCATGTCAAAAGGCTCTCCGGTGCTCAATTTATGGCATATATCTAGATCATTTATGGCTCACGGGTCAGAGCTCACGACTGACCCACGAGACTTGAGTAATGGCTCGCAAGACGTGTCAGGTAAGCCCCCGGAAGTAGGTTGTCTGTTTGCAGTGCTTGCTGTCTGGCAGGACCATTGGCATGGAGGAACTTTGACCCTACTTTCCGCCATCCATTCATTTACACTCTCTTCGGTTAGCTGGCCCCACACAACCCCAACATAACATAACTGGTGTAACAAAAACGGTGAGCAATATTGGAGCTATCCAGCTGTACCTTTTTGAGCCACATGTCAGGTCAGGTGAGGAAAACAAAGACATACATGGATCTATTTGTCTGCAAATGGATGCATTAGGCCTGAGCGAAAAATCAATTGAATGAATTAATTTGAATTTTTTTGTTACGGGCGATTTAAAAAATAACTAAATTGAGTTTTTGTGTAATCACGCATTTTTGGCTCCCCAGAGCTTCCGTAGCGTTAGTTTCACACGGCGGTATGACAAGCGACAAACAACAACATCATAGCACACACGAAACAGCAAGTGACAGCGTCGCTACCGCTGAGATTGGGAAGTTTGTTCCCAAGAAAGGAATAGAATCATCTGTTGTTTGGAACTGGTATGGGTTTGCAGCCACAGACGTGGAGGAAGAGACATCACGCTGCAACATTTGCCTAAAGCCCATCACAGTCAAAGGCAGCAGCACCACAAACCTATTCCAACACCTGGGGGAAACCTTTTATTACTGTTCTCCTTCACTCCGTAATACCAAACGTGGGCACCACCAACACTTGTGCACGCTCTCACGCGCTCCTTGCTCTTACACACACAGCGTGCTGACACACATACACATACTCATTCTACAACACTTATCTAGGTAGTTCATTAGTTAGATAGGTAGTAGTTAGTTGTTACTGTAATTTGTTAATAAAGAATACTGCGTTGTAATTATGAATTGTATTCATTTGTGACGCCGGGGGACATTTTGTTCGGCGGCAGGGCGGGGGGGGGGTTGCGGTTGACCGCGACTCCTGCTGCGTCATCAAAAATCCCACACCGTGACAGCTCTAGTTTATATCTTGTGGGACACAAAAAAAATGCGACTTCTACAGTACCGATAGCAGAACCATTGAGGTCAGATCTTAACGGTCTTGATGAGTGTTGCCCGTTCATTACAAGGGCACGGTGGACAACAATCACCTAAGCGGTCGCTTTGCATATAGCCAAGGACATGGTAAACATATTTACCGTGGAGAAGACTGGGTTTATTAATTTAATTAAAACCTTAGACCCCAGACATGAGCTGTTTTGTTAAATCTTTAGAAAATGGTGCTACTCTCAAGGTGAATGTTTGTCTCCTTTTAGTCTAGACTACAAAGTGTGACTTAAAACACAGCTGGGACTTTGATTCCAAGAGTGTGTTCATTTATTTATTAAATGGGGGTTACATTTGTCTTGTGTTTGATTAAATAAAAGCAAAATTTGCTTTAAGTTGTCTGCCATTTGTACTTATTGCTTTCCTTAAGTGTGTGTGTGTGTGGGGGGGGGGGGGGGAAAGAAAAAATCAAAAAAAAAAATAATCGAAGATATTTTTCTATCGCCCAGCCCTAGGATGCATCAGAATGGAGCAAAGCAGGGAGCTTTTGGGCTGCCCAGCGTATACAAGCTTTTTCAAACTGCATTGCTCCTGATTTACAATGATTTGAATAAAGAAATTCTTCGAAATGCTATTTTAATCTGAATTTGTATTTATTTGTGTCATGTTAAAACCAACCACAAAAAATACATTTTCATTGGAGTGGGTCTTTGTGCTACAGCCTGATTTTTCACGACCTGATGACCCATGATTATCTGCCCTATGGATGACAATGCCTTTTAACACATTATTGTGTCAATGTGCTCTAAATGGGCTGAAGAATGCTTCCTGAAACTACTGCCAATAAACAGAACCCACTACACAGCTGTCAAATAAAGCTCCACCAAGCAGAAAGAAAGCCATATTTGAATGTGGTCCAGAGGTACAGATGTGTCCTCTGGGCCAAGACTCATTCAAAATGGACAGTTTCAAAGTGGGAAAGTGTTCTGGGGTCACACAAGTCCATATTTGATTTTCCTGTTGGTGATCAGGGACGCCATGTCCTCCAAACTATGAGGGAGAGAGACCTTCCAGTGTTCAGTACAAAGGCCAGCCTCTCTCAGGGACACAAATGAAAGCAAATGTGAATAATGAAATTTATAAAAGGATTTAAAACAACATGCTGCCCTGCAGATGATTTCGATTTAAAGGGAAGCCTTGTGTATCTAGGTCAGGGGTGTCAAACTCATTTTCACTGAGGGCCACATCAGCATAGTGGCTGTCCTCAAAGGGCCAGATATAACTTATAGATGTAACTAAATGTAATGAAAAATAAGCGTAGTGTTAAATAACTCATTTATTTATTCTAACTTTTTAAAGTGACAATTACAAACAATTACAGTTGCATAGAAAACATATGTTTACTTGTTACTCTAGCATATATCCTTTTAAATTTGATTCTGTCAGGTTAGGTTATATTGACAGTGTTTAAGTCCTAATGTATAGTTGCTCAATCCGAAATTTCAAATCCAATTCCAAATAGATATGAATAAATATGCACCAATTTTTGTTTTAGGAAATGAAAAACTTTTATGCTCACAGGCCACATAAAATGACATGGTGGCCCACATTTGGCCCGCGGGCCTTGAGTTTGACACATGTGATCTAGATAGAAATGCAAAATAAAAATGTAAACATACTGCAGCTTTTCCAATACCTTTGCCGTTTTTTTATAACAGTCTGTGTGCTGACATATTCCACCTGCAGTCCTGGTCTTTCACCTGAAGAAAACATTTGTACAAAAATCACATCAAAGACGTCCACAGACTCTTCAGCTGCTGATAACTTCTGTCACACAAGAATGGGATTAAGAACTAACATCAAACCTCCAGAGACTCGAAACCCCAAAGCTTTTTCATCCAGTTCAGAAAAGAAGAGGTGATGAACTGTAGTGACTATTACCCCAATCAATTTGAGAAATAAAACAGGCTCCTTCTGTAAATAAAAAAAGACACATTTCCCAGTTTAAGTGTTCATTCTTTTATGTCACGGTGCCTGACAGTTCACTTCCCCCCCTCCTTCAGCTCTCACCACCTTGCTGATTGGAACCAGCTGATCCTCATCTTCTCATCATCCTGCCGGTCTTCATAAGGGAGCTCTCACCAGAATTCAACGCCAGTTTGTTATACTCACTCCGGTGCTTATGCCTGGCCTTTTAGTCTCAGCTAAAGTTTATCTTGTCTCCGTACTTACCACGTCTTGTGCTCACCTTCAGGTTCCTACCTTGGTCACGCTGGTTCCTCCCCTCCACGCTGGTCCTGCCGTCCTCGGCATCCACGCCTCGTTCCAAGCTGGTCTCGGCGTCCACGCCTCACTTCAAGCCGGTCCCGCTGTCCTCAGCGCCCAAGCCTCGCTTTCCCTGGATCCACAGTCCACGCGTCCTCGTGTTGCCCCCTCCCCTTCATCTGCATCAGCTCAAAGGAAACACCAAGTCCAATCCACGGAGGAAATACATCCACATCCCCTCAGAAACTTATTTACCTCTGGTAAAATAAATCCATTTAAAGCCATCCTTGCTGTGAGTTTTCTTCCGGGTTTCAGCATCTGGGTCTGCTACGTCTACGACGCCATGACAGAACAAACTGGCCAATACCCAGACCCAGCTGACCCGGAAGATCTACGTCAGACCGTCACTCAGCACGGACTGTTTCTGGACCTCCTCTACAGTACCATCACCCGGGTCACCACTATTCAGGAGGACCTTTCTCGTCGCCTGAGTACAATTTCTCAAGCCCAGATGAATTCAATTGGACAATATCCAGCTAATGCTAATACCAACATTGCAGCCCCTACAGCCGAGAGCTTGGACATTTCTGCTGCCTCTGGGATTCCTGAAAATTTCCGGCTTCAACCGGAGTTTTTTTCAGGGGGACGTTGAATCATGTGGGGGTTTCCTTCTTCAATGCAGACTTATTTTTCAGCAGGCTCCGCGATATTACCATGCTGACCACAGCAAGATCACCCTCATAGTTAACTCCCTCAGAGGCAAAGCGCTCAAATGGGCTCAGGCCTTTCTAACTGCTAACCCCATTTCTCAGATTTCTTTCGAGCGTTTCTTAGGTGAATTTCAGCTGGTCTTTGATCAACCCCGTAAGACAGAGGAGGCGACACGCCACCTTCTAGGCTTAAGACAACGCAGCCGATCTGTAAGTGAACATTTAATTGACTTTCGAATTCTAGCTGTGGAGGCTGGATGGCCGGATGTTGCCCTAAAAGGGGTTTTCTATCGATCACTTAACAACCAGATCAAAGACCATCTCTGTTCTCAGTCTGAAGCCAGAACGTTCGAGGAGCTCGTTACTGCAGCTCTTCGCTCTGACGTACGACTCCGCGAGCGTCAGGTAGAAAGAGCAGATACTGAGAAAAAAACTGTAAATAACCCTGTGTCTAAAACCCCCATGCCAGAATCTCCTTCCATCTCTCGTGAACACGTCGCCTGCTCCTCTGAGGAACCCCTGCAGATCGGACATTCTAAACTCACACCGGAGGAACGCCGCAGACGCCAGGTAGAAGGTACCTGTTTCTATTGTGGACATTCTGGGCATCATGTGCAGCAGTGCTCATTACGTTTAAACTCCGAAGCCCCCCGCTAGAAGACAGGCCGCGGGAGGGTTCCTCCACTGTTATTCAGGAAAATAACTTTCTTTATTTACCTGTCAAGCTATGTCACCAGTCTCATGTTCATGAATGCCAAGCCCTCATAGACTCCGGAGCCGAACAAAGTTTTATTGACAGTCACTTAGTGTCCAAACTCAGTCTCCCCACAGAACCGCTGGATCATCCTGTCAAGGCCGCTGGACTAGGTGGTCAGCTGCTCACTCGCATCACTCACCGCACCAGACCCGTGCAACTTGTCACCTCTGGTAACCATCATGAAGTCATGCAATTCTATATTACTCAAACGCTTCAATCTCCTGTTATCTTAGGCTTCCCATGGCTCCGCAGTCACAATCCCCAGTTCGATTGGGTGAATCTTCACATAACTAACTGGAGCACCCATTGCCTTGCCAACTGCCTCCGCTCCGCAGTACCATCAGTTTCTCCCAATCTGGAGCCCGCACCTGATGATGTTGACCTCTCCAAGGTACCCTCATGTTACCATGATCTCAGGACAGTTTTCAGTAAAAGCAAGGCAGGAGCGCTACCTCCGCACCGACCTTATGATTGCTCCATCGAGCTATTAAACGGGGCCACTCTCCCCAAGGGACGATTATTCAATCTGTCAGGTCCTGAAAAACTCTCCATGGAAAAGTACATTCATGAATCTCTTTCCTCGGGTCACATTCGACCTTCTTCGTCCCCCGTTGGTGCAGGTTTTTTCTTTGTCCAAAAGAAAGATAAGACCCTTCGACCATGCATCGACTACCGAGAATTAAATCAGATCACAGTTAAGAATAAATATTCTTTGCCTCTCATCAGCTCCGCCTTGGACACCGTTCAGGAAGCGCGTGTATTCACTAAATTGGATCTCCGTAACGCGTACCATCTAGTCCGTATGAAGGAGGGGGACGAATGGAAGACTGCTTTCAACACCCCCCTTGGTCATTTTGAATACCTGGTGATGCCCTTTGGGCTCACCAATGCCCCTGCAGTCTTCCAACACCTAGTTAATGACGTCCTCCGAGACTTCCTTAATAGGTTTGTCTTCGTCTATCTTGACGATATTCTCATTTATTCACCCAATCACGATCTCCACACCCACCATGTTCGTCAGGTCCTTGAGCGTCTTCTTGAAAATCGACTCTTTGTAAAGGCTGAAAAGTGCGACTTTCACGTATCTACCGTGTCTTTTCTTGGGTTCATTATTGAGGCTGGCAACATCCGCCCCGATCCAGCCAAGGTTTCTGCTGTCGCCAACTGGGAACCTCCCGATTCACGTAAACAGTTACAACGATTTCTCGGATTTGCCAATTTTTACCGTAGATTCATACGCAACTACAGCAGTCTCGCCGCCCCACTCACTCAACTTACGTCCGTTAATAAACCTTTTGTTTGGAGCCCAGAGGCCCAGGCCGCCTTCGATAAACTCAAGGGGATGTTTATCTCAGCTCCCATCCTGATCCAACCTGACCCCCCAACGTCAGTTTATCGTAGAGGTTGACGCCTCCGATACCGGAGTGGGAGCCGTCCTTTCCCAACGTGAGGTTTCCTCAGGGAAACTCAAACCCTGCGCCTTCTTTTCACGTAAACTGTCACCTGCTGAACGTAACTATGACGTTGGAAACCGCGAACTCCTTGCCATAAAGTTAGCTCTGGAGGAATGGCGTCATTGGCTCGAGGGGGCGGAGCACCCATTCATAGTTTGGACGGATCATAAAAATCTCGCTTACCTCCGTTCTGCCAAACGCCTAAACTCCCGTCAGGCCCGCTGGTGCCTTTTTTTTGATCGGTTTTCATTCATCATTACTTATCGACCCGGTAGTAGGAACGTCAAACCCGATGCATTATCTCGCATCTACAGTGATCATGACCTTAAGGAGGCCGCTCCCATTTTTCCACCCACCTGCGTGGTCGGTAATCTCACGTGGGATATCGAAACGCGGGTCCTGCAGGCTCAGGATGAGGAACCCGATCATCCTCCTCCCCCTGCTAACACTCTATACGTGCCTTCCTCTCTGCGTTCGGACGTTCTGGTTTGGGGTCACACTTCTCGTGTTTCTTGTCATGGGGGTGTCCAACGAACGCTCAGTCTTATTAAGCGCAGGTTTTTCTGGCCCACCCTAGAACGGAATGTCAGGGAGTTTATCGCCGCTTGTGATATTTGCGCCAGATCCAAATCTTCCAATTTGCCTCCGGCTGGTTTACTTCACCCTTTGCCCATCGCTACTCGCCCTTGGTCCCATATTGCTCTAGATTTCATCACAGGGTTGCCTCCGTCACAAGGCAACACAGTCATCCTTACCGTCGTTGATCGCTTCTCTAAAGCAGCTCAGTTCATTCCATTACCTAAACTCCCCACCGCCGCTGAAATGGCTGACATCCTGGTCCATCAGGTTTTCAGAAACCACGGGATCCCCAAGGACATAGTTTCAGACCGGGGACCTCAATTTGTGTCCCAGGTCTGGAGAAGCTTTTGCTCCGCCCTGGGTGCTACCGTTAGCCTCTCCTCGGGTTATCACCCCCAGTCTAACGGCCAAGCGGAGCGTGCTAATCAGGAGCTGGAAGCTGCCCTCCGTTGCCTGGCTGCCCAGAATCCCTCCAACTGGTCCAAGTTCCTAGTATGGATTGAATACGCTCACAATAACCATCCCTCCTCTGCCACCGGTTTATCGCCATTCGAAATATCCCTTGGTTATTCTCCTCCGCTGTTCCCCTCACAGGAGCTAGATTTGGCCGTTCCCTCTGTGCAGCATCATCTGCAACGTATCCAGCGCATCTGGCGCCAAGCTAAAGCAGCCCTTCTGCGCACTCGGGAGAGCAACTGCCGTCTGGCTAACCGTCGTAGGAGAGCGGCCCCAAATTACCAACCTGGGCAAAAGGTTTGGCTTTCCTCCAGGAACATACCCCTTCAGGTCACCTCACGCAAGCTAGCACCCCGTTACATTGGTCCTTACATCATTGACGAAATCATCAATCCTTCCTGTGTTAAACTACGGCTCCCGGCTGCTTTAAAGATTCATCCCTCATTCCATGTTTCTCAGATCAAGCCCTTTCAGGAAAGTTCCTTGTGCCCACCGTCCGCTTCCCCACCACCCGCCCGGCTCATTGACGGCGCGCCGGCCTTTACGGTCTCTCGAATTCTGGACATTCGCCGCCGGGGCCGTGGTCACCAGTACCTGGTGGACTGGGAGGGTTACGGTCCAGAGGAGCGCTCCTGGATCTCCCGCTCCATGATCCTGGACCATTCCCTCCTGGACGACTTTTTCAGGGCCCACCCTGACCGCCGTCCTGGACCGCCTGGAGGCGGTCGTTGAGGGGGGGGTACTGTCACGGTGCCTGACAGTTCACTTCCCCCCCTCCTTCAGCTCTCACCACCTTGCTGATTGGAACCAGCTGATCCTCATCTTCTCATCATCCTGCCGGTCTTCATAAGGGAGCTCTCACCAGAATTCAACGCCAGTTTGTTATACTCACTCCGGTGCTTATGCCTGGCCTTTTAGTCTCAGCTAAAGTTTATCTTGTCTCCGTACTTACCACGTCTTGTGCTCACCTTCAGGTTCCTACCTTGGTCACGCTGGTTCCTCCCCTCCACGCTGGTCCTGCCGTCCTCGGCATCCACGCCTCGTTCCAAGCTGGTCTCGGCGTCCACGCCTCACCTCAAGCCGGTCCCGCTGTCCTCAGCGCCCAAGCCTCGCTTTCCCTGGATCCACAGTTCGACGCGTCCTCGTGTTGCCCCCTCCCCTTCATCTGCATCAGCTCAAAGGAAACACCAAGTCCAATCCACGGAGGAAATACATCCACATCCCCTCAGAAACTTATTTACCTCTGGTAAAATAAATCCATTTAAAGCCATCCTTGCTGTGAGTTTTCTTCCGGGTTTCAGCATCTGGGTCTGCTACGTCTACGACGCCATGACATTTTATCTACGTTGTCATAAATAAAATATTCGCTCATGGGATTTAAAGATCTTTTGGTTTTCAGCCTATGACAAAAAAAAAAACTTCTGGAATTTGGGTTGCTCTAAAAAAATGTCTAATTCCTTAGTTTTGATCTTATTTTTTTGACTAAGAAAATGGTTCGATGGATGTATGAAAAGATGAAGAAAAAACGGAACCAACTAATAAAAAGCAGTATAAAGTAGAAACACTGTTGAATGAATACATTTAGAATCGGGAAGTGTTACAAGAGAAACAAAGAGCTTCAAAATAATTAATGGACCGAACCTTAATGTTAGAGGAAACTGCACTACATGGTACTTAAAATTCTCTCCCCGAGGAACTATATGTTATAAAGTTGCTTATAAGTTTATATGCTTTCAAATGAAACAGATATAAATTGGAAAATGGCAGAGCGTAAGGATCAGATGGAGCTGGTTTGTGTCTCAGCATGTGTGTGCATTTCTGTTGTAATAACCCGTGAATCATCTGCCCAAAACCTTTACAGCGTCTGCCAATTAAACTTACAGAATAAACTTTTTAAAAACATCCATTGTGATTAAAATTGTGTTTTTGGTGTTTTTAACGTGTTCTTGTGGCAAATGTCTGATGATGAAGGACGTGTATGAAGAAAATTAAGCTAAGCATTGTATTTCAAAGTATTTATTTATTAAAATCAGTGTGAATCAGTAGCAGACAGAAAAAATACAGTTTGAAAAAGATCGTATTTGTTACATAGAAAATACGCTGGGTGGACATGATGCCTTCACTTGTAGACAAATAGATCCGTGTATTTCTGTATTTTTATCGTCTGAGGTAGTAACAGGATCAAAACGGTATAGCCGAAAAATAACGCAGAGCCGGTTTGTCAAAACCACAGTGATGATGTCAATATTTAGCTTGTATAAGGTTTTACAAAGAAAAACACTAAAGGTTTTCCAAACAAAAATTAAAAAAAAAAGAAAAATCTAATTTAAATAAAAAGATCATTCATCAAGTCATCTTAATGGGAAAATGAAAAATGAAAGACAAAAAAAAATAAAGTGTGTAAAATGGAGACTGTTTTAATATTTAATACAAAAAATAAATGGTTTTCACTGGAAGAAAAACAAAACAAGCGAGGAGCTTGCAGTTTTTATATGTAGCAGTCTTGTAAAAATAAAGTTTTTTCTTAGCTGCACCCTGAGGGCAGTGGATAACTCACCAGCAAATAACTACATGCATGATGTCAAGACTAAAAATTACAACCTTTGTGGAAGAATACTGTTTTTTGTTTTCTTTTTCCTTTAATTTTTTACGTGTGTCAAATATGTACTCTGCTTTTTGACAGGTAGGCTTGAGCTTCCTGTGCAAACACAGACAAGTGTGATCATCCATGTTGCAGTGAACCTTTTTTTATATTTTTTTCTATTGAGAAAACTTGCTAAATTTAGACACAATTGTGCGGTTAAGGACAAAAAGGATGACTTCATCATCATTACTTTAAACAATATATGTTTTTTTTTTCTTTTTTACAAGTTTGATGATCTCAATGACTAAATTGATTAGAAATATGAATGTGAGGTTCTGCTTTGCAATGGCAGAAACCAATGAGGGGATACAAAACAACAGCAGAAGCAGTGATCCTAAGGTTGACTTAATACAAGGTTGACACAGAAAGCAAAAAGTTTACGTTTCCTATGGAGAATAAAGCTGGGAGCCGAGGTCGAAACAGCTCCGAAAGAAGTTAGCCATTATAACAAACAGTGATGAGCAGCATCAGAATAACGTGGTATATGGAGACACAGATTGACAGAGACTAATAACTCTGGATATTTGCTGGAAAAGGTTCAATAAAGAAGCTACTAAAATGAACAGAAGGTTTTTCACTGAACCGTCCAAAGAGTGTTTTCGTGTTCTGAAAGTGGCTGAGCCTGAACATCAGTGGAATGTTACACTGAAAAATATGAGAAAAACAAATATTAACTAAAGGAAAAAAATAAATAAAAGAGAAGCGGACATTTGAAATAACCACAGGGAGGATAGGACAATAGAGAAAAACAAATGCAAAAAGAGAAAATAAGGAGCATCAGTATTTTTATCGTTATAGATACCAAGAGGAAATGGAGGTAAACACTACAGAGACAAATGCTGCTGATAACACCAACATGTGAGATCGACAGATAGATCTGTTTACTCCTTCAGCTACCTATGTTTCACATATATGTTTAGTGGAATACCTAGAATGTTTTGTTTATGCCATTAACAAAGAACCAGGGGGGTATTCCAGAAAGGAGGTTATGCTAGCTCTCACGGTAAGTTTGAGGCTAAGGAAGCTGATAACCTCAGCTTTCGGTTCCAGAAATGGAGGTATGTTTCAGGGTAGGTCAAGTTGCCATAGCAACTCATGCTCTGAACATAACCTGGTCGGGAGCAGGTTTAGTTGAAGGTTAGTTTGTTTACAGAGAGGTGAAGCAGCATGGCATGTCCATTTGAAGATGATTTAGTGGATGAAAAAGCTCAGATAATACTTTTTCCACCGTGAGAGGGTGATAAGACCACGTATGGATGTTGGAAAAATAAACTTTTTTACTTTGATCTAACTTAGATATTTGCTTCAGTTAAGATAAATCTTTTTTTTTTCTTTGGTAAGTCAGTTTAAAAATAACACATAGTTTTCAGACAGTTATTTTGCTTTCATTCAAATTAATTCAATTAAGTAGGTGTAACTTTGGTGCTGCTGTTAGATCTAATGATATCCCGCAAAGGATTCTGGGATATCATTCCCTTTGCCTGTCTGGATGGGTTTGGGTTTAAGTGTGGGTTTTTGACCAAATGTGTCTAGTTCTTTAGCTGTTTTACAGTGTTTTGCAATGTTTTGCCGAGTTATTTTGTCCTACTAAGCTTACGTCTCTGCACCATGAGTGAGAGTGAAGGAGAGAATGTTGAGTTTATATAGCTCCCCTACAGCTGAAATTTGTAATTATAGTGATGAAGAATTCTTTACTAGGTTTTATTTTTTCCCCCTGTCTTTTTTATTGTTAAATAAATGACAATATCTGCCGGCTTAAACTTAGACATATGAGAGTTCAAGAAATATAATTAATTAAGATGGAAAAAAGATTATTTGAATTGGAGTAATATGGCATTTAGTTAGATAAATACGTAAATTTGAGTTCTATAAACAATTATTGAGTTTTCTAGACGTAAAAAATAAGGTTGAATATGTAAAATAACTCAATTTTTTGTTACCAATAGAAGTAATTCATTTAAGTTAGCAAAATTGGATATGTTATATTTATATGCCTCACAAGGAAAACGGAAACAAGATCAGAAACTTGTGCGTTTACTCTGTCTGCTCTTTTTCTACACGCAGGAACTATTTCTTCTGATGATGCAGCCGTGTTACATTTTTGATGGACAAGTAATCTTCATACACCGTGATTAAAATCTCAGACTCCATCTCACTGAAGTACAGCGTTTTCTTTTTTTTTCACCACGCGTTTCCATGGTGACTCCAGAAATCGGCGATCTATTGAGAATGTCTTTATGTACCTGCTGTACACGCCCATTGACCCAGGGTTACCAAGTCGAGCGTAATTACGCTAACTCATATCCGGTCTTTTGGAACGGACATACCCAGAGTAAGCAAGTTCAGGCGGATTTCAGCCAGAGTTCAGGCTTAAAGTCAGGCTAGTTTAAACAAGCTTCCTGGAATAACCCCCAGAAGACTTCCTGAAGAATTAAAGTAAACAAACATGCAAAAACGTTACATGCCAGTTACACAATTCAAGCAGTAAATGTATCCATCCATTTTCTAAATTTTAGAGTCATGGGGTTGCTGGAGCCTATCCAAGCAACTGTTGGGTGGATTCACAGTTCATTGGAGGGTCACACTGTCAAATTCAAACCTAGGTAGAATTTGGAGTCATTGAAAGCATGTTTTTGGACTGTTGGAAGACACTGGAGAGAACCCTATGCATGCACAGGGAGAACATGCAAACTTCACAAAGACAAAAACCAAGATGGGATTTAAACCACGACTTCTCAATGCAAGACGAGAGTGCTAAACACTGCACCATCGTGGTGCTCACAAGGTTTGGCTTTTGTTCTGTATATATATAAACCCTTTCAGCAGGATCTTAGATTGAAAAAAAAAACTGTGTAAACTGTATATAGTAAAACTTCAAGGTTCATGACCTCCTTACTGAATTAACACCAATACATTGTCTGTTGGTCTCAGTAGATATGCACTATCACACACATGTTGTTTATAAGGGCATTTTAAAAAGGTCCATTGATTCTTTTTTCCTTTTAAGTCTTAACAAGATCTTTCTCTGACCTTTGTTTGTTCTCCAGCTCTAAGCAGACGTTCAGGAACTCCATTGTCACTGAAACGTTCCAGTAAACCGTATTGGTTCTTGTCATAGTTGGGTTTATGCCAGGGAGGCTCCTCGCAGTGTGAAAAAAATATATTCAAGCACAAAAAAAGTAAAAATGCTAAACTCAGTCCAGGAGACAGCAGCATTGGGTAAATGTGACCTGGATGTGATGAGGTGTGGAGCAAAGAAGCAAAAGGCTAAAGTTGTTGTTGCTGTAAGGCCTCCAAACAGTCACATCACCTTTACTTCAGTGGGGTGCAAAAGATCATATTTAGCAGACGAGGCATTGTTAAGTTGTAATTAATAGGATAGATTGTGAGTGCTACTTAAAGCAAATTTTTAGTGCAGACATAGATCAACTTTGTCATAGCAACTGGCTCAATTGATTCATCAAAATTAGACAAACCATGTGAAAAGCACTGTAGATATGCGATACAAGTAATGGTGGGAAAATAGAAAATGTAACACAGATATATATATAAATAGATAATTAATTTGACTATGGTACTTTTAAATAACAAAGCATCATCATTGTGTAACAATTCTTGTACCTAAAGACCTTTCAGAACTAATATTGTTATATTATTCTGCTGTCATAACTCCAGCAGTTGTTATCAATCAGGTTTTGCCATAGTCTCTTACTTTTTTATCAGCTGCAGAAACTATTTCCCAGAAAACAATACAGATTTTTTTGATTTTGCCTAAAAATGGCCTTATCATGAATAAAAGAGCAATGTAAAGCTTTTACAATATAAATCAAAAGATGGTGGGAGTAGGTCTTTACACTGCTCTTGAGTTTCTGCTTTTTCATTCTTATGGTTATCGTTTTTCTAAAGCACCATCTAACAACTTAATTTTTTTTAGAGTGCAGTGGAGAAACATCCAAACAAGCTTTTTCAATGGCAAATTTTAAATAATTCCAAGCAATTACAGATAATTTTTAATCCAATTCTGTTCTGAACTTCTAATATGATCACATTTTTTTATTCCATATTTAAGTGATTGCATGGAAAGGTTTTTGGGTTCTGTATTTACAGATTTCTGCCTTTCACATCAATAGCTCCACATTTAGATGAGTAAAAAAAGTGCCAGTCCACTTCCATACTGCCTGAGTAAAGAGGGCTAAACCAGGTCAAATCTCCTGCTGAGGATGAGAGAGAATGATGAAAAGATAGAGTCAAAGGAGAGAAGGCCGGATGCTGATAAATATGTGACCAGCCACGTACAAAGCATGTCCTGAAAGTAAAAGTTCATCTGGGAGCCGCTAAATTTGTAAACTAGAGAGTCAGTCATTGTAAAAGAGAAAAATGCACAAAGTGCTGGAATGTGAGACAAACAGAGGAGGACAAAATCGTCATGACATAAAACAGAAAGCTTGATCAATGGATCCTTCAGTCACCTCGTTAATAAAGACCAGAGCTTTTATTAGACGCGGAGCTTTGCAATATTTATACCATGAATATTTCAGAGTCCCCGGCAGGAACCCAGACAGAGCTCAGCCTGTCTGTTATGAAGACAGAGTCCCAGCTTTCCTTTCCACCGCAAAGGCCGGGAGAAAATAGCTGAGGTCCTTCATCATATTTTCCTTTTTCAGAGAGGAGAGAAAAAAAATGTGGCTGAAAATTGTTTGAACTTCTTCTGTGTCACCTCTCTCGGCTGTCACCATGGTGAGACGAAAGAGGCAAAAAAGGCAAAAAAAAGTATATGTGGAGGATTGACATGAAACTTATCTAAACAAAACCAGTTTCTTTGTTATTGTTGACTCGGGAATGACATGTTTCTGTTAAGTGGCTTGTTGGTTATGGAGTATCCACCCATCCATTTTTACTAAACGAAAGAATTTTTTTATATTGTTTGGCTCCAGATAAACATGGACCAGAAGAAGCCTTTTTCCCTGACATTTTTTCAGTGGTAAAATCATTAAATGTGACAGCATTTGCAGTGACAAACTGTTCTAACAAACATGAGATAATTTAATGAGGGTGTTTGAAGTTACAGTATTTTCCACACTATAAGGTCTACCAAAAAGCCTTAATTTTTCAAGTGAAAAAACAACAGTGCATCCTTCTAATCCGGAGTTACACAGCACTACATAGTGCCACACTATATAGTTTTTTTTTTAGCAGTTAGGCCACAACCTTTGTGACCGTGTGTATGTGAGCGTTTTAGACTTCCACGTTGAAAACTCTTGTGTTCATGTATCACTACGGAATTTTTGCTCTATACTAAAAAAGCAAGACCATTGAACGCGCGACAGTCAGGGACTCGGATTTGGTTGCGACATTTAGGTAGCCTCCTTTTCACACGGAAGTGCTAACCGTTTGAAAATAAATCATAACGGAGAGATTAATAACTGTGGTCTGGAATTGTATGACACCATGTGTGTCATTTATTTGAATAGAACTTTGAAAGCAAAAGCCTCAAGCAAGATTCACTAGATTTGCATTGCTTTGACTTTTTGTGCCAAGCCTCGTTTAATTGTGAGTACAGGGGATAGTATCGGGTAGCGACAGACCAATGTGGACTCTGTATTGCATTCAAGAATACCCTTTTTAGCTCATTCTTTAACCCACATCACATGCCATTGTGTTTATGTAGTTCAGAGCACCTTCTATGTGACATAAGTTCACAAATAAACCATCCATTGATTTGTGAGACTCATAATCCAGTGCAGTCTGTAAGTGTGAAAAGGTTTTTATGAGTCTCCCGACTTTCACATGCTTTGTAACCATTTTGTGACAAATCTGAAAATCTGTCAGCTACAAACCCATCGAGAATTTTTAAGACCAGTTATTACCAGAAATTGGAAAACGTTGAAAAGACGAGAACACAAACAATTCCTCAAAGCAGGTGTGCAGTATTTGAAAGAAAATAATGACCCTAATACTGTGCTGTTGAAACTTCCCATATGGATGATAAAAGAGACTTTCAAAAGAAATGAGAAATTTGGGAAAGTGCTCTTTTTTTTCTGGTCCTCCATCAAAGCTTTGCTCTCACACCTGAAAAGTTCCTGCTAGCATTAGGATCATCTCTGGTCTCAGACACCACCTGTCATTGCCTGTGCTCCCATCTGAGCTCTTGTCTTTGCACTCAGGCTTTTTTCTCCTCATCAGTGACATTTTGCTCTCAGACTTTCTCTGGTTTTTCTGTCTTGATTTTGTGTGAAATAACTTGACAACAAGCTCAAAGAGGAATGTAAAGTGCCAGACTTCACAGTTTCCTTCTAAAGAGATTTTGTATGTGCTTCATAGCATCCCCTTCAGCCTAACTCAATGGGTGGCTCAATATTGTATTTTAATCAGGTTTGTTTCAGTTTATAACCTAATGTTACTTTGCAAAATTGGTAATGTCGAAAACACATTACAGAAAAAAAATAATTAAAGTCCAACTTTATGGCATCTAATTTAATAAAATCCAATTGATAATGATATTTCTAAAATAACTGTTGGTGGTGATTAAAAACTCAAGAAATGATAGCATTAAAAGTGACAACATGACGGAACAAAATCAATAAAGCTCTGAAATGTGAGTCACATCAAAAGAATTCAGCCTGTTGAGGTTCTGGTAAGAATACATATATATTTAATATAAAGCTTCAGTGTGTTCTCAAAAACCAAGGATTTTGGAAGGACCCTAACAAAACATCCATCCATCCATCCATCCATCCATCCATCCATCCATCCATCCATCCATCCATCCATCCATCCATCCATCCATCCATCCATCCATCCTTAGATGGAGTCCCTTGGGGTAACGGTGCTGCCGGAGCCAACCCAGCTACTGTAAGATGAAGGCGGGGTATTTCCTGAACAGGTTGTCAGTCTGTTGCAGAGCCACAAACACAAAGACACAGACACACCCACTCATGCAAATTTAGGGTCAATTTAGAGATACCAATTCACAATCTTGATTATTATTTTTTATAATTAGCAGGACACTGCCTCTGTTCTGCCAATACAAAAATGTTTACTAACATGCACACAGCAGCAGCCCAGAACCAGAACTAGAACCAGAACCACTTGACTCAGAGTCTGACAGTGATAAGATGATTAGAAGACTATCTGTTGTCTTTCACTGTTAACAAACGGAATACTGCGCAAAATATTTGACCTTTGAATCTGATTTGGACTCATTAAAAAAGTGTGTGTGGGGGGGGGGGGGGGATCAATTTTTTAAATTATAATATGTTGGAGAAGCCTTTACAAAAAACTTTGTTTTAATAAGTCAAAAGATAATTAAAAATATATATGTTTGAAAGCTCATCTTCTGTAAATGTCAATTGTTGGTTGCTGGCCCCTCTTCAAAACACTTTCCACCCAAACGCCAAAATGACCATTAAATGCCTCCCCTCCCCTACGGCTCCCCTGCCAGAAACTCTGTCCCAGGTAAGTGGGTCCTTTTCAGGTCATCAAACAGATTACTCCTGTGTCCTACTATGCTAATATGCTTCCTAACTATTGCATCTCTCCCACCTTTCTAGTCTCCTTGCTAAAGCCAGCCAGTGGACCTCAGGTTGGGGGGGTCGCGGTCTCTGATGTTGGTTCTGCCTCCCTTGATGGTGGATGACGAGGGGGCCTATCTCAACAGGGAGGTCCCAGACCTCCGGCGCCGAGGACGTCAGCTTCAATATTAGGTGGATGCGAGGGGAACGGCCAAGAGGAATGCTGCTGGGTCACCGCTGACCCCTCCCTGATCAGCGGCTTTCTCCAATGCCAACCGGACAGACCAGCTCTCCGACCTCGGAGTTGACCTCTGCGTTGGAGGACCCCTCACTTCCAGAGCCGCTCGCAGGAAGGGGGCTCTGTCAGAAGCCAGAACTGTCTCTCCCCTCTGGTTCTGTATCCGGACCCTGACTCTGTTTGCCTGCCGACCGGCCGACCCTGCCTCTACTTTGACCATTAAAGTTGACTGAGAAAAAGTTGGAATATTTCTTCTCGCACAGACAATTAAAAGAATAGAACGGATGAATTACCTTTTCTCTGAGTTGTCTTTCTTTAGGAAAATTATTTGAACGAAAGCGAAAAGGATTTTTGATATGAAGGTTGATGCTTCAAAGAGAAAGGAACATTTTTTGCAGGCATTGGTAATCAGAACATAATACGATGATTTCAATAAGTCCTGAAATTTTCATCTGGTGATGTTATCTCCATTTTGTTACAGAATTTCAACCCAGTGAACCCATTAGCCAGCTCCATTCTGTCTGAGATGACACCAAGGCTACTAAAAGCAGATGTACGATATGCACATCCATCTTTGCAAAAGTCCGAAAATTGCTTTTTTTCATGGGCAAAACATAGACACGCTGCCGAGGCTGGCTCTACGATGACATCATGAAATGGTCGACATTCACAATGAGCGAAAGCTAGCGCCTCAGAGATCGAGAGGTCTTACATCCGGGGAGGAAAAGAGTTCATTAACAGGACTAATATTTCATAAATAATTTGTTCTTTAGAGAGCCAAACGTCATATACGATCATATATTTGGACATAGTTTACTCTTAAAGGCTAAAGAAAAGCATGAATTAAACTGAATTATTTGTAGCAGCATTTTAATTTGAAAAACTTTTAGTTGAACCGGCAGCAGCTTTTGCCTCGTTCAGAACTTCCATGAAAATATAATCTGATTTTTGTGGCTTAGAAAAGATTGGGGACCACTGAAGAGAATATTTTCTTCAGAACATAAATTAGCTGAGCATTTCTTGTCACCTTTGGTAGACAGGAAACTTAGAGATCAACAGACCGCTTAGGGACTCTAAGACGTCAAGGTATGTATTGTAAAAACTGTTTTCCTGCATTTTGACATGATTTCACAGTTCAGTTAGGCTTTGGGTTCTTCTTTGTAACGTTACAGATTGTTTCTATAGCAACACACTTAGAGATCAACAGACCGCTTAGGGACTCTAAGACAGGGGTGTCAAATATACGTCCTGCGGGCCGTATCCGGCCCGCCAGGTGGTTTAGTCCGGCCCACACATGAAGAGTAAAGATCATAAGGATGTTTAAAAAAGAAAGCAAGTTTCTAGTCCATTCCTGTGACGAGTTATGATTTTTTTAAAGAAATAACCGAAATGCGCAATTCCGCCACTAGGGGGAGCAAAGAAAAAGCTTAACAGGTGAAACAACATAACTCTGTGTGTGCCAAAAACGAAACCTAACAGCTCTGTGTCTGGGTAGGCAGTAGTTTGGTTCCCTGTGAGCCTCACCACTGAAAGATGATCAGTAGTGACACCCTAACCTAAGTGAAGTCCTGAGCTTTCCAGGAAAATGGAAAGCGTTCTATTTGTTCACGGAGCTGAATGCAAACCTGCATGCTTGGTATGTCATCAACAGGTTATCCAAGAATATAACATTCAGCACCACTATGAGACTCTCCACAAAGAAAAGTTTCACCATTTGCAGTTAAGAAAAAAAAGATTTAGCAACTATTAGCTGGGCCGATAAATAACCATCTGGATTTACTGCATCCGTGACGTCAGTGATGGAGCAGTGACAGCTACCTTATTGCAGACAAGTTGGAGCAAACATCCAAACCATTTTCTGATGGTGAACTTATTGAAAAATGCTGAACACTGCAGAAGTCTTGTTCCTAAAAAGCAGCCGACCTTAAACATGAGTTTGTCAAGAATTATGATCAGATCCAACATCTTTGAGGAAACATGGGCAGCCATATGAACGAATCCAGTCATTTATTGTATTTTCAGGCACTATTGATGAAAGCACCAACATCACAGATATGTACAGCTGTGCATATTTTTTAGAGGTGTTGCAGAGACCGTCACAGTGGAGTTTCTGGAGTTGATGGACACATCAACAACTGATGACATAGTCAGCTGTCTAGTTACTGTGCTGGACAATGTTGGAGTGAACTGGTCACATTAAGTAATTTTGGTCACTGATGGCGCTTCATCAAAGGTCAGGAAGAAGGCAGGTGTTGCCACAAAATTCAGGCAGAAACCAGGAAAAGATTCTTATAATAATGAATGATAATAATGGACATTTCATTGTGTTTTGCACACTTGAATGACAGTAAATGTGTTTCTGCACAGGATTTGAATCCTGATATCTATGGACGGGTGAAGTTTCAGGAGAGAAAGGAGGTTAACTCCAAACTCTTATGTTCACAAATGTTTGCAAGTTTAATTTAGTGTAATTTTGTCATCGTTTGGACGTTTACATTTTAGGAAGATGTTTCATTTATTTCTGTAGCCACTCTTGAATTTATTATGAGGATTGCTTCAGTGTCAGATTTAAAATATTCAGTCTGTATTAAATTGAATAAACCAATATTTTTTAAAGTGAAATTAATCTTATTTAAGATCCATTGGCCTGTGTGAATGAATGTGTAATAAGAAATGATAAGGTTACCATGTTGGTTGAGGCATGTTTTCCAATTGGGTAAAAAAACAAGAATAAAGCTTTATTTTGCCTTTACGCTACTGGTCCGGCCCACTTGAGATCAGATGGGTTGAATGTGGCCCCCGAACCAAAATGAGTTTGACACCCCTGCTCTAAGAGGTCAACACACAAACTGCTTCGTTCGTTCGACGATTTTCTCCAAGAGCACATTTTTTTGTTTAAATCGTAAAACAACAACAAAACTGATGGGAAACTTAATTAAGCGCTGTTTTACTAGTAAATTTATGTTTAAAAAGCAGAAAAAGTTGGATTTTAAGATAAGTTCAGGTGTATGATTTAATATATTCATATTTACTAACATTTTACATTAAAGCTTTGTCAGGTGTTGTCAGGTGTTGTGGTGAAATTTTGAAATGTCAAATGGCAAACACCAGGTTATAATGTTTAAACAGAGATGTGATTTTAGTCTGTGGGGAACATTTATTCTACTCCAAGAATTCAATAACTGACTTCTCAAAAATCGAAATAATATTGATAATAATTAAATTAAAAACAAAAAAAAACAGCTAAAAAATTGAACATCCACATCAGGATAGCAAAAATTGGTCCAGTGCCCATAAAACATAAAAGACTGTAAACTAATGAAAGCTCCCTTTCTGTCATTAAAATGTAGGCGACTAAGACTTCTAATCAGAAGTGTTCAATCCCATCTGGTTTATAGATAACTAAATACTATGTGAGTTGTGTGATGTTCACTTACATATGGTTTGTAAACAGCTGTAGAGAGCAGTGACGTATACAAACACACACACACATACACACACACCACCAGGCTCAATAGAGATGCCTTTTTAACCTATGAAGCAGGTTTTCAGGTGGTGGGAGGAAGCTAGGGCATCTAGAAAGACCCACATTTGCACAAGCAGAACATGCAAACTCCACACAGAAAAACCTCAGCGGAGATTTGAATCAGTGCCTTCTCACTGTGAGGCTGGTGTGCTAACCACTACACCACCATCGAGCACTACAAAACAATCATATTAATAATATTATTCAGTGTTGAGGAAAACAAAACTAAAGCACACACAGTCAAAAAGTGTTCATGCATCCTGATGCCTGAAAGTACGATTTCCATCCAAATAACAACATTAAAAGTAAAAAAAAAGCAAGCTAGAAGCCCTTGAAGAATCGCCTGCAGTGGCGTACATTGCTTCATCTTTGGAAAATCAAAGAGAGCCAGAATTTGAACTTGTCTTTTTTTATGAACTCTTACCTCTTTGTATGTCTATCCCCAGGTGGCACATTGGAGCTGCCTTGTGCTTTACATTTACAGGAAAAACACAACACCCTTGAGTTCATTTTATATTAAGGACTTTTACATGTTGCTTCTAGGACTTTAAATATGTATCTATCCATAATTTAATTGATATATATATATATATATATATATATACTTTTTTTCTCCTTTTAGAAGTTCTAAGACTTCTCAAAGGATGAAACCTGAAAGCAAAAAAGTTCTGTTGAAAACAGCTCTGTTGCAGTGCAGCGGAGACCCATTTAGCAAATGGAAAGAGATTTTAGAGGAAGTAAACCTGACGTGTGAATTGAGGTAATTGAACTGCCAATTATTTCATGATATTTTCCCAGATTATTGCGGCATTGTAGAGCTGCACCTGCTCTCAAACTGTGAGCACAGTTTATGGAAAGAGCATAAATAACGGCCTTGGTGAAGCCAAATGTTTGCTAAATGGCACACAGCTACGCTGCAGCTCGGCATTACTGGGATTTCAGTCATTCTGGGTGTTTAGTTAACAAAACAATCCATAAATTCCCAGGACTGCCCAGTTCTTCACTGAATGTTCTGGGCTTTGGAAGGTTTAGAACAAAACACTGGCAGCGTGTCTTCAAGTTTACATGACCAGCCATGGACTGAACATTCTGCCAGTTATTGAGAAAGTGTCCTTAACCCTTGTGCTATCCTATGACCCCACCCTTACATTGACGTGTCCTTCCTACCATGACAAAGGTGGATAAAGGTGAAGATTTCATGTAATCCATGGACACCAGTGAAGATCACAAATCACTGAAGAAAAAAGCTTCAGAGCACTGTCTAGTGGGTCTAGATCAGTGGTTCCCAAACTTTTTCTGCAGGGCCCCCCTTTCTGAAGATTAGAATATTTTCGAGCCCCCCCACACTGACACAAACATACAAATCCTTTGTTTCTAAACCCCACCGCGCCTTATAACATGTGGTTAATGAGAAATCTTTCTCTGAACGGTAGAATTCTGTTATCTATAGCTGAAGGAATCTCTAGATATGTCTATGTGTCTCTGTCTTTAGAAATGCCAAAACACATCTGTAACCTATTAAACAAAACATTATTTGATTTTATTTGGAGGAAAAAATGTCATTATTTAAGGAAAAATGTTTTGTGTAACACCAGAAAACATGGGGGTATGGATGTATTAACTTTTTAAACTTTAAACAACTCTTTTAAAATAAAGTGGTTAAGTCAGTTATTGAAAGGGGAAGACAATATCTGGAATGCATTTCCTAAATATATATTTGACACAATGGGAGGCATTAAATTATTGCTAAAATGTAATTGTAAAATTGAAAAATTACTCACAAACTGTCAAACTTTTACAAACAAGCCCTGCTGGCCTGGAAACTCCTTTATATATAATTTTTCTCCAACAACTTGTTCTATTTGGAATAACAGTAATGTACAAAACAAGAATAAATCACTTTTTTCATAGATGGTATGATAATGATATTGTTTTAATCAGACAACTTTTCAATTCTCATGGACATCTTCTGACGTATGAAGAATTTCTTTTAAAATTCGGTATTCCTGTTCCACCCAGAGAATATGCAATAGTGTTAGATGCCGTTCCAACCAGTCTACTTCAACTGTTTAAAGGGATTTAGAACACAAGTCAATTAAGAACCCAGACAATTTTTTTGGACAATGTGGATATTTGTGTTAATTCAGTTTCCAATATTCAAATAAGAAATCTTTTACATACCACAACCTTACCTGCTGGGAGGTTTTATTGGGAATCCAAATTTGTGGACATAAACTGGACTTATGCTTGAAATATTAGTAATAAAAACTGTCTAAATAACAAAATAAAAGAGGTGTCCTTCAAAATATTGCATTGTATATATCCTACCAAAAAAACTTTGAGTAGATTTGTTGGACATGGACCTGTTTTGTTCGTTCTGTGGAACTCCGGAGGAAACTATTTATCATGTGTTTGTGGACTGCAGACATACAAATAAGTTTTGGATTAAAGTGGGAAACTATATTGGAAGTATAATTAAACAAACTGTTACATTTTTAGACAAAGACATCATTCTGGGTTACCTTAATGTCAAAGTAGGCAAAGATTGTATCTTCATTACACAATTGTTTTTATTATTGGCAAAATTCCATATTCATAAAGCCAAATGGTCAAACTCCAAACCTAAATTCCAGCAGTTTTTGAGTGAAATCAATCAGTACTGTACCATTATCAAACACCTGCAAAACCAAAAAGCAATTCAAACTAATTTAATTTTTGAAAGATTTAAAATATATTAAACCCTAAAGATTTTTGAAGTAATAATTCTTTTTGTCTTATGTTGTATATGTATATATTTATATACTTTTTGTTTTATTTCTTATATTTTTCTGCAATATGTACACATTTCAATTCCCTCTGAGACATTCACATTGTTATTGTATTATGTTGTTTGTCAATAAAGTATAAAAAAAAAAAACTCCACCGCGCCCCCCCTGCAATACCTCCGCCCCCCACTTTGGGAACCACTGGTCTAGATGACCCAACTCCCAATGTTAAAGTGCTTAGGATAGCACAAGGGTTACACCACTGCAATTCGCCTAACCAAAACATTAACTATGGATACCAAGAGCCTCATAGTGAACTGTTTAACCTTGCTGAGTTTCTGTAGTCAGCTCTTAATTGAAGCCTTATAACTCCTAAAAATAACTTTACTACCAGGTCAAAAAAAATGATTTAATCACTTTTTCTCAAAATCAAACAAAATTTCAGAAACCAAACACAATTAAAAATGTTTAAAAAAATGAGTCGAAATATAAAATGAAACTTTTCAGAAAACAAAAGTAATTCCCAGAAATCAAAATGAAATGTTAAAAAAAAGTGAAATGGGCTATTTTCGCAGTCTGCAATCTGTCGTGCAGAAAAACCTGTACGACAAGTCTGGCCCTACTTACTTCACTCACTTACCCAGATTTGTATAGGTGTAGCTTGCTCCATACATTTAGATGAAAAGGCGCGCGAATGCCTTTATTCTTGCTGCTTCACGGAGCTGCCCATTACACTGCGTGCTCCATTTTCGCCAGAGTGGCAATCATGTGTCCACCGTGAAGGGCAGTTGTGACCAAAGCTAAAGTCTTTTATACATCTTACAAAAAATATGTTTATTTTGTTAAAAGTCAAAACAAGAATCTGGTTGTCTGGATGCCATTTGAACATTTTTCAAGTCATGTTCTGTATTTTACAATTTTGTTTAATTTAAAACTACTTTTATTTAATGCAAAAAGTTTTTTTTTTAACCATCCAGCAAGAAATTAAAAAAGGTCTAAATTGACAAATGTGAAGCCATACGAGAGAGAGAGATTACGAGAGAAGACTGTTATTTCTATGTTTACTATTCTGTTTTTTTTCTTTTCTTTTCCTTTTTTTGTTTTTAATTACGAACAAAACTCCAAGTTTATTTTTAAATAAACTTGTGACAATGCTCAGCAAGTTCCATCCCCTGTTCCTCTCTCCTTCACCTCCTCTTCATCGTATTCAACTCCTCACTTCTCCATTCTCTGAGACCATAGAATCGCACCATGGGCTGACCGCTTCACTTAGAGCAGACTCCTCGGAGGACCGGCCGCCATTTAAGGTCCAAATGGACGGATGTAACAGTTCCCACCAACTTAGTTTTGTACGTCCTCCTCTTCCCATTTGGCCATTTCTCTTCATTAATCTCATCTCATAGTTCTGTTGTACCATTTCACATTCTTGGAGTCTCTTTTGTTCCCTTTTTTCCTCTCCTTCCAGACAGTTTCTATTTATTTAGGTATGCATCATCAAGTTCACATTTAGAGGTGTCAGAGAATTCAGATTGTTCTTTCCTCATCTCCACCTTCTACTTCTTGGCTTGTATTCATCCTGCAAAGGAGCAGACTCTCATGATTCCCCTGTTTTTATAGTGGTATCTATGGACTTCAGCATCCTTTTTGGCATGACAGCCACTGTGATCCTACATGATTTTGGTTCCTGAAAAGAGGAGCATTTATGCGCTCATGTCACTGTCCGTAAGGAACATGTTCTTATGTTAATCCTATGTGCATTCAGACAGCGGGATGTTGCGGGTTGTGTGAATGTGAAATGGAGCACAGGTGGGCATGATTTAAAAATACTTTTCCATGCGTGTTATTTCAGGAAGGCTGCAGAGCAGCAGTAAGTGTGAATGTCTTTTTTTTTAAGTTGAAACTTTTAGACCCCTAACTTAGAAAACAATTAAACTCAAACAGTGTAGCTTAAAGCAAACAGACAAAGAATTGGTCTTGTCACTCCGCTGTTCAATCAGGTTAAAAGACAGGCTGTTGGATGTCCGAGCCAAAGGCATTTAGCAGTAGATCACAGAGCGTGAGAGCAGAACCTTCCAGGAGATTGTACCACTTTAAAAATGCCGGTGTCCAGTTTTATTTCATCAATTGAGCTGAGCACGCAGGCTTGAAGTTATCAATTGACTGTTTGGGATAAATTATCATTTTCTTCTGCTTTCAGCCTGCAGCTCATAAGAGGGGTGTATGCAGAGGACGAAAGCAAGAGTAGACTCTAAAGATTCAAGATTCAAAGATTTTTATTATTATTTTAATTTACAACAACGAAATTCTGTTGGAACACAGTCAAAAAAGATACAGTAGATATAAATAATAAAACTAATATATTGGGGTTTTTTTAAATAAGAAATTTTAAATTAAAATGTCATAAAAAATAAACAGTTTCATTGCACATTCAGTGGTGCGTTATACTGAAGGATGTCTGAGATGAATAAGATTTGAGTCAGTGGGAGGTAGAAAGCGGGGGGGTGTGTGTGGGGGGAGATGGAGACTACAGCTCTGGGGAAATAGAAGCTGCGTCTCAGTCTATTTGTCCTTGTTTTTAAAACCTGGTACCTCTTGCCCGATTGTAGCGGCACAAACACGAATGTCCAGGGTGGCTGCAGTCCATGCTGATGGCCCATGCTCTCTCAAGACGCTCTTGCACACCTCGTCCAGGTCTGGGAGCTCAGCTCTCACAACCCTGCTTGTCTTCACCCACCCAGGACAGGTCTCTCCTCCCTCTGCTGGGCCTCACTGTACAGCCCTGGGAGAGGATGTTTCCACGCTCCTGTGGAACTGTCTGAAGTCCAGAGCCAGACCCGCTCTCTCAGGAAACAACATCTCTGATGGGCCCTCTTTCTTTATTTAGCCATAGAAAATCTATAAAAATAAAAGAAATAAAAGATTGATGCTTTGTTAGCAGTATTTAATTTATTCTCTTAAATCTATATAACCAAGTCCTATTTGGTCCACACATTTCTGAGACACCAATTTCATTAGCATGTTTTAAACTTTCCTTAAAAACTCCATTGTATGGAACATGGTTCATGTATTCTGCCTTGTAGTTCATCAACATTCCGCTAGGGGCAGCTGAAGGGCTTTTCCTGATTATTTCATAACATGCCTCCATGAAATCTCTTCAAAACACTTTTGTTGGGAATTTTTGTTAATTGTCAAACTGTCGGGTGAAAAGAATTCATATATCATTATTCGCCTTTTAAATCACTACTTTTTGTGTTGAAAGAATGCCAAATTTTTTGATACAATTAATTCTTCAACAGAGTTACACAGTTTGTAAAAAATCTGTGATCAATTTTTGAGACAGTATATATAAGATGCTTTTTTCCTGCCACTATGTAAATGTTTAGCATTTAAACTAACATTGTTGTGAACAAAACTTATTACATCACCAAAGGATCTATATTTCATCTAAAAAATAATAGCGAACATATTATATATTTTTTTACAAAAACATCTTAAATCTGAAATATCTGTCATTTTTTTGATGGCTGGGCTTTACATGGTTGTTTTTAATTTTCCATAATGTGTATCATTACACTGTGATGGGACAAGGCGGCCTGGTTTACATTGGAGGCAGATGACTTCTAAGTTCAGGTCCAGGTTTTTTTTGCTGATATCACACCTGTTCGCACAGCCCACACATGCTCTCCTTTTTTACACTGAGCTCCTCATGGGCTCCAGCACTGGCTGGCCACGCCAGAAGGCCGAAGCCATTTATACAAACATTTCAAATAATTACAACAAAGATAGAAATGTCTTGTAAGTCACACAGTTAAAGTCCTGCAACTAAAGACAAACATAAATAAACAAATAACTCAAATTGTTACAACAAAAGGTATACAAAGAAATCTAAAATCTTTCCACTTCCTGTGCCCAACTACTAAACAGGAAACAAAGGCCTTGGCTACTATTTGTTCTGGCACCAGGAAGAGAAGGTGAGAAACATGACAAAAATCAAAGCAGTCTTAAACATTTGGTGATTGGGCTTTACATGCATGATGTGTCTAAAAGTGCTGAGCTATGACAGACGGGTGACAAGTAGATCCATCTACTTTTTATCACATGTATTTACTTTTTTTGTAAACATGTTCTGGTAGTTTTATAAAGCACTTGATTTTCTAGAAAAAGCAGATTTCTCTCTGCTGCTGATGTGATGAACTCTATTTCTTCAGGAGTCGGAAGATCACCAGTTTACGGTGGCCCTAAAGTGAAAATCACACCAACTAATCACTCGACAAGGACACATTTTAAAGATCACAATGACAAATAACAAAGCAAAAATATAGAATGAAAAAAATTACATTTTAGAAATCAAAACAAAATTCCAGAAACCAAAACACAATTTAAAAAAAAAAAGAAACGTATGAAAATGACATATGTTTTGATAAACAAAATAATTTCCCCAAATTAAAATAATGTTAAATAATAAAACAATTAGAACCAGATACTATGACATCACTGATTTAATGATGATATCCTGTTTCACTTCATACCAAATAACTTTTGGTTGAAATGGAGGACAAATATCACCATCCAATCATAGATGTTACATGCTTATCTTCAGTTTTGTTTCCTTTTTAAAAATATCCTTTGATTTCTGAAACAAACTTCTTGATTTTTGAAAAATTTTGTTTTGATTTTAAAAACGTAATGTTGTTTAGTAATTATTTGCTTTTGGGTTTTGCGTTGAGTGATTTGTTGATGTGATTTGCACTTCACAGCAATTGTCTCAGAGTTCGGATTAGAAGATCAACCAGGCACTCCTGCTGACCTTCTCTAGGTTCTTGATTAAGCTACCATGTTTTTCTTCTTTGATGCACAGATAACCCTTGTGCTATCCTAGGCACTTTAGAATTGGGAGTTGGGTCATCTAACCCCACAAGACAGTGCGCTGAACCTTTTTTCTTTAATGATTTGTGATCGTCACTGGTGTCCATGGATTACATGAAATCCTCTTCACCTTTATCCACCTTTGTGATGGTAGGAATAACACGTCATTGTAAGGGTAGGGTCATAGGATAGCACAAGGGATACAGAGTTGAGCAGACATCTCCCCATATTCTGGTCATTCCTCTCTTGTATACATGTGAGTTTGTGTACTCTGAGTTATACAGGTCAAGAATCGTCACAATGTAAGTGGATTTTTTTCTACGACTTTTAGTGTGTGAATGGACATGGAGAGCAGACATCCTGTTGCTGGAAGTCCAAATTCCTTTCTTTTTGAAAATGTTGACAATAAGTAGGATTCTAATAATAATTTGAAGAATCCGTTTCAGGACCAGAGCTGTTCCTCACACAGAATCAATTTCTCTTTTTCCTTTTGAGTCACTTGTTCTTATGCTGCTCTCCCAGTGGATGAGTGCAAATAAAATATGTAGTCTTGAGTCTGCACACACACAGAAAAATGCAACACCTCTGCAGCAAAAAAAAAAAAAAACACCTGAAAGTAGCTTTCTGAGGAAGTGTATTCCTCTGTCTGCTTGTACACAGTCTCGGTGCTGCACTTCTTGTCCAGTCTCTATCTGTCTATCTGTATTCTAAGACCACCTAGCCTGTCATAATGGAGATCTTCTATCGGGGTCTTCAGAAGTCCCTTACTCATCCCCTTTTCTCATTAAGTTATTCCGATGAAGCTTATTGGCCACAAAATCACACAAAACCGTCTATTAGTTTCAGTCCTCTCAGTTTCATAACACAGTTTCAGCTCAAAACTATTGAGCCTGACAGTTTGTGCAGGAGGAGTAGTGAAGGGAAATGGAGGTGGAGCATTCCCCTACTAAATGTGACTGATGGAGGAGTGTTTGTGAGGTTGGTTAGTGGTCAACATATATTAAGTACGAGTTCCTGCTATTAAAGTGCATTGCATTTAATTAAAAACAAAGAACAGGTGGTCTTTACTCTACGTTTTGGGAGAATAAATGAAAACTAACAAAAATAAGGTGTTTTTTCGTACAATTTAAATAACTACAAAGCATAAACTACAAAAGTTTGACGTTGTTTGTTTTCATGAGGGAGACGCAAACAGTCAATGCTGAGGCCGAATTTTTAGCTGACATGAAATGGAGAGAAATACGCTGTCTCACAGAACGAGTGTCATCTTACTCAGGTTGAAAAGAGCTAAGGAATATAACTAATATTTAAGGAAATTGTTCCTTTGTGTGCCAAATATGTTTTAGATTATTTATGGATATTGTTTACTTTAAAAGGCTTGAGAATAGCATGATATATGCAATTTATAAAGCCACAATGTCCATGTCACAGACATGATCTGTTAGCCTATGTGCTTGTCATGAAAACGCCTGTCTGTTTTGTTCTGACTTAATTTTTATTTTTTTATTTCATACATGTTTAAAAGAACAGCACAATCAGTCTCACACACAGATAAGGCACAACATCAATACTACCTATGATTTTATACACAGACTATATAGTAATAAAACATCATCCTGTACTGCAATAATAGCAGCTTCAAACCCATAAGAATAATGTGTTGTTCTTATTTGCTAATAATTTTGCCAAAATTATATAATCAGATTAATTATATATTCGCATAATTTGTCCATATGACGCTTTAACTTTTTGAACATATTTATATTTTGACACTAAGCTTAGTTCCAGCTAAACACAAAATCTTGTGTTGTTTGTATCAGAAGTTCAATATTTCCTGTTCCTTTTAATTTATGAGATTTGTCTCTTACTATGAATAATTTCTGTATATTATTTGGTAGTAAATTATTATATGCTTTGTATAGTATTTGCAATGTTTAATAATGAACTAGGTCCTGCAATTTTGACTGTAGAAAAAGTTGGTCCACTTAAAATATCTTACTTTGTAGATAATATCAACTGCTCGATTTTGGAATATATATACAGTTGGAAAAGTATTAGCAAATTGACCAGTCTGAACTGTTTATTTTTTGTACATGCCACAATTGAATTACATATACCTGCTATATGATTGGATTTACAGCTACGTATTTTAGCTCATTGTTCTTTCTATTTTTACAACTTTATTCCAGGAAAATAATACCACAGGTGCTTTCACCAGCTTATTTTTGTCTGGCACGAAACATGAGTCTGTTTTTAATTTTCTTTTGTAATGGACTTTTTGACCTAGCTTTTAATTTGATGTCTTGATCTCCTTTTTATCTTAACAGGCTTGATTCTTTTTGAAACACCAACTGATAATAAACAGTTTATTTTTATATTATTTTCTCACTTAAATGTAATTTCTTTTCATCTTTATTTGCATTGATTTGAAGTAGAGTCACTGACCTGATGGCACAAACACTCTTGAGAAAAGTCTTTTCTCGAACAGTTAAACTGGCATGATGCTTTATCCTACAACTAAAAGTAAAACACACAATGTCATCTTTCAGTCATTAGATGAACACACGTGCAAAACAAACACTAAATTAGGGTCATGCAAAAATGTTTTTTATTTTTTTATTGCATTTGCTCTTTGTCTAAACATCGACTATAGCAGCTTAGTGAAAAACTAACCCCAATACCTTGCATAAACATACAATAATATAATAACTGTCCCAACTTTCTCACCTCCACAGGGGATTTCACAAGACTTTGCTTATCGCCTGAAAGCTGATTTAGTGGAACATTTTTTTCCAAGTTACCGTGAATTTGGTCTGATAACAGAATACCCAAGTGGTGCTATTTCTTTTTTGTCTTTCTTTAGATTCCTACATCCCTTATTTCTAACAGCAAAGTCGGTCTTCAAAACACCCTCCAAACAACCTTAAAAGTTAATGCTTTGCTGTTGCTACACCCTCCTCCGTGAGCCTTTAAGGCTTTCACTCTGTTCCTGCATCCTGATAGGTAAATTTGAAAGCAGCGGTGTTATTGTAAAAACCAACAGTGTTGGAATAGGGTTCAATCAAGAGAAATTGGCTCTCAAATGCAGCTGTAGACTGTAATTTCAGCCTTGCTCAAACCCCCTACACCCAGCGTTTCCTTTTTTTTTTTTTTGCTTCAAGAATCAGTGATGGGGCTGCAAATCTTCCATGTGCCACAAACAAGGTTTGGAGAAAATCAAGCATAATTTCAAGTTAAGAAAAACATATTTAAACCATTGTGAAGGTGTTCAAACCCTTGCTGTTATAAAGTAATAAAGGAAAACCCCTGGAGACTGGTGAGCACTGAGCACAAGTAAGTTAAAAGGCTTGACTCAGTGTCCAGTTAAAGGCTATTTGCTGAAAAGAAGTTAATAGAAAATACCAGCTTTAATAAATTCCCTCTACAAAGCAATTCTTTCCCTTTGTTTTCCAGCAAAAGTAATAGTTTGTCTTAAATGTGTTTGCAGTTGTTTTTTTTTTGTCTTTTCAGTTCATTAATAATATGATGGTGTGTGCAATACCTTTGTCCAATTACAT
This sequence comes from Oryzias sinensis, assembly GCA_037389245.1. Taxonomy (NCBI): domain Eukaryota; kingdom Metazoa; phylum Chordata; class Actinopteri; order Beloniformes; family Adrianichthyidae; genus Oryzias; species Oryzias sinensis. The sequence goes on along the minus strand of CM074495.1, from coordinate 23,199,932 downwards.
CCCAAATTACGAGGGGATCTTAAGACAAACAATTATCAGAAATAGTTGGAGTAAAGACTCCTGCTTGTCTCTTACTTTGAGTAATTGTCAAGCTTAACTTATTACAATAGTTGTTCCAGTACACCATAATACCACGCATAATATTGCTGTCTAATGTCAGGAGGATGCTGCCAATGAAATTGCTCAAACGGTGGATTTATGTCTATTATTAGATTTAGAAAATATCAGTTTTTTTTGTATTTGTCAATTGCATTTGTGTGTTGCAAGACATTTTGTTTTGTTTGCATTATGGCAGCAGAAGAGAAAATGTTGTCATGACACCTCTCCTTAGAGGACATGCACATGGATCAAAGAAGGCTGGTTTTTAGCAATACTTAGACATCCACACATTCTGAACATGCAAAACAGCAATACTTACACAGATGCACATAAACCCACACAAGACAATCAAATCTGGTAGATACTATTATATGCATCTGAGTCTTAAAAGCTATGCAACCCCTTCTTTCCTTACTTTATTTCATAAAGTTAGACCATCCTTCTGGGTAAGGAAAAAAAAGAAAAACGGATTCCGGAAAAAACCAGGGGAAACATCTGAGGTGTCAGCATGAAGGAGGGATCCTCCCCCAGGATGGGCAGGCGATGTACCAGAACTCTTAGAGAAAAATTAGCTTATCTAACGTTACAACTACAGGTTTAAATAGTCCAGAAGATGGGCTTCATCCAGATGGGTGGCGGAACGGCTGGAAGTGCGAGACGAGCTAGAGGTAGGCTCCACAACAAGGTGTAGGAGCAGTAGTAGAGACGAGCCAGAGATGAGGTCCACAAACAGGTGTGGGAGCACGGACGAGCCAACTGGAATTGTTGCTTTATATTTGTCCACGGCTCATCTGTTGCTTAATTCTCTGTTTACGTTGTATTCAGACAGGAATCTCAGAGCAAATCAAAGCTCAGCCCGATTGAACGAACCGAGACCACCTCCAAAGATGGGACAGAGAGCGGTTCTGCTACCGACCTGGGTCCACTTCTTGGATGTGAGACTAAATACAGTCTGAGAAATCTGGATCCAGGATGTTTTGCACTATAGTAAACAAATTTGAAAAAAAAAAAGAGAGAGTTAGAACAGAGAAGTTTTTTATGAACTCTGGTTCACCTCAAGTGGACCAAATGTGTCCAATCTGAATACAGCCTTAGATAGCCTTAACTTTCTGACTAAATCAGTCACGTGAGAATCAGTGACAGGGCCAGAACTATGGTCTCAAGGCATCGTAAAGAGTCACATAATCTGTTCAAGTCTCAGATCTTGGAGAAATGGCTGCCAGAAATGGGAGGAAAAAAAGGCAGGCTAGCGTCAATACTGTCTAGCTGCATGACATTCAGGAATTAGGTGTCAAAAGAATGCTAGACATGATGAGAGAGATTATTTACACCTATGGAGCAGAGGTATTTCAGTAAACAAGTAGGCTAATTCAATATGTCAGGTCTGGGAGACAGCAAGAGATTGAAAGAATCGTAAAAGAAAGAACAAATAAAGGGGCTATGCCAAGAGACATGGAGGTCAAAAAGTAAAGTTTCCAAGGTCATTTGGAGCATTACTAAGCCTTGTATACCAAAAAGAAGATGAAACTTAGCGAAGCAATATAAAACACAAAGGAATAAAGCAGATTCAAAGTAAATAGGGAAACGATTGCTCAATTCTCACGCTCACGCTCGGCTTGGAAAAAGACGCCCAAGCAAGCACTTCCACTGAAAAGTCTAAATGTGTGTACAAGTGCGTTTCAGGCTTCCAGATTCAAAACTCTCATGTTCAATTGTCGCTATGGAAGTTTTTAAGTGAGTTAAAAAATGTAAAGTTAATCGTTGACCAATCAGGGACTCGGATTTGAATGTGATGTCTGGATAGCATCCTTTTCTAAACATGGAAGTGGCAACCGTTTGAAAAAATTATCATAAAGACGTAGTTAATAATTGTTTGTCTTCGGCAGGAATCTTCATGACACCGGTCTTTTATGAATCAATAACAGTAGACAAAATTGTTGGTACCTCAGTTAAATGTAAAGAAAGTCCACAATGCTCACTAAGATGACTTGAAACGTTCAAAAGTAACAGTAAATTAAAATTTGTTGAAAATTAATAATCAAAATCAGCCATTACATTTGAAATTGTTGATTAAAAGAATCGTTATTTAAAAAAAAACCAATGAAATGGGCTGGACAAAAATGATGGTACCTGGTTAAAAGACTGAGAACTAATTGCTCAGGGGGTCATGATGAACTCAGGAATGTCATTTAATTGACATCACAGCTGTTTTCAAACCCATAATCAGTCAGTCTGCCTATTTAAAGGGAGACAATAGTCACATTGTTGTTTGTTGAAAAGGTGTGTACCACACTGAACATGAGAACAAAGCGAAGGAGAGAATTGTCCAGACATTGAACAAAATTATAGACAAACATCGTGGGGAAAGGCTATAAAAACCATCTCTAAGCACCGTGATGACAGTGGCATATTATTCAGAAGTTTAAGACCCACGGGACAGTAGCCAACCTCCCTGGACGTGGGTGGAAGAGGAAAATTGATGACATATTGAGGAGAGGGATAGTTGGAACTGTATCCAAAGAGCCCAGAACAACTCCTCCAAAGACATTAAAGGTGAACTCCCTAGATCAAGGCACATCAGTGTGGAGATGTACTGCAGACTCAGGTCCACTTGGGCTGGCTCTACATGTTGGTAAAGCCGTCAGCCAGAGGTTGTTGGTTTCTCTGTATACTGTCTATTGCAAGTTTCTTTTGGTGGATAGAGTACAATATTATTTCTGTTAGAAGTTGCATTCAAAGTATCTAAAGTGACAAAATTCTAGCTTTACTAACATGGAACTAAATTTGATGAATGAGAGTTCTTCTATAGACAATTAATGTTTCAATCAGTCAATCAATCAGTCAATCAATCACCAATTGACCAATCAATTCACCTCACCACCAATCACCAATTCAATTCACCAACAACAATCCAACCAACTAAATTCAAATTCAACTAACTACACCGACCACCACCACCAATCAATTAATCAATCAATCAATCAACGACCAATCAATCAATCAATCAATCAATCAATCAAAATAGAGCTTCGTTAATTAAATGTTTTGAGTAAAATTTGTACATCTGCATCATCGATATTATTTGGTATGGGGCTGGTATCGGTGAAGTACACTTCAGTGTGACCTTATTATAAATGCATTTTGAGGGTGCATCACATGCCTGGTATGAACTCAAGGGTTTTAAAGAAAGGAAAAAGCATCTGAAAAGAGCAAATTAAAAGAAAAAAATCGGCACCAACATTTAAGCAAGCAATGCTAGCTGCAAGAGTACAACAACATCCTCAGAACCTGTAGTCTTTTTGGAAAACAATGTTTTTCTATTTAAAAAGGTAGAGAAGGATGTTGTTAAGCTCAGAAGAAAAGTTACTTAATTTCTCAGCCATCTGCTAAAACTCCGAATCTTTACGGTAATTTGTTAAGACGGTGTTTTGCAAAAAGGTTTATCTAAGTTGAGCAGCATGATCAGGAAAAACCTGGATCTCCAGTATATATTAGATTATTAAAATGTGGTTGTTTTGTTTCATACTGATTTATCGGAAGGTGCAGCAGGACGCGGAAACTTGCAATTTTTGTGTGGGAATCAGAAAAGTAAATGTCAGACAGATGCAGATCAGGCTAGAAGGAACTTCTGAGATCTCACTTGTGCTTAGTCCTGAATGTTACTGGTTTCCAAGCAGAAGAAGCTGAGAGAACTCTAATTCCTCAAAAATATGTGACTCAACAGTTTTCTATCTGGCTAATTTATTATGCAGATTACCTTTTTTTTGCACACCCCGTTTATCTTAATTGTACATGTTATAGTCCACATCCACAATGCAAAACTGAATTTTGTGAGAGTAGAAAAGACCCTGTTCCAAGAGAATGGCCTTTTCTGTCCTGCAAAAAATACTCTCTATCCAGAAAAGTTTTTCAACAGCAAAACAATATTAGTTTGAGAAAAAATGTCGGCAACAACCTTCTTTTTTCTCAACAACACTCTTCGCTGGAAAAACAGACATTTGTCTTAATTTCATAGGCACTTTTTTCACATATAAAAAAACTACCAAGGATAAAATGTTTGACTTTTTCTAAGGCCTGTTTTTGCTGTGCATTATCAACTAAACTGTAGTTTTTTCAATGGAAGTGATCATTTGCTGTTTAACTCCCTAGTTTAAAAAATCTATTCCTTGGAGTCTTTCACTTTTTTCTCATTCCCACAGATTTTCTTTAAGCTCAGTATTGTGAACTTGATTTAACTTATTGACATCTCTCTAGAAATTAGAAGAATGTTCTTCACATGTTTTCAATTTAGTTTCTTAGTCGGTGAGTCTTTCTCAATAAAATGGAAAAGTTGTAATTAGTTAAAGAAACAAGGCGTTTAGTAAAATGAGGTCTTTAAGGACCCAACCTGAGACCAATTGAGGGAAACTTGACAGGAACTTCACTTGGGGACTAAATGTTAGTTGCTGTAGCTCACTGAGCCATACAAGAGGATAAAATTGAAGAGACAGACACATTGTACGGATTTTACATTTTGTTACTCAAACCCAGACTCGGCCCGTTAGGGCTATTCAAGTGATAAGCGTGCACTCTTTGAGTATAGATTAAAAACTTGGAAACTCGATAATGAGCGTTTGCATGGACATCCTACTGGCACTTGCATATCACCTGCACACCCCGTGCATGCAGCATTTGTGTGAGGTCAGTAGGGGGCCAGTACTCTCACCCTACTAATGACTAGATTGCGGCATAAGGGCACTCTACGAGAGAATCATCTGTACATCATAAGTGAGTGTAACTTACATTATCCTTACAAATACTTCACAATAGCATAACCCTATTTGTTATGTTCCATTTTCACGACATCCCTTGAGTTGGCTGCATGAGATTCAAGGGAACAGCAAGACACACCTGCACTCCCCTTAAGATGCAGTCTGTAGCCTTCCATGGCCCGGACATCCCAAAAACCTTCAGCAGTTGCGGGTTAACCCCTCACAAGTACCGGTAGATGGAACAAAGGCTTTAGCGGTGGGTGAGCCAAACTACAGGTCTGCCATGTGGCTTGAGATCATGCAAATCTTTGCAATTAGACAAAGTATAAAGCGCAACATTTGGTCAAAACTGACAATAGATGGGCAAAAAAGGCAAATCTATATTTCTAAATGAATATACAGCAGATGGGGCCTATTTTACTTTAGAGCTTGATATTTTGAAAACAGATGCTTTTCTTACAAAATAAAGATCTGGATTTTTAACACATACAAATATATTCTGTTTTAATTATTAGAAAGGCTAATTTTATTTTTATTTTTTACATAGTCTTTTGTTTCATTTTAGTATAATTGAATATCCTGAGCCTTACATACTGTAAAGATTGTAAAGATCATTGCCAACTTTTCACATATTTGTCTTACTTTTCTAAAACTTTCTGAACTAAATCCTAAATCCTAAATGCAAAAGAAGATGGTCTGACGCCAAACAAGCCAGACATGTTTGTGTCCTGTTTGTTTTGTGCATCAGTGCAAAGTTGCCAAAAGTGTGAAAATTGTTGCTGACTCACAAATTTTGTTACAATTCTGTGTCACCAGCTATTGTCAGACTGTTGTAGCCCGGATTCATTGTCAGTCTTTATCTGATTTTTCTTAGTCTGTATATAAATCCAACCCTCCTTCAGACTTGAAAAATGTTGTTTGTCCAAATAAAAAGCAGATTTTTTCTGTGTGGAACCAGCATTGAAAAGGAGCATGGAGTCCTCTCAGTAATATAATGGCTGAAGATAATGCGTATCTGTCCAAGAGACCGAGAAACAGGATTTGTTATTTGGTGCTCAAAACATGATGAAGGTATATCTTCTTCCCTTTCCTTCTGTTTGTGATAAAAAGAAAAGGTAGATCGTGCTGAAGAAGTGGCTACAGCTGAGAAATTTGAAGGTGTTAAAAAGTGATGGAATAATCTTGCGCTTGGTCTTCCTCATCCTCGTCCTCCCACTCACAGTTGCTTCCATAGCAGGGACAGAACATGTTGTACCGAGACATGACATTTTAAAGTTTCATGCAATTGGAGTCATGATCATTAGGATAATTCTGTAACTGTCTCTGTCTGTTTTATCATCATCATTGTCGTCTTTTTCAGTTTTTTTGATCTTCACTATTTATTACAGTCTTCTCAAGAATTCCTTCATGTTTTATTCCCTTCCTTATACCGGTTTCTATTAATCTGTCTTGCTCGGTTTGCCTTCGCCTCATCATTCCCTCGTGCTCCATCACCACTCTTCATCCTCTCTCACAGCAGCGTTCCTCTTGCTATTACAAAAATCACAGCTCTGCTGTGCTCCACTCTCCCTCTCCAGGTGTGTTTTCTCCTTGTCCTTTTCGTCTCCCGCCATCACTGTCGATCCTTGACTGTTACCTCGTCTTTGTCACTACCATCCTCATGTCCCTCATGGTCCCTGCTTTGAACTTTTTTTGTGTGTGGTGGAGGAACCGTCCTCTATAAAAAGCTGTATGCTAATTCAGCTGGAAGCTGCAGATCATCATGTCAAGTGGACCAATTTCAGGAGTGCTTGGCCACGTTTTATTACAGCTCATAAGCTCAAGGTCATCTACATGAGATGAAGAGGCGAAAGTGTCCCGCAAAGCACTTGAATCATTTATCACAGTGTGCTTTCTTTCCCTTAATGTTTCAACAATGCACAGATGCTGCCTGTTCAATTTATACACCAATTCATGGTTTTCTCTCTCCATCTTCCCTCACCTCTCCAGCTATATGGAAAACTGGGATTTTAAGTTTTAATATCTACAAACTAGGCGCACAACGATTAATAAACCAGATTGATCTGTCAGATGTTAGTTGTTAATTGAATCAACCTATACCCTTTAAAAAATGTTTCAAAATGACATAAATCAATTATATTAATTTTGAAAAATACCGTGATTGAGACATGGTAGGTTTATTTAACAACCAAGTGCATCACAGCAGACAACACACATGTGATGTCAGCAAAAAAGGATCAAGACATCATTCCAGTCCAATGTGTAGAAACACTTGAGTTTTGCAAAGACATGTGATCACACAGTTTAGTAAAATGTTCTAATAATGTCCATTTTGTATTATACTGATGTGAAAAAACAACAGTGGGCTGAACCTTTGGAAACTAAAATTTGAACGGATTTGCACTTAATTCTTGACACAACCCACAGAAAACTGCCTATTATGCGGCGACTTTTGCAAGTTTTACATATGCTGAAAACTAAGCAGACATGCTGGACATTATTAAATTTTGAAAATTCCTGTTTTTTTATTGTGCTCGTATGTGTGCTTTTTCACAGAGGGACAATACTTTCACAACAAATCTAAATTCTTATTTAATAAGTGAAACCTAAATGCAGTGTAAGGCTTTTGTCCCCCCTTTACCCTAAAAACAGACTATCAATTACACTGTCACGCTGAAATCTTGTTTTAGTTCATTCTCAACTTTTTATGTCAGATTTTTCCCTTTTTATCAAAAAACATGAACAAAAACCAGGTGCCTTCGTTTTATTAAGTATAAGCAGCTCCCCCTCATTCAAGATGTGCTTTTGCATTAATAAATAGTTTCAAACCTGCTTGCATAGATTTTTGTAGTGAGTTATTGACACAGATCTGATAATAAAAAAAATGCTGGTGTTTTTTACTTCAAAGGGACGCTAACTATGAGTCTGCTACTAAACAACTACTGTAACTTAGATTAAAAAAAGGTTTGGAGCTGATGAAGCCGGTAAACCAGAGGGAGTTAAGGATAAAAAAAAGCCTTTGTGTTACTGTCATAAAAGTCAGTTATTGAAGAGATGAGAGGTTTGAGAGTCAGAAGGTAAAAGTTAGTTGGCGGATAAGCACATTAATGACGATTTATCGTATTTCGGGCAGATACTCGCGCAGTGTTTTACAGGTAAATACTCTAGGGCGGTTCAGTTAATTAACTCACCTGTTCAGCGTCCTATTTAAGCCAGGTGCGCAGTTCATTCTTTCTTACCTTCAGCGCTCATTCTTCGCGACCTTCAGCGCTCATTCTTCGCCGGTCTCAGTGCCCGCGGGTCTCCGTCTCTTCGGCGTCTTGCTGTGTTCCCACCGTTCTTCGGATGGATGATCCCCATTTTTATGATGTGGGGTTTTCGTTTCGCCGCGTCTGCTCTGCTTTGCAGTGATCCGCGGGCGGCTGCCGGCGCGCAGCGCGTTCGTTTCGCCGCGGTCGCGTGCATCTGCAGGGGGTGTGCGTTCCGCGATGTTCGGGATGTTCGTGGCCCCCGATCAGGAGCAGTCCGGGTCTTCTCGTCTGCCGTGGTCAGCCGACTTTCTGCGGTGAGCGGCAATCAGTCCTTTCCCGTGTAGTTTTCTAAGGCTGCGTTTTTCTTCCTGTTTACTTCTGTGACGTCACGCCCCTAAGGACCCTGGGAATTGTAGTTATGTCTCCGGGTCTTTCATGATGCACTTCTGATTCCTTTTCTGCTGCGTAGTTCTGCGTCGTCCGGTTGTTTTTTTTTTTTTTTTTTTTTTTCCAGGGGTTGTGGGGTCCTTTCTGTGGTTTTGAAGGCTGGCAGTCCTCGTTTGGACAGGTTTCTCATGCTGGCTGAATTTATCGTGGCTTTTAGCATTTGTTTTTCTGTTGCTGTTTTGTTCTTTGGGAGCTGAGTGTGAATCTTGACTGCTTTTTAATTTGATGCTGGCTTTATTATTATGGCGGTTCTTCTGTTTATTTTCTTCGTTGTTGTAGGTGCTGGCTAGTCAGAATGTGAATCAGTGTCTCTTGGACCCGTCTCTGCTCTGTGGACATTTTCCCCTATGATTGGTCTCTCTTATGCAGCGTCTATGGCTCATTTTATTCACTCGGCGATCCTCGTTCGTTGCCCCCGCATATTCTGCATCTGGTTCTGCTCCGCCTGTTTTTTCCCGCTCTGTGTACCCCGGTGGGTCATGCCCTGGCTTCAGGGACTTGCGTCGGCCGCACTGGTGAGTGTCAGTCTCGTCGCGGCCTTGTTTTCTCGGCTGGACAGTTAATTTGTTATTCTCTCTAGTTTGGTTGGAGGTTTGCGGGGGCTATGTGATGGATTCTTCCGGGGCATCGTTTTCAAAGCCGCCACTGAGGGTGGCACCTAGGAAGTGTTCAGGTTGACGTGTCTTGATCTGGACCTGCTAGCGCCTCGCAGTTAATCTTCTGGGCATCAGTGGCCTGGTTCCCCATGCGCCTTCAGGATTGGTATATATTTTCGTCAGCTCCCCATGCTGTCTCCACGAAATTCCTCTGAACGCGATATAAGGCTGCGGGTGACTGTCACTGATGGTCTCATTGTTCTGCCTCTATGCCTCTCAGTGGCGTCTCTTGGCCTTCAGTTGGCGCTCGAAGTGTTTGTCGGTTTACCTTTCCGCTGTCATTCTTTCCCTCTTTATGCCTGGAGTGGTTTTGTGATACCTGTTGTGTCTTCAGGCTCCCTCCACTTGTTCTCTTGAGTCTGCGCCTTCTGGTCTGGGGGAAAAGGATTTAAGAAGAGTGGTTTGTGTTTGTCCGGCCGCCAGAATCTACGGCTCTGATGGTTCTTAAGGGGTCGTCCGGTTATTTCATCTTTGGAGATTATATTAAGGCTGTTTCAATATTGAATGATAGTATTGTGTCATCGGTTGACTTGGTTAATGTTTAAATAACACCTTGAGCAACTTCTACCCTGACCGTAGGAAATATATCACTTGCGCTCTCAAGCTTAGTTCAAGAGTTAAATCTTGTGTCCACAAGTCAGTCTTCTGTCTGCCTTTTCTAAGCAGATGGCACTCTGCTAGATGCATCCCCATTTAGAGGCTTGTTATACTCCGCCTCTAAATGCTTAAGGTTCAGTCTAGCAAATATAATATCAAAACCTATGATCCCTCATAGCTCTCAAGTTCTCTTTTGCAGTATCCAGTCTCCCTTGGCTAAATAAAAATTTGAGAACCATTAATATCATATACAAGGCATCAAATCCAGCCGAGCTGTAATCCTCTGCTACGTGGGATGTTGACCTTCCTCGTCTACAAATCTCCTTGGCTACTCTTCCCATCTACTACTCCTACTCCTCGATGGCCTCCTGAAGGTGCGTCCCTCTGAAACTGTCAAAGGTTACTTTTGTCATCATTGGAATATATAAAAAATTGGTGTTAAGATTTCGTGCAGGTTATATATTTCACTATCATTTCACTGTTGGAATTTGTAATTATGGGGGTTTCTAGGGTGCGATGAATCCACAATGGGTCTTTACCTTAACTATCTACTAAATTTCACTTTCTCAGATTTGTTTTTTAAAAGCACTGTTATTTAATTTATCTCAATCATTTTGAAACTGATCAGTTTCTGGGTTATTTATATATTCTTGTCGAGACTAATACTGCTTTGTCTTTATCTATGCATCGCATCCTGAGCCTGCGAACCCCTACGCCCCGATCAGCTTCTCCGTTTCCAGGAAATGATGTCACCCATGCATTCCTTGATCTGGTGCTGCAACGATGACTGCTCGACGTACCTATTGCTGCACTGAAAGTGACGGGGCGTTGGACCTCCTCTGCATTCCAATGACACTTCTGACTGAATTAATTAATCAATGTCAACCGCAGCATGAATGTAAATTCTTTGATTGTAGATGTTAAAAGAACATTATAGCCAGGTGGAAGCCTAAAAAATTTAGGATGTTCTAAAGTGTATTATAGTATGCGATGGGGCTCAAAAACTTTTGGTTTCTAAGCTCGATTACGCCAATTAAGCTTCGGACATATGGCGTTGAGGTTGTTCTTGATACTTAGATGGAAATCTTCGAATAAATGGATGTTCTGAGCTCGTATTATGGTATGCCAAATGGGGAAACATTATGGCAGTTAAGCTCGTTCGTAGTCCTGTCGTTGGATTAAGCTCGTTAAATAGTATACCAAATGAAATGACATTTATAGCTGTTAAGCTCGTTCTTAGTATTTGATGGAAGCTACGAATAATGGATGTACTTAAGCATGTTCAGCATGCTTTTGGAAGCTTGGATTGGATGTTAGGTAGTGTCTTCATACGGGTTGTTCTTGGCGGTTCAAATTATAGTTCCTTACAGCGTTTTGCGGATGTGGATTTATGTTCTTAAAAAATTAGGTATGAGTGATTCTTATGTTGGCTCCCTACTTTGTTTTGTTTCGTTTCCTTTGTTTGGCTCTCTCTCTCTCTCTTTTGCAGATAGTATGTTCCCCTAGTGGTTCACGAACGGGAGCGGCCCAACGGTCAAAGGTGCCGGGTCACACATAACAGTTCCACTAGATAGTGTGTCCCCTTCGAGGCGCTGTACTCGAATGGGGGCGGCCCAACGGTCAAAGGTACCGGGTCACACATAGCAGATCCACCAGATAGTGTGTCCCCTTCGAGGCGCTGTACTCGAATGGGGGCGGCCCTACGGTCAAAGGTGCCGGGTCACACATAGCAGATCCATTAGATAGTATGTCCCCTTCGTAGCGCTGAACTCGGATAAAAGAAATGGAAAGAAGGGGGCGGCCCAAACGGTCAATGGTGCCGGGTCACACATAGCAGTCATACTGGGAAATGAAATGAAATGAAAATGATGAAATGAAATGCTGCCGAAAACACACCCCATTTTATTACACACTGATTTTACATTCACATTTTCTCTTCTTCTAGATGATTTTAGTGTTGGGGGTGTATCATACGGGTTGTTTGGCGGTTTAAATTATAGTTCTGCACAGCGTTTTGCGGAAGTGAGCTTACGTTCTAAGATCAGGTATAAGTAATTTTATGTTGGCTCCCCTTTTATTTCTTTCCCTCTCTCTTTCAGATAGTATGTTCCTCTAGTGGTCTCCACGAACGGGAGTGACCCTACGGTCAATGGTGCCGGGTCACACATAGCAGATCCACTAGATAGCATGTCCCCTTCGTGGCGCTGAACTCGAACGGGGCGGCCCAACGGTCAATGGTGCCGGGTCACACATAGCAGATCCACTAGATAGCATGTCCCCTTCGCGGCGCTGTACTCGAACGGGGCGGCCCAAACGGTCAATGGTGCCGGGTCACACATAGCAGTCATACTGGGAAATGAAATGAAAATGGAATGCTGCCGAAAACACACCCCATTTTATTACACACTGATTATACATTCACATTTTCTCTTCTTCTGGATGATTTTAGTGTTGGGGGTTTTGTTACCCGAAAGTTTTATGGAAATTTTATGGAAGTTTTATGGAATTGAACGGAGCCTTATGCCAAACGAAAATATGTGAATGCCAACTTAAAGAATGTGGAAAAATGTCAAATAAATATTTCTTACTGCAAGAGTTGTCTGACTGAAATGAGGTTAATGCTTTGCTGCAATTCAGACTCATCTTATGATCTATTCTGATGCAATATACCATTTTTAGATTTCAGTTCAAACAGAAATGCTGCTGTTACTGCTGTGGTTGTATTTGCTTTGTTTTTCTTTTTATTCTGTGTTTTTTGTTATTTTCTGCATCAGAGCGGGGACTTGGGTCTTTGAAAAGGTGTGGATCTCATTGGACCAGAGCCGATGGAGGCAGCCTTTAAAAGGACTGGGTGGACCTCCAGCCCTCAAGAAGGGAGCTCTGCTGCAGCAGCAGCATGTCTTCAGTTCAGCTTGGCTCTCTTCTCCATCTGACTTTGACCTGTGTTGAGCAGACGTGTGCTTTTTTTGTGTTCTGTGTGTTGTTGTTGTGTAGAGGCCCACTCTGTATCATTTTGGTTTGGTGTGATTTAAAGTTGAAAGGAAAGCTGTAGGGGTGAACCGCCATTTTCTTTAGTACACATTTTCTCCTGTTTGTCAGTCCAGGGAGGTTCGTGTTTGTCTTTGTTTCCCTTTTCTTTTAGTTCAGGTAAGATGTTGTCTAGAATTAAATAAATTGGGATTTTGTTTGTTGTTTTGGCCTTGGTTCACCCTGAAGTCTGTTTGCCTCACCTCCTTAAGTTAATGTTTGTTATCGTTTTTCTTATAAATAAATGAGATATTTTATATAGAGCCATACTTTTGGTGTTTTTGTTGTTGGTTGTCTGGATAAAATCATTTGTTTTTAAAGTTATGTTCATCTAGATCCCCTAGACATAAAAAGGCAAAACAGGTGTTTTGTTATAAAAGAGCATTTTCACATACCTGTAGCTAAAACCCTTTTTCTTCCTCGCAGTTATATGATTACAGGATAAAAATGTTGGATTTTGAATATATACTGTATATAAATTTTTATTTAAAAAATATAGTTGGGACCCTTCCTCTAAAGAAGCGGTGAGCATCATTTACAGCTGCATTCAGGAACTTTTTGGTGATTTAACCCCACTAAATTATACCCACGATGGTGAGTGCATTTCTGAGACCCCTATCTCATTAGCATGATCCAAACATTCCTTAAAACATCATTGTACTGTATAGAACTTGGTCCATGTTTTCTGCCCTGTAATCCATCATCATTCAACTAGGGGCACCAGAAGGGCTTTTCTTGCCCATTTCAAAATGGCTGCTGCTGTGAAACACTTTTAGCGGGAAAATTTTAGCTAACTTTCAACTTTATGATGAAAAAACAACTATCGTTGCTCTTTTTTTAATGACTACTTGGTGTATTGAAAGGAAAACAAACCAGTTACCCACTATTAAAAATGTGTGGATCAAAATAAAATTGTTGGTAAAAAAGGTGTTTTTTATTTAAGACTCATGTTAATATTTTTGCATCTTAAACTAACATTGTTGTAAGCAAAAACTTACCAAATCACCCAACCTGTCATAATTAAAACTACTATACCTCATGATAGAAATGATATTGCAAAAAAAAATGTAGACGTTATTTTCAATTAAAAAATAGAATTTTCTGACAATTCTTTGATACAGTGGGCTTTACAGTGTTAACTCCTAGTCTACTTAAACGTTTGTTTGTCTTTTTATCACCATTCCTATTCACATTTGTCCACTGTGGGATGCATAAAGCTCCATCAATCCTATCTCTTGTTTTCTTTTTCCCTCCCTCGTCTCCATTTCAAGGTTTTTGTCATATTTATCCTTGGTATTTGTTTCTTCTGCATCGAAGTTCCTGCCATCAAGAGAGATTCCTGCCTTTTGAACATCTAACCATCAAATTCTGTTGAAACCTGCTTTTAAAAGCCTTCTCTAATCATCTATTGATCTATTTTCAAAGCTTCAGTGATCTTTTAATTTTTATTATGCTGTTTTAGCCTAAATCAGGAAACCTGTGTTGTTTTCTAGGACATAGTATCTTCAGGCGGCAGTAGTTCATTAAAAAAAATCACGTCGGAATTTCGACAGAACTGTAATCCTGCACTCATTTCCCATTCAGAACCTTTGTTTATAGTCTCTCCTGCTAGATTACAGCCCCTCACACCCCCAACCTAACATTACCGGTGCAACAAAAATTGGTGAGCAATATTCCAGCCTAACAGTTCTGAGCCAGATTTCAGCTCGGACTAGGAAAACAAAGACGTACATGAATCTAGTCATCTACCAGTGGATGCATCGGAATGGAGGGAGCTTTTATATCATCACACTTACAAGCTTTTTCAAATTCCTTTTTTTCATCTGCTCCTGATTCACAACAATTTGAATGAAGAAATGCTCTGACATGTAATATAGAGCTTAATGTTCTTTTTATATATGTCCTCCATTATTTAAAAAATGCCACAGGAACTTATTCATAACAAAAACACAAATTTTCATCAGAGTGGGTTTTTAAACAAACTGATGCAAAAAATGGTGAGAAGTGATACGGTTAACCTACATCCTCTGCCGTTTATAGAAAACTATTAGAATATCACATGAAGAAGAGGATTGTTTATGCAAATGTCCAACAAAGAAAATTATTGTGTTGTGTAAAATGAACCTTCACTTTCACGTGTTAAAACTCCATAAATGAAACACAAAAAAGCTTCTCTTATCTTCTCCTCATCATGCTTTTTACCTGTCTACCTAATTTACACCTGCTTTCTCTGTTCTGCTCGTCTTTTTCACTGTCTCTGCTGGAGACAGTTAGTGTTATCCAGGTCCTTTTTAGTTCCATTGCTGGAAAAAGAGATGCACAGGTGGGTATCACGCAGGGAAGAAGGGCACTTTTGTGCTTCATGTAAAGGTGAGAGAACCCTTTGAGTCCTTTGGTTTTGGAACAGGATGTGAAAACTATATTTTTTCACATTGGTTTTTGTCTAAATTTGCGCAAATGTGCCAAAAAATAGGGGTGAAAGAGGACAGCGAGATAAAAGAGCCATAGAAATGTAAAGATGAGGGGGTAATGTTCTTTGTATCCCATTAGTCATAAAGGATGCAGAGAAAGTTTGACGCTGTGCAGCACAGACACCGGGGGGCAGTGAGGATGAGAACAGATGATGAGAAGGGTGAGAGAAGCAGAAAAAGAGTGCTGACGTAGCTCTGGGACGGGAGCCATTTCTCTTTTCAGGAGGTCATTTAGACATCCATCTGCTAAATGGGTACTTCGGTTCTTCAGCCTCAGTCAAGTCGTAATTATTATTATTATTGTCATGGCCAAAGCTCAGGCATAATGACTTGTAGCCTCTGTTGCTAAATGACTTAACACAGGTGAGAACATTTCTTACATTGACCCTCTTTGACTGCATTGGTTTGCCTTTAGTTCAATGTGCAAGTCTGAGTTAGGTTATAAAACGGGTTGGGGATTTTTTACAGCAACTAAATAAAAAAAATTATATATCATTTTTTTCATCTTTATCTCAACATTAAATATTTTATCAAAATACATTTCAGACGGAATTATCTTCCCTTATTTCTTATCGTATGGTTGCAGGTTAATAAATGATAAAATATTTGATCTACAATGTCTTTACTTTAGTTATAATTATAATCTATATTTTAAAATCTGTCTTTAAAACCAGTTCATGCTGCTTTGCTTTAACATTATTTAACCAACATAGCCTGTAAGTGAGGCAACAAGCTCTATTTCCCCCTCTGGCGCAAGAAGCACCCCCAGGCTGTTCCCACATGCTCAGCCAAGTGGAGGTCAAGGCTGCAGGCGGGTCAGCCTATCCATGCTGTCCATTTTAATTTTTTTTAATTCAATTTGAATTCCATTCAAAAAGAAAGACCCAAAGAAGTATTTTGCTCCATTTAAGCATCTCTAAGCATTCTTCTAAAAACCTGCACTCTGAGCACCAGCCCCTCCCAATCAACAAAAGCGAGTGGGTCCTCACTTCAGCGAGGAACAGCCCCTTTATCCACCTTTGTCCTGGTAGGGATAACACGTCAATGTAAGGGTGGGGTCAACTGGACCCCATAAGGCAGCACAAGGGTTAAAAGATGTGTCGTGCAGTTCTCTTGAGGCTTGTGCGGCCACTTAATAAAAAATGGAATTTTACAATGATTCTGCATGTGGTAAGTGTGTCATAAAGTAATTTAATGAATTAGGCAAGTTACCCGCACTTCTGATGTATGGTAATGCTGTCGCATGGTGTCCTTACTCAAGTCGGTAGTACACTGAAAAAAATTGGAAGAGCCATTTACTTAAAAAAATCAGGAAAGTGTTTCCACACAGAAAGCGCTAGTAAATTTGACTCCAGCTTTTTTTAGGGAAAATTTACTTACCAGAACCACTAATTATTTATGAAAAATACACAAGTACATGTCACTCAGATTATTACCATTGCATCTAATTAAAAAAACCTTAGTAAATGTTCCTGATGTTTCTTTGTGTATCTTACTTATTTTTACTTTGTTATTTTCTATGCAATTATTTTGTAATATTTATAAATCATATATTAGTTAATAATCATTGAATTAAGTACATATGTTTACTATTCTATTAAATAACAATTCTATATATTTCCCAAAACAGATACTTGCAGCTTAAGGAATATTTGAAAGACATTTTTATTTAATATTCGAAGTTGCATAAAACATCTACATAACATTGCACATACACACGGACATAGAATGTCTTTTTGGCAAATTTCAAAACAATGTAAATATAAATATGTCTAGTATATGCAAGAAGGAAGTACAGAGATCAATATCAACCTCAAAAGTAAAGCAGTGTTGAATTAAAAACTAATTCAAATGTATATTTTAATTTCATTGGGTAACTTAAGTTGACAGCATTCGTGTAGATGACACCCATGAGAAAAAGACAAGAGTTTGTCCCACTCTGCAGTCCTCCAGAACCTCCGTCCCCTCAATGATGACTGACTCATACTCTTGGTTGTCCTGTGTCACATTTGGATGGACCAGGGCAATCTTCAAGGGACTACTGCAGTCCTCTTTTACTGCTTCTCGGCTGACATCCTGAGAAAATAAATATTAATTTTAAGAATAGAATCCAAGAAAAAGAAAGAGGTTTACTCAATTTAGTGTAGTCAATTTAAACAATATTCACATGACCCTTTTTTTATGTCAAGTTACACAATGTGGTTCACAGGGGCGGACCCTAAGACAAAGAAAGACATGTTTGGGGTCAACACCCACAACCCTGGCCTGGGCACACATTGGTGCAGAGCCCTCCAGTCAGGAGCTGTCAATGAGACGACAACTGTGTTGGTGAACCAGAACTATTACCAGTGTGAAAGGTCCCGATGGGAAAAAAACACTGGAGCTAAAAACTGAAAGATTGAATCAGAAAAAAAAGGTATAACTTGAATACTATTATGCTCCTAAAATAACATTAATAATTCATCAATAACTAAACATAATTTAAAAAAGGTTAAGAGAATAAAATACATTAAAGAAATCAGTTAAAAGTCTAATATGAAAAATATGCATTTTGCTTCTCTTTTAGGAAATTTACAAGTGTAGAGAATATTTGACCTTCAATATAATATTACAAGAAACATATTATAAGGATAGACAATCATTTAAATATGCTCATGATGATTATAAGGTACCCTTTATACTCTTTGATCATCTTTAATTCTCTACATCCATCCATCTCATGTTGCGGCACCTGAAACATGGAAATCAAAATTTTAAAATTAAACCAAATTACCACACATAGAATTTTTCTGACAAGTTAAATCTAATCATTATTTGGTCTTACCTTGTGTCAGCCGGGGAGTCCAAATTAGCAGTCAGAAGGTGCTATGGTCCTAAAAAATAAAATAAAATAAAAATACAAAAATAAAATAAAGGTTATCTATGGTTATCAATCTACCTCAAGGATGTAAATTGATTGATATTTATACATGTATGTGTTTGTTTATTAATGTTTTTATTTATTTATGTACAGTACATGTCATATTATAAATTATGTGAACACTATTTTTTAATATTACTTGTATGGCCAGGTGCCCTGTAGTTGTCATAAGTAAATGCTTATGCACAAAGTCTGATACTCCTCAGTTTCTGACAGTTCCATAACTAATAAAACCTGCTGGTTAAACCTATGTAACTGTTGATTACATTATTGTTACACTACAGTTTACTAAGGGAAAGTTATTCAAAGTAGTTCAGAATAAATTTAACAAGAATAAGCATAATTGTTGTCCAAATTGATAGTATAGACAGGAGAAAACAATGCATATATGCAACATCTCCAGAATTGTTTTTACCAGAAGAAACACTGGGGAGTTTTGTCGGGGTTGATGCGGAGATGCTTGGTCCAATTGTATCCCAATTAAACGCAACAATCTGCCTTTTAGATCCCATTACCACGTTACTCTTTAAAACATTTTATCAATTCTTTGAGTCAGAGCTTCTAAGTATAGTAAACTGCTCTCTTCAGACGGGGGTCTTCCCCTTTGCCTGTAAGACGGTGAGGCCCCTTCTGAAGAAGACTCAGTTAGATCCAAATCTCTGGATAACTAAAGACCTGTGTCCAACTTACCATTTTCAAAGATAGAAAAAAGTGTTGCGAATCAACTGCATCAGTTTTTAAAGACTCAAAGAATTTTAGATAATTATCAGTCTGGTTTTAGGACAAACCACAGTAGAGAAACAGCCCTTTTAAAGATCGTTAGTGATCTTAGATTACATTTTGACTCTCAGAAACTTTTTTTTCTGGTGCTGCTGGATCTGAGTGCCGCTTTGATACAGTAGATCACCAGAGTCTGCCCATTCCTCTCTCTTGCCAGCACAGCGGTGCACATTTCTGGATAGGCGTCAAGCAGTGAATTTGATGCACAAATCACGTTGGGTGTGATTGCAGCATAACAGTGATGAAATTGTAAAATAAAAAAGTATTCAATGGAGTTCCTTAATGGTGTCAGCGCCATTTCTGTCTCATCTGCAGGGAAATTTTGTCTTGTGCTGTTGGTATTTTGAACATAGTTAAAAATACATAGGTTCTTTCTTACTTGGTTGCAGGTTGCACTGATAATAGAGATGAATAAGCGGGACTCTTCTCATCCTGAGTGTCAGTTTTCCATCACCTGCTGCTTTCAGTTTATCTTAGGGAGCGATGCAACTGAGGAGGAAGAGAAGCCAGGCTAGAGGAAGCTTGAATCCACTGCATTCGTAAAACATCAATATGTAAATGCAGGCTCGGTTGTTGCTCCAGTGGTTAAAAGAATTCAGCATAGGATACATCTTTATTACTGTCTCAGCTCCTCCAGCAGCCTCCTCCCACCAGCATTCATCTCTTTGAGGTGCATTTAAGCGACTGACAGTCCTTGATAGAGGCAGAGGGGAAATAGTTTCCCTGCAAAGATGTGTGAAAGCATGTTAGCCTAATGGAAAGCACACAACGTGCTCCTTATTTCCTTTTCTCTTTAATTTTGTTGCTCTCATTTTTATCTACAGTATGTTACAGCAGCAATTTCATCACAGCCCCATTTTCTACACCCGCACTGGTATTGATTTCAGATTTATCCTGTCTGGAAAGCATTTTGAAAGATTACTGTAAATCTGAGCCACAGCTTTTTGGCCAAAGGGGAATAAAATGAGAACACTATTAAGAATAAAAGCCACTTTTGGATGATAAGTTATGGAGAACACCATAAAGATGAGTTAAAGCTTATTAAAACAACAAATGAAGATGCCAGAGCACTTTAAATTCCAGAGATTTCCAGAAACAGCCCTGCACAATGTCACACCCTAGGCAAAATTTGACATGGTTCTCAAAAGAAATCAGATTCCTTTTTTATATCATCCAACACCCACTTTAAAAAATTACAAACAAAATAAAAAATGCTAAATACTATGTACATATCTGTACTATAGTTTAAATACATCTGTAAACAAGTGATTAAAGACTAATAATAACTATAGTAATAAATTCAAAATGAAAGAAGCAGCATGTACAGTAAAGACCAAAAGTTTGGACACACCTTCCCATTCATTTGAATGAGGAGGTGTGTCCAAACTTTTGGTCTGTACTGTATGTGTAAATTTCAGTACATTTATTTAGCAAAACTGTCCAAATGCAATGCATTGTGGTTTATATTCACCATTCTAGCAAGCATCGATGCACACTGGTTTTTCGCAGATACTTTGTAAGGCACTCGATTTTGGAATTGTAGATTTGGACAGCACTATAAATTGGCGACCGTACTATATAGTGCACTACGTAGTGAGTAGTGAAGGAATTCGGACACAACCCCTGACTTGTTTCCGATTTTCTGGCTTGCTGCGACATTGACACATCGACGCTATAGAAATAGAACTCCTGCGTAAATCGTGTGTTGCGGAGCCTAGACATGGATGTCAGAAGCAGACATAAGGAGGCTATGTGAACATTCTGATTGATTACTAAATGTTTTATTTTGCAATGCAACAAATCAACAGAGGCACAACGCAAAGAAATCAGTGTAAATCAGCCTTAAGCTTTTTCTTGCTTTTTGTCATGTTGTCATAGTCACACCAGGTTCAAGTTGTTAGTCCTCCACAGCTAGTGGCTACATCGGCAGTGCCATACCACATTTAAAAGGTTATCTTGAAGCTTTGTTCAAGCAACACCAAGTCGTAATTTCTGAAGGAGAGTGCTGGACTCAACCTAAAGTTTCCTGCTCCTGATTGTCAGGGAGGTTCCTTTTCATGTATCTTGTCGCTGGGACCGCTCCCCTTCCTGTTTCCTACGCCTGAGGACGATTGTCAGGGCTGCTCTTTTTGCCATGATACCCCCTCCCTTGTTTGGCTGCAAGGACATTATGCTTCATCTAGACCCCCTCCTCATTATAGGCGTGATGTGTTTTTGAAATCTGCCCTTTTTGCGAAGATACTTGATGATTGGGTCATTTTTGTTTGTTGGGTTTCAGTTAAGTTTCCGTGGTTGTTATGATCTTACACCAAGCTCGACTCAATTATTCGCAGCTATCTTCCTTATTACTTATCCTCAGTCTGTTTGTTTCTCTTCTTTCTCAGTCTGTTCTTTTTTTAAGCTTTAGGTTCTTGCCATCAAACTTGGTCTCCTACATTTTTGAGACCATTTTTCTCAAATTTTACAAAAAAATTTCTTGCCATCACAATGAAATGCTGATTGATCAACAGAAGCGTATGAGCAGCAAATTGGGGGGATTAGTTCTAGTAAGAAGTTTCATTTTGATTCTATTGATGCTTCATTTTTTTGGTGAGACACACTGGGGCGCTACCACACTCTTACTTTGCCTATGTTGCCTTTCAGAAAAAATACCTTTGTGTATTTATCCCTTGTGCTATCCTTGGCATTTTAACATTGGCAGTTGGGTCATCTAGACCCACTAGACAGTGCGCTGAACCTTTTTTCTTCAATCTATCTATCTATCTATCTATCTATCTATCTATCTATCTATCTATCTATCTATCTATCTATCGTGTAATGCAAAGAACTCCAACTCTTTTGTTTGTTAAAATTTTGTTATTTATTTTCTTTCTTTCAGTGACTCCAAGAATCCACCTTAACATCCTCATTTCCGTTCTTTCGAGCAGCAAATACCAGAGTATTTGATAAGGACCTATTCACACCAGACAGACAATTATTGTGTCTTGACCTTAAAACATGTTACCTTTGGGTGGTGTTTTTGCAGGCATAGCCCTGGCTCTGTTCTCTGGCTCTATGGTCTCTGTTCATGAATCCAATTTGTGTGCGGAGACTCAACGTAGTGGAAACTATTAAATACTCTTTGCTCAACAAACATTTCTTCAACATATTGCAAGCCCTGTTTCATTTAATTGGAAATGATAAACCAAATGATGAAGTGCGTACTGCCACCTGCTGTGTGAGGTGTTTGAAGGAGTAACACTAAGTACTTAAATTATTTGTCTATCAGACACTGGTTTGTTTTTGTTAAATGTACCTGATAGAAAAACAATTTAAGCACTCAGTATAATTTATAAACACAATGAACTTTATTGAATCATCAACAGTAGTATTGTTTTAATTAAAGCTTTAGTCACATGCAACCGTACGGCGTATTGACCAGTACAGGTGCTGCATTTTTTGGGCCACATCTTAAAGGGAGTGCTGGTGTGTCTTGTAGTTCCCTCAAGGCTCATTCATGTACCTTAAAGGATGTCAATGGAAAATGAAATGTACAATTGCTGTGCATGTGGTAAGTGTATTGTGAAGCATTGGTGAGGATAATGTAAGTTATATGCACTTATGACGCATGAGTGAAGCTGTTGTATGGTGCCCTTACGCCACATTCTAGTCATTCATAAAGTGTTAGTCCTGGCTGCGTAATGACTGTGGGCAAATCCTGCATGTATGGGGTTTGCAGGCGAAAGATAAGTGCCCGTAGAACACTCATACATGTGATCCATATTACACAGCTGCATCCCAATCAAGGAATAATGCACAAAACAATGCAATATGCATTCATACATTCATTCAAAGACATATCAAACTTAGAATATTTAGATATGAAATCAAAGATTGCTTGAAAGGGAGTGGAAGGAAGCGAATTTATATAATCCCACCCCTGTTCTTATGTAACCATTTTATTACATGATGTATCATTATCCAGTTCATAGCTTTTCATCTAATATCAATGCCTTACCAACATCGTTTCAGGTCATTACATATGCTTAGGTATCAATAAATAACATGACAATGAAGAATTACTTGATAATTATGTAAAGTAGATAGAACTATTTTGTATAATAACATACCACATACAGATCAGTTATCTAAAATATATTAAGATTATTTTCATTAGAAAAATCATGTTTATAATTAAAAATAACACTATCAGAAAATAAATATAACAAATAAGGACTTTTTGGAACAAGTAAAGTAATATAATTAAAAATCAATAATTTTAACCATCTTCAGTAATTGATAAATCATTCTTTTTTTACTTTACCCATACTTACCCTTATTTGTTGTTTAAGTGTTCGCTATGACCTGTAGCATGAACATTTTTGCTCAACAAGTTCACCAAGCTGTCTATAGCTGCTGTGTCATGTGGGCCACCTGTGTGCTTCATACAGATTTGTCCATTTTTCTTTAACAGACAACATATATTCACCTGTGGTGCCTGATTTGCACTGCTGCAATGCAATGCCTTTCTGTTGTGTTGTTTAGTGAGTCTGTCTCATGACCGTCAATAGGTTAAACAAATATAACATTAACAGCGTTCTCTTGTTATATTGTAGTTCACCTTTCACTGTTTCGCAGATATTTTTTCAGTGCAAATTTGCATACTTTTCATTTTTAACAGCACACTGTATTCTGGGTTCTGATTGGCTGCTGATATTCTGTACAGAATGTGTTAAGCTCACTTTGACCGCAAATGCTTGACTGCAATCAGACCTTTGTTTTCACTGTTTTTAACAGACTTATTTTCTACAAAGGTTTGAACTTAGAGAAATTTAACTAGACAGAAAAGTATGAAATGTTCATGTTTGTCAGAGAACAGTGTATAAAGAGTGCAGCGAGGAGTTTTACAGCCATAAAACATCTATAATTCTATTTTATTTTATTTTTTTTTATTTATTTTTTTTTTATTTTATTTTTTTTTTTTTTTTTTTTTAACTTGTCCTGTCCAACAGCTGGGCAGACAGATGAGAGCTGAAGGCCTCTTGTGTTGGACAGATTTTACTTTAACAAGAGGGGTTATTAATCTTCAGACAAACCAAAGGTATGTCTGGATAAACCCCTTTTGTAATTGAGGCCAAACTTTATTAATTTCAATCATGTCTGAAAATCTTTGGTGTTGGACCGGACGGAAAAGGAAAGAGGGGAAGAAGAGAGAGGGACGATAGAGAGAGGGGGGGTAGGGGGTGATAATAGGAGGGGAAGGGGGATAAGACCATGAAGCAGCATAAGGCAACAAGTTTACTGGTTGTTAATCATTATGGTAAGGTTCAAATGTAGTACAATAAGGGCGGAGCCTGTTCACACACACACTCAAATGTTATAAACACACCTGCTAGCTGCAAAAAAAAGTCCACCTGTCGACATATATACAAAACAGATAGTGTTCACACGCATACTTATGCCTTAAAACCAACTAGTGTGAAATATTTCAGTCATTCAGTCATGCAAACTGTTAGTGCAAAGGTGAGCTAACACCTGTGCTCAGGTGAGTGTTTATGTTCTTCTAAAATGGATGGTGGAACGTGGAAAGAAGGAGGGAGAGTGCCCAGCCATCCCCACCCCAAGACCCCCACCGCAGCAGCAGCGGCAGCCGGAATCCCCCCAACGCCACACGGGAACCGGCAGGGAACAACCGCCGCCCGGGCGACCAAGCCCGCCACCCAGGCCAGGGCCAGCCGGACCGCCGCAAGGCCCCCAGAGCCAGAGAGCAGGGAAGCACGGAGGGAGAGAGAGCGCCGCCCCAGCCCAACCAGGAGAGCAGCCCCCCCGCCGCGCCGGGAGAACCCAACGCAGGGCTCCACCGGAGAAGGACACCCACAGCCCCAGACAAGCACCCCACCACCACCCAGGAGTTCCGGGCATCCCCCCGCCCCAACCCCAGGTACGAGCCAGGACCCCCCAAGGGAGACCCGTTAATTCTATTTTACAAATTCCACCTATTGCGGGGTGCTTTGGGAGAAGTCCCATTTACCATATGTTCTTATCCGTACTGCAAACACTTTTTGTGTTGTCTGAAAGCACACCATTTCGTTGTGTACTTTTTAAAATATACTTTTTAATGAATGTGTTTTTCAGCTGTATTACCTTTGAAATCTATGTTAATGCTAAGCAAAAGAAATTTACGGCTGCACGATGGTGGTTAGCGCTGTTGCGTCACAGCAAAAAAGGCCTAAATTCTATGACACCAAGTCTTTCATACATTGGAATAGAGCTATGAAAGAAAAAGCCTGGAGCAAAATTCCTGAGGTTTGCAGCATTCAACATTTTTGCACCAAGCCTCTGGGTACTAGGTACATGCTCTAGTATCGGGTAGTGACAGTCCAAGCGAGTTCAAGAACTATGTTCTTAAATGCATGTCAAATGCTCGGGTTGTACGATTGTCTGTATATAGAGGACTGGTCTGAGTGACCCCTCCCCGCTCGCGTTCCAAATAGGAAGTACCTGTTGGTTCCAATAAGCCAAAATCTCATGGACTTCTATTGAGGAAAAAAACAGCTATTACTGTCATTCTTGGTAGAATACCTTTTTCTTATCATCTTACTAATCCAAATTTTTTTCATGATGTTTTTTCATCATTGCAATTCATTTTAGTTATTAATTAACCAATCAGTTGCCTCAGTAAAAGTATGTGGTGCCTTTTGGCCCACACCTCGAATGTTCGATTGTCAGATGCTCCTGAGCCAATTCCAGTGAAGCAGGTTTGGATTTTGACCATGCTCACACATGAATGGTGACAGTTGTTACCATAGAAATGTTGACTCAGACCTTTGGACCAATCACTTCATTTTTTCATTCCATTTGTGAATGACTATCTTTGTAAAATGTAATTCAGTACTTTCTCGAAAACTCAACAGAAAAATGAATTGGTCAAAAAACATATGCAATCATGATGAGGAGACATCTGAGTCAGCTAACCAGCACAAAGTAGTACAGAGAAAATTGTAAAAGAAGCGGGATGGTGGATCTTGAAGACCAAGGTTAGGCAACCTTGTTCTAAGACCCCCTGAGGAGATGCATCCGAGGCAGAACAAATTCTTATGCATTAAGAAAAAGGTGTCTAATAATGCACAGCGAGGAGTAAAAATGACAACTCAGAGTTTATTCTTTCTGCCAGTCAAATGTTTTCATACAGGCCCACCACAGCTGAATGCCCCCACTGTAAACATTTGATCACCTAAAGTGGTCAGCTTAACCCTTTAACACCAGATATGTCACACACGTTCTTTGACATACCATAATTCTTTGACTATTTACCTGATCACCGTGAATCAGCTGATTCTTTTGTGGAAATATGCTGCATTTTACACCAACTTTGCCATGATGCAACACATTACTAACGTAAATTCTTGCATAACGGCGCCAAGGTGCTTTTTTCTACATGACAGAATCTGCTAGAATTAAGCTGATTGTATTAGTGGTTAAAGCAGTGGCGGTTTTTGATATGGGCGATGTGGGCGGTCGCCCAGGGCGGCACTACATAGGGGGCGGCATTTGCCGTGCCCGATGCGTAATGTGCTACATACTATTTTCAAAGAGGTAGCTTGACGCTTTTAATTTGAAATTGCTTCAGCAGCCGACACTTCATGCTTTTGTTAAGACACATCAGACTATTAATAACGTCTTCCTCCTATTTCCTCTTCACACTTATGGTGCAAAAAAAAAAAAAAAAAAGAATAATTCAGAGTGAAACAACGTAAAACAGGCACATGAAAAGGAATTAGGCAGAACAAACATCCGTGCTCAACCCAATTTCGACAAAAGCAGGCAATGGGGATTATTTCCCACAATCCTTTGCTCCGACACAGCAGACCCGATGCGCACGTGACCACCGCCCTCTGCTGCAAGACGCTTGCTGCCACACCTCTTTGCGGTAGTCTTTGGAACATAAGTCAAAAAACTCGAGAGGGGAGCGCAACTCGCCAGTGGCTGGGTGAATCACACTAACAGGTGATTGGGAGTCTTTTTCTATCTGACAATCAACTCTGGGCCGCAGCTTCGCCTCCCGTCATAGAGACGGAGCCGCGTGTGTGAGAGGGAAGGGAAGGGGAGGGGGGATGAGCGCAGACCATTTTTTATGTATTGAGGTTTTTTGGAGGATTTCTACTGTTGGTGTTGCACAAATTTAGGGAAATGCCAAATATTTTTGGAGTAATCCCACTGAGTTCTAAGATTTAGTCTGTAATGTTTTATAAGAGCTAAACATATTAATCACAATAAGTTTTATTTTTTCGATCTAATCCCTCTGATATGTTTCACAAA
The DNA here is from genome assembly GCA_037389245.1 of Oryzias sinensis. Taxonomy (NCBI): domain Eukaryota; kingdom Metazoa; phylum Chordata; class Actinopteri; order Beloniformes; family Adrianichthyidae; genus Oryzias; species Oryzias sinensis. The sequence continues at coordinate 23,172,635 of CM074495.1, read as the reverse complement.
GACACACACAGGACGTCACACATTAAGAAATTATTGCTAAAAATGAAGCAGGAGTCCAGCTCTAAAAAAATGCTCTAAAAATGATGAAAGAGCAAAAAAAATGGAATTATTTGATATGTAATTTCTTGTTAATATTTCCAGGCTTCCTTTGTTTTGTCCTGCAGCATGTTCATATTTGTATAATTTTGACAGAATATATTTATATGGAGAACAAAATATTACAAGTTATTTAGGGTTTAACTTGAGTTATTCTGGATTAATGTTCCTGTTTTTATTCATATTTATGTTCAAAAAGTTCAGTTTAAAAGGTTTAAAAGTTTAGCTTTAGTGTGTTCAGTAAATGTTTATCTTCTGCGGCCCAAAACCTTAAGCGTGTTTTTAACTTTGGCCCCTGTGTGACTGAGTTTGACCCCCCCCTGTAATACGAGTCTAGAAAACCCATGCATTTTTTGAGTAAAATGGCTAAATAGAAGATAGGGAACACAATGTTGTCAAATATTGTATGTGTGCGGGGGGGGGGGGGGGCTGGTGGGGTTACTCGCCCAGGGAGTAAGTTAGTGTAGAACCGCCACTGGGTTAAAGTGTTACAGTACTCGAAAGAATATCAACACTCCAGTGTTAAAGAGTTAAAGAGAGAGACTAAAAAAATGACACAATTTATTTTTACTTTTCTGGTAATACTATCAATCCTTATCCTTTAACAATATTGGTTCTGGCTCTGAACATTCCTCTTTTTTTACAGGAACTCTTTTAAAAAAGTTAACTTTTCCTCCTGCTTTGGTGTCGTATTGGGTTTGCCCATTGCGGAATCATTATGCAATTTAGTGCAGTACCCTTGATAGGGCTGGATGGCTCAGTTACTGTAGCTGGGTGTAGGACTAGTGCACAGGAAATCTGGGTTTGTTTCCTAGGAAGTGCGATGAGCTTCATCCTGAATGGGTCACTGGGTAAGACTCTTCACGTTACTGCCTAATTATGTAGCCGTAAAGAGGCCCAGGTCTGGGTCCCCCTGTGCCAGTCCCCAGCCAGGATAAAGCACAGGGTTGTGTTAGGAAGGGCATCCGGCATAAAAATCTCTGCCAAACCACCTGTGCGAATCAGAAAAGGCTCATTCTGTGTGGCTATTAAGGGATATGCTGAAAGGTGAACCACAGCTGTGTAGTACCCTAGATGCACTTGTTCATCAATCAGCATATTCCTTCAGGGGTCGCCACAGCAAAACTGCTGTTAAAACTTAAACACACACAGCAAACACAACACACTATACAGCAAAACACCAAACATAATTATTAAAATATAAGTTAAATATACAAAATACTTGGCTCTTCAGCCAAAAGCTCATTTTGAGGTCACAAGGAATACTCTGTTGTCAAAACTAACAAACACAGCACACACAACCCACTACACAACAAAACCCTTGACACTGTTCACAAAATGATTTATAGAGAATGGCACCCCCCCACACACATAAAAACAGAGTAAAGTAGTATTCAGGATATTTTTTCCCTGTAAGCCCAGGTTCACATTTATTGCACTTCACCATCTTATCTCTGTGCGGGTCAGACCAGGGGACTTCCACATGACAGGCAATGTTCACCCCAGCCACACAACAGGAAAAAAATGATCTTGTGTGCCTGATCCAACCTTGACAGGACACAGTTCAAATATCATCACGAGGCATGTCCATGGCCAGCAACAGATTTTGTCGAGTGGAAACCTTCCAGCATCAAGGAGCATATTCTTTATGCTATGTTATCAGAATCATGTTTTATATGAGACATGAAACCCAATCAGTAGTTGGTGAATTGCCTTTATAGCATAGATTACTGGACACATTTATTTTATTGTAAGTATAAGTTAGAATTTGTATCAGTTTTCTTCCACCTGCAAATCTTAGGATCTGCATCCCCTGGCCCATATGCTGTTAATCTTGTGAGAGAATTTCTTTACAAATTAGGAGATGGATTTGAAACTAAGAACCTTTGCTTGGAGTAACACCTTGGGGTTGAAACCGATTAAATAAAAACTGAGTTACATGAAGGATCTAGAATCTTCTTGAGGGTGAAAGACACCCACTCATTATGTGCTAAAAGACAAGTGAGCAGCCGTTTTACCATCTCCTGGTGAACTTTGTCACATGACCAAACACACGTTACCATTTTCACAATCACACACATACACACACTGCAATCAAGTGCAGCCTTACTATTGATGATCTATGCTCCCACTCCTCAGTCTCCCCGCCTGCAACAATGACCAGTCTTGTTATCTTTCTCAGCTTCTCACCCTGTCTGCCTCTCCTCTCATTCTTTCTCTTTTCCAGGAGCCCTCACAGATGAGTTCTCATTTGACAGCACAGCTGGGGACCAACTGCACCGGAGCTCCGGAGCTCATACCGATGAAGTCGACCTATCTAGGCCACAGGAAGCACACAATCCCTCATCAAGGGCCCTAATTAAAATTCTGCGTTATTGTAGGTTTCCAGGCAGAAAGAGGAGCTCAAAGAAAAGCCTTCTAAAGATAGAATGAGAAGAATATCTAATTAGGGTCTCATTCTTATTGAAATCTGATTACATTGCAGCCCTTACTCCCCCACACTCTCTTCAATTATGAAACCTGTTCTGGCCTTTCTTGAGTCCATGTGGGCTGGGGTTTTATCTTGCCAGCAGTGGGGAGTGAGGAGACTGACAACAACGTTGGTGGAGGATTTACAAGGCCAAGTGTGTGGGTACTTAAGAGAAACATCTATGCCAGATGAGTTTGTGAGCCTCTCAGACAAAAAATAGAAAGTACAGATGAAAATGTTCCTTTTGGTCGATAAGAAAATTTCAATCAACTTGTGCTTTTCTATTAAGTCATATCAGTGTGAAAAATCGACATCTGACACCACAGCGAGCCATTTGGTGTTCTCATGACCCTGCTAACAATGCTAACCATGTCATTGAAAACGATTGTAATAAAAATGTGTAGAAAATATAATAAACTTTTCAAAGTTTACCTGCTACAATATAAAGTGGCCCTGAAGTGCAATTTACATCATCGAATAACTCAATGTAAAAACATAGTAAAGATCAAAAGACGATAAAAAAAGTTTACCGCTACGCACACCCCATCATGGCTCGCCACAGCGAATCAGACTTCACTGATTCTCACAGTATATTGTTTTTTTATTATTTTCTTTTGCTTCTATAATTTCCGCTGCGTTTTTTGCATTGACTGATTTATTGATTCGATTTGAACTCCAGGGCCACCTTAGTTATTCTTTGTCAGGCTATTAAATAATAACTTTGAAACATTTTAGTTGGCTTGCAACCAGCTGCTTTCATGCAAGCCCACTAAAAACGTTAAAAAATTATCATCAACAACCTGCATGAGTCAGCTGCTCTGAAATGGTGAATCTGACTAACAAAACATAATTACAGAGTGAACTGTTGCTCTTTAGATGTTAGAGTCAACACTCATCTAAAAATGATGCATTTTTGTGGTTTTAATGAGAGTTAGAACTAAATAGCTACTTTTGAAGGCAGTTTTTTTAAGATAAGAGGAATTCTTTCAGACTCAGAGACTGTAAGATGATGGCTAGCCATTCTGACACGAGCTTACAAGTTTTAAAAAGAAGGTGGGTGTGACAGACATGGCAATTTTAAACAACAGCAAAGAAGTCAAAGGATTCTTGATGTTTCTTTGGCAGAAAGGAGCATGAAGAAATGCCACGGTTCTAATGAAAAAGAAGAGATTTGTAGGAGGGCAGCAGTGGGGAAAGTTGTAATCACAACAATCGGGGTCATGACCCCAGAAGAGAAAAAGTGACGGCTGATGCAGATTCCAAAAACAACATCAGACATGTCTATGAAGGAAAGCACTGATGGGTGACAGAATGCCATTGAGGCTCTAGGCCCCTATAACATTAGACCTGAACGTGACACAACAGCCACACTAAGAAGGAAAAACATAGGGGGAGCAGGTGGACTCCTTTATTATGTTTTTGAAAGAGATGGCAAAGATGAGTGGTGATGCTAGGAGTAGAGTTTTTTCAAAGTTATGTGATGGTTGAAGTGTTTTGCTTATCAAAGGATAAAGAAATGATCTGATTAAACAGTCCATTAAGCTGCTGGGTTAAGGCCCAACAGCTTCATAGGAATTCTCATTCATCCAGCTTCTAAACTCCCCTATTCCCGCAGGGTCAGATGGATCCTGGAGCCCACCCAGCTTCTGTCAGGCGAGGGGAGGGGGGGGGCAGCTTGAACAGTTTGCCAGCCCATCCTAGAGCTACACACAGACACCACACTCACATCTGAGAGACAATTTGGAACAAACAGTACCCCTCAATCCTGGTCCTTGAGATCTGCCACACAGCCTGTTTTATGCTAAGTTCACACCCGGCCTGTGTCGTGCGTTCAAGAATGCGCTGAACCTGGGTTCTTAAACGCACCTTTAGTATATGATGTTCACACAGGTCTATAACGACTTGATACTAACACATGTACGGTACCTATAGTTAGAAAGAGGCTTGGTGAAAAATATCATGGCAGGGCAAATCTCGCAAATTTTGCTCCAGGTTTTTTCTTTCTCAGCTCTATTCCAATATATAAAAGACATATTGTCATTTAATTCTGCCCAGTCACAAACCAAAATTATTAATAAGTGATCCATATATAACTACCAAATCAGAGTCCTTCATTGGTCAAAGTTCAATTGGTTTTACTTTCAATGCAATGGCCGGACACTATGTAGAGCTTGAAAACACACTTTAAAAAGTGCATAGCGACACATGAACGTGACAGTTTTAAATGCGGAAGCCCAAAATGCACATATGCACCCATTTATATGAAAGTGACCGCTTGGATGCACGTTGCTGAGGCTGGTGTTAAAGTAGCTTTTCTGTTTTCTCTGTGCTGTTCTCTGCTGGTTAGGTGTTTCAGGTGCCTCTTGATTGACTAAGCACTCCGAATTCAGGTAATCGGAACCAAGAAGTGAAGGGAGAGCTGTAAAACAAGCAGAGTGGTAGACCTCATGGACCAGCTGTTGATTTAGAATTATCACTTTTAACTTTTAAGCCTGTTTTAGTTTCTGGGATGAAGCCAGGGTTCTCAGAGAAAACTCAATAATGGAGCGAACATGCAAACACCACACAGAGAGAACTGAGCCGGGATTTGTACCAGGAACTTCTTACTGTGAGACGAGAGTATGAACTATTAGATCAACATGCAGCTAAAACTCAGATTCAGAATACTTGTATCCAAACCAATGTTGCTTTTATTTGTCTGGCTTTCTTGATTTTGTGCATGTCTGTCATACCTAAATGTTTCAGATCAACTAACAAGTTTAAACATTAGGTATAGATGGCACGATAAACATTCAAATATATCTATATCTATATATATATATATATAAACACCCCTCTCACCCTCTGCGGGTGATTTCTCACACACACTCAGGTCCTCTACCAGAGGCCTGGGAGCTTGAGGGTCCTGCGCAGTATCTTAGCTGTGCCTAGCACTGTGCTTTTCTGGACTGAGAGGTCTGAGGTCTTTCCAGGTATCTGTTGTAGCCACTCCTCCAGCTTGGGGGTTACTGCCCCGAGTGCTCCAATTACCACAGGCACCACTGTCACCTTCACTTTCCAGGCTTTCTCCAGTTCTTTTCTGAGTCCCTGTTATTTCCAGAGTTTCTCATGTTCCTTCTCCTTGATGTTCCCATCGCTTGGCACTGCCACATCCACCACAACGGCTTTCCTCTGGTCTTTGTCCACCACTACAATGTCTGGTTGGTTCGCCATTATCATTCTATCAATCTGGGTCTGGAAGTCCCACAGGATCTTTGCGCTTTTCTTCTCTACGACCTTTGGGGGTGTTTCCCATTTTGACCTTGGGGTTTCCAGTCCATAGTCTGCACACATGTTCCTGTATATTATTCCAGCCACTTGATTGTGGCACTCCATATATGCATTCCCTGCCAGCATCTTACACCCTGCAGTTATGTGCTGGATTGTTTTAGTTGCCTCTTTGCACAGCCTACACCTTGGGTCTTGTCTGGTGTGGTAGATCTGAGCCTTTATCGCTCTGGTGCTCAGGGCTTGCTCCTGAGCTGCCAGGGGGCCTTGAGTTTGATGTATTTATGCATCTTGTAGTTCTTGGCCTCCTTCCTTGCGGTTAGCATACAGTCTCAGGGTGCTGGATTTGGGATGGAACCCTCCATGCATGGGGAGGAGCTTTCGTGGATGTATAGGACTGTATTGGACTGGAACGGACCCTATCTCATGTATCCTTTTGCTCTCCAGCAGTAGTGCTCCTGTAGCGATCATTACCTATCAAGTTGAGAGAAATGGATCACAGAAAGTACACTGCTCAGAGTATGCAAGAAAACATTGTTTTCAATAGTCTGCAAGTCTGATAGATATCATACAATGAGTACTTAATCCAGTAGAGGATGTCTGGCACACAGGGAGGGGAGAACTTCCAGGTCAACATGGGACAGGGAAGGTTTGGAGGAAGGAGAGAGTCACAGCAGGTTAATCCAAGCTCATGGCAATGCACAGTCAAATATAGGAAACAGGAGGTTATCAAGCCAGTACAAAATCCATCTAAGTAGGGGCGGAGCTAGTGGTTGGGGGGTGGGGCCTCTTGCAAAAAGCTTTGCCCCCCACTTGCCCCAAATTTTTGAGTCATGATTATAATTGACAAATGTTAGAAAATCATCAATACAAGCTTCTTTAAGCATTAGGAATAGGACATCATTGTAAAAAAATCAGTTTTATTATTAATGTCAATAAGAATAACAAAACTGTTTGAAATATGTATTTTTAATCATTTAATTTGTAATGTCCTTCAACATCCTTGCTACCCTTCCAAAGTCTTCTGTCTCCCTCCTCTCCCTCCAAAAAAACTGTTCTAGCTCTGCCATTGCATTTAAGTATCCACTAAGAACTGGAAACAGTCTCACTTAGGTCTGTTAGATATACAGGAAAGGGCCAAATATCCATGGACCAAAACGAGAAGCAAGGAAATCCTAAAACCAGGTGGAAGACTTGGGCTTGAAAGCAGAGGAACAGGTGGCTGTAGACGACTATCTGGGCAGAGTTTGCTATGAAGGCAGTCGCAAAGGTGAGAGTACTCATGCAGATTACCCGTCAGCTCATCACAGGTGGTGTTAAAGGGCAGGACCATGACACCACAATCCTGTCTCTACATGGCTAGCACTGTGTCATTAGAAGGGTGGAGGTTCTTTAGCTCCTTTCATCTAGGGGGTCTGGGATATTCTGACTGCATTCCACGCTGCCCATGAATGAGTGTATAGGCTTTTTTCCTATATTCAGCAACATATAAGAGACACTGTTATAAGCGCACTCACCCGAATGGCTACTCACCTCCGCACAAACACTGTTGTGTGCTTTTGTGCAGACATGCCTGTATGTATTATATGTACATATGTGTGTTGGGACATGTTTGTTATAGCTTGAATATACAGATGTCAATGTGGATTTGTGTAGATACATGTTGGCAGAGAATGTCCTTATTTCAGTAGTGTGGATATTTCAGTGTGTACTTTTGTGTGGTCGTCCTCAAAACGCAGTCTTTCTATAGACAGTTGTTTATGACCTTGATAATATCAAGCATCGGGCAAATCTTGTCTATCTGGTTGCTTGTTTTGTAAGAGTTAAAATTAAAATGTTCTCAAACTAAAGTATAGTTTCAAATACAAAAAAGGATTAAACAAATATAAACAATGTACGTGATAGAACCTGTCCAAACAAAGAGGCTTTCTTTTTTTTCCTCAACTGCTGGATAGGACAAGGAAAAAAAAGCAGAACATAATGTAATTACTTCACATTAGCCATCTTACTGCTGTCTTCTCAACGTGTCCATAAAACAAATCAGATGATGTGAAACCAAAAGCATGAATGATTTGCTTAAGCATGAAAAACGTGTTGTGAAGGCGGTATGACTTTCAACTGAAACTCTAACAGCTCCCTTGTCACCCTAAATGTTTTATGATTGGATTTCCCCTGTTTTTTATTTGACTTTTTATTGTTGACCTATTTTTATTATTTACACTGTAATGAGATACACTGATGCAGGTACAAGACAGTTAGCATTAGCTCGAGCAACAATGACACCTTGTTTTTCTTACAGTACTTTACCCAGAAGCCTTTTATTTTGTTATCTTCCACCATACATTTATTATTCCAACCATTTCTCATTTAGCCACTTTGTCAATCACATGCTGTAAATTACGGTAATAAAAAAGAAATGTCAAACTGCAATGCTAACATTATCTTCCAAAATTGCCCTTGTAATTCCTAACCAATGAGTAAATAGATCTTTCGTCACATGGTTTTTTTTACAAGCTTTGGTTAGAATCAGTAATGGTTGCTTGATGGCACTCTAAATACAAACCTTACTCAAGGTTAAGGACACAATACAGAACAAATTAAGTGGACTGGGTCCACTTATATGAGTGACACATTTGGTCTGCTTAAAGTGAGTTTACTTCGCCGATAATCTGGAACAAATTTTCAGTCTGAATACACCCAAGCAGACCCGGGTCCAGGACCAGGAACCGCTGTTTGACCCATCTTTGGAGGTGGTCTCCGTTCGTTTCTAATTGGACTGAGTTTCCTCATTCTAAATACACTCCGTGCTTGGAGCGGAATAACTGGACTAAAAGGATCACCGTAGCCGACGTAAACAGAGTAGGAATGTAACGGCGGATGAGCTGTGGACAGATATAAAGCAACAATTGTCGTGTTTTCAAACAGAAAAAAGGGTCAAACTGCTAACTTGTTAGAATGCCTATTTTGACACAGCGCAAACATCTTACATGCTTTTCTGCGGCTCGTTACACGGCATGTGCCCGGCGCTGCTGTGAAGTCATCCTAACAGCTACATTATAATTCCCTTACAGAATTCTTCAAAACAATGCCTTAACACCACAATGATGAGATACAGCAACTCATTAAAGTGTGGCCGGATGAATGCAGGCTTGTTAAAACAACTTTTAACGTAACACACGTTGGTTCTCACTGTTTTTCTGTCAATTTATATGTCATAAACACTTATTAGTGTACCTCCTCAGCTGTCTTTTTGCCAGTAACCGCCTTGCAGCCTTCCTCAGCAGGAGTAAAGCAGCAGTAAAAATTGTTGCACCTAACATTGATGTAGGTATTTAGGTCAGGAAAATATAGAGTTGTGCCATCTTAGATGACCCCACCCTTTCCTTTACGTGTTATTCCTACCATGACAAAGGTGGATAATGGTGGAAAGATGTCATGTAATACATTGACACCAGTGAGGTTCACAAATTATTGAAGAAAAAAGATCGGCGCACTGTCTAGTGCAGGGGTCGGCAACCTTTTTTACTCAAAGAGCCATTTGGAACCGCCCCTAATGAAAAAAAAGCACCCGGAGCCACAACCCGTTTTGACATCATTATATGTATTATGCATGTTTATATTATTCAAAGGTGCTCATTACGTCGATCGCGATCGACCGGTCGATCTTTAATGACATGAGTGAAGATCGTGGTCCAGAAAAGATTGGAAAAAAAAAAGGTACTTTTTTCTTTCCATTGTCATGTTTATTAGTTACATGTTTATTTGAACATTATTGTTTATGTACTGATGATTAAAAACTACACAGTAAGATTACACAAAGATACTTTTGTATTAACAGATGAAGCGTTTTATTACAAAGACAGAAAGCAGCGACCATCGTATTCATGCTCTGCTGTAAACTGTGCAATGCGGGGAGCGTAGCATATTATGAGGCATTTAGCGCTGCTGGCTCCTTAAGAAGCGCGTGCCTCGCAGCTTCATTGATGCAGGAGGAGAGGATGTCCGATTGGCCGTTCTGCATGTCAATCAAGTCCCGTCCTTTTCAGTGAGGATTTTGATTGGCTGGTGGATTTTTGAGGAGTACTTTTTTTTTATCTTCTCTGTCCCGCGATCTACCCTCATGTCCTTGAAGATCGACCGCCGATCGCGATCGACGTAATGAGCACCCCTGCTCTGAAACATACATCACTGCACATGCGTGTTTAAAAACACTAAGTGCAAACTCTCTGTCATCAGAGTTGCTCTCTGCCCCGCGGCATGTCAAGTTCCCGGCAGAAAACAACTCTGGACCCGGAGTGTTTATTGAAGTCGCCCCGCGTGTGTCCTCCAGCTATCAGCTCTGTGGTTCTCGCCCGATAAATACGAGCTCATTCATTAAGGAAACTGTTTTTTACGTCCCACGCGCTTCGTATGGAGCCAGCAGCGCCTTTGAAATGCCATGAAAAATGAACAAACTAAAATAAAATTGAATTTTTATAAAATACTCATTGTTTTCCAAAGTCACAGGGAGCCACAACAGAAGGATGAAAGAGCCACATGTGGCTCCGGAGCCATGGGTTGCAGACCCCTGGTCTAGTGGATCTAACCCAGTGTTTTTCAACCAGTGTGCACATCTGGATGGTCAGCTGTGCCCATGGGAAATTGCCCTCATTAACTGATTTAAAAACATTTACCATCTCCTAGATATCAGCTCTTTGTTTATCCAAACAGGCCCTGATAAAACACAGAGTAGTTAGGAATATGAAAGATCGTAAAATACTTTTTCTTTGTGTTTATTTGATTCTATTAAAGACACTTTGATAAGAATGACAGTACCGCGATTTGGCCGCAGCTAGAGCTGTTTTCGGAAAAGTCCAGCCCCTTTAAATGTCTCCACCAATCATTCTTGAAGGCTTTATCATACGTAATCAGTCTGACCAATCAGAAGTGGTTAAAGTCTTCACTTCCTTGTTCTGATTTAGCTCATAAAGTCTCTCAGTTCCAACAAAAATTCCAGCCAAAGCTCGTCTTTAGCAGTGTAGCTTTCCACAGAAGCCGGTGTCAGACCGTGGAAAAACAATGAAACTCAGAGACGCGAGTCTTTCTGCGTTCGGCGGCTGTTTGCACAACATCTCCCGTGATGTATTGGGTTAAAGTGACAGCATATCAGTGCACAATGAGTTGTCCTTGCTAAACGTCTTGAAACCACAACGAATACACATCAAACAGTTGTTAAATCTTTTAAATCTTTGAACTTAACTTTTATTACGTCTTGTAGAAAAAATAGCTGCAACTTCCAGCTTTTTCTGCCACAATTATCACAAAAATGCATGTGAGATTGCAGAGGGGCTGTAGATCAATACAGACTATGAGTTTCTCCTTTTTTTAAATTTTTGGATGCTGGTGTGCTGCGGGATTTTTGTCAAGGTTTAAGTGTGCTGTGGCTCAAAAAAGGTTGAAAAACACTGGTCTAGATGGCCCAACTCCCAATGTTAAAGTGCCTAGGATAGCACAAGGGTTACGTGAACCATCCAGACAAGGAGTGCAGAACTTTCATTATTTTTTCTCTTGTTGCTTTGCCCTGCCCTGGCCAATGACTGAAGAGAGATCTTTAGTAATGTGGTTTTATTTACATGCTTTGGTTCCAAACAGGAATGTCCGCTTGACAGCAGTCTGAATGCAGACCAAACGCAAGGTTTAGGTCTTGATCAGAACAAAATTAAGTGGACCCGGTCCAAAGAAAACTGTTTATTTTTAAAAATAGCTCACATAAGAGTCCAACAAGTTACATTTTTTGGTGTAATCTCTGCACCGAGAACAGAAAGTGTGACAGTGGACCAAGCAGACCATAAGTATATGAATTTATCAAATTATTTTTCTAGTCTAAATTTAGCCACATGTGCCTTACGACTATCCAATGTCATGGAGAAATGCAAAATGGTTATTCACATTTAGCTCCTTGTGGGTGTCGACCATTTTGTGACGTCAACCTAGAGTTGGCCTCGGCAGCGTGTCTGCGTTTCACCCAGGAGAACAAACAACATCTGAACTATTGAAAAGATGGATGTTCATATTGTGCATATAAAGTGATCCTTTCTCTACCGCTAGCTCCATGGAGAAAGTGGGTGTGTGTTTTAGTCTGGGGGCGGTGCTGGCATCGCAGACTCTTCCTGGAAGGGGCCGGTCCAACTTTTATAGGTATGAATGTGAGAACCTGCTTGTTTTCGTGGGTAGGGAGGGTCTGATGCGTAGAGTGCAGGTTTTTAGAGAAATACACTGAAATGCGTGAACAGACCACAAAATGGGGTTGTTGTTTTTTGTGAGGAATTAACTTTGTGATACACTTAAAAGCTCAAAAAGTTCATTTTGCATGATATCTGCCCCTTTAAGCTTGTCTTCATATATGCAGTAAAGTGACCCCTTTTCATTTTGCAAGGGCTTCTGATCAGGCACTCGAATGGATTGTAAGCAAAAACTATCTTTTCCTAAAGGGTGTCGTAAAAAATGACTGCGTGAACTCCACATAAGACCTTGGCTGCGACCATCATGAAAGCGTATCTGTGGCTCTTAGCTGCATGTGAACTTCCAGTCACTTATCCACACCCTCATGATGTGCAGCCAACTTTCTTTCATGGTTTTGGCAAAGCCCTGTTCATGGTCACCCAGTTGAAGCTGAACTAAGATCAGCTTTTAATCTAAATTCTTTTAAAGGGGTGCCTTTGTGCCATAAACTCAGCAGCTCTTATCTGTGTAAGAAGCTTTATTTCTTTGGTAATCATTCTATTAATATGTGATTACGCTGCATCCCCTGGAGTTTTCATTGTGAATAGGCTGATAGTCTTTTAATTAGACCTAAAGGGGATTGAAGCTGTGCTTTTGCATATTCCACCAGTGCAATAAATTATACAACACTAGTATATGGAATCATAGAACTCACATTACATAACCACGTGCCAATTATTCAGGTCTTTATCTGAGCTGTGGACTCACTGCATTGGTTTCTCACACCACATAAGAAGCAAGAAAAAAATACATAAAGATTGTGCATCTGCCCACTAAAAGAAAAGAAGAGGGGGTGTTCACCATTGACAAGTCTCAAAGCATCAGGACCCCAAAAAAAAGGTGCTTTGGTATGAGCTTGGTATGTTTATTTTCCCTTCATCCTGATCACGTCTTTGTATTTTTGCTATTGCTGCTGCCATCCTGCGATGGTTTGGATAAAAGAGCAGAAGCAAGGCTGTTGTCTTGGTTACAAAGCCTAATGACAAAGCTTAATGTAATTCTCCGATTTGATACAAAGCAAGTCTGCTGCTGGGGATTGTGAAATGGTAAGAAGAGTCTACAACCATTTTCATCACTCTTATTAGCATATGCATATTATGACAACATGGTTGCACTTCATGTTGTCATAATAAGCAGACCATTACACAAAGAAGCAAAGTCCTTAAAACTAGAGAAGCACTTTGCAATAGGAGAGATGCTATAAAGTGTTCACCTATATGAGGGGGATTGCGGAGGAGAACATTTTTCTGAAACAAATGAATAAAACAATTGATAACTTGCCAAATGTTTTCTAACCAAACTGTATTATGTTTTATTGGAGAACTGCAGGAGCTGACGATCAGAGACGGAAATTCAGCACCACTGCTGAGTCTGTCATATCCAAGAGTGCTGGAACTCATGGATGGATCTGTGAATTTTACCAGCAGGGTGATCGCAGGCAGATACATTTCTACCAGATCATGTTAAATGGATCAGTCATCTCAGTCTTACTAAAAATGTGCAGTGTTTTTGTTAAAGCTTCAGAATGGGAGCTGAAGAGTGCAGACAGTGGGATGTGGTAGCAGATTGATTCCATTTGTTTGTGAGAAATCCCTTAAATGCTGAAAAATCAAAACACATCAGGGATCAAATTTTAGGGATTTCTTTTTGCATGACTATGCAAAATCACGCCCCCTAAGACTACTTTTCTTTCACACTACACTGTTTTGGGTCAGCACTTTCTGAGATAGTATACTATGAAATCCCACATGGACTCTGGTGCCAACAAAACAAATGAAACCTGGTCTGCTTTAGGATGTGGCTCCTAAATCACAAAAGGCTCAATTCCACTGAGCGGTTAAAGAGACTAAATGATGATGCATAAAAAATGTTTTTAAAAAACAACTCGTGCAACTCGTGAAAAACGTTGACGTGTAATGATAAGTTGCAGGTGACTAGCAAACAGTAATATGCCAGGAAACAATTTAACCCTTGTACTATCCTATGACCCAACCCTTACATTGACGTGTTCTCCCTACCATGACAAAAATGGATAACAGGGAAGAGGATTTCATGTAATCCATGGACACCAGTGAAGTAGAGGGCTGCATTGGGATTGGATCCCGCCGGGTCCCACCGGACCAAACGCAAATCTCGCAGGAGCAGGCGGTTTGAATTTTGCTGCGGGCGGGAATGGGGAGGTCTTTACAGCAGCTGTCCCCAACCCCCAGGCCGCGGACCAGTACCAGTCCGTGGTTCATTTGGTACCGGGCCGTACAAAAAAAATAAAATAACTTACATTACTTCCATTTAATTTACTATTCGTATCTGAAAGATGTTTTATTTTGAAAAAATTGTTACTTTTGATGGAGGCCACTTCGCCTTTCTCAGTCACATGATAGGATACCGCAGAAATAGAACCCAAGAGCTATGAAATGAAGAAAAAACAAACCTCTTTGGAAAGTTTCTTTGCCAAGTGGAAAAGGCCCAGACAGGAGACAGAAGAGGAGCCATCGACTTCCAAAATAATAAAGTTACATTTAATAGAGAGTACTGATCAATACTGATTTATCCCAACGGAAGATACCCATGCACCATTCAGCAATTAAAATTGATTAACAGAAATGCTTTTTTATTTTCAAAATGAAGCTGCATTTTCTGACTTAAAATTAAAAAGCAATCCTTATAAATGCTTTTTCATTTTCCTATTCAACACCACTTATTCTGTCACTTGACTAAAATGAGAATGAAAATGGAATTTGACATTTGATTTTCAAAAAGTTCTCAAGTAAATGTGTAGCAAAATTTATTTAGAAATGACTAATTCGACAATTAAATAGCGATTCATCGCATTTCGGGCAGACACTCGGCAGAATTGCAGGTTACTCCCCTAGGGCGGGTCAGTTAATTAACCCACCTGCTTAGCGCCCTATTTAAGTCAGGTGTTACTTGTTCATCTTCTTACTAGCGCCATTCTTGCCGGGCTCGGCGTCTGCTGGGTCTCCTTATCTTCGCGTCTTGTTGTGTTCCCCGTCCTTCGGATGGCTGATCTCATTTTTCTGATGTGGGTTTGCTGGCCACGCCTGTTCTCTGCGCGCTCAGCGGCGGTTGACGGGCGAAGGGCGCGTTTCGCTTGCCGCGGTCGCTGCGTATCTGCAGGGGTGCTTCCGCGACAGTTCGATGTCCGTGGTTCTGACATCAGAGCGGTCCGGCCTTTCGCCGCCGTGGCTACCCCTTTACACCCACGGTGAAACGCTATGCAGTCTTCTTTTTCCCGTAGTTTTACATAAGGCTGTTGTTACTTCCTGTTTACTTCGGTGACGCCACGCTCTCTAAGGATCTTGGGAGTTGTGGTTTTGTCTCAAGGTCCACTATGATGCACCCCTGATTCCTTTTCTGCAACGTAGTTCTGCGTCTCCGGTTGTCGTTTCCAGGGTCAATTTTTCTGTGGTTGTGTAGGCTGGCGTCCTCGCTTGGAGTTGGTGTTTCTCATGCTGGCTGCTGAATTTGTTGTGGATTTTAGCATTTTTTTTTTTTTTTTTTTGTACAGTTTTATTGGGGAGCTGAGTGTAAAATCTAATTATCTTTAATTGATGCAGGCTTTATTATTATGGCGGTTCTTCTGTTTATTTTCTTCGGTTGTTGTAGAAGCCGTTGCTGGTCAGAATGAATCGAAGTGTCTCTTGGACCAGTTCCCCTGCTCTGTGGACATTTTCCTATGGACTGGTCTTCTTATGCAGTCTATGGCTCATTTTATTCACCTCGGCGATCCTCGCTCGCTGCTCCCGCCTTCGTTCTGCATCTGGTTCTGCTAATACTTGTTTTTTTCCTCGCTTCTGTGTACTTCACAGTGGGTCCTGCCTTGGATTCAGGACCCGCGCCGTCGCGACTGCTGGTGAGTGTGTTGTCTCGCTCGCCGCCTTGTTTTCGGCTGACACAGTTAATTTGTTATTCTCTCTCTGGTTTATCGGATACTGTAAAGCAGGTGATGGATTCTTCCGGGCATCGTTGCCGCACTCGAGGGTGGCCCCTAGAAGTGTTCAGGTTGACGCTCTTGATCTGACCATGTTAACGCCGCAGTTCATTTTTTGGGCATCAGTGGCCTGGTTTCCCATGCGCCTTCAGGATTAGTATAAAAAGTTTTCTTCGCCTGCCCATGGTGTTCTGATTTTCCTCCTAATCGGGATATAAGGCTGAGGATGACTGTTATTAAGCGATGTTCTAAACTGTTCTGCTCTATGCCTCTCAGTGGTGTCTCGTATTCAGTTGGTGCTCGACGTGGTTTGTCGGTTTACCTTTTTCAGTTGTCGTGCAGTTCTGATAATATCAACTTTATTATCAGAAGCCCGCAATGGATATTTATAGGCTTAATGGTCCCTTCATTTTGGCGAAGGTTGATGATTTCGTACAATTCCTCTGTATCCCTTGATCTGAATCTCTGTAAAAAAATGTATTTCCACGCTGTCTATACTGTATGGTCCTCCACCCATCCGGGTTTTATTTTTTTCTTTTTATGATTCTGGATGTTTACGATGCTACGCTTCCCCATTATGTCATCTCTAGTTTTGTGCAGTGTATTGTTTATTCATTCTTGGTTGAATATGATTCGCCAATGATTGTAGGCTACCTGAAATTTGCTGTGGCTTGGTCCCACGCTTAATCTGTTCATCTTGTGCTCTTGTTCTGGGTAGTCGACTATGGGCCACATTTTCCAGTTCTGGATTTTGTGTTTTATGCTCTCGATCTTTCCTCTTCTCTATGCTTGGAGTGGTTTTGTTATGGTAATGACTGTCGGGGTTCTGGTAGCCCCCCACTTGTTCTTCTGAGGCTGCACCTCTGGTTTTGGGGGGAAAGATTTGGAAGAGTGGTTTAGTTTGTCCGCTGCCTGAATTCATAGCTCTTCCAATGTAAGGGATCGTAGTTAGATGAGATTTATTTATTATATTTTGTATAGTACAATTTATGGTGATAATTCAGCCATGGAGATTATATTGAGGTTGCTGTTTTATGTGAAATGATAATCTTATGTGTCATCGGTTGACTGGGTAGTGTTTACAACACCATGAGCAATTTTAACTCTGGACCGAGAAATATCATACTCTGCTTAGTTCAAGAGCAACTGGTGTCCATTATTCTTCTCTGCCCTGTTTTAGCAGTGATGGCACTCGGTTAGAGGCATCTCCCTTTAGAGGCCTGGCTGTCTCTGCCTCTAAATGTTAATGTTCAGTCTAGCTAAAACATTTTAAACCCACGTATCCTCGTGATCGAAGTTCTTTCTTTTGTTTTTTTGCAGTATCCAGATGCCCTTGGCTAATTAAAACTTCAATAGTCTGTGCTTCGTTGTCCACCTATTTGAGGACCACTGATGTCATAACCGTCGAAGCTATGATCCATTGCTACTTCTGGGATGATGATCTTCTCATCTACAAATATTTTTGCCTTGGTTACCCTTCCATCACCTGCCCGATGACCTTCTGAAGGTGCGCCCCTCTGTACTGTTAAAGGTTACATCTCTTACATTAGTGTACATTAAATTGGTGTTAAGATTTCTTAAGGTTCTATATTTCTTATCAATTTTTTACTGAATTCAGGGATTCTGGCGGTTTTATGATGCAATGAATCCATAAAGGATTCTTTTACTTAATTACTAACCAAATTTCACTTCTCAGGACTGTTCTCTTAAAGCACTGTTATTCCATTTATATCAAGAATTTAAAAATCCAAGCGGTTTCTGGGTTATTTCTATATTCTTTTGCCAAGACTAATTATGCTTTGTCTTTACTCCATATCGTATCCTGAGCCTACGAACCCCACTTGTCTGCTCTTTTCGTGTCCGCGAACGATGTCACCCCGCAGTCCTGATTCAGTTGCAAAGACGTCTGCTTGTTCTGGCGGTTCACAGACCCTTACACCCCTGCACTCCCTGAGAATAGGCGCTACCGTTACTGCTACTGCTGCTCTTCATGTGCCAATCATTTCCGCTTGAAAGCAATGTGGAAGGTGGTCCCTTCCGCCTTTCAGAGATATGTTAAGTTAAATTCCTGATGAAATATTAGTGGTTTAAAGAAAAATTAGGGTCTGGTTTGAATGATGAATATGTTAAGTCAGGTGTCAGCGAATGAGAAGGATTAACTGCATTGTTAAAATTTGAATCAGGCTAGTAATCTTGTTGGTTCTTCATTCTTCCTTCCTTCAGGTAGTGTGTTCTCCTGCGAAGTGGCTGCTCCAACGTGTCAATGGTGCCGGGTAAAACACATAGCAGATACACTAGATAGAATGTTCCCTTCAGAGTGTTCTTTGGCTGGAGCGCCCAACGGTCAATGGTACCGGTAAACACATATGCAGTCATACTGGAAAATGAAAATGAAATGAAGTAGTGTAAAATGGAATGCCGTCAAAACACACCTCTTACTTCCTATTTACCTACTGGATTATAAATTTACATTCACATTTTCTTCTTTCTGGATCATCTTGGTGTTGGGGTTGTTACCCAAAAAGTGTATGAAAAATAAGGTACATGAATTCGAACGGAGCCCTATGCCAAAAAAACGAAGTTGTGAATCAAATTCAAAAAGTTCTCAAGTAAATGTGTAGCAAAATTTATTTAGAAATGTCTAATTAGACAATTAAAATGGATTAACAGAAATGCTTTTTTATTTTCAAAATGTAACTGCATCAAATGACTCAAAATTAAAATGAAAAATCAATCCTTTAAAATGCTACTTCATTTTCTACTTCAAAACCGCTTATTCTGTGTCATAATTAAAACGAAAATGCAAAGAGGAGATGGCATTTACATTTTCACATCCACCCTTTTAAAGATGTCGCATAATTCAATCTCACTCAGCATTTCCAGAGGGGAGGCGGGGCGATGACGTCAATGCAATCTCCGTGTGTCTGGCTGCTAAGAGACACATGCTAGGAGCAGTGCGGCCAGGTTTGTAGCTTTGTGTTAGCGGCAGAGGAGAGGGCTTGGTGACGGTTGTGCACTCCTGATGATTGTACACAGCTTCTCAGGACTATGTAGCAGCATTTCCGCCTTCTGCGGGCCGGAGTTTGGGACCACAGACTCCTTCGGAAGCCCCGCGCTTCTCCCTCGGACTAGCTTTGTCTTCGGACGTCACGCTCGCTCTTTGCATATAGCTTGATGTCATCCATGTAGAGAAGGTGACTGATGTTGGCCCTATTTCTAAGTCGGTATCCATAGCCAGAACGACAGGGAACAGAATGGTAATTCTAGCTGTTTTTTTCTCAATAGATGTCTATGGGTTTTGGCTTTTTGGAACCAGTAGGTACTTCCTATTTGGAACGTGAAGGGGGAGGGATCATTCAGTCCAGTTCTCATATACAGTCAACGGATGAAATCAATTTATTTATGGCTTGACATCATTGGTAACCTTTCAAAGGGACAAAAATGTCTGGAATAAAGAGAGAAGGTCAAAAGACAGTAAGAAATATACAGATGATTTAGCTGCAAGCTCAGCTCTTACCCCTAAAGTGCAGTGAATTGGTAATTTTATGTATTCTCATTTGCTTGAAGATTATATGACCTTCATAGAAAATCAATAAATATGCTTTTCTGTTGAGGACATTGCATCCTTTTAACTCCATAAGCTGAAAGAGGCAACAAGGGAAAAGGAGCAGCATATTGTGGTGAATTCATTCACCCAATCCATATATGGGTCAGATGCCGCATCACTCATGGCAGAGTTAGTATAGTCATTATCATGTGACAGGAAGCCAGGATGAATTCATTACCGGTAATGGCTGAACGATGAGGCTACAGTTTTTTTTGAAAGAAGAACATTTCCAAAAAAGCACACTTTTAACACATTCTCATATTTTTTTTAATTAACTTTCAGATATCTGTTGAAAAAGTATTTAGCAGAAAATACTTCTGCAAAAACAAACAAAAGGTTTGAAGTTATGTTCAGATGACATTACTCTGACCCTCTTTCTCCTACTTTATTGCAGAACATAATGGGGTGCATACCAAAATGACAAAATGCACACACTGACATTTCTTTTCTTGTTCCAGCAGACTAGAAACAAAGAGCCACTGAGAAAGGGGGAAGGTGCAGGGTCGTCTCACTGAGAATTCTTCTCCACCAATGAGGCTCAAAGAGTCATTATGATCCAGCACAGGCGAAGAGTTCTTGATCCCCATCCCTACTCCCCTCAAGCAACTTAATTTATGCAGCATCTTGCAGTGCTACTGAGCTTGAATAGAAGTCGCGACAAGAATGTGAAATAGCCCAGACCTCGTGCATTTAAGGTGTGCACGGCGGTGGCCTTATGTGACCCTGGGGTTGTGCTCAGGTAAATAGCAATTGTGGTGTGGAAACGGATGTTTGTTCTTGTAAATTTGTCCCAGAAGTGAATTTTTTTTTATTTTTTTTTGTGGCTGGAAGGGGGAGCATGGTTCAGCTCAGCTGCAGGAACTTCAGCTAGAACCTCAGAGGACTCAAAGTAACTGGCAGTTTTAGACATTTCAACTCTTTTTCATTTCTTTTCCAGCTAACCTCCTCCTCCTCCTCTCCTTCACTCTGCCTTTTTCCCTGTTTGCATTATTTGTTCCTCTCCTACATGATATCGTGCCTCAGCCTGCTTTGATTTTGGTTCTTTGTGAGCTGTCAAGACATGTGTACAGGAAGGAGAGCGAGAGAGAGAAATAGGCGGGGGGGATCAGCCTTGATTTGGGAACGGGAAACAGAGGAGCAGAAAAAAAATAAAAATCCTGAGTATGGTGGCATCCTTCCAAGCCAAGCATTGAGATCCACTCATTAAGGAAGCCATAATTAGAGTTTGGTCTGACACACAGAGGAAGACTCCTATCCTACTCGCTTTTCTTCGCCTCCACTTTAGGTCAGTTTGCAGTCAACCATGTCTGTTTGGCACATTTATTGGCTTTTCATATTTTCAGCACACCAGTTTCACTTGATGCACAATCTAATGGAATGGAAGAACTTTAACTGTAACTAGGCCAAAAAATATATTTGCACACGACCCCCTCCACCCCCACCCCACACACACGCACACACACTTTCTGCTGTCCCGCATTCACTCAAATGCAGTGTGCTAGACGAAATTGTTTCCATGTAAGAGAATCAGTACACTTTCATACTTGACTAATGATGGCACAGATAACTAGCAGTCTCTGTGCCTGAGCAGGACAAAGCTAAGGTGAATAATGTTATTCCACTGTCACTTCTGCTCGGATCTGATCATCAATCTCACCACCTCATAAACATTGTGTGTTCACACAAAGATGTGATGTGTTCGCCCTAAATTAGATTGTTTCTCTCTGTCATTTTTCAGGCCTCTCAAATGGAAAGGCCGCTCTGCCCTGCGACAAACAGACCGAGGATCTGAGAGCTTGGTGCTGTCAAAGTATCTAGATGCTAAGTCTTTTCTTAAATTACCTTTTGAGGGGGGTGGGGTGAGGATTGGCATTAAGTTTCAAAGGCTGAGAGTGTTTGCTAAAATGAATTCCCTGCTACAGTGTTATGGAGGAAAGGGCAAGCATCAAAGACAGAGATATTATGCTGGTGCACATTTCCATTGATAAAGATGCTGTGCATGTTTATGTGTGCCACTGTTCCACAGCAATCCTCAAGTGGAAAGTAATTGAATTAAGCAAGGGTGTGGTTAGGAGGCCAAAGGAGACATGAGGCCCCCTTCAGGGTCAGTCTGGATCTGCAAACTGACCAGTTAGTTACAAACATGAAGCATGATGACTTTAAGTCCCACTCCAATAATCTTTTTATCTTTCCCAGTGGGCTTTTAATTCTGATTATGCCGTCATTTTCTAGGAGTTCATTAGAAATTTGCCTCTGAGTTGTGGGTGGGACTGTTGACATGGAGTAAGCCTATGCTCATTTCTTATCATCCCTTTGTTTACACTCTCTCCCACTAGCTTACAGCTGGTCAAACCCCCAAGCTAACATTAGCGCAACAAAACTGGTGAGCAAAAGTAGAGCTATCCAGACGTACGTTTTGAGCCAGATGCCAGCTCAGATGAGAAAAACAAAGATGTTGATGGATCTTTTGTTTGCCAGTGGATGATTTGGAATGGGGAGGAACAGGGACCTTGTGGCCTACTGTTTTCTCCTGATTCACAATGATTTCATTAAAGAAATACTCAAGAATGCAATTTGAATCTAACTTTCTTCATATGTGTCCTCCACGCTGAGAAAAATGCAACAAAACCATAATAAAAATACAAAAACAATGTCAAAAAGACACTTACTGACATTTGGAAACCACAAAAGACAACAATAGAGGTTCAAAACCACAAAGAAGCAAGATGGTGAAACAAAGAAAAGCTCATTAGAAGCTTTCAAACATGCCAGATTTCCAGCAAAACTGCAAATAAACCAATCACAAACATACTGAATAAGCATCAAAGACATGATGACTAAGACATGACATTTTACCCCAATGACTTGTAAAATTGCCCACAAGAAAAAAACAAAACTCTTAGATCCAGTGACCCCCACCAGATAAAGAAAACGACCCAGAAGTCACTAAGAAAGTAGAAAAAATAAGAAAAAGCTGAAAAGACCACAGAGGATCAAACTGACCATAAATATACACAAAAGAACTAATAAAAAGAAATGAGTGTTGGGAAGAAAAGGGTCATACAATCTGTGCCGTCACAAATTGTCACAGCTGCTGGCTCTTGTGTCTAAAAGCATCAAATTCTTCTTGGTGATTTTTGTTGTTTTTTGACATTTCTCAAAAGTTCAATGGGAGACGGAGCCTTTAGCTCAAAAATGCCTAATGGAGTGCATTTTTATCCTACTTTTCAAGCATGTTAACTCTTCAGAGCACTATAATTCCTCAAGCCTCATTAAGACTGCGCCTTCCTAATTGCCCCAACAAATCTAAGTGATCAAAAGTTTTGAATAACATTTGTATAAAGAAAGGAAATATAATTAATTCCTGTACAGCTGTACAGAGAGGACTTTAACACAAATAAAACAAAACAATTCAACAAACCAAAATGAATTCTACAAAGTATAAAAACGGTAGCTTATTATTTTCTGGCCATTTAATAATGTAAGGCTTAGGTACTTCATGACATTCCTATTTCCACTGGTTCATTTGGGTTAACCCAAAAAATAGAACTTAAATTAAAATGTTTTCATCACCTTCATCATGTTTGCATATCTGACGTCTGTCCCTTTGCAACTCAGGAATTCTATTTCTAGTCCGTTGACCCGTCAATTTCACTGCAAAAAGTCTGAGAAACTAGAAACAGCCCCTAAAGGTACTTCAGATATTATAGTTTCAAAATATTTTTTTGTTTAATTTTCACATTTTATTTGCACCGGTAATGTTAGGCTGAAGTTGTTAGGGAGTTTGAGCTAACGGGAGAGCATGTAAACAGATGGGTGATGGGAAGTGGTGGCCGGCTTGCTCAACCCCAACAGTCCAGCCAGCAACTCAAAGGTGATTTTCTAATAAAAACTGCTGCTCTGCAGAAACTTTGTCCTAGAAAAAGACTTTTGTTTTGTGACTAAAAACGGCAAATCATAATTAAAAGACCACTGGGAACACTTTTTCTGATTAAGTTAAACTTTGTGTGTACAAAGCTGGCTCTAGGAGAGTTTCTATTATAATGTACACTTTTTGCTAGCCATTCTAACACTTTCCGGGGGGGGATACAGATGGTCAAAATGTCAAGAATGGGGAGTAGGTTTGCAGAATTAACTACGTGTCAACAGTTAGATGCATCTCTGAGAAAAAAAATCTATATTCTGATGCAGAAGTACGCATATAAGGAGCAGAGCAGAGGTGAAACAAATGCTGCTAATTACCTGTTCTGCATTATGCAGACAGGACCTTAATAAGATAATGCTGCACTCTATCCTGTTATTTTTGCTGTATTATTGTGTAACCAAATCATTTCAGGTCATTTACCCGTTAACCTGATGTTTTTTTTAAAGGTTCCACATGACGGCAGTGATGATGTACTTGGTTTGACAGCAGTGAGTTTTTCTGATCCACCTTAAATGATTGAAAAGCAAATGAAAGAAAAACACAAAAAAGGTGATATTTCCTCTGCATTCCTCGTATTTATGTAAATGTTGACAAATAGTTAACATTCTTGCGACGGTCCATTGCCTATGCCCATGGATCGCTCTCTAGTCTTGTCTGATGTACCTTTGTTTGTAATATGGATTACTACAAAAAAAATACAGTTTGTCATTTTTGAAGAATCAGCCTCCTAAAGGTATGTGCGTTTCCAGGCAGATGCTCTTTTAAGTTTTGCTTAGTCCTGTCGGGGATCGGGGGTTTGGTCACTGGGGCCTGTCTTGCTGTTTTAGGATGAAAGCAGGGCACACCCTGAACAATTCAGTAGTATTGCAGGCTCACACGCAGACAGACACATTCTCTCCTAAAGGTCAATTTACAGTCACTAATCCAATGTGCTTGACTGTAGGAGTGCTAGAAAAAAACCACACATGCACATGCAGATGTTATGTCTGATTGCAACTCTCCATCAAACATCCACAGTTTGACTCATTGCTGTCAAAACCACTTCCTGAATCAGTCTGGTGGTACAGGGAGGATGTTATCATTTTCAGCTCCTCCCCAAATGAAGCAAACCGCGATACATGCATTGTGGAAACAGCCCCTCCACTACTCTGCACACACCTAAAACCTTACTATGGAATGTCGCATCACTAGGTCAATTCATTTTGTCACTAACAGAAAAAAGAAAGTTTAACTAACTTTGCTTTAAAATTGGAGATCAAAGTATACAACAGGTGGCACCAGCCAGCTTACCTACTGTATAAAGCAGAGATAAATCTACATGGGAGTAGATCCAGCCTTACTTGTACGCAAACCTCCCACACACTCCAGCACACAGGAGACTTTCACTTTCTCACAGGCATAGTCCCTACAGATGGATGAGTTATGATGAGAGACTTTTTCAGTGTCTCTTCAGGAGTTTCATAGACCCAGGTGGCATGCTGTGGGGCCTGATAGGTCATCTTACTAGGTGTCTTCACTTAGATCATCAAGGAGAACATGCAGAAGAGAAAACGAAATACAGACAACAGGGATCCACACAAACTCTGCATGAGCATGTAAACTCCCCAGAACCAGAGATTCTGGCTGTGAGGCAATGTGTTAACATCCACACCACCTTGCAGCCCTCTATTTGATGCTTTTTTAGAGAAAATAATAATACAGAAAGTTTGAAACAGGAAGACTTCTTCTTATTTTAAAACAGCAATAATTATCAACAGATGCTGTTCTGTAGCGAAAATGACATCACTATCTGGTTGTGGTGCAGAGATACAATGGTTGACCGATGACCAGAAGGTCGCAGGTTTGGTTCCCGCCTTGCCATGCGTCAAAGTGTCCTTGAGCAAGATGCTGAACCCTGATGATGGTTATAAGGTGGCAGCAAGATCAGCAGCAGTTCCACCATCAGTTTGTAAATGTGTGTGCATGGGTGAATGGGACTGTGACTGGAAAGCACTGAGGACCTTCAAGGAAGGTAGTAAAGTGTCAAATAAGTATACGACAGTGTTAAGCTGTGTTTTTCTCCATTCGTTTGCATGGGTATTTCGGAAATCGGCAATCCATTGAAAATGCCTTGTTGTACTCGCCATGCACGCGCATTAACTCGAGAGGTTAAATAACCAAACTCATATGTTCAAACTATCTATGTGTTTTGGAACCGACATACCCAGTGTAAGCAAGTTTAGGATTACTTAAGTAAGCGTTAGGGGTTAAAGTCAGGGTAAATTCACCATGCTTTCTGGAATCCCCCGCTGTACTGTTCAGTAGCTGCTTTTTATCTCTTGGTTTGATTTTAGGTCAGTGAATCGGATCGTTAAAAAATGAACAATAGTGAAACTAATTGTCAATTGAAAATAGTGATATCAAATTATTGTTAAAATGAAGCATTATTTAGTTCTATTTCTCAAACGTTGTCCTCCTATTGTGCTATATATCCGTATTTTTTCCTGTACCAAATTGTTTCTGTGATTGTGCCTCTTATTTTTCTACACGTCCCTGTGTAACTCCAAAAATTCAAGTGGGTATTACTGTTCTTTTCATGTAAACTGAATACAAATATAATTAGGAGTCGTTTGTCTTTAATTCAATGTTTTTGATTTAGCTGCTTGGTGCTTTTATGCTTTGGTCGTCAGTGTTTTACAAATAAAACAATTGTCCTAACTTCCAAATTAACATGAGTTGAACATTTTTTATGTCTATTAGAGAGAATAAACAGTAAAGCTCAAATTTACCTGCAGTAATTTGTATTTGTTGTTCCTATGCAATATTTAAACCTGTGCCTGGCCAGCTGCATATTCAGACTCACATTTCTGAATTGTGTTTTCTGGCCCCTTGAAGTGAGCAAAACGGCAATATCTCAATTGGCAGAAAATTGGTAGAATGAAGAGGGGCACGCTGTTATTTCACATTACAAATTCACCAGGCAGCTCTTCATAAAGACGCATAATCTGCCGTATCATTTAAATGCAAAGTGCATTCATGGCTTCCATCTACTCCCACAAACAACAACAGAGCCCCATGGAAAATAAGAATCACTGCTGTGCATGTTCTGCAGCAATGATACAGAGGGTTGCTTTGTCGTTGGCCAACCCCGTTGCTCCACCTCCTCCTCGTATATCAGCACATCTACTCCTGCTACTGCTCCGAGCAGGAACAAGAAATGTTCCTTTTCCCTGCAGAGCTAGCGCAGAAATGCGTGTGTCTGGAGTTATATGAATGGCTCTGCATGTTACGCTTGCACTCTTACTATGATTAGCTGGCCGAATGCAAACTTTGGAGCTCAGCACAAAGAGATTGCAGGGAAACAACGCAGCTGCTTACCAAATTGACTTTAAACGGGAAATAATGGAGGCTGGCACAAGCGTAGCTGTTTGTTAATGTGACTGTGTGTGTGTGTGTGTGAGTGTGTTTGTGGGTGTATGTTTTTGGAGGGGAGCAGAGCAAAAGATTACTATCAGCCAGGCAGTTTAGGTAGCTGCTTCCTGAGTGCTGATGTGGCCCCTGTGATACAATTGGCTGCACTACTGAGCGACTGCAGGGCTACTGGCTTTGTGGTTGGTCAGCTGGGCCCTGCTGCAGCACAGCAACGCCATCCTGTGGGAAAACATGGAACTGCATGGCTGAAGGATGCGAGGCAGCATCAGCTCCAGAATGAAGTTGGAGTATTGGTGCTGCAGATTTGAACATTTAATTATTCGCAAATTCCCTGATAGCACTCTACGCTTAATAAACTTTCTCATCCTGAACTGGACTCTCTTCTAGCAGGACAGCATTATTCTCTTTGTGCTTGTTAATTTAAAAAAAAAGTATGATTTATAATATTAGGTTGGCATTATAGATGTTCTGGGGAGCTATAGGTATACTATTCAGTCCCTGTTATTGTGCACTGAAGAACTCTCACAATAGATGGTGACAAACTTTGAAAACAGAGTCATCAGGGATGCTCTCAGCAGGGGTGTTTTGTTTGACTAACAGTCTTAGGAAAGATCACGCCTCGTGCTCTGTGAGAACAAAGACTTTTTTGGTTTTTATCCCACACTCACGGATGTAAAATCCTGCTCTGAAAGCCTTATGACGTCAGAAACAGAACAAGCCATCTTCCATGAGTATTTCTGAAGGACAGTTGATACTGATGTATATTGTGTCATTGATTCTCCATATGACAGGATGTTTATACCAACAAAGGTTTGTAAGTAAGATTTACATCATTCTGCCTCTGTTAGGACCACACAGAAAAGCTGCATGTGAATTGCAGTTTAAGCAAGGATGCTTATTTTAGCATTTTATTCAGAATTTACAACTTTTTGTAAATCTGTGCCACGATCTGCCCCTTAATGTATTTTCATCTTTTATTTTGGAGACATTTTAAGTGAGTGTGCCCATGTACTTACAGCAGGAGCAAGAGGTAAGATTACATTTTATTAATTTAGTGAATGCAATTGCTAAAGCTGATGCTGTTTGTTGGTGATCATATTCATCATCTGCAGTTCAAGAGGTTTGATGTTTACAAGCACTAATTAACAAAAGGCAGCTATTTCAATTAAAACCCATGAGAGACATGAATGAAAAAAAACTGTGGTTTCATTTTATTTTGAAAAGGTTTTGGTGCCATCAAGGCTCTTCTTGTAAAAAAAATAAATAAGAGCAAACCCTTTGAAAGTTTAAGTTTCATTCTGAAGCTGATTTGGCAACTTAAGATTCTGTGTACCAAACTGGTCCATCTTCCGAAAAAGTTGATATACTTAAACAAAAATAGGAACGTTTTTTTTTAATCTAGCTTCATTCACCAGGTGGTAAACAAATACTGCCGCCCAAAACTGGCACCAACCTTCTACCAGGGGTAAGGTGGGGTTCAGTGTCTTGCCCAAGGACACTTTGACACATGGGCGGGCAAGGCAGGAATCGAACCTGCAGTATTCTGAGTAGGGATCAACCGCCCTACCACTGCACCACAGCCTCCACAGGTGTTCAAAAAGGGTAAAGAATCAGATAAGAAAACAAGTCAACTGTCCGTCTCAGTCAGACAGCAACACCCACTCACATTTACACATCAGGATAACTATTAATTAAAGTAGCCTACCTATTTCCACATCATAAGGCACTTCTAAAGTTTTAACGTTTTAAAAATATGACAGTGCGCCTTTCCGCATATATATAGATTAATTCTGGTCAAGCTGACTGATGTTGAAGCAATTTACAGAGATACATGGCGCTTTGTCAAAATTCAATTCAATTCGGTTCAATTCAATTCAATTTAATATTTCACTTTAATAATCCCACAAGGGGAAATTTAGGCTGAATTTAGGATTTTTTGTGTGTTTGCAAAAAGGTTGGGTGTTTTGTGTATATGTTAATGCGTCTAAAACATAGCTGTGTCTGACATATGTTTTTTTTTTTTGTATGTGTGATACTAACAAGGTTGGGAGTTATTGCAGTTGCATTAATGTTTGTTTTGGCAATATCAGTCTGTTTTTTTACATGTTGCAAATAAGGTTGGTGGTTACAATTATTGTGAGTACACTAGCATGGCCTATGTGTAGTGTACACAAGAATTAGGCTATGTCCAAATTCCTTCCCTTCTCCCTAACCACTAAAAAACTGTATAGTGCAGGATTATCTTGTGCCCTGGATTTTAAAAGCAATTTGGACACCATAATCACTACTTCTTTTTCTTTTAAATGGTGAACACGTCATCCCTTGTGCTCTCTTAGATGACCCCACCCTGACGTGTTCTTCCTACCATGACAAAGGTGGATAAAGGTGGAAAGATTT
Organism: Oryzias sinensis; assembly: GCA_037389245.1. NCBI lineage: Eukaryota > Metazoa > Chordata > Actinopteri > Beloniformes > Adrianichthyidae > Oryzias > Oryzias sinensis. The sequence goes on along the minus strand of CM074495.1, from coordinate 23,143,249 downwards.
CATGTAATCCATGGACACCAGTGAGGTTCACAAATCATTTAAGAAAAAAGGTTCAGCGCACTGTCTAGTGGGTCTAGATGACCCAACTCCCAACATTAAAGTACCTAGGATAGCACAAGGGTTACAGGGAAAATCTAATCAATACAAGGATTTTACACCAAATATTTTTGAATCCACTCTGTTCTTAAGATGAAAACGTTGATTGTTTATTTAAAAAAAAGCACATTTCTTTCGCAGAGATTGTTCAAACGCAATGCATTGTGCTCTATATTTACCAATCTAGTGAGCATTGTAGATCCGGACAGCACCACAAAATGGTCTTCTTCTTCCTCTTTCGGCTTTTCCCATCAGGGGTCGCCACAGCGAACAAATCGCATGGTAAACTTGGCAATGTTTTATGCCGGATGCCCTTCCTGACGCAACCTTCTCAAAGCAACCGGGCTTGGGACCGGCACAGAAGTAGAGAAGGGAACAGGGAGCAGCCCGGATTCGAACCCTGGTTACACGGACGGAAGGCGCCGCAAACCAGCACGTGCATTTTGTGGTGCTAAAGCACCACAAAATGGTGAACGCACTATATAATGCACTATGTAGTGAAGAGTGAAGAAACTTGGACACAACCACAGAGTTACTCGGAAAACAGTTAATAAAGTCTGACTGACTACCGGAATGATGTCTGTCCTGCCTGATGCACCTTATAATTCTGTCCGCCCAACAGTGCAGGAAAACATGGTTAACTGATTAATCTATGATTCGTGTTTTTGGAATGCAGGAGGAAACCAGAGGATGTAGAGAAAAGTCACTCGTACACAAGTAGAACCTATATATCTTGGACTTGACCAGCGTCTTCTCACTGTGAGGTGATGATGCTGACATCACCACCGTGCAGATCGCTCTAGAAAACATTTACTTATTTATTTATTTTTTTACTTGTTCAAATACACAAAGGAAAATAGATTAAAACAAACAGAGCAATTAATGAATAAAAAGGAGCAGAGAATAGTAAACTCCTTGTTTTTAAATAGGAGGAAAAATAAACAAAAACTAACCTATCTTTGGCTGTATTTCGGCACATATGTACAGCGGGGAAAATAAGTATTGAACACGTCAACATTTCTCTCAAAAAACACATTTCTAATCGAGCTATTGACACGAAATTTTCACCAGATGTCGGCATCAACCCAAGTAATGCACACATAGAAAGAAATCCAAATTTTTATGTCCATAAATGAAGTTATGTGTAATAAAGTGAAATGGCACAGGGAATAAGTATTGAAAGTACTGAAATGTTATTAATACTTAGTGCAAAAACCTTTGTTGGTGATTACAGCCTCAAGACGCCTCCTGTATGGAGAAATCAGTCGAATAAATTGCTCAGGTGTGATTTTGGCCCATTCATCCACACAAACTGCCTTCAAATCTTCAAGGTTCTGGGGGTCTCTTCTGTGAACCCGGATCTTCAGTTCTTTCCAAAGATTTTCAATTGGATTCAAGTCTGGTGATTGACTGGGCCATTCTAGCAGCTTTCTTTTCTTTTTTTCAACCAGTTGAGTGTTACCTTGGCTGTGTGCTTGAGATCGTTGTCCTGCTGAAAGATCCACCCTCTTTTCATCTTCAGCAGTCTGGCAGATGACAGCAGATTCTGATCAAGAATGTCTCGATACTTTTCTCCAGTCATTATTCCTTCAATGATATGAAGTCTACCAGTACCACATGCTGGAAAACAGCCCCACGCCATGATGCTCCCACCTCCAAACTTGACTGTTGGTATGGTGTTTTGGGGGTGATGTGCGGTGCCATTTTTCCTCATCCGAAGAGTTCTATTTTGATCTCATCTGACCAGAGTATCTTCTCCCAGAATGTCATGGGTTTATCCAAATGTTGTGTGGCAAACTTCAAACGAGCTTCAACATGCTTTTTCTTCAAAAATGGAGTCTTGCGTGGTGTGCGTGCATGGAGGCCATGGCGGTTGAGTGCATTACTTATTGTTTTCTTTGAAACAACTGTACCTTCTGATTCCAGGTCTTTCTGAAGCTCTCCACGAGTGGTCCTGGGCTGTTGGAGAACCCTTCTGATGATTGTTCTGACTCCTCTGTCTGAAATCTTGCGAGGAGCACCTGGCCGTGGCAGGTTTATGGTAATGCCGTGTTCTTTCCACTTCCAGATTATGGCCCCAATGGTACTCACTGGAACTTTCAGAAGTTTAGAAATGCGCCTGTAACCAATGCCTTCAGTGTGTTTTGCAACAATAAGGTTGCGTATGTCTTTGGACAGCTCTTTGCTTTTACCCATCATGCAATGCTTCTTGTCTAACACCTTGCTGGTGAGAAACCTTTTTAAAAGGCATCAATCAGGACTATACCAGCTGATATTACTTTGCACTAATAGGGGGCAGGTTAACCTTCTGAATACTGACAAACTCCAGCTGCTTTCTTGGCTTGCCAGACCTTTTCACCCCTCCTTTTCTTCATGTGTTCAATACTTATTCCCTGGGCCATTTCACTTTATTACACATAACTTCATTTATGGACATAAATGTTTGGATTTCTTTCTATGTGTGCATTACTTGGTTGATGTCAACATCTGGTGAAAATTTCATGTCAATAGCTCGATTAGAAATATGTTTTTTGAGAGAAATGTTGACGTGTTCAATACTTATTTTCCCCGCTGTATATTGCCCACAAAACATATTTTATTAACATCAATATATTCAAAATCTTTAGTCTTTTTATTCTTTTAGCAACTAAATTTCTTTTTTTTTAACACTTTATATTGTGTTTGTAGATGTGAACATGTGGACGTTTGTGTGTGAATGGGGGGGTAAAATTTCTCAATTCTGCCCTCAACAGCACCTCCAGTTAGGAAAAGCAGTTTAAATAAAAATGAGCCAGTCTGCCAGAGGACATTAATCTGAGGACGGATGCAACCTTGATCTGCCTGAGAAAGTAGTGAGGAAATATGTCTGCGCTGCAATTATTCGGTTTCCTTTTTATTATTCTGGGAGCTTTTTATTTTGGCTATTGGGCCTTCCCTAAAGCCACATTTTTTTAGAAAAGCTAGATGTATAATTTTGAAGTAAAACCTGTTGGTACAGATTTTCAAGGATTTCATAAATTTCTTTCCTGTTTGGCAATTTCTGTAAAGCCTTAGACGCAACTGTCCTTACGAGTAGATAAGGTCTGTTTATGGCCCACAAAAAAGAGCCTACAGAGCGAAAATGTTGCACTATGGGCGACATGACTTCACCCTCAACATTACGTAAGGGTGAAGCAGGTTTGTCATACAGATTTCTCAGTTTTTCCACCCCCCAAACCCTACGGACTGCGCATAGTGCCCATTAGTGCTGTTCGAGTGATAAAGGGGACATTCTCTCTCCTGACTGTTAGAATTGAGCAAAATTAGACGAAATCATAGTTTTTTTGGCATCTAATAGTTGCCCACAGGCACTTAAGTATCACCTGTACACGCAATGCATGCAATATTTGTACATGGTCAGCAGAAAACCAGTCCTAACAGCATTGCCCATACATCATAAGAGTGGGCAACTATCCGCTTGAATACGGCATGATACCCTTACAACATACACAACAATGGTACGGTCCATTTTCATGACGTACCTTAAGGTGGCTGCACAAGCCTCAAGGAAACTGCAAGACACACCTACGTTCACCCTAAAGGCCCGTACACACCGGGACGAATTTCGCGCGCGATATTCGCCGACGTTTAACGCCTCGTGACTAAAAAAGGGCACCAATGTGAGTGTGCATGCCAACGTGAAAAACGCGTAAAAGCGTCATTTTTTAAAAACGCCTCGGGTTCGTTTTTTTGGTTTAACGCTCCGCGTCAAAAACTATACGACCAATGAGAATGGCGCTCTTGCACACGTGTCTTGAGCATCTGAAGTTACAGTAAAACACAACTTGGGGGCGCTCAAACACAAAACTGCCTTTCTGAGCACACATACCAGCGAAGAAGATAGACGCCAAGTAGCCTCTACACTGCCGCGAAGAAATAATGACGGACATTCTAAAATATCCCCGAAAACGCTCATGATACATTTTCAGCTCTTGTACCAGTCGATAAAACTCCCCATGTTCTTCTCTTCTCGTAACTATGGGATGTAACCAAAATCGGCGTCTTTTCCGGCGTCTTTCATCATTCAACAGAACAATAATTTCTTCATCGCTGGAACTGGAGCTAGAGCTACTGGTGCTGGAAATATTCATGTTTTCTTTGTATGATTCTGACAAGCGCGTAAATACTTGCTTTCTTCTTGTGAGTGAAAAGCGAGTTTAAGAAGCGTAAAGTTGCGCAGCGCCACCTTGTGTACAGGAGTATTTCTGTTTTACATTAAGCGCCATATAATGTCAGGGAATAAAATTGCATGTTCACTTGGCTCATCGTCAGCAAAAATCGCCTGGGTGTGAACAAAAAAACGTGTTGAAAAACGCTGGCGAACAACGTGCGCCGATTTACGTCCCGGTGTGTACGGCCCTTATTGCTATGTTCAGACCTAGCTCGGAAACGTGTGTTTAAGCGACTGCTTCTAAATAAAAATCTATGTAAATGCATGTATGTGCGTGCTTTGGGCTTCCGCGTTTAAAACTCTTGTTTTGACGTTTCACTACGCAAATTTTAAAGGGTCGTTATCATCCATTTATTTAAATAGAGTCCTGAAAGAAAGAGCCTAAAAGCGCCTTCAGGAAACCACAATCAGCGTGCTCTTGAATGCGCCACACATGGCCAGAGTGTATGCAGCAAAAGATGCCATGTAAACACAGGCCCACATCAGGATAGAGAGACAACACTCAGAACTTGAGTGACTTCACCACAATCACCTTTAGCAAAGATTAATGTATCAGTTTGTTCTTCGTGAGAACGACACAGGCTCTTGATTTCTTGTTGTTTGTCCCATTAAGTCGTTTAGCTCTCATCTCTCTTTTTTTGCTAATTCAGATGCTACAGTACCTGATATCAGGGTTGTTCTTCTCCATACACACAGCAAAACTTCCGATGAAAACTTCAATGATGTGATGAATAGAGAAATAAATGTCTGAATATTTTGGGTCAAAAAGAAAAAGAAAAGTTGTTTGGCCAATTATAGAAAACTGAAACTCTCCCATCTGTCAGGATCAGTGGATCTGAAGTGATTTCTTCAGTACCTCAAAATTATGGAGTCCTATACTGTTCATTATTAATAAATAAATATTTAATTAAATAAATAAATATGAACTCATGCAAATACACAATCAACCAATAAATCTCTTATAAATATATAAAAAGATCATGAAATAGTGAAAAACATGCACACCGATTTTAAATTAGCCATTATATTATTCAACATATTTCATTTTGCTTTAAAACCCTGTTCATTATTTTAAAACAGAATTTTAAAATATTCATTTTATTCATGTGGAATATTATTATAATTCTACGTCTTTTTTCAGAACCTTGGACTTCAAAATCAATATTTTCCAAAGTAGCTTTGTTTTTATTTCATGTTGCTGTTTTTCACAATACAAATATTTTCTTATTTTCCATACTTATCAATGCAATTATGGTTAGCCAATAGACTCAATGGCGACACTTAACAAACAATGCTTTAGTTTATAACCTAAACGTTAAAAAAAAAAACATACAAAAGGTTGAATGTTTCTTTTTAAAGTGACTTAGACATAAATTCAACATGTTTTCTATACAAACAGAAGACATTTATTTGTAGAAAGACACAGAACAAATATGACAACAATATTATTATTCATTTTATTTTTGTCAGTATTTTAATTGTTATCGCCAATAAATTGGCTTAGTTTAAATTTAAAAGAGACAATTTTTCATCAGAATTGAAAAAAATGCCATAAATTTTTATTGTGAACATGACAGCTTAAGTTCACGTAACGATTTACTGCTGAGGTAAAACGCAAAGTTTGCGCAGCATATTCAACAGCAGTCACAAACTTGATAAAGTGTCATTCAGTGTTTGACAGCTGCACGGGGCCAGCTCGCTGTGAGTTTAATAAGTTAATGACATTTTTATCACCCGCTTGGAATATTGTTCAGAACATAATTTTTCAACAGACCTTAGAGCGGTGAAAGGTAATTCTGCACCAGCAGCAGTTTGACACTTTTCTCTCTCCTGCTGCCAATCAGCTTATTCTGCAAATGATGTTGGAGTCAGAATAATAAGATCTAACCTATTTCACCTGCAGGATCACAGTACACATTTGCTTGAACAGATTGAGAAAGTTACAATCATTATTTTTTCTCGCCGACCTCAATTTCTACAGGTTAATTGTGACCGCCCATCATCTTCAACTTTCAATCATACGGACCCCGCCACATGTAAAGGTAACTCCCCTGATCAGAATGCAGCAGATGTGCTGAACGCTCAGGTCCCCCCCCCCTTTGGTTGAAGTTCAAGCTGTCAGAAAAATGGAAATAAGTACCATTCCCTCCATTTTTTCCTAGTTCTAATCCCAACTCATTCTGACAAATTCTCAGTGTGATTATTGCCTCGCCTTCAGCTAGTGTTGGTCCCCGTCGTGGATAGCAGCCAACCTGGCAAAGGCCCCCCTACCTAAAAATCTGTCACCACCAGCTGGACTCATTAGCTCAACTCCCCTCTCAACAGGCAGGAGCCACTCCCCCCTTCGTATCCTCATCAGCCGACACGGAGCCGTGCTCATCACAAGCCAGCATCCTCATTAGCATCAGGGCAACTTTACGGCAAAGTTGCTTCTTTTATCTTATGATACTGATTTAATTGGGGCGGAGCTAAGGGGGGGCAAAAGGGAAGCTGCCCCCACCCAATTACAAAAAAAATAACATTTTTGAGTATATAATATTGACAAAGATAAATTAAAAAAAAATCATCAATACATAAGCATTGTAAAAATAACAACAGCAACATATTTAAATGAAACCTTAAGCCAGAAATTATTTGTTACGGACCTGAACGTTTTATGCCGGTCCATCTGAGGCCCAGCATTTCGTTGATGTATTTTCTCAGCATCCTGGCCTAAGCCATAATCTATGCTGTTTCAATGCTATGCAAAAGGAAATTCCTTTTTTTGTGGAAATTTTATCTTTTAAATAGTTTTGCTAGATCTGGCTAATACTACGATCACATATACCAAAATGCCAACACTTGTTGACTTAAATGCAAGTTTTTTAGATAAAAATGGCACTTTTTATTTGAACAGCACTAACAGGCTCGTTGCACAGTTTGGAGCGTTAAGCCACGAGTTACGCCACACTTTGTGGATGGATTGTAGATGCTTGGGTGTCTGCTTGCACTGTTCTTCAAGCTTTCGCAAATGTCGGCATCATTCATGAGGAGCCACACGGCAATGAGACAATGCTGGAAGGGAACCTGGCATGTTTGATAGGAATTTAGCCCAGCCGTTCATTTTAGATACAGAAGATGAGGACTTTGATGGATTTTTAGATGCTGATTGATGACTGAAAAGATAAAAAATAAATCACAACTAACTCAGTTTTGCTGCCGCTGCCTTTTTAAAACACTCACTAGCATGCATGTTTTACCGGTATGTTTTAATGTGTCTGTGCCTTAATACCCGGTGCGCCTTTTGTTTGTGTTAAATTCAGAAAAATTACCCACAACTGACACTGCGCTCTATAATCCAGTGGACCCTATGGTCGTGAAAATATGGTACTTCCCTTTTCTGACCATTACATGTTGTTTTACGTGTTTGTTATAACAATGTGCATGAGCAGTTTTGCTCACGATCTTAAAATTTTCCCTGGGCCAACTTTGTGCACCGTATAGATTTGCTCTTTTTTCACCCACAGAAAGCCCGTTTCCCCCTGTAAGGCCTAAACTTGTGGCCACGGTTTCTTTCAGGCCATTGGGAAATGCTTTTCATCAATGATGATTCACCTTTGTCAGTGATTCCAGCAAACATCACATCAAATTCATAATTATAGACGAAATGGAGTAGATAGTGATAGGAGCATCTACAGAACATATCTGTAATTATTATCAGAGGATAGTACATTGACTATTTTATGTGTATTTACATTAACGCCTATTTACGCTTCCCAAAAGAAAGTCAAACATTTCACCCGTCAACAACTATGAATGAAACAGACTAAACAAAAACATAAACCTCTGATGTGTGCCATAAGAAGCAGCATCATATTTCAGCGATCTGAACTGATGCTCCGTTACTTTTTCTACAAAGTTTTTATAGGGATGTCACTGCTTCAACTATATCCTGCTTTTATTACAATGGAGCAGAAAAATATTTCACTAGAGCACAACAGCAGGTTTGAGATTACCCGTTTTGTTTAGGTGTTTCATTTGCTAGAAATGAATCAGTTTAATTCTTTTCTATGGATTTTCTTTTCTTTTAGCAGAGGACCTACTACAATCTTACAGTCTTTAAGGCCGAAGAAAGCAGAATAAAATAAAGAAGGTCCTGGTTGTTGTTCATTTAAAACTTTTCTGTTCTTTCTTAAAATATACGCTAAAGAGCATGTCCCCTCTTTGTTTTCTAATGGCTGCATTCTGTCTTTTTTAATATCCAAGACCTGGTGTTAATGCTCTGAAGAAATATTTGCTGTCAGATGATTAAATCCTCTAATGTTCATGAGTAAATACATAACTTCTATGCCTTATTTAAAGCTGATTTCCTCCAGGACACTTTTTATTGAAAGAAAAGCAGAATAAATACGCCCTCCTATTAAAAAAAAACATCGAAGGCAGAGCTTACTGTGAGGTACTTCATTGTATTTCTGTCTGCTGAAGAAGTGGAACATTGGTTTAGGAGGCAGTTCCTGGAGAAGAAACATACTCATCTATAATGAACTCCCCTGGTAATGTTTGGAAACAATCTAACAGGATGGAGAACTCTAATAAAACCTGCAAAATAAACTTTAACAGCAATTTGTGTGACTGAAACAAATTCACAACATGAGCAGCTATGTCAGATATACTGTACTGCACTGCTCCCTAACCTTTTTTTGGCCACGGACCGATTTAATTTCAGACAATTAAACCTTGCGCTTATCGTTGGATGGTTCAAGCTTCCAGTGTGCGTTAATTTCTGATAATGCACACTTCGCCGGCCATTAACCCTTAATTAATGGGTGGAATCATTGTTACAGGGCTTAAGGTTGGGCTTGCTATCAAAATAATTCAGAATCAAATGAAATAAACGTATAATATGCTGGATAACACAAGCGACAGGTGACTACAAAAGAACCAGCAAAATTTGTTTCAATATGTTTTAGAATTATAATCATACAGAAGTCAAATTGTCGCTATACTATGGAGCCCTATACTGTTCATAATTAAATAAATAAATATTTAATTAAATAAATAAATATGAACTCGTGCAAATACACAATCAACCAATAAATCTCTTATAAATATATAAAAAGATCATGAAATTGTGAAAAACCTGCACACTGATTTTAAATTGGCCATTATATTATTCAATATACTTCATTTTGCTTTAAAAACCTGTTCATTATTTTAAAACAGCATTTTAAAATACTATTTTTAGTCATGTGGAATATTATTATAATTCTACGTCTTTTTTCAGAACCTTGGATTTCAAAATCAATATTTTCCAAAGTAGCTTTGTTTTTATTTCATGTTGCTGTTTTTCACAATGGCGTATTTATTTCATGAAGAGCTTTTTCAGGAGAATGAGTCTATCTGTCAATCAAACTAGACAAGGCGGAGACACTTTTGTGATTGGCTATTCCTTTACTCAGACATGAGCAGCAGCACCCTGACTATATCGATCGAAGACGCTTCAGCAAACGTGACGGCGCGATGCACACTCCTCAACACTAGGGGGAGTATGCACCTCAACACATCCACAGCATTACAAGAAATTGGGAAGTTTTTGTTCTAAATTTGCAGATAAAAGTGGCTTTGGGCGAGTGTGCATAATTCAGGTGGTTTTGTGGTCGGTTCGGCAATTTTCATCTTCTCATTAACATTTAGTAGTGGCCTAAGTTAGGCTGGGTGGTTGTTGGAGTTCCACAAAACGTCTATGAACTGGAGTTCCTTGAACGCAACATGCCGCGTGTGGGACGGGCTACCAGCTAATGTTTTTAGCCTGATTGCCACATGGAGCGGTTTCCTGCGCTTATCTCAGTGAAAATGTATGGATGCACAATGTACATGGAGTGTTAAGAGATCAGGTTTATTTATTTTGAATAGTTACACATGATAACAATGTTTCCATGTTTGAGTTTATGAGATCAATTCCAGAGAGTCTCTGCTTCAGCTCAGCGCAGTCAAACGTCTTAAATCACGTGTAAATCAGAGCGCCCAGGCAGCGCGAGAGTGTATGTGTGAGCGCAAGTTAAGGGTCTGTTGCCCTGTCCCCCGGAAAAGTAATAATTAAAAAAAAAGATTTCCTCCAAAGTGCAGAGCCTGATTCTTGGAGTAAACCCTGGCTGCAGAATTGCTCAATCAATCCTGGATCTCCGCTGCGTTTTCCGACCACGGTCAGAAACGTCATCGCAGGAAGGGTTCAACATTTTGAAGGGAGGGAAAAATAAAATCAGAGGACCTGATTATAATCATTGTCTCATTGAAAATAGAAAAATATAAGGTTCAGGAGGCCTCAGCAGGCTTGTTCCGCTTTGCGCAGCTCCTGGTCTGACTGTTAGTCCGCCAGCTCGCCTCCTGCTTGCCAACATAAGGCACGATGTGAGCTCTGAGTGAATGTCGTAAGAATGAGGAGTGTGTCAACGGGGGACTGATAGACGTGGACGACCGGAGCTCCTCTCTGTGCTTTGGTCCACACAAACCCTCAAACTACAAAAACAGAGTCGTAGATGTTTGCATCTTCTGCAGCAGATAGATCGTTTGTCTCTATTTGATCTCTAATGTCAGCAAAGCCGCGCAGATATCGCTGAAATATGTCATCTCTCTGTCTGACTGGCACACCGATGAGCGGGTATCGAGGAAAATGAGTCGATTTCCATGGATAAGCCAATGAGCGTTTAGATCCCGCCCACTTTCACTGATTGACAGATGGACTCATTCTGCTGAAAAAGCTCTTCATGAAATAAATACGCCATTGTGAAAAACAGCAACATGAAATAAAAACAAAGCTACTTTGGAAAATATTCATTTTGAAATACGAGCTTCTGAAAAAAAACAGAATTATAATAATATTCCACATGATTAAAAATGAATATTTTAAAATGCTGTTTTAAAATAATGAACAGGTTTTTAAAGCAAAATGAAATATATTGAATAATATAATGCTTAATTTAAAATCAGTATGTAGGTTTTTCACAATTTCATGATCTTTTTATATATTTATGAGAGATGTATTGGTTGATTGTGTATTTACATGAGGCCATATTTATTTATTTAATCAAATATTTATTTATTTAATTATGAACAGTATAGGACTCCATACTATACGGTGTTAAATTGAAAACAAGGTCAAAAATAATTTTTGGGTTGCCTGGGTGTGCAGTGTGGTCTGTTCATTGACGGTCTCGGCCTGCCTCTGGGGGTGTGTATCTATATAGATCTATATCTATATCTATATCTATATATATATATATATATATATAAATTAAATGATAAAATGATACAAATTCAAGTAATATTCATGTTAACCCTTTGACACCGGAGGTGTCTCCAGCGACGTCTAAATAACATACGCTCTTTGACCTACCACAACTCTTCAATTATTTACGTGATCATCCTAAATCCGCTGATTCTAATAAGGAGAAAATCTGCTTTACATATTGGCTTTGTAACGCAACACATTGCAACACATTACTAACTTACATTTTTGCAAAACGCTGTAAAGCTGCTTTTCTCTGGGACAAAATCTGCTGATTTACGCTGATTGCGTAAACACATCACTAATGTTGTGTTGCATATCAGCACAAGGCTGCTTTTCTCCACATCAAAATCCGCTGGCATAACGTAAATTGCATCGTCAAAAGAATGTCTACACTGGAGCTCCAGTATAAATGGATTCAATCTAAAATTAATTTTCGTTGAGGTCAAAAACTCATCGTCCGTTTCCTCAGTGGATGTTTTCTGCCCATTGAAAGTTTCCAAAAATGTTTTTAGCAGTTTTGCATTTAGCAGTTTTGCATTTAGCAGTCGGGGCATCTGCTTTAATGGTATTTCATTCACTGGGTTCAAGAATGCTCTAGACGCGTTTTCATGAGCGCACATTCAGCCCATGATATTCACATTACATTCAGCACCGGATAACTAGGGAGTGGCAGGGAGGGACTTATTATTGTTTTGTATTTCTACTGTTTGCTAGCTCAAGTTCGCCACCTATAGATTGAAGAGGCCTGGTGTGTGAAATTTTGAAGTGGTGCAAATCTTCGGAATCTTGCTCCAGACTTTTTCTTTTACAGCTCTAGTCTGATACATGAAAAGCTCGGTGTCATAGAATTCCGTGCATTTATTATTTTTCTCTTTTTGATTACTTTTCAACTAGTTGGTACTTCCATGTTTGGAAAAAGGCCCCGTCCAAACTTCACTAGCAGATCCAATTCTCTGATTGATCAAAGTTCAGCTGTTTGATGTTGAAGGAGTTAAAAGTTCAGCTGGTTGAACTTCCAACGTGACTTGAGTGAACACCTGGTTTTACGTTGAACCCGAGAAGAGACCTAGGAACTAGCGTAGCAATGCTAGAAATAAGGGTTTACAGGCGTTTAAGTAGACTTTTCACTGAAAATGTCCGTCTGAACGCGAGTTGACTTGCTTAAGTCTTAAAATGCTTGACTTGTGACTGAGGCGAAATACTTGACATGCATCAAGAGCAAGTCATGGACAAATGTGATGGACAGAATTCAGTAGTCTTCCAAAATAAAACTTAATTCGGAATCAGAAAATAAACAAAACAGAAATTCTCTAAGTTGCTATATGTATTATCTTTGGTGAGTGGCCTTTCTCGTAAACTGGACTGAATTGGTGCTCTGACTGTGTAGTATCCTTGTTTATCCCCGTGCATGTATCCGGTCCACTCGAACTCTCCTCGCCATGCCTTTCCAATAAGTCTAACCTCATCCAGTGTCATATTCAAATTACCTTAAAAAGGATTTATTTTACACCTCTGATGTTTTCTTTATTGAGCCTAATCAGAAAAAAAGACACACAGCAACTGTGGATTTGTTTTGCTTCCAAAAAAAATTGAGGTCCATCTACAATAAGACAGATCCAATAACAGTGGGAGCAGCAGGCGATCTAGCTAAAGAAATTATAGCCAATTTGACAGACTAAAAATTATGATGGCATTCATTAACACACAAGGTTGATGGAAAAAAAGATAAGCAGTTAGAATATTATATTTTTCTTTTTTTTTTTTAATAAGTTGTAGCTTCCTTTTAAATTGTAACAGATTTGCAATAACTCCATCCACTGTCTAAACCCGTTTTGTCGCTTTCAGAGCCTAACCCAGCCCCTTGTGGGCAAAGGCAGGGTACACCCCCTTGACAGGTCACAAAATTGCAATTTAACAGAAATTCCTTTTTGTAATAACTAATCTGGAAAAAAGGTTATTAGAGCAAGTTATAGGAGAACGCCTTTTTAAATCTGGCAGCTCTTGTCAGGCTGATTAGAGGGTTTTGCAGTTTTTCTGGCATTTGATCAGCCCATCTGCTGACAAATGAGGCACGTGGTCTTCCACTATCCAAATGTTCCCAAACTGTTAGAACAAGTTACGCCCACAAACATGAGTGCACACAAATATGTACACCTCACATGTGCATGAAAGTCTGACAAGCAAACATATGCCAATGCAATCATGAGCCAACACAGTGCACCTCACATGTGGCTCTACTAAAATATGATAAAGTTTGTGTCTCTCCTGCATACTGATGCCAGTTCCACAAGTAAAAAAAGAAAAAATGCATGTACACAATTCAAGTTGTTTGTTTACTCAGTGATCTACCTCATTTTAAAGACCCGCTCAGATCAAATACGTGTTTTTAACACCATTGTAGCATTTTTTTAATGATGGAAGACATAAATATAAAATATTTATAATTTTAAAATCTTAAAATTGCATTTCTGAGTATTTCTTTTTTCAAATTATTTTGAATCATTTGCAGTCAAAGATGCTGTTTGAAAAAAAAAAAAAGATATTTGTGATGTAGAATATACGCTGTAAATTAGTGGGAGAACTTGTAAACAGAGAGCTCTCAGCAACTAGGGAGAGGCAGGGCAGGGTTGTCCCGCCCTAAACTCAGAGGAAGGATTCCAAATATACTCCAGCCGCTTTGCCAAAACTTTGTCCTAGAAAACACAGTTAACAGCATAATCATAATTTAAAGACCACTGGGAAAGCTTTTCAAATAGATCAAAAGATAATCGGAGTGGGACTTTAAGTATGTTTGCTAGGATGCAAGGAGACTCGAATTTTTTATTGCTCATTTTCATGAAACTACATATACTCTACTACATGTGCATGTTGCCATCACAGCACACGCATGAGCAATTCCTCTATTCTGCTATAGATCAGCAGGGCACACACGCTCAAATGAGCCTCCCTTTGATCTATGCACCCTGTAAGAACATAAACAATCATGGGAGGCCTCCTAATGTGTGCGCACAGCTCATGCATTTATGAATACAAATACTTTCATGTAGGTCAAAACACACATCCCCACCAGTGCAACAAAAAGCATGATTTATGACGTTAATAAATGGACTTTAGATACTGTCCCCTTTTAGAATGGTGCTGAAAGTAGGACATGGGTTTAGACACAAACCGGTAACTTACATTCAAGCTGACAAGTTTAGATGTGTCATCGCTCGGCCATATATGGTCCATTTATGCCTGTTTGCTTGTAGGGATGTGTAAATACACACCCCGAGATCCTGCTTCTCTGCCTGTGGACGTCCAGTCTTTGCCATGATTAATGGGGGTTGTGTAGCTCCCACTTGTTACCTCATATTATCTCTGTACTGAAGCTGTAAAAATACACAAGCAGTCAACTAACATGACACAGACGAGAAAAACACCCCAGTTGAGCAACCAAACCGTGTGAGCAAAGTATTATTTGTTTTGAGCTCAGACTTTACAGTTTGCTTGTATTGCTTTCACTTTTGCAGACGCTTAAACGTCTATATCCTGAAGTAAAAAAACAACTCTTTTTCACCTTCTATTTTTTGAAATGCCGGTCAACTAAAGGATGAAGCAGAATACCAAAACAAGACATTTTTGTAAAAGGAAATGTGATGGATGATGATTTTTTTTTAAGTTTAAGACAAATATATTCATTTAAAGTTGGAAACATTTTGCCTCAACAAAGCACAAAATTTTATCAAAGACACTTCACTCCCTGTTTGCTCTTTTGCCCTCAGGCAAATGCTACAGGTCAAGCAAAGTAAGGGGAAATAGACTTCAGAACTGCTTTTACCCCACTGCATAAACATTTACAACATGGCTGGGAAATGTTTAAATTAAACCTGGACTTCATCATTTAGACTGCTTGAACTGTGCAACGGTGGATGATTTCCTCATATATATTATTATTATTATGTTTTCTGGATTTAACAGTTTTAACACTGGTGAATTTTGTATCCTGTTTTTCAATGACAAACGCACTTTTGTTTGGCAACAAATGGATTTAAACTTCCTGTTTTAACTACCAAATAATTAATTTTTAATGTATTTTTACATATTATTTATTTTAGTTGCATCTATAGCTGCGTTTCCACTGACTATGAAATTGTGAAAATTGGATTTGAGAAAATAAATTTAAATCTGCCAAATGAAAACACGAAGATTTAAAAAAAAAACGCACATTTATTGAAAAAAAATGTTTTTGTGCTTTCAGGAAATAGTTTTTAAGGTGTTTTGAAATATCTCTCAAAACTGCAATGTAAACACTTTTTCCAAATGAAATTACTCACATGACTAACAACCAGATAGCAATGCAGGGGTGGTGGTGGTGGTGGTGGTGGGGGGGGTGACCTCTGATTGAAAGAATGCAGCTTCGATTCCTGCCCTACCGCCTTGTCCTTGGGCAAGACACCGAACCCGACCTTGCTTCTGGTGGAAGGTTAGTGCCGCTGTTTGGCAGTGGAGCCGCTATAAGCCATTGGCTTATACTTGTACAGCAAACTGGCTTCATTGGGCACTGGACATTGGGCGCCACAAGAGGTGTTTTTAGTCAGAAGGGGAAGTTGCAGTGGCTATTATATGGTCATTTATCAACACTCAACTCTTACTTTTCAATTATTTTTGCCCTTGCCATAAATAAATGAATGTTGTATGAAAAAAGTTGAAAACAAAAATCAGGGATGGCCAAATGGCCAAATGGCCGAAACTTTTTTAGTATGATAGTCAGCAAAGATGGGGCCTAAACTGGTTTTATTATAAGCAGTGATTCCGTTGGTTGTACCACAATTACAAAAGTCAAAGTAAATTAAACTTATGTCATACCTGAATGTTTCTTTTGAATTTAAAATGTAATGAAATAGAAGGAAAATAGAACAAATGAATGAGTAATTACTATTCTGACATTTCAGATTTTGGTTTGAACTTTTGAGGTCAGATTGAACATTGGACACGAGTGCACTGAATGGAAATTGTAATTGTTCATTCATTTTTTCTTTTAATTTTCTATTCCGTTTAGTCCCTTTCGGGGTCACGGGGCTGCCGGAGCCTATCTCGGCCACTTGCCAGTCTGTCGCAGGGTAGAATGTCCACAATCACATCCATTCACTCTCACACTCACACCTATGGACAATTTAGAGTTGCCAAATAACCTATGAAGCATGTTTTTGGATGGTGGGAGGAAGCTGGAGATCCAGGAGAGAACCCGCGCATGCACGGGGAGAACATGCAAACTCCACACAGAAAGGTCCCCATTGATGTTGTGTTTTTCATGTCCCCCCCTGGGACTTGAATTGAGGGCCTTCTTATTTTGAGGCAAGAGCGCTAACCACTGCACCACCGTGCAGCCCGAAATTGTAATTGTGTTGAAATAATTTAATAGAAGTACTTTGGAGAATGAAGTGAGTGCTCCTGTCGTTCCTACTCAACGTCTTGTTTTTTTTTTTGTTTTTTTCAGACACTATTGTCCTTGTTTTTGTGGTCGCCACACCTGGGACACGTAACATTTCCACTTGAGACCGCTCTGGTGGATCTGCTGTAGCTCTCTGATTTACATATACAAGCCCTTAAAGGTTTAGGAGCCAATTCACTGAGACATTTAAAGGTCATCTTTAAAAAGCCAAAATTAATCAAATTAGTAAATGTCAAAACTTTGTATTGCAAGAAAATGTGACAGTGGTGGTATTTAGTCTCAATTAGCTAAACCAAAGTAACAAAAGACTTAATCTTCCAGACTAAGAGTTTAGAGGATAGAGAAATGTGTAACTGGTGGCAGCAATGGTTCCTGGCTAAGTGCTGGATTTTAACAAACGGGGAATAAAAATAAAAAAAAGAGGGCAACTCAAATCAATAATATGGCAACAGTGTCCACAAAAGAGATAGATGAAAAGGTACTGTTGTTTTGCAGACTTTTTAAACACATATTTGCACTGTGTTCTGTGTCCAGATTGGCTCTAGACTGGTCAGTCCATTGACTGTATGACAACTGGACTGAGTGAGCCGCCTTGTGTTCCAAACAGGAAAACCTGCTGGTTTCAAGAAGTCAAAAACAGCTATTATTCAGTCATTATATTTGTCAGAATAAAGATTGTTGCTTGGATTCCCTGTTTTTAACATGTTCTTGCTAATCCTATTGTTTTAAATATTTTTTTTTAAAAGTCTAAGTTATTCAAGTTATAAACTGACCAACTGTCAGATAAATGCATCTAGACATTAAAGAAAAACACAATTATAAACAACAAACCACAACAAGAATCAAGTTTCTCATGCACGAGGGAGAGGAGCAAATGTGTTGGAAGACGTCCACCACGTTTCTCTTCTCAAAGGTTCTGCCTCTCCCTGTGCACCTTTTATTAAGAACACAAGAAGGAGGTAACAATTCAAGACAGAGAGGAAAAGTTCATTAGGGGGTGTCGTCAAATGACCCTTTTGGTTGGATTCTTAGTTCAAACAGTATCCCTTATCAGCTGAGGACAGTGTGTCGTAAAACCCCCTCTCTTCCTTGCTGGGGATGAGAAGCAGATGAACAAACACACAACTGTTTTCAGAAGAGGTAAAAAGGTCAATCTGAGTTAACATACATTGAACCAAATACATTTAGGCAATGATAATAATAAAACAAATTCCTTCACACCAACCAAATCCCTTAATAAAAGTTTTTGGTTTCATGTAAAACATTGAAAACGTTTGTTTCACAGATTTTCTTAAGCTCCTTTTCAAGTAGGAGGGGTATGGACAAGCTCACTCCTGATTGGCGAGAGTGGTTCCCTAGAAATGTTAACTCAGACCAATCGTTGCTTACTGACGTCATCTGACTCCAACATGGCGACGTCCGTATCCCGAAAAAAATGGTGACAGACATTTGATTGGAGCCAAGAGCAAGCCATTTTCTATGGGTGACGTCCACTTCTAATAACCAGTCCAGTTCTCATATACAGCCAATGGATCAATCAACTGTCTTCGTGCCGTGTCTCTTTACACACTGGTTTTAGTCTGCAAAATTTACATGAATCTTTGATAACGATCAAATCTTTGTTTTCTTTCTATAATATTGGACTCATTTTTCTAAGAAGTTTTAAACTTAGAGGATTTAAACAAGAGACAAAAAGTGTGAAAATGTTCAAGGCGGCAGTTTAGCTCAGGCGATCCCCGCTCTCCCTAGCCAGCTGTAGCCCCCCAAGTGCGGCTAGTCTGCAGCTCACTGCTCCCACCAGGGGATGGGTCAAATGCGGAGAACAATTTCCCCATTGTGGGATAAATAAAGAATAAATTATTATCATTAATTTCTATTATGTATGTCTGAGAAAGGTGTTTACTTAGGGGTTTGGTAAAAAAATAAAGATAACTACTTTTTCGTCTACTGCAGGTAAAACGTAACTTCTGCAATAAACAAGGGACCACTGTACATCAACAGAGCAAAAAGTCAAATTTGATGTTCTCTGAATCAAACTGTGTAAGGAACGTTCAAACATCCTCCTAACCATAAAGGGGAGATCAGAAGAATACAATTACAGGTGTCTATATGGCTAAGTTCTGTATTATACCCCTGTTATACTGACAGACACTTTAAGTCACTTTGTGTTTTCCTTTTGTTCCTTTTTGGTTTTGTACCTCAGTTGTGAAATCAAATAATCCCATTTGTGTACTTTTAGTGCATTTGCATTTGACATGTTTTCCCCTCGGTCCAGGTGTTTGGCAGCTTCACCACGACTGACAGTTCGAGGCTCTACTGACAAGATGACAACTTCTGAACTATTTGTTGAACTTCACCCAAAATAACTGGAATAAAGTGACACACCATAGAGCTGCTAGGAGGTGAGAGGAAATCAATCCCAAAACTGCGACAGTGACATCGATTTATATAATTTTTTTGTAACACAATGAATAAAGTATTTAATTTTCTATCACAAATGAGTTGTTTCTGTTTTTTTTATAGCCCAGCAGCAAAATTCTGTGCTGATAAAAGCCCCCTGTACCACCCCCCAAACCAACTGAAGGTCATGAGAATTCGTTTCTTAAGATTTGTAACCCTTGTGCTATCCTAGGCACTTTAACATTGGGAGTTGGGTCATCTAGACCCACTAGACAGTGCGCTGAACCTTTTTCTTCAATGATTTGTGAACCTCACTGGTGTCCATGGATTACATGAAATCTTCCACCTTTATCCACCTTTGTCATGGTGGGCAGAATACGTCAATGTAAGGGTGGGGTCATCTAAGATAGCACAAGGGTTAAGAAAATGAAATAGCATAAAAGTAATTCATAAATGCTATGAGCACATCTTTACAGTCTTTCTAGGATGCCTTGGTGCATTTCTCACAACATAATTAAACTTTGCAAAACAGTTGTGCAACCTTCACAATTTTTAGTCAATTGGGCGCAACTTAGTGGCAGTTTCCTGTTCATTTCATCCAATGCCATATGCCTTTGGATGTTTAGCAATTGATTTAGTAAAAACCTCTGCAAAACGATCACTTTAGACTTACTTTTGATCAAGGTTACTTTATTTTCATCGTGTCTGTCAAAATTAACTATACTTGTACATGCTGAATGGTAATTGTTCATACATCTAATAATATTCATTTCATTGATTGTGTGATTTCACACAAACATGTTGAATATGTTGTCAGACATTTTGTAAATTCATTTAAAAAATATTTGTATTGTGTTTCCATGCAAATGTCCATGAAAAACTTTTAAAAGGTGAACTTCATCCTCATCCAGTTATTTAGACATTTCATTGAGAGAACAGGTGATCAAACTGTAACTTAGTGTTATTCAGAGAAAACTGATTCGCTTTGTCATATCAAAGTCATACAAGTCTATGGGACAACCTAGACTTACAATTTTCTACAACTGGGGCTCAGATTTGGTGGCACAGTGTGCTGCAGTGTCATAGAAAAGAAACTTGTTATATTACAGTACTGTAAAAGATTTAGTGTTTATATTTTTTCCTGCAAGTCAAAAAGGATTGCAAAACAACATAGTAGACATGGAAGATTTCCCCTTTTGACTCTAGCTGAAGTGCATATTCAGTGTCTAGTTTTCAAAATGTTTGATATGTCTGTCTTCACTTCACGTGACATTGGGAAGTACTTCCGCAGTTATGTGTTCCAATGAAAACATGTTCAGACTTTTTAACTTGATTGTTCAAAGATGCTGGAGTCATAACTTGTCATTTTGACGACGCTGACACTTTCACTGACTTAAAAACTTGCTTTTGAAGCATGAACTACCCATTCTGAGCAATTGACTTGCTTTTGTGTAATTAACTTTCTGTTCTGAGAAAGTGACTCACTTTTGCAGGTTATCTACCATGTTTGCAGTTTGCACTAAATCTTATGAGAATTTAACCACACCCACTGAAAAAAACTGTAATGTCATCTAACTGTAAACTCAAATAAAAACATCCTGAGAAAACAAGAACAGATTTACTAGAGGGGGGGGGGGGGTTAGATTGGCAGAAATTGAACTCATTTCCTATGTTTATCTTCAGGTGATTAATTTTATATGAAATCCTGACAAAGAACTGCCTAAAACATTTTTTTTTATCTTGTCACTGACAGTAAAGATGCATGCATCTACATGGGCTGTCTGACACAGTCTCACTGGGTGGGGGGCTTTTTAAAGCTCAACAGTGGCTCTGTAACAATAGGAATAGGCTGCTAAAAATACAATTACATATACAGGCAATATGTCTCTTATTATATATTTAGAAAATAAAGTTTTTTCTATTAATGTCCTATGAGTAACCTTTTTTTGTTTGTTTTCCTGCCATGTCTTAGAAATAAGTTATTTTCTGACATTAAACTAGTTTGTGGTCACATACTGGCCTAGCATTAGTGTCTAACAACACCGTGTCTCCAAATCAACACTTGTATCAAAATTTCTGTCTGGTGTAAATCCAGCAGGCCCCCCCTCTCTCGGTTTTATTTGCACCTTAGACATGTAGGGCCCTTGGTAGGGGGGTGCTTGGACATCACTGCCAGCAAGCAGCAGATGTCCTCCTAGCACCCTACCCGCCAATTTTAACTGCACCCTTAGAAATTTAGGGCCTCTTGGTGGGGAGGGTGAGGGGACATAGCTGTGAGTAATCAGGAGATGTCTCCTCAGTGCCCTACCCGCCAATTTTAACTGCATCCCCCTAGTGCACACACCATTTACTCCTCAAAATATACATTCAAACGTAAACACACACACACGCACATACACACCCTCACTAACACACACGCACACAGTCATGTCGCAAGGAAGGCGGGACCTCGGACCATCTGTCCCCTGCCCCGTTCCTAGTGGGGCGTGCGGGGCCCTTGGCGGCGGTGGCCGTGTCCCCTGGGTGCCGGTTTCCTGGGCCCGGCGTTTCTTTCCCCACGCAGGGAGGGGGATCCCTGAGCTTTCTGGCAAGCCTGGAAACCGGCGATCATATTACAACTGAGCCGGGGGTGTCTGTGTCCCTGCGGGGTGGGTTCTGGTCCTTGCCGCCGGGTGCCGGGCCTGGCCAATTTCCATCTGTGGCCGAGCCTGGTCGGGCCATGTCTACAACAACCCTTGTGGGCCCCCCTTCTCTCTGGGGTGCCCCTCTCCTGGGCGGGGGCGGCTGGCCCCTGTCTTGCGCCTTTCTGGACCGTCTGTGGCCCTGGTGGGTGGCTGCATGGAGCGCGGAGCGGGTCTCCCTTGGGGGGTCCTGGCTCGTACCTGGGGTTGGGGCGGGGGGATGCCCGGAACTCCTGGGTGGTGATGGGGTGCTCGTCTGGGGCTGTGGGTGCCCTTCTCGGGTGGGGCCCTGCGTTGGGCTCTTCCGGCGTGGCGGGGGGGCTGCTCTCCTGGTTGGGCTGGGGCGGCACTCTCTTTCCCCCCACGCCTCCCTGCTCTCTGGCTCTGGGGGCCTCGCGGCGGTCCTGCTGGCCCTGGCCTTGGTGGCGGGCGTGGGCGCCCGGGGGCGGTTATTCTCTGCCTGCTTGCTGCCGTGTGGCGTTGGGGGCTTCTAGCTGCCACGGCTGCTGCGGCAGGGGTCTGGGTGTGGGGGTGGCTGGTTGCTCCCCCTCCTGCTTTCCACATTCCATCATCCA
This sequence comes from Oryzias sinensis, assembly GCA_037389245.1. Lineage (NCBI taxonomy): Eukaryota > Metazoa > Chordata > Actinopteri > Beloniformes > Adrianichthyidae > Oryzias > Oryzias sinensis. The sequence continues at coordinate 23,120,586 of CM074495.1, read as the reverse complement.
TTTTAGAAGAACATAATCACTCAACTGAGCACAGGTGTTAGCTCACCTTTGCACTAACAAATTGCGTGAATGAATGAAATATCTCACACTAGTTGGCTTGTAGACATAAGTATGCGTGTGTGAACACTATCTGTACTGTGTACATGTTGACATGGGGACATTTTTGCAGCTAACAGGTGTGTTTATAACATTTGAGTGTGTGTGGACAGGCCCTGCCCCTTTGCGATTTGTATTCTATCTGTACCTTACCGTAATGATAAACATCCAGTAGCTTGTTGCTTTATGATGCTTCATGGTTTTACCCCCCTCCCCTCCATCCTACGATCACCCTCCTATCCCCCTCTTTCTAACATCCCTCTCTCTTCTTCCCTTCTTTCCTTTTCCGTGTGGTCCAACACAAAAGAATTTCAAAAATAATTAAAATGAATAAAGTCTGGCCTCGATTACAAATGGGGTTTATTCAGACATACCTCTGGTTTGTCAGAAGATTCATAGCCCCTGTTGTAAAAGTAAAATATGTTCAACACAAGAGGCCTTCAGCTCTCATCTGTCTGCCCAGCTGTTGGACAGGACAAGTGAAAAAAAAAAAAATCCAGCAGGTTTATCCTCCAGTTCTGACTGGATCCAGTTAAATATATTCAAACGTTCCGCTGTTTCATCATCCAAATGTTACACACAGGTGAGTTAACAGGAGTGACAGCGAAAGGGCGGTATCTTCGCATTTCTGTATCGCTAAAAGGAAGCCTAATTTGGTGTAAACATTTACTTTGCAAACAGAAAAACCGGGCACTCCAGTTTCCTCCCATGGCCCAAGAAATTGCTTCATAAGTCAATTGATAATTTCCGATTTCCAATTGATAAGTTGTGTTTTGTTGTGAATGTGTATGTCAATGTGTGGCAACAGCCTAGTGACTGTCCAGGGTGTACCTAGTTTTCACCCAACAGTAGCTAGGATAGGTTCCACCAACCCAAAGACTCTAAAGGGGATTCTAGGGGTTCAGAAGATGGATGGATGGATGGATGGATGGATGGATGGATGGATGGATGGATGGATGGATGGATGGATGGATGGATGGATGGATGGATGGATGGATGGATGGATGGATGGATGGATGGACCATAAGAACTCTGCTACCATGTCTTCCTCACAATGGTTAGGAGGACGTTGAAATGTTCCTCAGACAGCTTGATTCAGAGAACATCAAACATCCTATCTTTCTGAAGACAAACTTACATGGTAGACTTGAGAAAGAAAGCACACTGCATTGTCCCCCATCACCCCTAGATGGGACCGTATCATAGCAAAAAAAACAGGTCAAATGCTCACATGGATTCAGCATCATGGTGAGTTTTTTTTTTTTTTTAAATAGGCACTCTTTTGCCACCAAAAGTTTTACTTATGTTGTATTTAACTACTGCACATTAAAGTCAAGTCTGTAAAAAAATATATATAACCAGTTCATGGTATACAAAATTGGGAAGTTCTGTTTTAGATGACAGCAAATATAAGAAGTCTCATTTCTTGTCAGCATGAATGGCTTGATCACAAAAGAATGGTTGGATAAATGTGTTTACTCCACAAACACAGATTTAAAGCAAAACCAACCAGAAAGTCAACACAATGTGAGCTAATTACATATTGAACTGTGTACACTTCATCCTGACAAGAGCTTTTGTTCTTCCAACTGATAGATAGGTTCATGGCCCCAGTTTTAGAGTGGATGCACATAATAAACACACAGAGCTCTTGATCTTATCTTGACGTCACTCAAAGAAGTGCCACTGACCGCTCGTTATAAAGGTCTGAAACTTGATCCGCAGTGGGCAGTTAAGTAGATGTTAGTCACTGATCACAGAGACAGACAGAAAGGCATGTCTTTTATTTAATAACCCAGGAAAAGACAGTGTTCTCCTGGGATGTCGTGTCTTTACATGCTGCATTTATTCAGAGCTGTTAAACCTGTGCAAGTGTCTGTGGGACTTAACAGACAACGTGACAGAGTAGAGAACATTTGTCATTCACTTTCTCCGCCAACATTTTCCTCAACAACATAGAGAGTTAAACTGCTGACCTTCTCTTCACACTCCCCTCATGTTTAGCACCTCTAGGCGATGGCCACAGCCATCTGCACTCTTGTCTGATAAAACCTCAGTCGTCGACAGAGATCCATGCTTACACAAATGCAAACTCCTGCAGTGACCTCCAAAATGTTTAGCCGGCGGCGGCGGTGTTCCACTCAGTCAGCGTGGTTTTTCCCTCCAGTCGCTGTCAGCCTTTTCTTCTGCGGCCATCCATCATGCACCAACTATTCGGGGTCACCTGCAACAGAATGGTCCAAGACTAGATGTGTCAATCATTGAATAATGACACCAGTCCCGATGACCTCCAGTGCACACACATAAGCGCAGAGTGAGGTAAAATGGACTGAATCAGACTGAGTTGAAGGGGAAAAAACATGTAAGTCCTCTGTCAAATGCTCTGATTTTGTGGAATAGCTCTGCTGTTGTGGCTTAAAAAAAGGAATTTTGAGAATTCTGTTTTTTGGAACCTTACCAAAATTTGCATAACTTTGTATGGAAAAAGATATAGTTTTTTTTCTACTCAATAAAATAGACTGAGGCTACTATGTCTAATATCAAGACAGAGAGCAGAATCAGCCCCTCTGATTTTCTTGGGTTAGCCTAAAGTTGCCATCTTGAGACACATTCATCCTGCATGGAAAAATGATCAGCCGTGATGCAGAACACCACGTGTCTCATAAATAAGATAGAGGCAACGGTTGAGAGAGTGTCTTGACACAAGATCTCTGACTGTCCAGCTTCGACAACCCAAAACCCAGGGATATAAATCACTTTAGTGCTGGACCTCAGCAGGAGGGAGTCTGGGTAGCTTCTTCTCTGCTCTTTAGCTTACACCTCCCTGAGAGAAGTTTACACAATGCGCACGCCTTGTGTCTGCTACCCAACGTCTGAATACCAGTAAGTTAGTTTTCACCTAGTTGTGTTCCTCTACAGCCAATACAGCAGTGATAAAGAAGAGAAAGCTCATCTGCAGAGACCCAGTGGGCCAAAAGAAACCTGATTCTCTGTTCGGCTCATTTTTGGATGAAATACACAATTCTTTACTTCTGGATGACTTTCTGCAACCTCTGGCTCGTTTGGCTTATTTCTTTCTCCCTTATTTGCCATCACAGGCTTCCACACACTGAAAGGTCACATTGTTCCGCCTTAGGTGCTCTTACTTTAAGGGTGAAAGCAGACTGTTGTAAGGTGCACGGCTATAATGTGAAAGTTTAAGGTCAAATTCAGACTCACACAGTAGAAGAGACCCTGAATATAAGACCATTATACTGACAAAATAGATTATGAAAAAAACAAATCTTATTAATAATACAGGAAACAATCACGAACTTGAGCAGTGTTTAAAAAAATACCCTAAGAATCAACTACTGTCACTTAAAATGTTTCAATTGTAACTCCCATTCACGGCAGCTTTTTCCCAACAGCAATCAGAATGCTGGCAAAGGACATCAGAGAGGGAATACTTGACTGAATCACTAAGTGCAATAAACAACTCCACATGTGCAATAATTCTTCTGAACAGATTGGGATGCTGCAGTATTCATATTTACTCATATTTATTTTTTTATATACCTTGTACTTTTGTTGTCTAATTTTAACTTTTAACTTTATTGTATTTATTTTTCAAAGTTTTTGTCTTTTCTTACTTAGCCTGACATGAGAGATGCCAAAGAAAAATTCAGATGTACCGCATGTGCAAACGGCAATAAAACCTTGAATCTTCTGAATCTTCCATAGCACCTATTAAACAAACAAAGAAATAAAGTTATGCATCATTGATACTATTTTATAGAGATGTTCAGAATATATACGCTTTACCCATCTACATACTGTACCTACCAACCTAAACACCCTAACCTAATTACCGACCTGCCCACTCAGCTACTCACTCACCTAACCACCCACCTACCCCTCTCTCTACCAATCCAACCACCCACCTACCCATCTATCTACCAATCCAACCAACGTCTTACCCATCTACCTACTTATCTACACCTAGCTAGTTAGCTACCTACCCACCTACTACTATAATAGACCTATCTAGCTACAGTACCCACCTACCTACCTACACCTTCTCACCTACCTCACCATCAACCCATCTACCTACCTAGCTACCTACCAACCTATCCATCAATATCTTTATAAGGTGGTCTAATTTATTTAAAGGCATGGCTGACACATTAGTGTCAAATAAACTAAAGCGCCAACAACGCTGTCTTTGAAGTGACCAATTCATTCTTACACATTTTTACTCAACACTACAACACTACAAGAGAACTCAATGTGAACCAACAGCTCAAGAAGGGGACATTGTCCTTTCTCTCTTTAGTCCATCTTTAACTCAGACTTTTACCTCTGGGGAAGAACAGCAACATTAGGCAGAATTTACTGGTACAGGGTTAACAAGGTCTAGCTGTTAGGCAAACAGCCTGTCCCAGAGACGCCATAAATAACAGCGAGTGCCACAGTGTGAGGCAGCAACGTCTTTGAGTGTACAGTATGTCTACATCTGGATGGAGACATTTTTGAGACATCTGGTTAATATGCATGAGTGAACCTCTGAGTTAGTGTTTAGCTTTAGCGTATTAGAGAGGATAAATTAAACTGAACTCTTGGAAGATTGTTTCTCTCTGTGTTTTGCTGTAGCACTCTGCATTTTTACCTGCAAGGCATATATTTTATGTGAGGCTAATGTTTTTCAAGCACATATGTTTTTCTCTGATTTTGTTGCTTGACAGTGTTTAACATTGACATGCTGTCTTTTGGTTTGATTAAAGGTTTGTTTAACGATCAATTGTCATTGTTGGCTTCAAATACTTTGCTGTTTAGTCACAAACTCAGATGAAAATGGAAATGTTACTATTTCACAGTAAATATTTTTAATACAAAAAATGATTTGAATGTGACTCAGAGCTGGACATCATGTTTGTATAGATAGATAGATAGATAGATAGATAGATAGATAGATAGATAGATAGATAGATAGATAGATAAGTCTTGCTTTTGATGACAGGATGACTGAAAATGAAAGATTCAGCTGGGCTCAACTTTGATTATCCTCGTGTTGATGCCCAAATCAGATGGCCGCTCTGAAGATGGTTGTTGTCAAACATGACTCTAACCTAAACATCCAGGTTATTATCTGATAGGAATCTCTGTGCACAGATGTGATTGCGGCATCATGGCGATGTCTCTGACTTAATCACTGTGCTCTCCCCCCTTCTCTTGCTGGGATTATCCCCTTTTATGGCAAAATCAATTTGCCTGTCACTGACACGACGCCTCAGGTGGGCGGGGAGCAAAACCTTTGATGCAGCAAGAAGGAGTTTGGTGATCTTTGAGTGGACATGAAATGAAAATTGCACAATCAGCTATGTAATCAATGCCTATAAATAGCAGGAATAAAAATACAGCAGGAGTTGGCATTCAGGGTCAGGAACTGCTAGAGTTCCAATGCTGATCTTGAAATGCTTCTTACTAAAGGACAAAAAGTCTCAACATTGTAACACAATGCATAATACAGGGACCTCTAGTTGACCTGCCACTAACTCCTACCAGTCAATTAACTTTTTCAGCAAGATACACAAATGTTGACCCATCCACTGACCCACTCATGCATGGGGCAGTTGGGGTCGAATGCCAGACCAATAAATCTGACCAGAAAAAGGAGATGCAGCTCAGCCTAGTATGCTTTAAAAGGCCTTCTCTCGAGGGGTCTCTTTCTCCAATGATTCATAGCCCCGGGCGTGAAGAATGATAGCAGCCTGACTGAACAATGAGCACCTGTGTGCGTGCATGCATGTGCCTACCCTAGCAGAAAGAATGACCTTGCCAACCCTGTTGTCTCTAGTGACCGCTGGAGGATTCACTCAAGACTTTTTTATCTTCCTGCAGTTCCAGCCTCCCCGTGGGTTCTGCTGGATTTAAGTGCACTTTGATATGAAGACTGTAAATTCTTGTCAGATGTACTGAGGTACCAAATCCAACTAATATAATAGAGAAGTTATAGATTCATTATTAATCATCAGATTATTTGCTGAGGGGAACCATGAAAAAAATATTGTGAGAGCTAGTACTAAGGAACTACAAAAAAAGAAACATAGCTTTTTCACCTTTAATCGTGTAGAAGTGTAAGAATGCTGTTTTATTTGTTTTCATACTGGTTTAGAAGAGTAATGAAAAGAGAGGTGCAGTATGCGAGCAAAAAAGATTAGAATAAAACAAAACATCTAAAGTCCTTACAACATTCAAGAAGGCCTTTTTAACTCTCTACTTTGATCATACAAACTCAATATATAAAGAACAGAAAAATCTTATAGTGAAACACAAAGATGGAGGCATGATCATTTGAGTTTTGTAACATTAGGTTCAGGGCAATAAATTGGTTCTATAATTCAATTCAAATTTGTTGTCTAAGAATATTTACTTTTGGAAAAATCTGGATTTTATTTTCCCTGCGCTTTGCTTTTTTTGGCATTTCTTTTTTTTTGGAGTAAATCCAGGTTGCCCGTTTTTTCCCATGTGCAGATGCTAAAATGGCATGATGGTGATTAAAATCATACGAACACAATATCTAAAGATAAGCTGGAAAATGATAGAAATGAGGCCAGGCTTCAACCTGACTGACAGGCTTAGCTAGGTTAGGATTAGAGTGAACTCCATAAATATGTCAGTCTCTGTACTTTGTATGTTTTATTAAGTAAATACATTTGCATTTACGTATAATGGGCTGTGGTTTAGTGGGAGGCATTCTGGTTATGGCCCTAGTTCAAGTCCCCAGGTGGGCCCTGTTTTTGTGGAGTTTGCATGTTCTCCTCATGCATGCAAGTTTTCTCCAGGCACTCCAGCTGCCCCCCACAGTCCATAAATGTGAATCTTTTGTGAACTGGTGGCTCATTGTCACAAGGTGCAAATGTAGAAATGTTTGCGATGAACTGGCGAGCTGTACAGGGAGTATCCCGCCTTCACCCAACAATGAATGGGATAGGCTCCAGCAACTCCATGACCCTAAAAGGGATTCAGTGGGTTTGGAAGATGGACGGGTTATGACTCCTGCATTTGGCTCAGTCGGGTGTGAGTAAAAAAACAGTAAGAGATAAAAACCTAGTATATGTGTGGCAGTACATAAAACCGTCAATGAAACAATCTACTTTTCTCTTGGAGTTGTATATTCTGCAAGTATCTCCTGCACTTGTTTTCTGTGATTTGCTTGGGCAGCAGACTAATGGGTTGCAGTCATAACCCTTGTGCTATCCTAGGCACTTTAACATTGGGAGTTAATTCATCTAGACCCACGAGACAGTGCTCTGAACTTTTTTTCTTCAATGATTTGTGAACCTCACTGGTGTCCATGGATTACATAAAATCTTTCCACATTTATCCACCTTTAGAGAAAACATGTCAATACAAGGGTGGGGTCATCTAAGATAGCACAAGGGTTAAACAGACTGAATAAACTAATGTGCAAGGCCCAGGATGGGAGGAAAGCTGGACTTCTAATAGTCAGTGATGGGAAGAAGGATGCCTCAAAAACTGCAAAGCTTCCTGGATAACTCCACCAGGTCCTGGACCAATACAGGAGCACACAGCAAGACTCCCCCCACAGAAGGTATTTGCTTCCTGTGGCAATAAACCTGTATAACTCCTTAATAAACCTGCACACTTAAAAAAAATATATATAAATATATATATATATATATATATATATATATATATACCTGACAGCATTTTATATTCATTTTACACATTGCTAATTTGCGCTGCAAGTGTTTGCATTTGTAACATAGCTTTTTCTTTGTCTGTTGCATGTTGCATAAAAAATGCATATGTGATTCTGATTCTGAAGTAGAATCTTTCACTTTGAGGGTTAGTTGGCTTAGATAAACTACATGACTTTTTCTCACCCACTTTCTGAAAAGCTCAAGATGATTCTTCCTGAGATTCTTCAGATAATTCTTCATTTTTCTGTGTAAAGACTTGGATTAATCTTCTTCGGTCTTTAAGGTTCAAGTGTGTGCAGTTGCAGCTAACCTTGGAGCGACTTTCACACTGCCCTTGGAAACGTGCGTTGAAGTAGCTATTTCCAAAGAAAAGTCTATAAATGTGAATGTAAAAAACGCGTTTTAAGCTTCCAGGTTCAAACTCAGGCTTTCGTGCATAGCTACGCAACTTTTGTCAACTGTTTCAGGCTCTGCATACAAAACACGTAGCCATTGAAACAAGTGACGTCCGGAAGGCATTTTATATAAATTCACAAAAGTACCAACCGATTGAAAATTGACAATGGAGGAGAAATTAATCAATGCAGTTTGTGCCTGGGCGGATTTATATGCCACCAAATCTTTCATATATCAGATTGGAGCTGTGAAAGAAAAAGCCTGGAGCAGGATTTGTACAATTTGCACCACTTTGACAGTTCGAAGCAAGCCTTTTTCAACGTTAGCGTTCAAGAACCAGCGTGTAGCGAATCAAATCCATGTTGTGTCTGTAGCTTTAAACTTTTCACCAAAGTCAGGATCTTTGCATCTTTGCACAATTACAAACCCTCCAACTTTCATATATGATTGTCTAAATGCTGTTTTTAGTAATTATTCTAATACTTCCGCCTGTGTATGTACTCCCGGTAGAAAATGATCATCGTTTTTGCAAATGTTATCTTATTCAGCATAACTTCCAAAACAAGCTAGGATAATGAAGAATACTTGCACCAAGTTAATAATTAAAAGCGGAAATGTGTTTTGCTTTTACAGTGTTTTTATTTTTTACTTTGAAGAGTATAAATTTATATTGTTCTAGATATGTTCTTGCCTTACTCCCTCAGTGTGTCGAATGAATAGCTTAACAGTTGTAAATCCACTTAAAGGAAAGTCTTAAGAGCTGCATGAAAGACACATTTATATTTATGTTTTACTCTTTTTCTTTCAGACACTCTCAGGCATATATACTTTAGGTTTCGCAGTTGTTGAACCTTTTTGCTTGGGTTAAATGTAACTTCAGAAAGGCCAGAGCTTACAGGACTCTCCGTCTCCAGTTCAGCCCACATCCTTCTTCATGAGTCATTACCTCTGCTGAGACCTTGAGCCAATAAACAGCCCAGTTGTGCTTGTCTCATTTAAAGACAAGAAGGGAAATGGAAAAATACGAATGTGCGCACAAACTTGGAAAGATGGTCAACTGAGCGACCTCCTCAACACACGGAAGAATAAAAGCAGGAGATTCAAATTTATGCTGGCGCAAAAGTAAAGATAAACAACAACAAAAAAACACAGAGTCTTACATGTACCAAATGACGGGATTTTTAACCTGAAGGTTTTAAAAAGAAACCCTTCAAAACAAAACGGCAATATAAAAATCCCAAATGGTTTTTTAGTTGTGTTTGTTTTTTTTATGGTGGAGATTTAACATACTTTTTGATATAAATAAATCTTCAGATATCTGCAAAAGTGTTCAGTTTGTGTATAAATGTAAATGTGCTTTTGCATTCTCAAACCGGGAAATAAACGATCATGTAGACTAAGTAAGAGAAAACATTTTATTTTTTTTATTTTTTATTATTTTAAGAATTCAACTTAAGTTCATTTTGTTTTTTGTTTTTTCAGTTTCACAAAAGTAAAAAAGAAAAATATTCCTGTACAAGTTGTTGTACAAGGGCAATGAAAGGGAGCAGATCCAAGAAAACTTGTTTTTCTGCCCCTTTTACATTATTCAATAGACAAACAAATTCTAAAGTATGTATTTATGATAAAAAAGATATTGAATTTAATATTCAAAAATATATACACACAATATAGCATATAGGTATGTTGGTGGTTCAAGTATTCAGAATAACCCAGAATTTTGTGTCTTATTTTTAAGTTTCCAAGTCACACCTGACATTGAGAAAAGCAGAATAATTAGTCATTATTTACAAAAAAACACTCAAAAGGCATAAGACACAGAGTGAACATTTCGTTTTGTTAAAATCATTTTTCATGGCACAATCCATCATTTCCTGTTGAAATTGAGCTGCAGAATGATTTTCACCACTGCTTAAAGACTCCCTCAGATCCTCATTTGATGCATTTTAAAAGCGGTCCCAGTGGATTTTTAATTATGGATATGCCATTTTTCTGCAAATAAAAAAAATAGAAATAACAGTGTTCTTTTCTAGGATATAGCTTCTGCAGGGCAGCATCAGTTAATCAGAATTTTGTTGTGAGTGGGACTGCTGGCATGGAGCATCCCCGCCTCACTACCTGTCACCTATAACTGAGAGCTGTTTATGTGTTCTCAAGCTGGCTTACAGCCCTCCACAACGCCAACCTTACATCAGCAACAAAAATGGCAAGAAATGTCGAAGCTATCCAGCTGAACAGTTATGGTCCAGATACCAACTCAGGCGAGGAAAATAAAAACGGCTGTGGATCTGTTTTTTTTCATTCATTCATCTTCTAATCTGTTTTGTCCCTTTCAGGGTCACTGGGCTGCTGGAGCCTATCCTGGCCACTTGTGGGTAGAGGCAGGGGACACCCTGGACAGGTCGCCAGTGTGTTGCAAGGCCACAATCACACACCCATGCACACACACATTCACATTTAGGGACAATTTAGAGTAACCAATTAACCTATGAAGCTCATTTGGATGGTGGGAGAAAGCCGGAGTCAATATTATTATCAATATTGATAAAGATTAAGAAATCATCAATACATGCTTCTTTAAAAATTTCAAATGCTTAAAGAATTAAATAAATACAATTTTTGAAATACTGGTATGTATTTTCGATCCTTTCATTTGTAATGGCCTTCAACTCTTCTCATCTCATTTGCCCCCCTTCCGACTAGCTCTGCCACTGACTCTTCCCATTAATATCAGTCTATCAGAGACGTTGTGTTCTTGAAAGCGTCCTTTTTTTGAACTACAGTATTTTACACACATTTTCCAGATTCTTACAAAGCAACAAAGAAAATCTATTTAACACCTTTCCAATATTATTTTCTTTAAAATGTAATTATGCATTCCTCCCTCAAAACTCCTTAGTCAGTTCGGAGTCTCAGCTCTGTGGTTTCCCCCAACTTTGATATCTGAAATCTTGGACATCCAACATGCTGAAGCAAAGTTTTGGGGCTTTGCGGTGTGTTATCAGCCCCGTTAGCACCACATTCTCTTATCTGATAGGAAGCCGTCCTTGTTCACAGGTGTTATCTGTTTGCTTGATCGAGACACTTGTTGCCCTGAGCTGTTTACATTTTCATTGCTGCCTCAGCTCTGAAGCTGTTTGGGGGACGCTGGAGCCCCTCAGGCTCAGCAAGGCCTTGATCAGATAGTGCAGCAATAAACATCTACCCACATACTTTACATAAAACTGCAAGTGACTTAGCAGCCGGAAAATTGATGGATGCATACAGCTAGACAAATGCACACACAGAGTACAAGGACATTACTGATGCAGAGCACATACACACTGTGAGCTCTCACACAAATTTCAATGCTCAGACTCGAGGCTCATGCAAGCAAAGGGCCAGATCAGCACACGCATGCATCAGTGAACCTGGAAAGCAGCCACAGTTTGGCTCAAAGCTTCATTGCGGTTCGCTCAACATTTAGTCTGTTCATCTGTCTTCTTGTCTGTCTGTAAATGAGATTAAATGTTGTGGCTTTCCGCTCTCAATTTAGCAGGCAGACAATCACCTTACTGTTGCAGTAATTAGCGGCAAAATTGTTTTTATGTCGACCTTTTAAAAAAAAAGCATTTGCACTTTTGAAGTTCTCAAAGCTTTAAAGTCCAACTAAAATAAACTTTTGATTTTTTCCTTAAAGCGTTCCCAGTGGTCTTTTAATTATGAACATACCATTTTTAGAAAAAAATATTAAAAAAACGGTGTTGTTTTCTGGGACATGGTTTCTGTAGAGTGTGTAAACCTGCACCCTTCCCATCATCCATCTTTTTACAGGCTCTCCTACTAGCATGCAGCCCCTTACAACCCCAAACTAATATTAGCCATGAAACAAAAATTGTGAGAAATATCAGACCTATCCAGCCGTACAGTTTTGAGCCAGCTCAGACGAGGAAGAAAATGAAGACATGCATGGATCTATTTGACTGGAAGTGGATGCTCCAAATGGAATGGAGAGTAGCAGGGAGCTTGCCGTAGTAATTTGTACATCACTTCTAAAAGGTTTTTTTTAACTGCATTTTTTGTCTGATTCTGATTCACAATGATTTGAATAAAGGAATACCTAGAAATGCAATTTTAATATTAATTTTCCTCATACATGTCCTCCACCTTCAGGAAAATGCAACAAAAACATAATAATTGACCAAAAACACAATTTTCATCAAGGTGGGTATTTAATTAAAAAATACTAAAATAAAAGCTTGAAAAGAACCTGAGACAGAAGCTACTGACTCAGTTAAAAATTTAAGTACTGCCATTAGTGGCCAGATGGAGGCGCAAGAGCCTCATGTGACTTATAGCCTCGCCTGTAACCTTCTCCCTTCAAATGTTGACCTTTTTCTTCTTTACAGCTCACTAACCTCTATCCACAACGGATTATATAGTGAATTAGTGGTGAGGAAGATGGCCAAACTGAGGATGCCCTGCTGTTATACCTCCGACTTTGACTGACACTAACAGCTTGGGCCACTTGGTTTCCCAGTCGTCTCTGCCTAACTTTAAAATCCGGCAGCAAACAGACAGCTATTTCTTAATGAATTCACGTGCTCCGGTAACTACGGCTCAATCACAGGCATCCATTCTGTGTCTGCCAGTCTTTTGTTTGCTCTAATCTGTGGGTAAGGAAGAGGTCGGGACAAAGGTCAAGGGCGGGGTCATGGAGGATGCAGGCTGTTAGCGTGTGTGCTGAAGTCACCAAGGTCTAATAGTTAAAGGCTAAGTAATGCAACAGTGGTGTCATTCGATTAAGAATGAATGTGTAAATACAGACCATGAAGAAAAATACAATAATAAATAAATATATTTGTATTATTGTGATGTTTCTACATTCTTTTTACCCATCCTTTCTCTGTTAATAAAAACAAGCCACATCTCTGCCTTTTTGGGTGAAGCTGGAGGAGGATAAGGAGATTTATACCATCCTAAAATTTGATTTAAAAGACTAAATAAGTTCCTGTCATTTTAATGTGGTTAGTCTTATCCCTTCATTTTCTTAACACCTCTATCCCTTTCAGGATCGCTGGAGCCTGTCCCGTCTACTGTTGGGTAAGGGTGGGGTACACCCTGGACAGGTCGCTGGCCTGTTGCAGGGGACTGTAGTTGTTATCCCTTGTGCTATCCTATGACCCCATCCTTACATTGACGTGTTCTCCCTACAATGACAAAGGTGGATAAAGGTGGAGAAGATTTCATGTAATCCATGGACACCAGTGAAGATCACAAATCATTGAAGAAAAAGGTTCAGCCTTCTGTCTTGTGGGGTCTAGATGACCCAACTCCCAATGTTAAAGTGCCTAGGATAGCACAAGGGTTAAACAGGCTTATGTAAAGTAATCCAGCATAGGATGATCCTCTAATTTCCGTTTTGAAATTAAAGGGAAAGGTTTAATAGTTAGAAAGTGAAAAAAGTACGTGTTGGGTTTGATAACACTACGCCATATGAGATTTCAATTTATAGATCAATAGATATGTCAGTGGAAAAACACAGACCACTGGTTGGGGTCTGGTCAGTCTTGGTTGGGTTGCCTGGTGAAATGCGTCTGTTCTAAGGCCCCAGAATTCTCCATAAAAGACTGATGACTTGTCTGAGGTTGTACCTATATAGTGCTTTTCTACCTTCTTAGAAGGCCCAAGGTGCTTTAGAGTCACAGTTCCATTTGGCTGGTCCACTGCCAAACACTGGCACCAACCTATAAACACCAGGAGCAACGTGAGGTTTGGTGTCTTGCCCTATGGACACTTAGACACATGGGTGCACAGGGCGGAACTGAACCTGCAGTCCTTTAATCTCAGATCCACAACTCTACCTCTGCACCATGGCTGTCTTTATGGTGTTGATATATAACAGATCTTCATGCATCATAGCCATAGAGAATAAAACCAAATGGGCTCTTGACAGTTCTATTCACTTTTCTGCCACTATGTTGATGGTTATGGCTACGCCTCAAAATATCTCTAAAACAAACACAGAATTTAGTAATGTATTAGTATTTTTAATATATACATTTATTTATATTTTGACTTTACTATCAGGAAATACTTCCTTTTTGTCTAATCCCACATGCTGAATTTCAATCCCCTCAGCTTTCAATCCCATCTTTTTTGAAGATTAATTTTGTAGCTGCAGTATTTTGTTTCACACAAAAGTTTCAACATGAACCAACACAACAATGTTGGTTATGACTATAAGTAATTCATATATTAAAACAGATCATTAATAATAATGACTGGATGGCTCAGTTGGCTGTGTGTAGGACTGGTACATGGGAAACCAGGGCTTCTTTGGGTCCTTCGAGTTATTGCTTAACTGTGTAGCCACAAGGGGCCCAAGTCTTTAAAAATACCATTCTTCCTTTTGAGTCTTATGGAGATAAATTTGCCTGATATACATGCCCTTTAAAATCATCCTGTCAGGATACAGTGTGTCACCCATGGGCACTCTAGAAATGAGAAGAGAGATGGGAAAACTACACTTTTTGGGAACTACTTAGTATGGCTGATTGAGAGCTGTTTAATGGTCACATTCCAGGCAAAAATCGATAATTGGGTGCTATTTTTAAAAGGAAAATATCCTTAATCCCTTCTTGCCTGAATGTCCAAATTCCAGTAAAAACAATATTTTTCAGTGTTTTTTCAAGGAGATGCTGAATTGAGTGGAATCCTGGATTTAATGCATTCAATAACAATGGAATGCTGGGATTTGGGCCTGTGAGCTAAAGGAGTACATTAAAAAAATAATTCCAAAAACAGCTATTATGCATAACATGAAAATTTGTTTAAACCATCTATCCATCCAACCCATGTATCTGTACATTGGCTGGCTTTTGTAATATGGCTTTTATTGTTTTGTTTTGTTTTTCAAATGTGTTTCAATGTGGGAGTCATTGATCTGCATATTGTATAAGTCACAGTCCCCCCTCCGCTACTTAACACTGGCGCCAACCTATAACCACCAGGAGCAATGTGGGGTTCAGTGTCTTGCCCATGGACACCTTCACACATGGGCAGGCAAAGAACCTGCTACAATCGTCCAATCAGAGCTCACCCACTCTACCTCTGCAGGGTTTGTTGCTCTTTGGTTCATACTCATCTATGCAATTGTTTTCCTGTTTATCTAAACCAACTACTGTCTCCAGTAGTTGGTTTAGATAAGCAGCTAACAACTTTATACAGATACAAACAAAATCTTTTGTCTTTACAAACTTTTCAAATAGGAGATTAGTTCTAATTGCCTAGTTGGTAAATTAAAAGTAAAGGAAAATTTTACGAGGAGATTTGTTTCCCACATTTGTTACTTCCAGTCAACCTTTAAAATGACTTGTGTTTCAATTTTAAAATGACATGAAATTAAAAATAACTTTTAGAATGTATTCACAGTGCACTCATTACAATCAAAGTTTTAAAATTCCTAAAGCTAAAATCTTAAATAGATGGGGCGACAGTGGCTCAGGTGGTTGAGCGGGTCGTCCAATGATCAAAGGGTTGGCGGTTCGATCCCCGCTCCCACCAGCCAAAATGTCGTAGCCAAAATGTCGTTGTGTCCTTGGGCAAGACACTTCACCCTCCTTGCCTCCAGTGTGGTGTGTGAATGTGTATGAATGATCCCGGTGATGGTCAGAGGGGCCGTAGGCGCGAAATGGCAGCCATGCCTCTGTCAGTCTGCCCCAGGGCAGCTGTGGCTACAACCGTAGCTTACCATCACCAAGTAAGAATGAGGAGTGAATGAATAATGGACATAATGTAAGCGCTTTGGGTGTCTTGAAAAGCGCAGATAAATCCAATCCATTATTATTATTATTATTATGCTTTTCCCTTTATGCGCATGCTTTTACCATCAAGCTGTGTTTGAGACACACAAGGAAACGTTTTTTTTTTTTTAGATCCCATGTTGTGCATAGTGTTACCAGGCTTTCCAACACTGGTGGTTACCCAGCTTTGGGACATGTGTGCAGGAAAGGGCTTTGGCTTAGGATAAGACTGCTCATAAAAGCTACTGTGTTGGTGTTGACAGACATATCAAACCCTTGTGCCACCAACTATCAAACAATGTTATTCTGTTTTTTTCCACTGAAAATGTCCCTCGTGCTTTTCCTGTGCTCACATTGAAGTCCTGTCCAAAAAACACACTGCAAAAGGCTTTTAGACTCTTGACCATGGGACCAATAAATTTGTGTTTTGTCGCTGGCCTGCTGGTCAAATAAAATAACGGGAAACAGCTCCAAAGAACAATGGAGATGGAGTTCATGTGTAATCTTCAGTGCACGTGTGTGTTGGTGTCATTTCATGTATTCTTGGTGTTCCTTTGTTTGTGTGATTCAATGAAAGGAATTCTACAGAGCTGTGAGGCAGACATTACCAAACGTCTCCCCATTTGCTTTTGTTTGCATAAATCAGAGACACAGAGCAGAAACAAATGAACACAAGCCAGAAGCAACTGCAGCGTCATGACTCCAATTTAGCATCAGGCTAAATTTCACTTCTGTTCTCAGAAATGTCACTCAAAACAGCCTCATCTGTGAGCTGCTTTAAGCCTCTAAAACCAGAGACACCTACATAACAGAAACGATTGAAGAGTTAAAGTAGCCGAAAGAATGTCAATACTGGAGTTAAATCTTCAGATAAATAATACTTTATTTATCCCTATCGGGAGAAATATACTTGTCTAGTACCCATCACAAACTTTTCTATTAAAAATAAAAAATAAATAAATACTCAATATGCTTCCTAAAAGATCCTATAAAAAGGAGATGGAACATTGGTTCCAGGAGATGGAACATTGGTTTATCTGTCATAGGATTCCTGAATTCTAGGGGACAAAACTAAACCTTGGGTTGTTTCAATAGGTTAGATTGAGGCTGCGCTCACTCCGAACGCAAGTGCAGCAGGGGCGTTCAGTTTTGATGTTAAGTCAATGTAAAGACGAGACTGAAGATCCTGTGGTGCAATTTGAGCGACAGGCGTGGCACGTCAGTCGGGCAGCAGTGCGATGTGAGCATTGCACCGTGATTGGGGCAGTGTGGCGCGTCCACAGTTGAGCAATCTAAACTCTGACAAAGGTGGAGCATCAAGGCAACCAATCAGGGACTCACCTTTGGGCACGTGATGTGTTCCAAACCTGATCACCAGGTGGAGTCCAAAATCAACAAAGATGCCGACTATTCTCGTTCTGAACTTTTTGATATTTTTCTTACTTGCATTCAGACTAGAATACATAGATCCTCTAATTTAGTTCTTATTTTTTCCATCCTCCTACTACTGCAGGATAGCAAGTCATCAAACTGGGTTGCAGAGAGACAGAGGAACCGTTAAAAGTGTTGGTCATTCAGGAGCAGGTCCTGCAGTAGATGGTGAAATGGTGAACATCACCGTACTGGGAGAATCTCTGAATAATATCATGAACCCAGACATGGAGATGTGTTCACAGATGCTTTTATAGAGCTCTTCTAAGTAAATGAACCTGATCTCTCAACATCATCCGTATCTTCCATGTAAATAGGATATACACAGATATTGCTCAATGTAGAGATCAGGCTAAAAACATTTGGCGGTAGCTCCTACCCTGCACTTCTAGGGCGTCAAGTTTCTAAGCATCATGTTTGCCGCATGTACAGAGGCATTTGACGTGCAAATCACATTGATGAACAGCACAGCCATTGTGCCTGTTTGTGTAACGGAATACACACATATGTAAGACACACACTTTATTGACATAAGGACGGAGGTGGGGTGGCTGACCTCTGACCATTGGTCACCCGCCCATGTGTAGAAGTGTCCTTGGTCGAGCTCCATAAGAGTCCATCAGCAGTCTCTATAGTTGGTACGGGACACACCCACCACTCATGTGTGCACACAAACAAACCACTGGCATCTCACCACACCATAATAGTCAATTTTGTTTGATTCTAAGAGTGTACACTTGGTTATAATAGAATTCTATTCACCATCCAGGCTTCCCACTACAAACAGGAAGTGACTTCTCAAGTCAGAATTGTCACATTTTTTTCTTTCTATATAAATGATTTATATGCTTCTAACTTATTTCTGTATTTCAAAAGATAAAATCCTGTTTATAATATTTCTAATTATTGGTTTACGCTTGTGAATTTTCTGAATTTTTAGGCAGGAACCTGATTTGAAGAAATAATTGGTTAATTGGCCTGTGGGAGGGGCGAAACCTTTACAAACTTTCCAGTTAGAGGAAGTGCAGTTTGGGTTATGGTGAAGGCAACAAGCTCTCCCAGAAAAACTCACTTTGTTCTTTTTTTGTTTTGTGCTTGGCCATTAAATCCAATTGTTTGCTTTAAATTTCTGCCAGTCACCCCATCATCCTGCATATTTCTCTTCGCAAAAATGGGACCATTGTAAAAAAATAATGGGAACAAACTTTTTTTTTCTTCCAATTTTTAAATACTTTTCATATATTGTCTGATTTGTTCAACACAGCTAGTTTGGGGGTATTTTTGTAATATAGAATCACAATTATGACAACTCATTTTTAACCCTTTATGAAATCAATTATCTGAAAAAAGACTCTTGTTTTCGATATGTTAAAAACGGATCATAACTATTTATCTGGGATATTCATGTTGAAAAAGAGTAAGCTTTGAGAGAAAAAAGTATTTTTTTAACAGGCAGTCACTAAACTAATCATTTTAATAAAGTGAGATTGATCAAAGCAGAGAATAAATATGCTATGTTTTTGCCATGTCCTGAAAATCCCTTTAAAAAGCAGTAAAGACACAATTTTGAATTTAATTAAACTCCTTTGTAACATAACTGATTTAGAATAATATTCAGTGAAAAGTTTTTACAGTACAATCACATTTTTAAAAAAGAGAGGAAATTGATACAGGAAAACAGTTGTTGTTTATGCAAGGGTTAATGGCCGACAAAGAATGCATTGTCACTTTTTAACGCACGCCGTGGAAGCTTTTACAAAGTGCGTTAAAAAGTGATAATGCATACTTCGAAGGCCATTAGCCCGCTTATACCATGGTCACTTACAAAAGAAGTAAATAGTAACCATTTTTCAGTCCTTGATTCTTGTTTTTTTTTTCAAATTTTGATCACTTTTGTCACAAAAAGCGGACTATTTGTTATGTGGTGCGGTACGTTATAACAAATAGTCCGCGTCGCGCCGCACCACCGCTGCAAGATATGGCGATATAAACAATATATATATGCTGATCTTTCTGATGGGAAGAAAAAAAGCATCAGTTCAGAGAGAAAGTTAACCACTTACCAATCCAGATGATGAAGCAAAATGTTGTTTTAAAGCAGTGATACAGAACATTTAAGCTAGGTGTCCGGAACTTCTTTTTTCACCGTGCGGTTATCCTGTGGTATATCACTTTTTAACGCACACCCAGCAGCCAATCAGAATCGAGTATTCACCCGGACCATGGTATAATGAACCAATAGAAGATATTTCATTGGTTGATAGGAAAATAATTTGAAGTTTTAAGTGGTACAACATACTCATGAGTGTAGACTGTCTACAGCAGTGGTTACACCTGTAACTGCCACAGTAAAAGTGTTTCGCTCTTCGCAAATTTCCTTTCAGGAGTTCTAACAGAATTCTACTACAGGCACGTCCAGAGTCCGGCCCACGGGCCAATTGCGGCCCATGTTCATATTTATAAAAATCAAAAACATGCAACCCCCGACATGTTCAAAAAAATGTGTGTGTAATTTCTTGATTGTGGTTGACTATGAAAAGACGCCACCAGATGAGACGTGCTTTCTACAACAAGCCAGCTGGGAAATAAAAGTTGACAAATGGACAGGGATTTTGGTAAAAACATAGATGTAAAAGAATGAAAAGTATGTCTTTGCAATAAAATGTTTGGCAAATGGTTCATTTATTGTTAGTAAAAAGAATGTCAGGCTAAGTGGTTGACCCTCATATGTTTCCACCTCAACAAATCTGGCCCTCTTTGTAAAAAGTTTGGACAAACCTGCTCTACGTCTCCCTAAATTTAATTAATGTATTTATCCCATCCTACAAATAACTCTAAAGATGTTCTTCTACAAGATGTAGGCCTGCTTTATTATGGACTGATTACCACGTAACATTAAATACGCTTCTATGAAAAAGGATAATGTCTAGATTGTTTGGAAACTTTATTTTATTAAGATTGCTAGATATTTCTGTTTTGCGTTTTTCAGTGTAGTGTTTCTCCTCAAAGGGTGCAAAAACATCTAAAGCTCCTCAGTAGACCAGAATTTTTGTTTGCAACAAAAACAATGGTGGTATTTCATTTAAGCCACTCCATTTATCATGCTGAAGGGAAAAAACAGAAATAAAAACAAACTTTACATGGATCTTACCTAGAAGCAACAAATCTTAATTAAAGTTCAAGATCAGTCTGGCTCTCTCCTGGCTTTCCCAGCTCCCGCTATACCTGAGCTGATTTGTCCCAGAGGCTAGCAGAGGTCGCTCTGGTCTGCATTAGAGAAGCTGCTTGTCTTTGATGCATTGGGAAGGTGAGCCAGTGCTCTGGAGGAGGGCTCATCCATCCAGGTGGCTGCTGACAGACTCAGATAAGCATCGCACCCTGGGCAAAAATAACACAGCGTCCCATTGAGACCTGATAATTACAGAGGCCCATCGCCACGCCGGGTCTGATGTATGGGCTCAGATAGCCATCTCACGCCCGCTAACCTGCTACATACACACATCCACCAACACACTCAAACACTTGCACTTAACACATGGGCTGAGTGAGTGCATACAAATGCTGTGCTGATCACAAATGTCTATTACAAATCTGATAAATACATTAGTTGACTTTAGCAAAAAAATGAATTTAAAATGAATTTAGAGACGGTCTAAGAATTCTTCAATGATAATTGTAAAGTTGAAAAGGTGTGAAAATGTCCCAGAAGCCTGCAGGTGCACAAGAATCCTTCAACAAGTGGAGCAAGATAAGGAATAGCACCGACAGGGTGATGTTGGCGGACTACCATCTCCTGTCAGTAAACATGCTCTTTACTGATGCTTCGCACTTTAACAGCATTTGGAGCTTTGTCTCAACAAACACTCCAAGAAAACACCAACATCGATCACAAAAACCCATCGACACACGCATACCCTCCGATCCTCTTTGTCTCATTGAATAGGTTGAACAGTTTCCAACATCAGGATCTAGCAGGATATTTTATTAATGTTGCACTTTTTGGTATCGCAACAGAATCAGGTATAGAGAAAGGATTTTATAAAGAAAAATCTTCAATTTCTGACCTTCTTCATCAAAAATACAAAACTTAGTAAAAGTATGTTTTGAGTACACAAGACCCACTCTGATGAAAGTTTTGTTGTTGGTGTTTTTAACATGTTCTGGGTTTTTATTCAGATGATGGAGGGCAAATATGAAAAAAATT
This sequence comes from Oryzias sinensis, assembly GCA_037389245.1. Lineage (NCBI taxonomy): Eukaryota > Metazoa > Chordata > Actinopteri > Beloniformes > Adrianichthyidae > Oryzias > Oryzias sinensis. The sequence goes on along the minus strand of CM074495.1, from coordinate 23,098,969 downwards.
AAACTTGAAATTGCATTTCTGAGAATGTCTCTATTAAAATCATTAGAAGAACACAAGCACCCAGCTCAGAGCTCTCATCAACGGGAAGGGAAAACGGGGTTGTGGTGGCTCCTGGGCAATGTTCCCGCTCACTGTTCGGTTGTGAATTTCTAATGAACTCCGGCTGTTCTGCAGAAACTATGTCCTAGAAAATGTTGTTGATTTAGCCTAAACACAGCAATATCATAATTCAAAGACCACCAGGAATGCTTTTAAAATAGATGTAAAGATGAACGGAGTGGGACTTTAAGGAAAAAATCTGTAAAAGTGTAAAGTTAACAGAGTAACATATTAATATTTATCGCATTGCCTTTTGCAGCTGTGCTACTGGAGTACTTTCAGGTCTATACTCCTAACAAAAGGAATAGGTGCTGCTTTAAGCAATAGTCCTTCTAGTTATTCATGCAGTGAATAAAAATAACTACCTTAGAAAAAAAGTCCATCAACACATACTGGGATTGCTAAATTAGCAGCCTGACAGCTGTTCTGTTGTGATGAATGTTTTACCATTCCAGCTTTTGCATTTACATGATGCACCTGTCCCCGTGATTACTACTTAGAGTTGGAAATAAATATTACACCATTTAGTGCAATCCACATAGAAGAATGGAAAAACGGGGCCACAAAGTTCCAAACAACAAAATAAATGGATGAAACTCTCAAAGGTGCTTCAGTTTAGCTCTTAGAAAGTTTATAAAAGTCAGAGCAGAGAAATTAATAACTTAAAGTGTTACTTAGCTGTATTGCAGCATACCTGCCAGACCTCAGTGCATTGGCTGTTGTGTTTTTATGGTCCTTCATGTAAAGAATTTAAGCTGCAGCTCTTCTATAAGTATGTAACTTGTAGACGTAAATGTAAAGCATCCAATTGTTGGCAACAAAGTGAGAAAAAGTTTCTAATGTGTCTCAAAACATTTGTAAGAATTTCTATCCACTCTTATCAGAAAATCCATTCATCATCAAACTAAATTACTTAAGGGTCCAACACTGACATGACTGCATTTAAACCAGGTTAAATCACACAGTAGTAGGGCTGTATGATGGTCCACTGGTTCACACTCTCCCCTCACTGCACAAAGGCCCTGGTTTAAAATGCCGGCTGACGTTTCTGTTTGGACTTTGCCTGTTCTCCTCATGCGTGCATGGGTTTTCTCTTGGCTTTACCACACTGCAAAAACATGCTTCAAAGATTATTTGGTGTCTTGAAATTGTTTTTTAAATGTGGTTGTGTGGCTCTACAGCACACTGCAAAATCAGGCCACACACTCACACTCACAACTAAGACTCACTAATCAACCCATGGAGCATGTTTTTGGACTGTGAAGGAAACCTAAACATAAAAGTAAAATGTATGCACAGAGACAATGTGCAAACTCCACACAGAGAGGATGCAGACTAACAGAGTCTTCTCAATACAAGAAAAACAGTGTCAATCACACACAATACTCTGGGCTGTGTCTGAACTGTCTCTTCCAACGAGTCACAGCGAATGAAATGTGAGACAGGAAAGGTGACATTACCTTTAAGTCAAACCAAACAAAAAAAATAAAAATAAACTATCAGGATGTGGCACATCTATGTTATGCTAATACCAGTGGGAATAAAAGGCCTATAGGCTGGCGAAGGGACATCTTGAATCAAAATAGAATCAAAGTTATTAGTACTTGCAGGATGGTTGTAAATACAATCTAATTGGTTGTAAATATCTGACTCTCCTTAATTCAGAGTTCCTGTCATTTCAGGGACTCATTTTATATAATCTACTAAAAGTTAAGTATGAATTCAGCGTGAAGGGTGACCTTGGAGGTGATCTCTTCTTTTCCAAAATATGCAATAATTCACTTGATTGGCAAACGGGTTGACAGTGAGAGTCAATGCAGATCTTTGTGAGGCCAACGGGGCTCACTAAACCTGATCGCGTCACCTGGGGGTGGAGGGTGGGCGGGTCAAAGATGAGGAAAGGTTCACGGCAGGGCTACCATTGTGTGCTGTACTCCAGTGGTGTGGGTGTGATGTGATTCATGGCTGCTTCTGTGGTTACACAGTTCTAATCATTTGTTTCAGTGATCGTCTGAAGGTATTAAAATACAGAATGAAGAAAATATCTTTACATTCATCATCATCTTTTGATCTATTGTCAAAGTGTTCGCAGTGCTCTGTAAAATATGATTATTCAGCCCAAATCACAAAACCTGCATCATTTTCTAGGGCATACTTTCTGCAAAGCAACAGGAGTTCATTAGAAATTCACCTCTGAGTTGTGGGCCGGATTGTTGGCATGGCGGAAAGCCGCCCTAATTCTCACTTTTTTCTGTTTACACTCTCTCCTGCAAGCTACATACCCCCAATCTAACATTACAACAAAAATTGCAAGCAATATTGAAGCTTTCCAGCAATAAAGTTCAGATTAAAAAGTTTAGATTATTTTTTTCCCCTTTTTTGAGCCAGATTCCAGCTCAGACAAGAAAAACAAAGACGTACATGAATCTGTTTGTCTACAAGTGGATGCATCAGAATAGGGAGCTTGTGGCCTGCCATGGTAGCTTCTATCTCACATCTACAAGTTTTTTTCCCACAGCACGTTTTAGTCTGCTCCTGATTCATAATGATTTGATAAAGAACTATCATTCAAAGAAACATAATCTCATAATAAATCTTCCAAAAACGTTTTTTTTTAAATGAGCCTTTTCCCCTGGAACTTTTAGATTTTACAGACAAACATACCTGAAGATAGACCTGCTTGAGATTTTTAGAAAAAGGCATTCAAATACTTGAAAGCATTTTTTTCTTAAAGATATACATCCTTAGTATTAGTCCTAGGGGACAAACTGGTCTGCATCTCTTTGTGGAGTGAATTATTGCCGTGCCGTGTGTCAGACAGCCTTATGTAGCCTTGGGTGAACTGAGTCAGGCGAAGGAACACGTACACCCATGAGACACGCTTCATTAATCTCAGACACTTTGACAACACCATTGTAACATCATAAATAGTCTGGGTCCATATCTGATTCTCCACAGGCATTGAGGGGAGATACAGAACAATGATGTACAAATCAGAGGCTGCATGTAGGCCATATCAGTCTACAAAACTGCTGGAACACTCACACCCTGACACTTGCCACTCATTACAACTCACAAAGGATGACAAGAAAACATCACCGCAGATGAACATCAAGACAGAGATCTGGTTTCAAATCTTTTTCTTTAAGGAACAATAAAACAGGGGGTAACTTTTGAAAAATATAAATACATTCATGTGCCAGGTTTATTTTACCATCCTAATGGTCATACATCATTAAAGTCTATTTTCGATTATTTTTTGAGCTATTATAAACCGTTGTCGTGGTCTTTTAGTTACGATAATGCCATTTTTAGCTAAAATAAGAAAAAGAAAAAAAAACGGTGTTGTTCTAGGGCATATTTTCTGCAGAATGGCAGTAGTTCTCTAGAAATTTGCCTCGACTGTTGGCACTCCCCTCCCCGTTGCTGAGAGATTTGACCAGGGAGCTTATGGCCCACGCAGCATATTTTCTACTTTACTGAGGTGCTCTTTTTCAAACAGCAGTTTTCTGTCTGCTCCTAATTCACAACAATTTGAACAAAGAAATAATTGCAAATGCAGTTTTAGGATTATTTTTTTCTTAAAATATCTCCTCTATAGTTACAAAAATGCTACAAGAACGTGTTAAAAACATGAAGAAAAACACAATTTTCATTGTGCAACAATCTGTTCTTAAGATGTATCGCTAAACGGTTATATTAAAAATACAAACATAAAACTTTTGTACAATAACTATCTATGCCTTTTAAATTATTATTATTACAAACAATAACAATCATATTATTTTTAAAAGCAGGTTCAAAATAAAGGTTTTCCTTTAGGACAGGCTGCTACAAAAGTGCACACGACATCATTCTGCATTTTAAATGAAAAAAACCTGTCTGTGGTTTGAACATTTGTCCCCTGCTGTGTTTGCTGCATTCTCTTAACATCCCATTTCCTTGTAGCTGATCTTAACAGATGACTCCCAGCAGGAGAGGACATGTACAAGGCTGACCTGTGAACCTGCCTTAGGAGCAACTCTCCCATCACCTTCTTCTACTATCTAACTTTAAACATGTCATAATGCACCTGTATGAGTGCCTTCGTTGGACTTTTAAGGTCTGGAGAGACAGTTTGACATTTTCAGTATTTCATGCTCACATTTAGGTCTTGTATTTACGGCAGACCTACACATTTAGAGTTCTTTACTATGGAGTAGGGCCATATATAAGGAGAAGGCTGCTGGTAACTGTAGTAAAAGAACTAATTTACAAAACATTATAATAGCTTTGAACAAACAAGGTAAAAACATTAACAAAACTTCAGAAAAGCGAAAATATTGAGGTGAACTAAGTGAATGTTTTGCAAGTAAACCAGGCATTTTTAAATTACCAATTACAGATTTAAAGCAAAATTAAATGTGGCAACAAAATACTGCAGTTCCTGAAATTACTGCTGGAGGTACACTTTGAAAAATAAGCAATTTCCAAGTGGCTTCAAAAATATAAAAAAGTTCCGTGTTGAGCCTAGACCAGGGGTGTCAAACATACGGCCCGCGGGCCGTATCCGGCCCGCCAGGTGGTTTAGTCCGGCCCACACATGAAGAGTAAAAAGCCTAAGCAAGGGGGAGCAGTTGAAATAGCATATCTCTGCACGTGCCAAAAGCGAAACATTAACAGCTCTGCGTCTGGGTGGGATGCACTTTTGTTCCCTATGAGCCTTACGGCTGTTATCTTGCTATAAGGATGATCAGTAGCAACACCCTGATGACCAAAATGTTGTCAAATGTGAAGTGGAGTGAAGAGCTTTCCAGGAAAATGGACAGAGTTTTTTTCTTTTTTTCACGAAGCTGAATGCAAAACCCAAATGCTTTGTATGTCATCAACATTGCAGTGCTAGAAGAATATGACATTCAGCACCACTAGAGACTAGTGGACTAGAGACTTACCATAAAGAAAAGTTTCTGGATTGCTTCAGTGTCAGATGTAAAATATTCAGTCTGTATTAATTTGAATAGACCAACTTTTTTTTAATTGAAATTAATTTTATTTGAGATCCATTGGCCCCAAGTGATTAGGCTACTATGTTGGTTGAGGCATTTTTTCCAACTGAGTAAAAAACTAAAACAAAGCTGTTATTTTGCTTTTACGTTACTGGTCCGGCCCACTTGAGGTCAGACGGGTTAAATGTGGCCCCCGAACCAAAATGAGTTTGACCCCCCTGGCCTAGACCAAATGTATGTGTGGCTTACAATATATATTTTATTGATATTTTCCTATTCATGGTTGTTAGGTAATGGTGTTTTGTCTTGAACTGTTTGATTTACGTGTAATCCTTTATTTAGACAGCTTTTTTAAGAATATACCCTTCAACAGAGTATTTTAACATCTTTCAGAGTTCAAGAACTCTAAAAAAAAAGCATTTTTAAGCAGTACTACAAACACACACAGAAATCAAATGAATCTTGTAATTTTTTACATGTAAAGCTGTTTTGCACGTTGTCAGGAGCTAGAATTCACAGACCTATAGTTAGCCACAGCAGTATTATCTTTCCGGGAACCTCACACTCAGTTTCATCTGATCTTTGCTAAATGTGTGCAGAAAGCCGGAGGAGTTTACAGGGTCCTTCAATGGAAGAAGTCACTGTTGAGAGGAGCCAGCTGTAAAGGAGGTGTGTGGCCTTCAACAGCTTCCATTGCTCACCTCACCCCTCCATCCTGTTGTCCAGGAGTAGGATGTCTGAAGCTGTTGATGAACTTGTTTTCCAGACAGTCGCTCCACCTTGGACCGTGGTTTCTACTGAGGGAATGCTCCCTTTGGGACCTAAAACCGAACCACCTGCTGCACTCGCCCTCTTCGCTCCCAGTCTCCCAGCCTTCTCATTTTACCAAACATCAGTTTCTAGGAACACTCAGGCACCGCTATTTGCCATTTGGCACGGAAGGGTTTGTTCGACAAGAGACCGCTGAATACATGTTTGTGGATCACATGTCAATGTTTGTACGAGCATTTGTGCAACTGCCCATCTGTCCGTCCCAGACTTATATAGTGTATGAATGCATGTGTGAGCATGTTATGAGGGGTAAAGAGACAAGCAGCTGAGGTTTAATGAGCTATAATGAGGTCTAATAGTGGAAAACCCATCTACAAGCCATGACCTTGGAATTGTGACTGATGCACCCAACCATAACACATCTAAAAACAGCCTGGGAAACAAGCTGGAGCATGTCGTCGTCGCACATGGTGGTAAGTCGTCCACAATCCATAGGAGGTCTTAAATTACGTTAGAGTTTTCAGGATTTACAGATTTGTCATAAATGTACAAATTGGATACAAGAGGTTGGATTTGATGAGAATCGCACATGCTCTCGTGAGAATTAAAGAGAGACGTTCATACTCTTAATAGTGACATTCGAGAAGGTGTCTTGGTTAGAAAATCCTAAATGTTTCACAACTGAAGCACCTTGTATTCAGTTACTTGGTGTGGGTGGCCATGCTGGGAGGATTTCAGTACACACTGTCATTGACTCCATTTATTTAATGTTAGACAGCAGTTTATATTTGGATTTAGGAATTACACGCGTATTATTTTTCTTTAAATGTTTCCAATGAGATGCCCACTGAGCAAACCCTAAACTGGCTAGAGCTGACTAAAAATTGCAATCTCCAGTGTATGCTATATTGGGTTTTGCAATGATAATGCTTCACTATTGCAGATTATCAAATAAAAAAATTAGTCAAAAATCCAAGAAAAATATCCCAAAGGAAGAAATACCTCACTTTCATAGAAGAATTATATCTTTTTTTTCCTATTTACACAAATCTCACAGGATTACTCTGTCCCCATTTTACTCAGATTTGTTAAATATAGTCATGAGACAAATTCAATCTATCATGCATATTTTTTGGGTGACTTGTAAAGCATAAAACATGTTACAAAACATAGAGTGCTAAATCATATGAAATATTTTTTAAAGATGGTGGTTATCCAACAACAATGTTTTAAAAATCATCAATTTCACTGGTTTGAATCTGTAATAATAAGTTCACAGCTGCTTTCTGAGCCTCACCTCTCTGACAGGATTACATTGGATTGTGTTCTGTAATGTGGGAGATTCCTCCAAATGTCTGTCGTTAGTCTTGCTTTGATGTTTTATTTCTTTCAAAAATACTTTTCTTCTTAGATTGTATTCCTGCAGAGGTTTTCCTAATCTCAGTTCAGCTCAGTTGGTCCAACCTCAGGTTGGGAAACTGAAAGGGACATCTGGACAGCAGCTGATTTCCAAAGTATCGTGCACACACTCCGACATACACTCCATGTTATTCACTTTTGAGTCTACACAGCAAAAGTTGACAAGGTAATGCCATTTATGGGGCGGCTAACACAAACAATTCACAGGCCATAAGTCCTTGTCGAAGTGTTTTGGTTTGACCATAAATCATACACTAAAGTGCCCGAGAGACCACATTCAAGAAGAAAACATACAAGCAGAGCTGTTTGCATGAAAGTTTATATCTGTGTGAAATCAGTTTACCAGGTTTACTGGTCTTGTTGGGTATTTAAGTTTTTTCAACATCTTTATTTTGCATTTTCCGCAATATACAGCTTGCCGGATTTTAAGGTGTAGCGTCCATGAATGATCTGTTTTTGGACAAGGCGCAAGGAACTGTAAGGAGTACATAAAACTTAAACTTAAAACATACGACCAACGACCCCACACACAAAGAATGCTGATAAAAGTGACTACTAAAAGAAATGTAAGGCTTGGGTCTGCTGTGAGAAAACAGTTTTTGGGAATTTCTTCATACCAGGAGCCAGCTCGGACGGAGGAACATCGCTGCAGTGCCCACCCAGACCGGGACAGCAGGGGGTCCAATTCACAGCTGTGAGGCTGCAATGTAAAACTCCAGCTGGCCCAGCAGGGGCGAAAACCGCCGCAACAACCACCGACCAAGCCGGCAAGCTCTGGTAGAAAAGATCCCCACAAGAAAAACTGGGGCTAAAATCATGATAAGATGCAAAATTTAGACATAAGATGTGTATAAAAAACATAAAATTGAGGATAAGATTAAATGCATACAATGAAATTAAATACAAAAATAATAATTTAGTACCATACCTTTCCGGTCAAATTTATGGAAACACTGGAGGGACTGTCTTTTTATTTGTCATTGTAATTAAGGTTTTTATGGTGTGGTATGTATGTAGGGAGCCGGTTTAGCTCGTGCTGGTTTATACCAGATGTCATTCCTAACATAACCATGTATTTTACTTGGGCTGGGGACAGGCACAGGGAGATCCAGACTTGGGCTGCCTTGTAGCGACATAGTTAGGAGGGTCCTGCCTTAAGAACCCACACTGGATGAAGCTCATGCTCATCCTGGGGATCAAACCCTGGTTTTTTGTGTTCTAGTCATGTGCTTAAGGTGGCTAACTTTTAAGTAAGCCTTACAGTGTGGGAGATATGGTATACCAAAAACGAATTGTAGCTTCACTGGAAGTTCTAATTATTGTGGTTAGATGTTTAAAAATCTGACTCTTTTTGTCTAAATCCAATGATGACTGTGATCTTCCTTGCATCTGCGCATCAGTGGTGTGTTAGAAGGCAGTTTGCGGATCTGTGCTCTGCTGTTCTAATAAAGAGAAGTGTGGACTGAACACTGCTGGAAGAATAACAGGGTAGCTGCTGGTTTAGCACTGTTGTGGGAATTATGAGGGCTGGGAAAGTGTGCTATTCGCCACAGCAGATGCTTAATAACCCACCTAAAACTCACACAAATCTCAAATTTTAAAACACAAGCCGAGTGTGTGATGCCACCCTGCTGTTTTATAACTCATTCTGTACCGTTGAGACTCACTTCTCTTCACTCAATGGTGAACAGGTATGCTGAGTGCTCCCCACGCTGCAGCCTCCTGTATCAGTTTTGACTGGCAGGTCGTGTGGTTGAGTCTCCTCCTGAAAGTTTAAATGTAGAAACCTGGTTGGTGCATCAAGGGGGTTCTTAGCAGGAGGTATAGATCCAGGAAAAGGGAATTTTCACTTTCTGCTCTTGCAAAAGGCTCCTTTTAGGAAAAAAAAAAGCCATTGCCTTTATAAACCCAATGGAAAACTTCACAGGTTCTACTTAAAAGAAATCATTTAAGAGTTATTTCTGCTGCAGAAAACTATCAAAAGTGACTTGTATGCAGGAGATAAAGACAATTCTTCTTTAAGCCCTGATAAATGTTTTAGCTAGATGTTTTTTTGACAAGTCCCTGAATTGTAGTTTTAAACATTTGCATTAGAATGTTATGTTAACCAGGAATTTAACTTTTTATGGGGACATGTGGAAAAGTATTTTTGTACATAAATTAAATCAAATTTTATTTGTATAGCACTTTTCTAATAATGTGACAAAGTGCTTTACATAAAAATAATCTAATTTTAAAAACCAAAAGCAAGACAAAAGACCATCGCACACACAAAATCATTGCAATAATTGCACCAAAAAGGAAGAAAAATAAAGCTTCATATTATTATGCAGGTTTTTTGGGGGTTTTCTTTTTCAGATTTGGCTTTCTGAATCGTCTGAACTATCAGTTTACTATTGACATGTTAATGTGGTTGTGTTAAAACAATATTGACATACATATGTTTTAAATACATTGGAAATTTTCTTTTTTACTTATTATTGTTTAGATATTGCACCTATTTTCTGACACAAAACCACAGGTGTAAATAAATCTGACACTTTGGCAGCTGTTTTCCAAAAATAGCCTGATACATCCTCTGTACATATGTCTTTGTACAGTTTTAATAAACATAGTGCAATACAGAACTGGAGCTGATCTTTTTCTCAGCCCTTTTTGCTGAAGTTTGTTTATGCATTCTTTTCTTCTCTAATTTCCTTTTTAGAAGATTTCTAAAAGCTGCTGCTTCCTCATTTCAGTTTGTAGCTTTTCCTTTTGTTCAAAATCTGAGCCAAAAGTCAGATTAGATTTTTTTCAAATCAGTCTGTTTTGACATTGAATAGTTTTTCAGATTAAAGTGAGAGGAAAAAAAGTGAGAAGTTAACAGCATTTTAGGAAAAACATTTTATAAAGCCAAACCATCATAAACAATCTAAAAGAAATACTCACAACCAAAAATTATCACATTCACATGGTTTGTATGCTTTAATATACCATGTAATATATCTTAAAGTGTGTACATTTTCCGTTAATTTTTTTTAAGCATTTAAAACAATGTTTTCCAAGTTTACTTAGTTCATGTGGGATAAAAAGAAGCTTTAAAAAACTGAAAATGAGCCTTGAAAGTCAGCAAAGATTTCTTGTCTATGAGATGATGGTTTGATTCCTGGTGTACCTTCAAAATAACGGTCTTCAGCAGATAATCCTAGCTGTGGAGCTGCAAAACTCAATCAAGCCACCATGAGGAGAGCATTATCTTTGAGTCTGCTTCCATGTGCCACTATTCTGCTCCCAAAGACCGGCCATTTTTTCAGGAGACAGACAATGATTGAGATCTACACAAACGGCATTCCCGCTATGAATCCTGAGTGTTTGATCCAGATGCTTTGATCTTGAATAGATTCCTCAGTGTCGTCCTTCTGACATCACAAAGAAAAAAAACAGGGATCCTGGAGGTCCTTAGATGTGACTGTGAACCCTAAAATAACCTCCGAGCTCGGTGTATCCTCTTACAGCGAGATAGCGCGATGACTGAAGCCGGTGACTGGCACTTCCTAACAATGTCTGCTTTCTCTTTCAGGCAGAGCAATGATCAGATTAAACTATGTGGCAAAAAAGAAAAGGGTGAGCTTTTTCCTGTCTAAATTTTCTGGTTTTATCTGTAGGGTGATTGTACCATATCCATAGGGAATGGCCAGCTGTTTGAACAATTTTTAGAGATTAAGGACCCACTCCAATGAAATCGGTGTTTTAGACATGTGCTTGTAGCACTTTTCTCATGAAGGAGGATATATATACAGAAAATGTGTACGTAAATTGCATCTCTGAGAATTTATTTGTTGCCCAAGCTCCCTGCTCTACTATACATTTCAATGCATCCACTTGTAGACGATCCATATATGTCTTAATTTTCCTCATCTGAGCCGGTTTCTGACTTAAAACGGTACGATTAGATTGCCCCAACATTACTCACCATTTAGGTTGTACCGATTATGTTAGGTTGGGGTTGTGCGGGGCTGTAAGCTTGCAGGAGAATGTAAAGGGATGATGGGAAATGAAGATAGGCTTGCTAAATGCCAACAGTCTCGCCCACAACTCAGAGGGAAATTTCTGATAAAGTCCTGCCGCTCTGCAAAAATTATTAGAAAATGACAATGGTGTTTAGATTTCGGCTAAAAACGTCATAATCATAATTAAAAGACGACTGTGAACATTTTTACAATAAATCAAAAGATAATTGGAGTGGGAATTTAATTTGAGTCGTATACAAATAACACAATAAATTTTATTTTTGGATTTTAATCTTCATTGGATGCTTAATGGAAGTCATTTCCTTCCTTCCTGGGTGCAATTTGTTCTGATCTGTAATATCTCTTATGGAAGTCAGTTTGGGCTGCACGTGCAGCGTTGGGGAAGGATCCAGGATCAGACCATGGGAGCCTGACCTCTGTCTGCTGCTGAAGCCAGTCACAACAGCTCGCTCTGATAGAAAGCCTGCTAAAACACCAGGGGAAACATTTCTTCAATATGAGATCAGATTCGGGATTCATTCCACGATGAAAGCATTGTTGAGTCTATTACCTCTAAAAGCAGCACTCTTTCTCCAAATGCTCTCAAACAGTGCACGCTGTGAGCCAGGTCCAGATCAGGAATGCATTCCCACCCCACCTCCCCAATTACCTGTCCGTCCACACTTCTGCCATCCCTGGCATCAAGACAGGGCTGATGTTCGGACCATGAATCAGAGCTTCAGTGCTTCTCCATCTAAATGACTTCCTCAGGTCAGAGGTCAATGTCCCGTCACTCACTAAGCCCTGCCTGATTACTTGGTTAGGTCAAAGTCCCAAGATGCTTATTTGCTTATGGCAGTCCCAATGTGGTGTGAGATTTCCTGTTTTCCAGTATGTTCTGTTATACGATTGCAGATTCTACATATGCATAAATGAACATTATCATAAAGCTCTATGACTTTGTCTATATTGTGTTTCAGTCACAGAGGTGTCTTTTTCAAAATTAAAAAAATCTTGACAGATTCAAATCCTGTCAAACAATATTTTCTTTTCTTTTTTTTAAATCCTAAGTGACTCTGCGTCCGCATCCTGCTGTGCGTTCTCCATCTCAAACATCCCTGCTCAGCTTTTCCTCCCATGTCTTTTTTTTCATCCGAGCTGGTGCCTGCTGCTAAGATTGCAGCTCTGTTTGAACGCGATCTGAAAGCCTGTCGATGACACATTTGTGTCAGGAAGCAGCTTTGGTCATTGAATTCTATTCACAAGCACAAAAGGAGCGCAGACGGCACTATTTACATCAACAGTGACATTAAAGGCTGCAACAATGTACCCCGCGTTTCTTGCTGCGTGTGTCAACAAGTAAGTCGGGATCTCAAATTAATTTGCCCCCATAGACTCTGGTACAGCTGAGCGGGGCGGGAAGAAAGAACGGGTGATTGTGTTTTGTTTTTTTATCAGCTTCACAAACACAGTGGCACTAACAAAGTATCCTTTTTGTGCCGTTTCCTTCCACTTTGATTGGACTAATTGGGACTTGTTGACAGCGAATCCCATCCGTGCAGGAACAGGCCAATCACATCTTGGCATCTGTCATCCCTGGCACACACAGCTTCCACCCCCCACCCCTTCATAAAGGCCTTTGTCTCTGTGACCTAACTGACCTGCAGCATTTTTTAATATGAAAAGCCTGATTAAAGGTCCCACAACAGGACAAGGAGCATTTTAATGACAACACTTTGACTGACCTTTATTACATAAACCACTCTGAAACAACCAATCAAAGCTGTACTGTACATTTGTTTGTGTATAATAATAATAATAAATCATAATTAAAAAAATTAAAATGTGATTTTTGTCTTTTTTAATTTGTTCTGCTGTTCCTCTGGTTTTTCTAAACAGATCATTTTTGCACATTTTATTTACTTACATGTATGTAATTGGATTTAAACTATTTTTAAGCAGTCAAACCAAACAAAAAATAATAAAGAAGACAATAATTATATTCCTGTATATATTTCGACCCTTATTAAGATTAACTTGAAACAGCTTAACTTTTAAAAAGAAATCCTACTCCAGGTTTTATGTTTTGATTAGGACATTACATTATTTAAGATATAATTATAAATATTACAGGTTCAAGTATCAAAACGGAGTGTTAAACAAAGTGGACTGCTTTTTGATTGTGATCAAAAAAAGAATATTGGATTAATTGTTAATGTTAATTTGTTTTTTACATTTTCTAAAAAAATGAAAAGATTTATATATAATATTTTTTTAGATATTACAACTTCTCATCCACTTGCATTAAAAAATGCATAAATAATTGTTTTAACTTTTATTACGACACAAATACATATTTAACAAAATGCAAATGATCATTATACTACAGCTTACTGTTGGTTTTAAATTTTACATCTAACAAATTTATACTTTTTTCTTTACATTTCTGGGAAGCAATAAAAAGAAAAGTGATGATTTAAAAACAAAGAATTAATAATATGTGAAATATAATCAATTTAACTCTATAAAACACTTTATAAGAGTGAAACCAAAAGGTGAGAAAGAAAATGTAGCACTCAACAGGAAGAAAGCCTAGCTGCAAAATAGAAGTTTAAAAACTATATACGAAAAATACATGGGAAAGTAAACATAGCTTATACAATAAAAACAGCATACACAATCAAATTAAATCAAATTAATATAACAGTTAACTAAAATCTTACTTTGATATATTGGAAATTGAAAAACAGAACCTAAAGATGGCTTAATAAATAAATCCCATAATCTGTTGTCTGCTACAAAAAAAAGTACTTTAAGAGAAACAAAAAAAGGGATTTAAGGCGGTGTGTGAAGGTGTGACCTCAGTGTGCAGAGATTTTATAAAAATTAATACAATTAAGAAAATATATCAAAAGATGGACAAAGAGGCCTCACACTGAAGTATGAGGTATCATGTTTTAAGAATGACTGCTTTATATGCTGCTTCAGGAAACATAAATCTGGTTAAAGCAGAGATTGGAAAATCATAATTTATATTTGTCAACGATCCAATTTAAAGCCATCCTTTTGTTTTCAGAAAATGTCATTTTTCGGGGGGTTTTTTTGTGCCTTTTTTATTTTTAGAAAAAAATAAGAGGAGATAAAGATGATAGATCTTTATTAGGCTATTGTGTTTTCAATATGTTTGGAACAAAAATGAACTTCTAACATGATAAATAATCAAAATCAAAACTAAACTTTAACATTATAATGTAAATGTTAATTTTGCCCTTTCGTGACAAATACATTAAATATATATATATATATATATATATATATATATATATATATATATATATATATATATATATATATATATATAAACTTCTTTTTTTTAACACAAAACAAAACAACAATTGACCCACAAATACAAAGACAAATCAAGAAATAGGATTAAAAAAAGGAATACATATTATACAGGATCTGCATATTTAAATACAAATGCTTTGTTAGTCATTTTAGCTGTGTTAAGTCCGTTATACAACAAGAAAGGTTCCCACGGTTTAACAAAAAATTTATCATTGTGATGCAATTGACAGGTCAAATAATCAAGGCAGATATTGATCAGTACAAATTTTTGCTATACTGACCTAGAGGTAGATTTGTCAGAGATCCAGTTTACAGGAAGACACTTTCTAACAGGGGAAAAAATATTCTGTAAAATTGTGTTTCATGTTTGCCATTAACAACAGGATCAGCCCTTGGAATGCTTCTAGTTTATTCTTCAGTGCAACTTTGCTACTGCATAAATCCTATCTCTTTTTTAAATTTTCCGAAATACAAGTTGAAAACTGTAAGTAAAAAATGAATTTGATTCAGTTTTATGAAAATGCCTGATTTAAATCTTTTGTAGAAAAACCTNTATATATATATATATATATTAACTTCTCTGTGTGTTGTTTTTTTTAACACAAAACAAAACAACAATTGACCCACAAATACAAAGACAAATCAAGAAATAGGATTAAAAAAAGGAATACATATTATACAGGATCTGCATATTTAAATACAAATGCTTTGTTAGTCATTTTAGCTGTGTTAAGTCCGTTATACAACAAGAAAGGTTCCCACGGTTTAACAAAAAATTTATCATTGTGATGCAATTGACAGGTCAAATAATCAAGGCAGATATTGATCAGTACAAATTTTTGCTATACTGACCTAGAGGTAGATTTGTCAGAGATCCAGTTTACAGGAAGACACTTTCTAACAGGGGAAAAAATATTCTGTAAAATTGTGTTTCATGTTTGCCATTAACAACAGGATCAGCCCTTGGAATGCTTCTAGTTTATTCTTCAGTGCAACTTTGCTACTGCATAAATCCTATCTCTTTTTTAAATTTTCCGAAATACAAGTTGAAAACTGTAAGTAAAAAATGAATTTGATTCAGTTTTATGAAAATGCCTGATTTAAATCTTTTGTAGAAAAACCTGTTGGAGGGGAGCTGTCTTCCCTGTGGGCCCAAACTGGAGTAAAATGAACTGCAGCTCAGAGGAAACAGATACATCCTCACAGCTTCAGGATTTGGTTTCCTCTGCTTTGAAGATGCCCAAAGTGACAAGGCACAACAGCACCTTTGCTCCAGCAGTTAGCCTGAGACAAATGAGTGGAGGAAGAGTGGGATGGAGCAGCGGAGGAAACCACCACGCTCCATCCAAAAACTCCCTTATCTGTCAGCGCCATTATGAAGCTCTCTTTTGGCCAGCACCTGTCTTAGGCAGGCCAGAACCCACCCACACGTACACCTCCGACAGCCAACCCTCCACCCATAGGAGCCCAGGAGAGGCCTGGTGATCCTCATTCATCCAAGATGACGGACGGAGCGGCTGCTTGAAGAAAAAGCAGCTGTGATGAGAGAGTGTGTACTCACGTCGCCTTTGTGCTTTTAACCACCGTCCCTCTTGTCTTCCCCGACCATGTCCACACAATGGAGCCTTAACAGGAGCTGTCAGCAGACAACACTAGTGTGACCACTGTGGGCACCGGGGTTAGTCCAGAACACATTAGCTCTGTATTTGTACGCCACTGAAAGCTACAGTCTTGTAGCGTTTCTAAAGAGACCAGCAGCACCTTTTCAACCCGGTGTTTGCCGACACCGAAGAGGCTGCCATGGAGAAACGGCAAGCCTGAGGTGTCCAGCAGAGGCCTCCACTTTGCACCTGAGGTTTGATCAATATAGTCAAGTGATGACATGTCGATTCGCCGTGGCGGGCGTGTGAATGGCTGCGCTGAGAGACACCTGCAGGTGACTCGTCCCAGCAGCAGATACAGTGTATCAACATGCTGCTTTGAGCAACAGCTCAGTGTTTTCTTACATTCAGAGCCCTGTTTGACCAGAGCCGGTGAAACCGATACTTGTTGCCTTCCTCATTGTGCTTTTGCTTTTGTGACACTGTGTTGCTTATGAATTATTACCTTGTACACACAGCCACGCGCCAGCTGCAGGCATTATTTGTTTGATACATGAATCTAAGCCACAAAAGAGCTTAAGAGCTTAAAGCAGCAGACACAAAAGGAGCCAGGTTCGCATCACACGATGGGGCTGGATCGGGATTTTGATCGCTGCAAAGCAATATTTAGGCAGGTGCCATGGCTAAAAGGGATCAGGAATGCATATACAAATACACACACCTGAAAGAGACGACAGAGCTTGAGTGGAGCTGTAGGTTTAAGATTTCACTCTTCATACCTCAAGCAGCTGGTGTCTGACTTTCCACCTGTTTGTGTGTGAAAATGAAACAAAACCAAAAGACCTGGATTCATTTTTTTGCTTTTATTTTTTCATCTAACAGTTCATTAGTGATGTTTTACAGCTCCCTGACCATTAGATGGCAGTAATGCATAGCCGAGCCCCTCTTCTCAGTGTACTGAAAGCTTCTTTGGGAAAAATAAAGTTTGAGTTTTTGGTTTGGGAGTCAGCAACTCAGTTGGGGATGAGAACTGACAGAGTCCGTCACCGAGAACGCCACAAAAAAGCTGTTTCTACTTTTGGAAGATATCTCTTGATTCTACAGGTGTGACTTTTCAAAAGGGCAAAAAAAAACCACAAGGAAATGTTTTACTTTTTTGCTTTAAATGTCACAACTGAAAGCTATTCTACAGAAATTACAGATTCTCTGTATCTTTACATGTAAAAAAGAATACACAAAAAAACGCATTGGTAATGGAAGAGAGAAAACCCCAGGATTCACTATAAGTGCGTGATTTTATGAAGTCAAGAAAACCAACAAGCCAGTCAACAGAAATGCAATTGACAGACTGAAACACTGTGGTCGCTGACCAAAGGAGCTGTATTGTGGTCTGGCCTTTATCTGTAAGACAACACAAGAAGACTTCAGAGGTTCTTTGGTCTGCAACAGTGCACACAGCAGATTAAACCTGCCTTATCTGAAGGCCTCGCCCACACTACTCTTTGTTTTCCCTTAACTTCCTGCATTAGTGAGAATGATCGACCTTGTTACTTCTATCCAAACATTTTTTCTCTTATCCTTTAGTTTATTGAGATAGCTGTGTTAAACTGATGCAAATGCAGCCGTTTCCAAAGCGGTTTCCAAATCTATTGGGGTTAAATGTAATGACACGTCTTGAATTACACTATATTATCAAAAGTGTTCGCTGCACCTGTCGTTTATAGGGTGAGGAATCTGTCAATAAGAAACATATTGATAAAGACAAAGTTGGGCACAAAGTAGAAAAATATAAATACAACATGTAGTTTTTTGTTTGACATGTATGTTTTGATTACGACTTCTTTGTCTTGAGTACGAAATTTTTCCTGTTGACTCGGTGTCAAAAATACAACACGGGGTCACAGGCAAAAATATCAAGAAACATAGATGTTCAAATTGTGCATGCACATTGAAGTTTATTTATTAAACTAAATACAGGATTTTTTTAGAATATTATTGATACCATAACACGGAAATTATCTTGTTACCATAACTCTGTCGAAAATGGATTAAAACAGATAATAATACAGTGGTGGGTGTCAACAGCTGATAGTGTAAACAACGCACCATGCGATTGTTTCAGACCTAAAAGTGGTGGAAAAAAGGCCAGAAAGCAGAAAAGCCACACTACTCATTAGGTGTAAAA
The DNA here is from genome assembly GCA_037389245.1 of Oryzias sinensis. Lineage (NCBI taxonomy): Eukaryota > Metazoa > Chordata > Actinopteri > Beloniformes > Adrianichthyidae > Oryzias > Oryzias sinensis. Next base: position 23,080,572 of record CM074495.1, on the reverse strand, counting down.
GCAAAAGGTGCATGTCTGTCAATAATATACCAGTTAGCCTACTTTAGCTCAGAGTTAGCTTTCTCGATTTATCAACGGTGCTGCCGAAGCCTGTCCCTGCTACTGTTGGCCAAAAGCGGGGAACATCTGGACAAGTCCAGGGGCTGTAGCGCGCGCGCCTGCCCTGCCTGTCCCGGGAATAAAACTGGCCGGCGGCCGGACGGGAGAGCAGTGGCTGCAGGGAAGCGGGGATCCCTCTGCCGCCTGCTCAGCTTTTTCCTATTTTGTTTCATCATTCTCTTCCTATCATCTCTTTTTTTGGCGGACATGGAATCTTCTTACACCTAATAAAAGGGATGTCTGCTGCTCTTATTTCCCAGCGTCTCCAGGTCCGGTGCATTGCTGTTATCACCTGGCAACAAAAAATGCAGGAGGACATTGCTGTTGTAATCAGTTTTTTTGTTGTTGTATTTAACAGAGTAATGGTATCTGGGTATTTCCCTTCCGGGAGAAGAAAAACATTCTAAATAGTTTAATTCTGTTTTAGTTTACTGATGAGCCTCAATGCACATTCACACTCAGTTGAATAGATTTTTCCTGACTCGATGCCTGTGACCCTGTGATATACTTTTGACAGTTTTTTAACCGGGGAAATTTCGTATTTGAGACAAGCAAGAGTCGAATTCAAAACAAAGATATATCGTATTCAAAATAGACTTTCAAACCTAAAATTAAATGTTATATTCAATTTTTTTTATTGTGCACAAAGTTTTAATTTGTGCACAATTTTGTTTTTATGCATACGTTTAATTTTGACAGTTCTCTTATCCCATATATTCATTCACACATGAACTGAAGTCCCATACCATTTCTAACTCACAGAGTTCAATATGATGTTGGTCCACCTTTTGCAGCTATATTTCAGCTTCAACTCACCTGAGAAGGCTGTCCACAAGATTAAGCAGTGTGTTTATAGGATTTTTGACCATTCTTTCAAAAGCGCATTGATGAGGTCATGCACTGATGTTGGTGGAGAAGACCTGCTCTCAGTCTCCGCTCTAATTAATCCCAAAGGTATTCTATCGGGTTCAGGTCAGGACTCTGTGCAGGCCAGTCAAGTTCCTCCACACCAGACATCCATGTCTTTATGGACCTTGCTTTGTACACTGGTGAACGGTCATGTAGGAAGAGGAAGGGGCCCACTCCAAACTGTTCCCCTCTAGGTTGGGAGCATGGAATTGTCCAAAATGTTTTGGTATCCCGAAGTATTAAAAGTTCTTTTCACTGGAACTAAGGGGCTATAGTCAGTAGCAACGTTCAGGTCAGAAAAAATTTCCTTTTTTGTGTTGAAAAGACTAAAACTTTTTTACAATATTTCTGGCTTAATGAAAAGCAGCTAAATGTTATAGCATATTTTTGAATGGAAGTGTTTCAGTTGGGAAAAGTCCTGCACTGCAGAAAGGACAGTCAAGCACGTAGACATTTCAACAAAGAAAAACTTGTTATTGAATTGGTCTTAAAATGGTTTTTTTGAAAAACCCTTCTGCAAAAGAATGTTAGGATAGAGAGCAAAAGGAATGTTATCTACCTTTGCAATTTGATTTTGTTTTGCCTTTTAGCAGTGCTAACACTTTGTAGTTTAACACCACTGAGTCAGAGATTTAAACTAAATGCTGAGAACACGCTTCTAAGATTCCTCTGTTCTTTAGTCTACATGATGCTTTCTGGCAACCACAGATGCTTCCATGGTTGCCAGGAACCCCAGGGGGTGTTGATCCTAGCATCAGGCTTGTTCTTAAAGAAGTTCTGATAAACATTATCATCCAGGGTTCACTTTTGGCCTTTTAACTTTTGTTTATTGTCCTTCTTAATCAGATTCTAATATTCTAATTTAGCTGCAGGTGAAAAAAAAACATTTTCAGGGTTTTAAACTGAGAAAATATCAATGAAACTAACAGAGTTATGTTACTATTCACAAAGTTACACTAAAATGATTTTTTTTTCGTTGCTAAATTTTGTCTAGGCATATATTCTAATACTTAGCTGCTTTCAGACTTTTTTTTTATTACCATATTTTTCACACTAAGGTCCACTTTTAAAGTGGTAGTCTCTTTTTTTAAGTGTTGCTAACAAGGTTGGGAGTTACAGGTATTGTGATTATGTTTTATATTTATATTATTATTATAATTATAATTATGATTATATTATTGTGATTATTATAGGCCATTGTGATTATGCCAACATGACTGACACTTCTACATGGCAAACATGTATCTGTAAACACAGCATAAAGTTTGACTAACTGATGAACTTATTTCTGACTCTTATCTAGCTTAATGTACCTTATAGTTCGGTGCACCTTTTTTTATGAAATAAGTTTTTAAAAAGACCATTGACGGACCTCATAATCCAGTGCACCCTATTGTGCAGAAAATACGGTAGTAATTAGTGCTTCTATTAAAGTCTAAATTTTTCAGCACCTCATCTTTTACATTAAAGTTGGTACATTCATGTAATTATGATTACTACACTGACTAAAAATATAAACGCAACACTTTTGTCATTACTCCCATTTTTTATGGTATTAACTCAAAGATGTGAAACATTTTCCACATACACAAAATAAATAGTTCTCTGAAATATTGTTCACAAATCTGTCTAAAACTGTGATAGTGAGCACTTCTCTGCCAAGACAATCCATTCCACCTCGCAGGTGTGCCATATCAAGATGCTGATTAGACAGCATGATTATTGCACAGGTGTGCCTTAGACTGGCCACAAGAAAAGGCCACTCTGAAATCTTCAGTTGTATCACACAGCACAATGCCTCAGATGTCGCAAGTTTTGAGGGAGCCTGCAATTGGCATGCTGATTGCAGGAATTTCCACCAGAGCTGTTGCTAGGGAATTGAATGTCCATTTCTCCACCATAAGCCGTCTCCAAAGGCGTTTCCGAGAATTTGGCAGCACATCCAACCGACCTCACAACCGCAGACCACGTGTAACCACACTAGCACAAGACCTCCACATCCAGCATGTCCACCTCCAAGATCGTCTGAGACCAGCCACTCGGACAGCTGCTGAAACAATCATTTTGCATAACCACAGAATTTCTGCACAAACTGTCAGAAACCATCTCATCGTCCTCAGCTCGTCATCCTCATCGAGGTCTCGACCTCACTCCAGTTCGTCGTCGTAACCGACTTGAGTGGGCAAATGCTCACATGCAATGGCATCTGGCACGTTGGAGAGGTGTTCTCTTCACGGATGAATCCCGGTTTACACTGTTCGGGGCAAAGGGTTTCTTGGTGACTGTGTTCCCAGCTGCTTTGAGATCATCACCTTAAGGCCCGTACACACCGGGACGAATTTCGCCGGCGATTTTCGCCGACGTTTAACGCCTCGTGACTAAACAAAGGCCACCAATGAGAGTGTGCACACCGACGCGAAAAAACGCCACGCGTTAAAGCGTCAAAAAAAAAAACGCCTCGGGTTCGTTTTTTTTTTTCGACGCGTCGCGTCGAAATCTACTCGACCAATGAGAACGGCGCTTTTGCACACGTGTCTGGAGCTTCTGAAGTTACAGTAAAACACAACTTGGGGGCGCTCAAACACAAAACTGCCTTGCTGAGCACACATACCAGCGAAGAAGATAGACGCCGAGTAGCGTCTACACTCCCGCGAAGAAATAATGACGGACATTACAAAATATCCCCGAACCAAGCACCAGTTGGAGCTAATGGTGCTTGAAATATTCATGTTTTCTTTGTTTGATTCTGACAATCGCGTAAATACTTGCTCTCTTCTTCTGAGTGAAAAGCGACTTTAAGAAGCGTAAAGTTGCGCAGCGCCACCTTGTGTACAGGAGTATTTCTGTTTACATTAAGCGCCATCTAACGTCAAGGAATGAAATTGCATGTTCGCTCGGCTCATCGTCAGCGAAAATCGCCTGGGTGTGAACACAAAAAACGTGGCGAAAAACGCTGGCGAATAACGCCTGGCGAATATTCGTCCCGGTGTGTACGGGCCTTTACTCCTGTTATGTTGTTTTAGGCCTATTTCACAAAGTCTAACTGGTCTGTGTGAACCAGTTAGTTACTAAGGGAGCAAATACTTATTTAATTAAATGAAATGAAAATAAATTGATATAAATTCTTTAAAGTGGATTTCTTAATTTTTCTTAGTATTTTTCTATCTCTCGCTGTTCAAATGAATCTATCATGGGGGTGCCCACTCTTTTGTGGCAAGTGAGCTACTTTTGAGAGGACAATGTCCTATATTTTGAGACTAAAATACTGTTTAATAAACATAGTATTGTGAACTAGTAGAACATAGCATTGTTTATGTACTGATAATTCAAAAACTACACAGTAAGAGTACACAACATACTTTTGTATGACAAGGCGTTTTATTACAAAAACTGAAAGCAGCGACACTATATTTCATGCTCTGCTGTAAACCATGCAGTGGGGGGAGCATGGCATTTCACTGCTGGCTCTATGTGCTCGAGAAGCGCTTGCTACAGGAAAACACTGCTGCCTTAGTTAGCTTGGATCCATTAGGTGGGAACTGCAGACTCAACTCGGGAACTGCGACTCCAGATCAAGGAGGCACGCGGGCCAATCCAGGCCTCAACAAACACTCCAGTGGCCCCGAATGGTCTTCTATCAGGGTAATTAGCGACTTTCTGATGAAAGACAGAATTTGTGCTCAGTGTATTCAAACACGCATGTGCTGTGACGTATGTATCAGAGGATGTTCAATTGGCCATTCTGTATGTCATCGCATGCCTGCGATCGACCCTCATGTCCTTGAAGATCGACCAGTTGATCGCAATCGACATGATGAGCACCCCTGGTCTATCATTAGGATGACAGACTGTAGGTTTTTTTTTAGGTGGGCAAACCTACAAAAAAGGCAAAGGATCGAATACGTATTTCCTTCACTGTATAAAGCATTGTTCTGACACAAAATATATAACAAAAGCCTGTCCTTTTTTTGACTGTCAAGGAATTAAAATGTGAAACATAAAAAAAACTTTTGGAGAAGAGAAAAAACATTCTAAATTATCCCCAAGTTCATAAAAGATCACCGACATTTAAAAAAAAATGCTAGTTATTTTAACATTAAAAATTAATCATGCAATGTCAGTTCTAGCATAAAGGCAAAAAGACACCCAATTTTAGGTTATCCAGGAAGTCACTCACCAGTGTTTATGTATACTTCTATCTCTTACCTCTGTTCTCAATCCACACAAAAATTGACTTGCTTGAAGTTAGCAGTCCCTGAAGTTTTATAGAAAACTGATATATTTTAATTGTGAATAGTAACTTCATGACAGGACCATTTGTTGGAGAAGGAAAATCACCAGACTGTCTGACAGCAGACAGGCTTCAAGGAGAAAAAGATGAGCAGCAGCGGCTGACAATCATCCAGCCCTGCGTGAGCCCCTCATGCCACAGTCATCCCTCCCAGAAAAGCACCTCTCTTGTCTCTGCAAGCTGAGAGCTGCCAAGAGCTGCAGTTTTGCTCGCAATGAACGACACTGTAAACCAAGAACCTTCAGCCAAGTGTGAGAAGCGGTATTAGGACCCATGTCAAAACAGCTTACAGCCAAATAGTGTGCTCTACAAGGCACAGGGCTTTTCATTGAGCCATTCAAAGTGACAGCACGGTGAGCCTCTCCTACTTTGACAGCCCTGTGCAGTGGAGTGAAAGGTGGTGCTTGGCTAACATCAGCGAACATGGTGTAGGTCTTTGTTAAGGTTGGCAGGTGAGGCCTGATTCTTGAAGAGAGGATTTATCCATCAAAAGAAAATCTCTGCACATGTTGCTGGCAGCCTTAGATGTATTAAGGTAGCCGGGTACTGACCCTAATTTGGTTTAAGTTTAATTTTAAACTTAATTTAAGATAATGAGGACATTTTTGTTTGGTAGATTGTTTCCTATATCGGTTGGTAAACCTATTCTTTTCTCAATGTTTTTTTGTTTATGAAGAACATGAATGATGAATACCAAAGCTGTGTTGCACACATGAAACATGCGGAAAACATTAGAGTTCTGTTTGTTGTATGGTGGATTGGAGCCCTGGGGGGTATTCCAGAAGGCATGTTTAAACTACCCTGACTTTAACCCTGAACTCTGGCTGAAATCCGCCGAACTTGCTTACTCTGGGTATTTCGGTTCCAAAAGACCGGATATGAGTTAGCGTAATTACGCTTGACTTGGTAACCCTGGGTTAATGCACGTGCACAGCAAGTACATAAAGACATTCTCAATGGATTGCTAATTTCCTGAGTCACCATAGAAACGTGTAGAGAAAAAAAGAGAGCGCTATACTTCAGTGAGACGGAATCGGAGATTTTGATGACGACGTATGAAGATTATACGCCCATCAAAGAAGTTATACAGCTGCATCAGCAAAAAAAGAATTCTGCTTGGAGAAAAATAACGGACAAAGTAAACGCACAAGTTTCTATCTGATTTCCATTTTCATTGTGACGCATATATATATGTATATATTTAACTTATCCAACTCATCCAATTTATATGAATTACTTCAATTGGTAATTTCTTATGTCTTTCCAACTCAATAATTGTTTATACAACTCAAATTTACATATTTATCTAACTAAATGTCATATTATTCCAATTTAATTAAATGTTTTCCATTTTAATTTATTGTTTTTCTTGAACTCTCATATGTCTAAGCTTGAGGCTGCAGATATTCTCATTTTTATAACATTAACCCCTGTGCTACCCTAGGCATTTTAACATTGGGAGTTGGGTCATCTAGACCCACTAGACAGTGCTCTGAACCTTTTTTCTTCAATGATTTGTGATCTTCACTGGTGTCCATGGTTACATGAAATCTTTCCACCTTTATCCACCTTTGTCTTGGTAGGGAGAACATGTTAATGTAAGGGTGGGGTCATCTAAGATAGCACAAGGGTTATAATGAATAAATCAATGCGAATTTACTATATGAAACATATAGTATATTCATTTGTCATGACTCTGAATCTGACTTCAGTTCTTGCAGCATACAGTAGCACTAAGGGTGCTAAAAGAGGTGATTATCCTCTCCCTCCCTCTCACTCATGGTGCAGAAAGAATTAAACAGAACAGTACAAAATAACTCAGCAAAACACAGTTAAACAGCTAAACAACTAAACACATTTGGTCAAAAACCCACACCTAAACCCAAATCCGCCCAGACAGACAAAGGGAATGGTATCCCACAATTCCTTGCGTGTGCCAATCTAACAGCAGCACCAAAGTTATACCTACTTAATTGAATTAATTTGAATGAAAGTAAAATAACTGTGTGATAACTACGTGTTATTTTTAAGTTGACTGAACTCAAAAAATTTATTTATTTTAACTGAAGCAAATAATTAAGTTAGATCAGTGTAAAATATTTATCTTTCCAACATCCATACGTGGTCTTATCACCCTCTCATGGTAAAAAAATTATTATCTGAGCTTCTTCATCTACTAAATCATCTTCAAATGGACATCCCATGCTCCTTCACCTCTCTGAACCCAACTAACTCTCAACTAAACCTGCTCCCGATCAGGTTATGCTCAGAGCATGAGTTGCCAGGGGAACTAACCCTGAAACATACCTCAGTTTTTGGAACAGAAAGATGAGGTTATCCGCTTCCTTAGCCCTTAAACTTACCGTGGTAAGTCACATAACCTACTTTTTAAAATACCCCTCTGAACTGCTAGGGACAGATACCAAGCAGCTATAGAACTCACATCATCCATGAATAAGGTCTCAAAATGGCTCCAAAGATCCCAGCTGATTCTCAATGTATCTAAAACCGTGTGCATGTATTTTTCCAAAAGCTCAGCTAACCAAGACACCCCCCCGGTATTGATAAATGGAACAACTATACAATCAGTCTCTGAGTACAAAAACATAGGAATAATAATTGACAAACAATTAACATTCAAATCATACTTCAAAAAGGTTTTTAACTCAAATAAATTCAATTTATCAAATTTTAGACACATAAGAAACAACTTAACTCTGGAGGCTGCTAAGCTGTACTATAATGCAATGATTCTTTCACAACTGACCTATTGTATAACCAGCTGGGCATCTGCATGCAGANATGCACCATCAGGGGCAACGGACTGGCGAAGACTGATGATCCTGTGGCTCCTTATGAAGGCGGATGAGGTGATGAAGTAAGTGGTCGCAGGTGTAGAGAATCAGCAGCCAAGCGGAGAGGAGAGGGGGGAGGAGTCCGACAGAGGCACCATATCAAAGACAGCAACCAAACAAGAACACAAAAACAAGTAAGCTAACATGGAGCTATGATAACTGGCAGTCTACTATGGCGCCAATTAGAAAAGAAAATAACACTAAATGAAACATACTCCATGTAAAGAGAGAATAAACCTTTCTTTAACTTACTATTGAAAATTTGTTTCACCAGCAGGGTTCAAATCAATACAAATGTATGCAATTGTCCAATGAAAAGCACTCTTTTAAGGTTCTTGATCCACAACAGCAGCTTACACGTTACATATAACTGTGTTTTTCAGACAATAAGTCACTGCAAAATATAAGTCATAGCAGCCAAAAGATGTGTAATAAAGAAAAAATCACATATACAAGCCGCAGTTTGGGGAGAACTTCTCTTGACAAAATATGAGACCATAACACACATTTTATTCTGAGAGGCAAACCATAATAGGAGAATGAATATCTGCACGGTTTAGTACTGTAACACACTAATGCTTTTTTAACTTAATAAAACACAGAAGGAATATATTATTTTAGCACATCATATGTACAATTATTCAGATAACCGGGCGACACGGTGGCGCAGTGGTCAGCACTCTTGCCTCACAGCAAGAAGGCCCCTGGTTCAAGTCCTGGTTGGGGGACATGAAAAAACACAAGATCAGACCTTTCTGTGTGGAGTTTGCATGTTCTCCGGGGTCCGGGTGGCTTCTCTCCGGGGTCTCCGGCTTCCTCAAACCATTCAAAAACATGCTTCATAGGTTAATTGGTTACTCTAAATTGTCCATAGGTGTGAGTGTGAGAGTGAATGGGTGTGTGATTGCGGACATTCTACCCTGCGACAGACTGGCAACCTGTCCAGGGAATCCCCTGCCTTCGCCCACAAGTGGCCAGGATAGGCTCCGGCAGCCCTGTGACCCCTTAAAGGGAAAAACAGAATAGAAAATGAATGAATATTCAGATAACTATACCATAAAAAACATGCAAACAATTCAACTAAACCCGTTATCACTACAAACTACTTAATTCATTGTACTTTTCATGTGTCAACGAGCTCAGGGTAAGACTGAGCGGCACCTCTTCCATAGAGAGAGAGAGACTACATACAGTGGCAGACAAAATTGTTGGTACCCCTCAGTTAAAGAGAGATAGTCCACAATGCTCACTGAAATGACTTGATATGTTCAAAACTAACAATAAATTAAAGTTTGTTGAAAATTAAATAATCAGCCATTACTTTTGAGTTGTTGATTAACAGAATTATTTAAAAAAAAAAAAACTAATGAAATAGGGCTGGACAAAAATGATGGTACCCATAACTTAATATTTTGTTGCACAACCTTTTGAGGCAATCACTGCAATTAAACAGTTTCTGTATTTGTCAATGAGCCTTCTGCACCTGTCCACAGGTATGTTGGCCCACTCCTCATGAGCAAACTGCTCCAGTTGTCTCAGGTTTGACGGGTGTCTTCTCCAAACGGCATGTTTCAGCTCATTTCACAGATGTTCAATGGGATTCAGATCTGGGCTCATAGAAGGCCACTTCAGAATAGTCCAACGCTTTTGTCTGAGCCATTCTTGGGGTTTTTTGGCTGTGTTTTGGATCTTTGTCCTGTTGGAAGACCCATGACCTGCAACTGAGACTAAGCTTTCTGACACTAAGCAGCACATTTCTATCCAGAATGCCTTGATGATAATCTTGAGATTTCATTTTACCTTCCACAACTTCAAGACACCCTGTGCAAGATGCAGCAAAGCAGCCCCAAAACAGAACTGAGCCTCCTCCATGTTTTACAGCAGGGACAATGTTCTTTTCGTTGTAAGCTTCATTTTTGAGTCTACGAACATAGAGCTGATGTGCCTTACCAAAAAGCTCCAGTTTTGTCTCATCTGTCCAAAGGACATATTCCCAGAAGCTTTGTGGCTTGTCAACATGCATTTTTTGCAAATTTCAGTCTGGCTTTTTTATGATTTCCTTTCAACAGTGGTGTTCTCCTTGGTCCACCTTGGCTCCTTCGAATGGTGCGATCTGACACTGATGTACCTTGATCTAGGAGTTCACCTTTATTGTCTTTGGAGGTTGTTCTGGGCTCTTTGGATACAGTTTGAACTATCCGTCTCCTCAATTTGTCATCAGTTTTCCTCTTCCGGCCACGTCCAGGGAGGTTGGCTACTGTCCCGTGGGTCTTAAACTTCTGAATAATATGTGCCACTGTCGTCACAGGAACTTCAAGCTGCTTAGAGATGGTTTTATAGCCTTTCCCTTTACGATGTTTGTCTATAATTTTGTTTCTAATGTCCTGGGACAATTCTTTCCTTTGCTTTTTGTTATCCATGTTCAGTGTGGTACACACCTTTTCACCAAACAGCAATGTGACTGTTGTCTTCCTTTAAAGTGTGGATGCCATGCTTTGAACAACTTTGTCAAATAAAAAAGCCCTTTAAACGCTGATTCTATTGATACCAATAGTTAGCGTCGAAAAAAATCCTAAGCATATGAATAATAGACATCTTTCGAGGGAATCAGAGATTTGAATTTGCCGCTAAGAGCGCAGGCTGGAAGTGACCTCGATATGACCTGTGACGTCACGAAAGGCATTGACTTTCGCAGTTCCGCTTCGGACAGCATGTAAACAAAACAGGTAGTCTTCGTTTCTCTCGTGTTTAAATCTGTTAATCATCAACATGCCAAGTCGTTGTGTGGCAGCTGGATGTAGCAATACATCTAGTGAAAGTGTTTCTGTGTATAAATTCCCAAAACAAGAAACGCTGCTGAAAAGGGGAAAGTTCAAGAAGGTGGACGGCGAAGGATTTTTCCAGATCTGCAGGAGAGAAGTCTGCGTTTTCGAAGGGACAAAAACCGGGACACAAACGAAGAATTTTGAACGGAGAGTTGGGAGGAGGATCTTGGCTTCTGAGTCGAGGAAAGGCGGGTGAGCTGGAAGCGAGCGAGCCGTTTTCTGGGTCGGAGAGGACGGCGCTGGAGTCGGGAGCGGAGGCTGCTAAGCTAGTGTGCATCACGATGGATCACATTGAGGCGAAGTAGTCGTGTTTTCTGTTGTCCTGTGATCCAACTGGAGTATTTCAACGCACTCAATGTTTTGCAAGAGAAGCAACAGGCCTGCAACGTTTTTTTTTTTCTTTTGCATTTGAGGTGCCGGTACCGTGAGTAAACTGAACTGTGTGTGTGTGTGTGTGTGAGCGCGCGCACGCACGAGAAAAGGTTTAAAACTGGTTCAAACAGGTAAAACTGTTAATGTTCCACAGTTGTTAATGGTATACAGTGACTTTGTTAACTAAAGAGTAGTAATATCTGGGAAACTTTTATTTTGTGACATTTATTTTGTAAATTGGGTTGAAAACCAGTGTTTACCTTTGTTTAGATAAGGCCAAAAGGGGACATTTTGAGTATATTTTAGGGTAAGTGGAGTAATTTAATTTTATACATTTTTTAGACTTACTAGAGTCTAGCCGAATCTTCATGCTGGCTATCGTCATCGGCATCACTAGACCTACTACTTTCTGCTATATCCTCCTCACTTTCGCAAAAGGGTTCGAATCGATACGGTTGCAAAAGTGACTCATCATCATGATAATCTCCGCAACTTTCCTCTTCATCTTTCTGTTCATCTGATGATAAATCGCTAATAGAGACGGTAGCATCACTCTGTGCTTCGCTATCGGTGCTAGCCATGTTGTCTGCCTTTCGTTACGTCACAAACATGGCGGCGCGAAGTCGGCGGAATGCGTGAAGCCGGCGGCCGTCCTCGTTGTTTATATCGCGTTTTTCGCTATTTATTCTTTTTCGAAAAATATTAAAAACAATCGCAACATGAAATAGAGACTATTTACTATATTTTGGCTTATTAAAATAGGCCATGTCACCCACACTTTAAATAGGCAGACTGACTGATTATGGGTTTGATAACAGCTGTGATGTCAATTAAAGGACATACCTGAGTTCATCATGACCCCCTGAACAATTAGTTCTTAGTCGTTTATGGAGGTACCATCATTTTAGTCCATCCCTATTTCATTTGTTTGTTTGTTTTTTAAAAATCCTGTTAATCAACAAATCAAAAGCAATGGCTGATTTTGATCATTTAATTTTCAACAAATTTAATTTATTGTTACTTTTGAACGTTTCAAGTCATTTCAGTGAGCATTGTGGACTTTCTTTCTTTAACTGAGGGGTACCAACAATTTTGTCCACCACTGTATATCCTTCCTATGGTGTTACGTTTTGAGTTTTAGCATGCATAAAAGTACTTCATACATTTGTTTTTTGCGTTGAAACTTTTTGACTTTGTCAGGGACTTCCATTTAAACAAAATAAAAGCTTTTTTTTTTTTTACTAAATTATAAAGTGCGCTGGTGAAAAAAATGACTTTTGTGGTGTCATTTTTGACCCGGTTAAAATTTTTGATTATAAAACAATAAAAAATGACAAAAATGAAATCATAAACACACAATCAACCAACAGCCTCTTCCTCCAACCACTTGAGCTTCATTTAGGGTCTTTTCTCCTTGCCTTTTTGCGAGAACAAACAACGGGAGAAATGTCCATGCTTGTCAAGCCATTTGAGTGTAGAGGTGGTGACTTGCAGAGTACACATCTCCAATTCACAGGATGCAACAATGAGGAGAAGATTCAATGTAAATGAAGTTTTGGATCACATCTTTGCTGCAAATGAGGCAGAGGACACACAGGATTTTAGCGATGGAGATGAGCAGGCCTCTGAGAACGAAGATGATGTGGAGTACCAATTTGAAGAAACAGATACAACTGATCAGTCTGAAGAGGAGGTCACTGGTGCTGAAGCTGCTCCTGCTGGATCATTCCAATCCAAACGTGGCAACATCCATTGGAGCACAGTTCCTCCTGATGTGCATGGAAGGACAGCTGCTGCAAACATCATCAAAATGACCCCTGTGGTCACAAGGTTTGCTGTGACATGAGTAAGTGACATCAAGTCGTGCTTTGATCTTTTTTTTCCATTGTCACTAAAAAAAAGTCATAATTGCTATGACAAACCTTGAGGGGAAAAAAGTCCATGGCAACACATGGAAAGACATTCATGAGACCTACCTGGATGCCTACATTGGTGTTCTCCTTGTTGGAGTTTACAGATCCAGCAATGAGGCAACTGAGAGTCTCTGGGATGCATCAACGGGCAGAAATATTTTCCGGGCAACAATGTCTCTTCGGACCTTTCAGATGATCTCAAGAGTCCTCAGATTTGATAATCGAGATACCAAAGCAAAATCTGACAAGCTTGCTCCCATCAGGGATGTTTGGGAGAGATGGGTGCAACTCCTTCCATTGATGTTCAACCCAGGGTCAGAGGTGACAGTGGATGAACGTTTTCTCCCTTTCCGAGGAAAATGCCCGTTCCGGCAATACATGCCCAGCAAGCCAGGCAAATATGGCATAAAAATCTGGGCAGCCTGTGATGCTAAAACAAGCTATGCGTGGAACCTACAGACAGGCAAATCTGCAAGCGGCATCCCTGATAAAAAACAAGGAAAACGTGTAGTCCACGATTTGACTACATGGACTGCAGGGTCACAACATCAGAATCAGAATCACTTTATTTGCCAAGTACAGTGCATGTACAGGGAATTTGACTTCAGTGACCTGTGCTCTCGTGCAAACTAGCATCACTTGTGATAATTTTTTTATCAGCTCTGACCTTGGACAAGAACGTCTCAGGAGGAAACTCACCATGGTGGGCAAAGTAAAAAAAAATAAAACTTGAGCCTGCCGCTGAAATGTTGCTGGTGAAGGACAGGGCTCCACTTTCCTCCAAATTTGTTTTACATAGATACCACCACTGTTTTTTCATACTGTCCAAAAAAACAACGGAGTGTGATACTGATGTCCGCACTTCACAAAGATGCTGCTGTGTCATCAGGAAGTGACAAAAAGCCCATAATCATCCTGGACTACAACAAAAACAAAGGAGGAATGGACAATCTGGACAACCTGACTGCGTCCTACACTTGCCAGCGAATGACCAGGAGATGGCCAATGGTTGTGTTTTACAACATCCTCATTGTGTCTGTATGCAATGCATTTGTGTTGTGGACCAATATTCACCAAGGGTGGAATTCAACCCAAAACACCAAGTGGAGAATGTTTCTTGAGGAGCTCGGGAATTCCCTTGTCAAGCCGCACATTGAGCAACGGGAACGGGTGCCCCGAGACCCAGCTGCTGCAGACTTGGTCAGACAGCTGCAGGGGTCACCAAGCACGCCATCCACATCCACAGCAACAAGAAGAGCATCAGCATCACCTTCCCCCCTCAGCCCTTCCTCAAGCACTCCATCCACAGCCACAATGCCAGTGAGACCACCTCGCTCAAAAAGAAAGGTGTCAGGTCTGCCCTAGCTATATGGACGGAAAAACCCACATAGTGTGCTTCACCTGCAACAAATATATCTGCAAAGAACACACTAAAAGTGTAACTTTTTGCAACACATGCATCTAAACACACACACACACAGGCATGTTATTTGCAAAGAGTATTTATAGAACACGTACTTGATTTCTTTTGATGTGATTTTCTCGATTGGTTGTTTATTTGACTTTATTGTAATTTTTTATTATTTGTGACTGTTCTGTTTTTCATATTGTTAAATTTTGTATTAAAGTTCTATTGTGTGGAAACAAAGGACGTGTTTTTGCCCTTTTCTTGAAGTAAATATGTACGGGTCAAAAATGACCCGAAACACCATAGATGTTACTATATTTGATAATATTAAAATTTAAATCTTTTTTTTTGTTGAAAATTTAAGAAATGTTTTTTAATATCTGTCAGTTACACTCAGGTAACAGAGCAACTGATTATATTTTTGCCTTCTTCTCTTAAGGTTCATTTGACCACTTTTTAGACATTGAAAACGAGGGTTATGCTGTTAAAAACAAAGGCCCAGGGGGCCACAAAAAATATTAAAACCAATCTTTTCATGGATAAGGGAGCCCAACCAGCTAAACAAGAGTTAAGAAAAACATTGGATGATAAAAGATTGTTTTTAGGGTATTTTATGGCTGATTTAACACACGGGTCCAAAATGACCCGCTAACACCACAGATGGCAGCAGAAAGCTAACACCAGAGGAAGGATATATATATATATATGCAAAGAGGCGCCTGAAACAATCCAGCACATAACTGCAGGGTGTAAGATGGTTGCAGGGAAAGCATACATGGAGCGCCACAATCAAGTGGCTGGAATAATATACAGGAAGATGTGTGCAGAATATGGACTGGAAACCCCAAGGTCAAAATGGGAAAGACCTCAGTCCAGAAGAGCGCAGTGCCAGGAACAGCTAAGATACTGCGCAGGACCCTGAAGCTCCCAGGCCTCTGGTAGAGGACCCGAGCTTGAGTGAGAAACCACCCGCGGAGGGTGAGAGGGGC